>OZ029913.1:54347975-54965475 GCA_964023275.1 Norana najaformis | reverse complement strand
ATTACACTTCACTTGTATCCACATAACTTTGTTTTCTTGCACCTGTCTGTCTCCCACCTATAGCTACTGATTATGTCAGCCGAAGAAGATTCAACTAATAATAAACAAAATGTAGAACGCTGAAGATAAAAAGTCGCTTATTTTATCTTCTCCCCCAAAAACGTGCGCACCTGGCCAAATCCCTACCTTCTTTCTGGAAGAATTTGTAAATCAGCTGCCATAAGACACAGCGCTTTTGTTGGCTTGTAAAAGACGCTGTGCAAATAACCATATACATACATATGGAAAATGTCCTTGCTGATAGCATCTTCCCTAAAAAGGGGCATTGCCCTTTCCTCTTCCTGTTCCTGTACCGTTAACAGGTCTCCTTTGTTCTTGTGACATTTTGTACTGGGCATGGCGTCATGACTCGGCTGATAGGCGCGCGAGCGAATAGTCGGTCACGCTCTACTTGACACTGTGTCGCCCAACACCCTTACAGTAGATCGTTTACATAGTTGCTGCAGTCGTGGCAGTAAACAGTAAACAGTCAGCTGCTGCGCAATCAACTGAGGAACAACCATCGCCATCTGCTTCACTCTGAGCCAAAAGTAATGCATAGAAGAACAGACTGCGCTGGGTGATTGTCGAGAAGGTACATTTCGACATTTAAAGCAAAACGTATCTCTTCTGCGGCTTCATTGTTTAATTTATTTTACGTCGACGATTTTCTGTTCTAATTAGAATTTTATTTGCATGGAATCGAATCCTGAGTTTCCTATTATTATACCTCAGTGACATTGTCTTTAATTTTCTTTTGCAATAGTTGTAATTGTAACAATTAATTGTAATTTAAGATTTATCAAGCTCCCCTTAAACGATAAACTCAATAGCAGCGCTCCCGACCCGAATAAATAAACTTGAAAACTGAAACAGGAGAAAGTACTTATGTAGTGTAACATGATGCAGTGTTTCCTAATTGTACCGTATCGTTTTTGATAACTTATATTATATAGCGCCACTTACAGAACAAAATACTCAGAAGCGCTTTCAGCTTGAGAACCCGGAGGAAATTAGAAAGTCTTCAAACAACGAGCTGACGTTTAATTCAACAGTAACGATCGCTATCAAAATTTTAGTAGCATAAAAATAACTTAGACCTATGGAACTGTATAACGGCACAGATAGATATGTTTTAGATAAACTTTTCATCCCCCTTTCACAGGATGAAGTTCAGACACGCTGTAGGAAACGATCTAAACCTACAGTGTATGTCTAATCTAATTGAGGAACTTCTATGGCGCCGCTATCATAATGCACAAGGCATCAAATGATGGTCGCTTACAGAACTTGTAGAGCGGAGTAGCCGGTTAAGTTTCTGTGCGCTCTGTCAGTCTGTCCGCTACGGACAGCAATCAATTGATAACCTAATATAGTCTAATCTAAGAGTTTCTATAGCGCCGTTTCATAATGCACAGGAAGGCACCCATTGGTGTTCGCTTCTAAGCAATACCACAAAATGCAAAAGCATATTTGACAGAACCAGCTGATATCCGTGAAATCCCTACGACCGCAGACAGGCTGAATGGAGGAGAAGCAATACAAAATGATGAGACTTCACCCCTAACCTAAATGACATCACGATTATCTTATCACTGTGAATTATCAGGAAAATCCACAACAGACGTGAAACTTGAGTTCGTAGTTGGTACATAACTAACACAATGCAATCGATTACAACATTTAGCGCCTAATCCAATCCATATTGAGCAGAGGGTTCAATTTCCATGTCGACTTGAGCTCCTTTTTCTCCCCCTCTCAGTGTTCCGCAGGCGCCTGAAGACTGTACTGTTTAACAGTGATTTTACTTTTTCGGGTCAGAAGCACCTCTGTTGAGTTTATCCTCTAAGAGGCGCTTTATAAATCTCAAATTACAATTACAATTGCAATTATATGTTTATAGCTATGCATGCCTTTTATTTAATAGGCATACAAGTCTAACCTTCCAAACTCTTCTGATTAAACATTTATGAAAGTCAGCGGGAAAAATGCAACGACCTATGTACAGGTGCAGATAAGGTGGAATGTGTATGAACAGATTTCTCGTTGGCACCCTATGGGCAGAAGCGAAATATGTTAAGCAAAAATGTTACCACAATGGGAGTCTGAACCCCGTTTCCCCTACACACCCGGCATATAAGACTAGGAAAGATTGTCTTCAATTAACATAAAATGAGTTTAAAGTGGTTTAACCACTGTAAATTAACAGGAATGCTCAATAGCCCACTCTTCCTAGCTTCCTCTTAGAGGCTATGATAGTATCCATGAGAAAGTACTAATTCATCCAAACCACCCCATAAATCGACAACACTGAAAATTTCTGCCTTTATGTTACTGTCGGTTTAATTTAAAGACTGGAGTTTCTTAAATTATTAATATGCATACCCCAAAGAAACAAGGAGCCGCGTATGAAATCAGCGAAAACGACTGGAGATGATAATTTATAAAAACACCCATGCATGCGAATGAGATCAACCAATCAAGGGTCCTACATCTGAGCTCCAAACGAGCGAAGCCTTGTACCGAAAGACCTGAAGTGCATTGACAAAAGCAGCAGCCTATACAAACAGGGCGCACAGTTTGCAGAAAATCGTGACAAAGACCCCTATCACGATTTTCAAAGAACCCGCAACAGTCAGTGCAATTTTCTATTATCCTGCATCATAAGCGTCACGGCCGAACAGGTACCCGACCCCCAGTGGCCTCTAAATTTGTGCAACGGAGGAGAAGGACCCATTGAGCCCCTCGGCACTTAAGAGAAACGCCTGATGTCGTGACGTGCACAGTGAAAAAGAAACAACTCTCTGCCATGAAAAGTTATTCCACCATTTACCGCATGAGTGTAAAGAGTGACAGACTGGGAAAGTAGCTCTTACTCACAGTTGCTTAGTTATGAAGAAAGCGTTGAGGCTGTGCTCCGTAGCTACCTTTGCAGGTCA
This sequence comes from Norana najaformis, assembly GCA_964023275.1. NCBI lineage: Eukaryota > Metazoa > Annelida > Clitellata > Crassiclitellata > Hormogastridae > Norana > Norana najaformis. The sequence goes on along the minus strand of OZ029913.1, from coordinate 54,962,497 downwards.
AGGTCCATAGTAATACACGTGACGGATTCTAGCAACGCATTTTGGACGAAAGGCTGAGTCAGATCGTTGTATTACGCGGTAAGATTATTACGGAACTCGTAAACGTAACACTGCTTAGATAGCTTAAATTTACGTGGAAAAGATCGACTATGGTGACGAGTCTGGGTCAAATTATGTAAGATAAAGGTATAAGTTAAGATGAAGGCTAGGTAAGATACAAGTATAAGAAGGGGTAAGAGTTAGGTAAGATACCGGTATAAGATACGGTAAGGGTTACGTGAGTTACAGGTATAAGAAGAGGTAAGGGTTAGGTAAGATGAGATAAAGGTAAGCTATGGCAAATCTGGAGTACTGATGAAACAACTGCTTTGCAATTTGTAATTGTAATTGTATTTACGGATTTATGTAGCGCCTCTGAAAGAGAGATTTGTGGGAGGTACTTCCGACATGAAAACACACAACGGTGGAACTAAATGGTTTTCAAGCGCTTAATAAATACTTGCGAAGAAATGCCGAGGAGCTCATTATCACCGGTTGGCAGACCACTGATTCGAAGAGAACGTACCAACCAAAGCGAAGCTGCTTCTTGCAATGTTGACACCTATTATTGCTCTGCAGGTCTTCTGTGACCCCAGCCGAATACATGCACCCATAGACACATAGATACATAAATACAGTACATACATACATACATACATACATACATACATACATACATATAGAGATATATACATACCTACATATTTTCTATGTATCTAGGTGTGCATACCTATACATATACATGCATGCATGCATACATACATATATACACACAAATACAGACATATAGACATACGTACATATGGACATATTTTCTATGTATCTATGTGTGCATACCTATATACATACATACATACATACATACCTGCACATATACGAACACACATTCATATATATATACATTCATACAATAGCTATTGATGTGTCCTGGTATTGTAGGCCATCAATTAGCAAAACAGTGTGATTCCATATAAACTCTTATATATCTATACATAAAGCTTGCATATTTTCCAAGTTTTGAAAGTATTTGAATCAAGTTGAGCGTAACTTAGATTTAGAATCAATTACAACAACAACGACGACAACAACAACAACACTCACCTTTGTTAACTTCAGGATTTTTCCATCCTACTCAGAACTTGAAAATCTTTGACAGTGTGAAGAGAGGAGCGATCCCTTAACATAACCACCAGAGGCAGCCACGGGTCAGAGGTGTTAGCGCCTTCATTTTCCTTAGCCTCAGCATATATGTAGGAGGCCAGTCCTCTCACTAGCCACCCGAACTTCTCGAAACATCTTCTGCCATTGCGGGGATTTGAACCCATGCCCTCTTGCTTGGCCAATAACCACTAGATTATCGCGCATCCCTGACAACGCGCATCACTTAAACTACTTAGGCCTACACCTGCGTGGGGAAAGAACTGCCTGGAAAAAGAGCCGGACTTAACAGGCTGCGTAGCGTAAAATGACAGGTAGATAGAGGAAGTGTTGGGTATAATGGCGCGCCAGGAGTCGAACCCCTAAGACAGGGAACGACAAAAGGCTGACGCTTAACAATTGAGCCAACCCTATGGACCTCATGTGAAAGCAAGTATGGCAGGATATAAAACGACATTAATTACATCACCCGCCGCTTCGGCGCACCCCACCCGACGCTGAGGGTTCTTTCTAACGGAACTATGCAGCGTGCATGGCTGAACAGGTAAGAGTATGGCAATTAGTATCCGATGGAACCGACACCTGCACTCATAAAGCATTCAGAAACTCCTCTAAAATGACAGCGTCTCTTTGAGACGCTGTCACTTTAGAGGAAGAGTTAGGACTCCGGACCAAAAACAGAAAGTAAAAACCGGAAAAATATTTGAATAATTCACATCATGCATTTCGTTGTCATACGCAAGAATTTTGGACTAATTTTGGCATCCCCAGTCTTTTTATGTCGTAAACGACTGCACAAAAAAGTTCTGTCCATGCGTGGCTTTTATACACAGACAGACAGACAGCAACTGCTCGATGATCTCAATCGCACTCCAGTCTGTGTGAGAATCTAGTTGGTAACAGCCCTCCCTCCACCTAGTGTTAACAAGGACGTGATCGATCTGCCCCTTTGTGCTGCTAGCGTCGGAAAACCACTTAAACCGATGGATGTCTCACTTCTGTAACCTTAAGCTACATATACGAAATCTGGCAGTAGCACAGAATTCCAGTAACCTGTTCCCTGTTATCACTGAAAATCTACTTCCATAATGATTGACCGAACTGCGTGGGTTTCGAGTCGTACCCGAGACCGCAGTAAAATCGTCCCAACATACAACGAGGACACTTCTACGTGTTAGACTCAAGACTTCTTCTAGTGACTTGTGGGAGGCATCCTTCACGTCCTCATCGACTTGATTGATCTTTGCGAAGGCCACTATAACCGCAAGTGAGCCAAATTGATGTCTAAAGATATCCATCAACAGCCTGTCATTGATGGGGTGCCACTTAGGCCTCTCTGCTGAGGCCTCTCTCTTCTCAATGGCAGGCTGTTGATGGATATCTTTATCCATCCCCGCTTGTTTAACGTTAACTTCCGGAGAGCAGACGAGAGTACGATGTACGCTCTGATGATCGTCTCTCTCTAGCGTCAAGCCTTTTAACTTCCTGAAGACCCATGATTGCCATATCATAGCCTCATGCTAAACCATTAGTAGTCTGGCCTTTCCTACTTCGAGAAGAGTGCGGACCTTCAAAGTGTCAACTCCATTCTATCCAACTCCATTCATTCAACCCCATGTACCTAACCACAACGATCAAAGCCCATTTACCCAACTCCGTTGAGTCACACCCCATCGAAACCCCATTTCGTGATTCGTTCTCTGCGCGCGTGTCTCCCAATGACGAATGGAGCTATAGATAGATGCCTGCGAGGTTTCGTACTTCACAAGAACACTTGTAACTTTCTCTCGACAACAGTAACTACTGTGTCATGGTGCATTGTGTTGTTTGCGCTTTTTCGAAGAACCAGACCAAAGAGATTTCTATTGTAATCGCTGAAGTGATTAGTTACACCTGCCACCTAACGCATTTCCGAACATATGTACCCCACCTAAACCCTGCATTTCATGCGTGACCAAAATCACTGTGAGATTTCGAACACGTTAAATGATCGAGTCTTAATGCGTCTGCCTGCTTGTGTGTGTCTGTATGGGATGTGTCTGTGTGTCTGTTTGTGTCTGTTTGTGTCTGTTTATGTCTGTCTATATGTCTAGGTGTATGTGTAACTAGTCATCCGATGAAAATTTAGGGGATCTAGAACAGCGAGCCCCCTAACGACGTTGGGGTCTGATGAGCGTTGTAAGCTCCCCAGCGGGGTCTATGGCGGAGCCCCGGAAGTCAAGGAATACTGAAGCATCCGGTATGATATTGAGCACTTTTGAGCTAAATGTGTGGGCAACTACTTTAACCAGGGATCCAGTAGCCTACCAGGATAAAAATTGAAGGGCCTCAGACAGCGAGCGTCAAACCCCTAACAATTAGGGGTCTTAGGAGTGTCGTTAACTGCCAGCAAGCATTCGCACTTTGCCGAAACAAAGCAGGCCATGAATCGAACACGAGAAATCGGCCTGAAAAACACTCTTTGTTGTATGACATTTGTATCCGTCGACAGAGAGATACCTACGTTCCAGGTCTCAAACTACAGTTAAATGCACAGAAACTTAAGTGAATCAAAGGCAGTAATAATCTCAATCCTTATAGTGCCGATTAGCACGTCCCAATCTGCGAATGAAAAACATCGACAATCCTTAAAAAATCTGGGAAGTACGATTAAAAAGCTGATGCAGGAAAGGCCGGACCAACCATGCGTAGCATCACGCACCCGCCAACTAATTCTTCAAAAATTAACGTCACTGTTGGGTGACTGCAGAGCATTGAACGGTAGGTAAAATCCCCTTGATGCTAATAATAGCTCTGCCAGGAGACAGAATACGGAAACACGATCGCTAGCCCGTGATTTATGAACACTGCAGCATGAGTTACTCGTAATTGCGGGTATAGTGATCTCGCCGTAGCACACGAATTCCCTTGGGACAGGCTACAGTATATAATGACAGTATCTGCAGTTTTTGATCTCTTAGTTCAGTCATAGCTACAGTCTAGTTGCATTCGAACATCTGAGACCATTCCAGTTATTTTAGGCTAAACGTTTATAACGAGTTCTAGAAGATAGAAAGACTAATCAGGTCAAATAGTTTCTCTGGAACATGAAATTCAGTGAGGAATAGGCTGCAACAACAGGAGTATTTCGCCGCTGCCACCTCTGGTAAGGAGAGCCGCTCTGCTGGAATTGTCGGTTCATTTAGGTTGCAAGGATAAGTTCAAGCTAAATAAGGAGGTTATTCATGGGCCAGGGCGCTTCCTTGAGCTTCAATCCTGCGATTACTCATTAAGTCGATTGATATTTTGCGTACTGGCAAATGCTTTCATACTTAGGGTTCAGTAGGTTATATTCATGAAAGTATCGCTCAGATCTTGACGTCTTAGCGCTTCGTCTGGCATATCCATCCACACATCCATCCACACATCCATCCATCCATCCATCCATCCATCCATCCATCCATCCATCCATCCATCCATCCATCCATCCATCCATCCATCCATCCATCCATCCATCCATCCATCCTTCCGTCCGTCCGTCCGTCCGTCCGTCCGTCCGTCCGTCCGTCCGTCCGTCCGTCCGTCCGTCCGTTCATTCATTCATCCTTCCTTCCGTTTTTTCTTACTTTCTTCCTTCACTTCTCCTTCTTTTCCTCCTTCTTTCCTGCCTTCTGTCCTTCTTCCAGGGACCCTATCCTGAATCCTCCTCTTCTCAATCTTTCTCGCCGCTCCGGCCAATTCTGAACACCATCCACCGTGTCGACCCATCTGCAGGCCTGCTCCTGGGATTTGTACTTGGCACCAAACCTGACCATCCCTGCCTAGTCCAATTTTTGACTAAGCGCCTGTAAATAAGCTGATTCCCACGACTTAGCTTTTTGTGGCGCTGAATAAATGCTGACATTACAACTATGATCTGCACTGTACGTTGGTGATATTCGTTGTAAACTGGAAGCCACGGTCCTTTTTGTTGTTGGAAGGCTTCCATTTTCTTCTACAGGGCTTATGTGGGGGTCAGAGCGCCCATCCATCCGTCCGTCCGTCCGTCCGTCCGTCCGTCTGTCTGCCTGTCTGACTGTCTATAGCCTATTGGTTAGAGCGCGGGGTTTGTAACGCGGAGAGTACAGGTTCGAGTCTCCCAGAGACGATTACTTTGTGTAGAGACCTTGAGGAAGTCCTTCACTCACAGTTGCTCAGCTCCATCGATTGATGATTAGTCAACAACAACAAAAAAGGACAACAACAACAATATTAATAAAACTTTCTTACACTGTGCTAACTGACTAACCAAATGAAAATTTAAAAACCAGTTGCAACTACTATAAACGAATTGTTTATTTCCTGCAATATTGTCTATATTAATTTTAAGGCAAGAGTTGACGATGAATTTTTCTGACAGATTGCAAGTAGAGGATCAAATTATGGACGATGCGAGGAAATTCTGCAAACCAGAAGGCAGGACGTCGAAACCGATCCAAGAAATCTACGATGAGATCCGAGGAGTGGCAACGCTGCCTCCGGTGGCCATCGTGGGCACAGATGGATCAACACAGGAGGAGGACTTATCGCTGATGGAGGAACTCAACGACAAAAACATCGTTGCAGTAATTAAAAGAAGATTCCAGAATGGAAGTATTTACGTGAGTCAGCAACTTCGGACGTCTTTCGTTTGTTATTAGACAATATTTAGTAACATACCATCAAGGTTTAAATTTTTCGAAGAACTTCTGATTCGGATTACTCTGCGAATACTCCGAGCAGGCTTGGAGCAGTAGTGGATCAGGCCTTTGCAGTTTGCAGTTATCTAGAGACGCGCTTGCAAAGTTTTCCTTTAATTAAAATTGAATTAGAATTTAATATATTTGTAACACTTTATGACAGTTATGTAAATTAAACAGTTAGTTCCTGCTCCTGAGATGAGAGTGAAACATTGTTGTTTCTTGTAGACTTACATCGGGGAAATGCTCATAGCAGTGAATCCGTACAGAGATCTCGGAATCTACACCAATGATGTGCGTAGTGCAGTATTTGATAGATTCTTATTATTTTAGCCTAAGATAACCATGCTGACGATTCCATTAGATCCGGAAATGAAAAAAGACTCCTGTTTATCAGATATAATCAATAAATAGACGCATACAAACAACTCTAGTTTTCTAGTTACTACAGACAACTACAACTTGTAATAAGTTGGAATGTAATAGTTCTTAAGTATCATTACTTGCTGAGGAAGTCATAACTGCGAACTATTTTGTTTTCATTTAGTTAAGATATTTTCATTAGTTAAGATAGGCCAATATTAAAATATCATCTGAAGTTTTTTGGTATCCATCTGTGTTATTAATTAATAGGCGGCCCTAATTAAGCGGGACCCCATTTTGTACCCCCAGTAATCTGTTTCACTTCATACTAAACTTGTATCCTTGTCAAGTTTTGTTTTGTTTTGGGATCAGTAAAAAATAAATATAAATAAATACCAGTGGGACAAAGGTAGCATAATGGACGTACACCCCTTAAACTTTGCAAATTGGTTTCTCATAACTTCCTTACTCTCTGTTCACCCCTATTATTCCAGAATCCCCATTCATTCCTAACAGATCTTGACCAGAATCTCATAATGATCCATTATTTTCCTTAGGAATGTAGTTTTCATGTCGCAGGCTGACATTGACTTGGCTTTTTAGTGCTGACTAAATACAGACTTTACAATCACAGTTACAAATAATGCCAATAGCTAAACTGTTACAAATATTTATAACAACTGATGGTGTGAACAATAATTATTGTGAATGAAGTTTATTTATTGGCATTTTTTGTAACTAGACTGTTTTGTTTGCATTTGAAACTGAAAAAGTGGCACAGAAACTACAGCCGTATTAGGTATCGTCGCGATAGAGAGCCACACATCTTCCAGATAGCGGACAAGGCCTACCAATTGCTGCTGTCCAGCAAAGAATCCCAAGTGATTCTTATCAGCGGTGAATCTGGTGCAGGAAAGACAGAAAGTGCCAGTCACGTTATAGAACATCTCACCTACCTGTCACAAGATGGAGTTAGCAATTTACACCAGAGAATCAACAAAGTAATTTTTTGTAGATTGTAATAACTAGTCTTTTATGATTTCTGCACTTCATAATTATTGTGTTCTTATTTATTTGTTGATTCAATGAGGCATTGTATTCAAGCAAATGGTTCAAGCATTAAGAACCAACTCTTTAATAATGATAATAGTAATGGTAATAAAAATAATGATACCACCACCAACACCACCGACAACAACAACTACAACAACTACATCAACTACAACAACAAAAACAATAATAATAATTATTATTATTATCATTATTAATTATAATAATAATAAATTGTATTATGAGGACTAGGCCAGACTTCCCAGACTCCCTTCAACAGCTCCTAGAGTAATTTTTCTGTTTCTGAGGGATTACACTTACCTCGGGCAAAAACAATTTAAAAAAAATAAAAATAATAATAATAATATTATTGTCATCATCATTGTCATCATTATTATCATTATGTCCTCTGATTTTACTTTGTCCTTGTTTGCATAACTTCAAGGGATCATTGCTGCCTTAGGTTTAAGGAAAATATTAATTAATAGTGACTTTTATAATATAGTGTTTAATACACTAGACATGAACTTATGGCATACCAAACTCAGTCTGATTATCAGATCACTTTCTAGTATAATTACTCAGGTAAATAGAACCCATTGCACTATAACATGTCATTTAGGTCTAAGCTAAAGACACATCTCTTTCAACTGGCTTACCCACCGTAGCCTGGCTTCTCGTTTCTCAGACCCATCGGAATTCGACCCAGCTTCTCCAACAGTATAGGATTTTTGACTGCGATTTTGACTTGAAGCAACCATCGATTGAAGCCTTGAGCATTTTGATGATGGCGCTATAGAAGTCATTAGATTAGATTAGATTATAACTGAATTTGTTAATTATGCCTACACAAGGCAACAGTGAAGGTTAAGAAATAACTGTTGTGTGATGTAAAGAAACACAAACATGCAGTCCCTCATAAAAGAGTTGATTTTTTGTAGGTAAATCCTTTGCTGCAGACTTTTGGAAATGCACAGACTGCAATGAATGACAACAGCAGTCGATTTGCTAAATTGGTTGAACTGATTTTCTCAGACAATGGACAGACAGATGGAGGTGAGTGTTTCATCCACTCTGCATTTACCCGGTACCTAAATTTCACTTTGTTGTGTTACTGTGCATTGCAAATTTTCATAATAATAATGATGACAGTAATAGTAATAATAAGAATGATGATAGTAATAATATTAGTAATAATAGCCTATATGTATACAGGAAATTCATATAAAAAAGTCTGTATTCACCTGATCTGCTTGCGACATGTGTACTTGATTGTAACATGAAGGCTAAGCTAGCATGGTCAGTGATTTTGATGCCATATTTTATTTACCTTGAACTATTGACCCTGATAAAACACAGACTCATTATAATGCAATAATTGCCATAGCTTCCAAAGAAAAGTTCTAGGTTGTTTATGTGTGTGGGTGTGTGTAAACTCTTTTCATGCATGTGTAAGTTTTACACTGGAATTTTTGTCTTTTTACAGCACGAATTTCTGAGTACCTGTTGGAGAAATCACGCGTTCTGCATCAACTGAATGGGGAGAAAAACTACCACATTTTCTATTATCTGTTTGATGGTATGGCAGAGGAGAAACTGAGGTATTACCAGTTGGAAGATGCCAGATTGCATAGGTAATGTGTGTTGTGTTTCAGTTCCAAAATGAGGCATCAGAAATATGTTTGATCAATAGCATTAAATGGATGAGTGACATATCAGAAATCCCTAAATGTAAATCATTTCAACTGATGCTAAGCAGGGTATGAATTAGAAGAACTACTGACATGATTGAAAATGAATGGGAACCAACACCAAGACATTCTTTGGGCCAATAGCTTGCCTGCATTGCCCCTCTGGTGGCCACTGGGCTAGCTATGGGCCCAACAGACATGGTTGTCAGAGGAGAAGCGTCTGATTGGGGATAGTCTGTGGGTGAGGTTTCCCTTGTACCCTTGTAATATTGCAGCGTCCTGCTAATCAATAAATGAGCAGTCTTCATAGCAGTTGGGGAAACTACTGTTGTTGGGTTTGTGGCAAATTTGTTGGTATGGTTGGCATGAGGCTGACAGGCTAACTTCACTGCTCACTCATTCATATTTCAATGTCAGACTGATTCGTGCATTCTTTAATTTTTACTAAATAAATTTCATTGACAGTAGGACTAGTGGTCAGATATTTGCGTAACTGCTTTCTAAAAAAATTTGTTGTGATTACCTCTTTTGTGCAGGATTCTCAGTGGTAGTAGTCAGGCGTTACAGCGGACTACCTGTGAGAGAGATCAGAACAAAAAGCACTTTGCTGAGATGAATGAAGTTCTAGACACTACAGGCTTCTCAGAGGATGTTAGTTTTTTTAAAATCAAAGTCTAGAAAGTATTTCCTATTGAAGTTTTGAATTTAAATTGTGTATTAAAATTTTAAATGTCACTGCATGTAATTTCCGCTCTGAATGCAAGAAACAGAAGTGGATTTTTCAAAGAATAAATTAATTTTTGTTGTAAGTAAACAGATGTAGATGCCTGATCGATTGTTTGATTAGCAGTATGGCTGGCATTGACTGAAATGGAATTCTATCTTTTTAGGACAAAAGTATGTTGTACACGTGCTTGGCTGCAATTCTAATGATTACTAACGTAGAGTTTGACCTGGAGGAAACTTCTGATGGAGTCCGAGTTTCAAATGACACTCTTTGCTGGCTACACTCAGGTAATTTGATGATCTAAGGGATTTTGGATCTGATGGATGTTGGATCTAATGATGTCTATGAGCATTGTCATTTAATAGTGCATCGTTGGATCTTCTTTGATTATATGTGTTTGTATGTAACAAGCTCAATGTTACTGAGCTAGTTTGCTGTCTTTGTCACAGGAAAAATCACCTATCTTACTCTTAAGATTGTTTCATTCATTCCTGAGACTGATAAGATATATGCAGTACTGTACTAGTTATACCAGTGATGCAGAAATACATGCAACTGGATTCATTAATTCATATATAGCACCCCTCCGAGAAAGGCAAAAACTGATATGCCAAGTAGGGCTGGTGTTAACACACCAGAAGTGCCACTGAGATACATGTATCATGATGAATTAGCAGTATGATTTATCAGAAGTTTGGAACTGTATAACCGACATTTAGTACACATTTAGAGCACAGCCTAACTATAACACAACTTTCTTTTAAAACAATAACTGATGAGATGTGCATTACTGTTTTGTGGCTGCCCAAGGTAGAATTACATGCGTAATTCGGTTCTGATGTACAACCATTTGTATTTCATTTTTCCAGCATCTGATCTTTTAAAGGTTAACCTGGAAAAGCTGACTGCCGCTTTGACAACGAGAATATCATATGTTAACGGTAGGCTATGTTTCCTATTTTTACCAAAGTTCTGTAGGAGTTATTTTAGCCATAAACATGTAGTATGAAGCTTACTAAATGTGGTATTACTCTACCATGTCCTTCTGTCAAATTGTCATTGTAATTGTAATGTGAAATTTGTATAGCGCCTTGTCAGGAGAAACTAATCAGAAGTTTTCTCTGCACTAACCTTCGTGATGTTAACGATTTTTCTACAGATAAATAAATATCTATTGATCTTTTTAGAGGAAAATGTTCTTCATCTGAAGAACAGAAAAGAAGCTGAAACTGGAAGGGATGCATTGGCTAAAATACTCTACAGCAATCTTTTCAGTTGGATTGTTAAAAAAGTCAATGAAAACATTGCACCCAAGTCAGCCTGCAGGTATGTTCATTCATTTTTACATTTTCAGCCTTTTTAATGTATTCCAATTTTATTATTCATCTGTTAGTCATTTTTGTTAGTTGTTGTAAAGTTTTCATGATTTTGTTATTTCTTAGTTATTTGCATTCAGTTTAATTTAGTTACTTTTAATGAGTAATATTTCTATATTATTTGCACATGATTAAATATCATAGCTTTGTTTTATTCTTGTTTGTTCATGTTTGGTTACATTTTAACTTGTTTAGTCATCTTCTAATTCTATTCAGCTCAAGTAAAAAGACCATTAGCATCTTGGACCTGTCTGGCTTCGAGAACTGCGCACACAACGGCTTTGAACAGTTGCTAATTAATCTTGCTAATGAAAAACTACAGAACTTTATTAACAAATGTTTAATTCAACACGAAGTTGAACTTTACAAATCAGAAGGAATTCACATCGATGATGTCTGCTATGAAAACAATGATGATCTCCTTGAGATGGTTTTCCAAGTATGCATCCTCATTCAGATTTGTGAATTTAACTATATTTTGGCTTTTATTACTGCTATCTTAGCTACTACTATGACTAAATTACCTAGCAGTACTTCCACTATTACTAGTTCAGTTATCCTTATTGCTGTTCTGTATGTGTGTTTATGTGTCTACTTTGCATATCATTATCATAATTGTATATTACTTCCAGTACTACTGCTGCCACAGTTACTGTAATAATAATAATTATTAGACTTTTTATTAATAGTAGTACTATTGATATTACGTTACAGTGAAATGAAAATGTAAAATGTAAATGTACACAGTTTTCTATAACAACCATATGGCCTTGACCAGGCTCATTTTTCAATGAATTAATTGGGTGAGATCCTTCACCATCGCTGCCCATTTGAATGGGTGCCATGCCATATAAGGTCCCCGTGTATGGACCGTGCTAGCCCGAGATTAAAATCTACATCACAGTACTGTTACTACTAGTGTATAGAATTATTGTAGAAATACTACTACTGTTACCTTTCGTGATTCCAATACTACTGGTATTTATTATAACTGTTTTAACTAGAAATGGGGTATTAATTGAAAATTGATTGGAAGGATTATTGGAATGGAATTGTATGAAAACACTAGCAGTATTCTCAGCCCCATAGCATTAATCAGCCACCATTTAAGATGGTTTTCAGACGTTGGCAGAATGAAGACAGTGGAAGAGTTCGAGTCTTAAGTAGCCTATTCCAAAGTCATCAGCCAACCTCAGTATTGCTCTGGTGCTGCCTAGTGCAAGTTTACCATTGGAAAACTGGGAATTTGCTCTGCATCAAAGAGCAGATCGGTCTATGATCTGATAGTGGGAGAACACATTTGCCTGAATATATCCATAGGTTTTTGCATATATTTGCTTAAATACATTGTAGCTTTGTGCTAAGCCAATTAAGCTTAGTCAGTTTTTCACATATTAGGACTGTTTTCCAAAGAAAGAATAATAATTTTTTATGTGTGTATCTGAATGAGCCAGGTCCCATTTGGGATGCTGCAACTGTTAGATGAAGAATCTCGAGTCCCAGGCTCAAGCAACAGCACATTGCTCAGAAAATGGTCACGTTACTTGAAGAAAGGCGATCACTTCTCTCTCTCTGAACAGAAGCATCCTATGCAGTTCTGTGTTAAACACTATGCTGGGAAGGTATGCATCATGTATTATTACCGAGTGAAGTTGTTTTGGTAATGCTGATGTAGCATCTTTCTACTTTACTCTATGGTTTGTTTGCATGGGCCTGTCTAATCTGATCTGGAGACATAGGTATCTGTATGATACTACACAAAGCATCATTCAATTTTGAAATTACAGATTAAAAATATAATCTAGTAGGCAGATAAAGTAGATCAGATCACAATCTGGTGAATTAGCAAGGTTGAACAGATGAGTTTGAGCCCAAACTTGAATGACACTTTGAACTGGCAGAGTAGACAGAAACCACATATTCCGTTACATTTTTCCAGCCACTTCAGAAGTGCCAGAGCTCAGTAAGTTAAGGAATGTCAGGAACTGAAAGATGAGATTGTCCAAGTGAGAGATTATTAAGAAGCATTATGTAAATATTCAAATACAGTATGTTACAATTGATGGATTACTAGCGTTGCATTAGCAGTTGTCAGCCACTGAGTCTTATAGACCTCTTTTGTCTGGGTAGATTTGTTACAGTGTTGATAATTTCATCGAAAAGAATCGTGATCGCCTTGGAGATGACCTAAAGCAGTGCATGATGGGAAGTCAGCTGGATTTTGTTTCAAGTTTGGTTTCTGCTGAGATCACTTCCTCTGGACAGACAGAAAGGTACGGTTGCAATAACTGAAAAAAATTAACTATTGTTTGAAAGAATTAAACTTACTGGTAAGCAATTTTAATGAAAGTTGTTCTGCTCTTTTACATGTAAAACAATGCATATTGTCTCTCATTGATTTAAATTTCTTGTCTAAGTGATAGAATCATGTTTACTTTGTGGGCATGGATGGCGGCCTTCAGTCAGTCGTTCTCCACTCCAACAGCTGCTCAAGTCCTGATGCTTAGCGATATGTGTAATTCTATTTCTGTTGACCTATGATTTTATTTCACTTACGAGTATAATTATCTTTTGTTTCAGTCTTGTAAATACTTAAAGATTGGCCACATCTGGCCCATAGAGAGGTCCTTTGAGGTGCTGTGTTAAAGTCCCAATACATGCATACCACATACTACATTACTTATTATGAGTGGTTCGTAAAAGACGCTACATAAATGATCAGGTACATGCATACCAACTGAAGACGCAAGGTTAACAAAGTTCTCTTATTGAAAGAACCCTGATAAATACAGTAGCAACATAGATAGTCATTACAAAATGATGATTCATAACAAAACTTAAGAATATTGAACAGTAGCACTGATGATTCACATCACTTTAATCTCTTATCAGGCAATTCTTTATTAAAACTGAAAGGTGTGAAGGTCGTGGAAGAGAAAATATCTACCTTTGAACCAAATGCTGATGTCTAACGAGCTCTTTTAAACTTTGTCTGTAGGAAGCAGCCTAAAGTGGATTCCTATCGGACAACCACAATGCAGTACTTTCAGGTATTTTCATTTTCTACTTTCACACTTTAGCAAATAACTTTACTACTTGGTATTTGAATTTTACTGATAATATTTATATTAAAGCCAAAAACATAATTCTTGCAGCTGTGCAGTCGTGAACCAACTAAAGATAGCCAACTAAAGAATTCTGGGAGGGACTAGAGAACGTGTAAAGTAATTCATTTATTACAGTTTCCCATGTCCCATCTGCATTTCTTAAGCCCCAGGCTAGCATATTCTCATATCCTTGACTCGGGGCTGGTTCATCGTAAGCCTTGCTATTTGCTTCCAAACTGATGCCAAGTGCCTAACTTTCCTGCCAGGTAACTGTGGCAAATGTGTGTGAATGACTTAGTCGATTTGATTATGCACAAATTCTCTGAATTTTTTAGAATTCGTTAAATGATCTCATGCAGAAGGTGACTGAAGGTCGTCCGCATTTCATAAGGTGAGTTTTAGTATATATCATGCGAGTGTACTTATTCTAGTGTTAATTTGGTCTTACTGGAGTATGCCCAAAATATGGTAAGGTGAGGTAATTCAATATTGTATGCACATATTAACACTAGTACACTGAGGAGGCGTTTTCTAAGAATCTTCCTGCTGAAGTGCAGACATGAGTGTGCGTAAAAGCCATGCTGTCTTAACCAGACCCAATCCTACACACAGACAACTGTTCTTAACAGTGTGTTTGATTGGACAAGTGGTTACTTTCACATGGCATATTGATTGATTGATTGATTGACTCTTTATTGATCCCAAATTCAACATATCAGGTTACACATAAAACATACAGTTTGCCAGGATACAAAAGGCAAACCCAGAAGGGACCAGGGTCCCGCTTAAATAGGGTCACCTATTAACATCAGTGACGTAAGATGGCAATCGAAATGTAAACAAAGCAAATATCATTTTGTAAGCAAACTAAATAAGTTATGTACAATCCGTACACAAATGAATCTAAAAATAAAACTATACAGAAGTCCGCTGCATTACACAGTCCTATATAACAAAAAACTCAGAAAAAAAGAAGCAAAAAAAACTAATGGTTTGTATGAACAATTCAGTTGGCAGTCAAACAGATGTTATTAAATAGTGACGCATCTGCCTTTTGAACAGTTTCAAACTTGACAACATACGAATGCTCATTGGTAAAGTGTCACATATGAGTATTAATAGATTTTATAGCACCTTTTAAAGAATGCAGCTACTCAGAGGAACTCTTAAATACGGATATTAATGGATTTTCAAAACGATTGTTGAATCAATTAATACAAAACAGTTTGGCTGTTGTTACAATTGCAGGTGTGTAAAATCAAATGCCAACAAGGAACCAGACCAGTTCGATGATGGCCTGGTTCATGAACAGCTGCGATACAATGGCGTTTTCCAGACTGTGGAATTCCGGAAAAAGGGATTTTCTGTTTGGCAGAAAATAGACAGATTTGTTTCAGTGTAAGTAGGAAACTTGAAAGATTTGACTTAACGTGTGAGCATCTGTTTTAGAAAATTATTGCATGGATTCAGATGTGTTCAATTGTTGCCAAGTTCAATTTTTGATGCATTTTGCCATGAGATGCTGAGCTTAGATATACAGTGAGTATACAGTCACCCAATATATACATATATTATCTATGTATATATGGATGTTGTACATGCAGTACATATGGATATTGTACATGCAATACATATGGATATTGTACATAAGATACATATGGATATTGTGCATAAGAACATGTACTGCACATGCATAAGTACACCTATGTATCGAGAAATTTTCAATGGGGGATGCAAGTGGTGCATGGGCTAATTTCTTGACTGCTTTTTACTTTACAGCTTTATTCGGTAACCCTGGCCCTA
Organism: Norana najaformis; assembly: GCA_964023275.1. Classification (NCBI taxonomy): domain Eukaryota; kingdom Metazoa; phylum Annelida; class Clitellata; order Crassiclitellata; family Hormogastridae; genus Norana; species Norana najaformis. Next base: position 54,946,486 of record OZ029913.1, on the reverse strand, counting down.
ACCAAATGTTTTCAGAGGAAGCCAACTCAGTGGCTTGGCCCTCAAACTCATATAGGGGAATTGGCCCTCTGGATATGCCCTTGCATATGTATATGCCTACATACTGTTATGTAGAATCTCATTCTGGCCCACATCTCATAGGACGAACATGCTTTTGATTTTTATCTTTTCCTTCTAGGCTAATATTTGAGTTTTTTTACAGATACAAAACTCAGTTGCCTGGTTCTGAAGGTCTCAGAAGCATCACTGAACATGCAGAAAGAATTCTTCAGCAGAACAACATCAGCCCACAAGATTTTGCATTTGGAAAGACCATGGTATGTGGTCTGACACAGTTTTCGTAGAAATATTATGAGTAATTTTTAAAAAATTTTTAATAAGCAATTGCCCATGACTGATGCTATGTTTTTTCATCAGTTTGATTAAATTAGATAAACTGTACTTATTCAATTTCAGCCAGTCTTAGATAACGTTTTGGTGTCATACAACTTAATCTGAAAGTGTGAGTTAAATGAAACTTACTGTACATCCATGCCTATGAAAAAGCAATATTTTTTGCAGGTATTTCTAAGGCAGAATGCCTTTGAAAAGTTGCAGAAAAATCTGTTGGCTTTGATTCTCCAACGTCTCTGTCGCGCCTTCCTAGCACGGAAAAAGTTTGAGGAGCTGCAGCAGAAGAAGAAGATAACAGACAATGCCTCATTCATTTGCAGAGACAGTGTCTCATCCATTTGCAGAGACAGTGCCTCATCCATTATCAAAGATCCACCTGATGACTCGAGCACTGTATTGTCCTCCTGTGGCACGCTGTGTATGTCTGATAGTGGCATCAGTTCTGGCGAACTGCATCCTCAGGATGCTGCAACCAATGTAGGTGCTATCATGGCATTTTGTAGAATAAGCTATAGGTAAATAAAAAATAAATATGTGATATTGTTCACTAAGTTTTGTGCCAGAAATAACTGAGAAGCCATTTTAAGCTTATCTTAAGATGGACTTTTTAAGATTTGTCAGAAATGTCCGTGCCTTTTTTGAGGGATTCTTAAATGTGCTGATTAAATGTCCTGATGTATACATACCAGTGGATGCATATGTACCAGTGGATGCATATGTACCAGTGGATGCATATGTACCAGTGGATGCATATGTCCCAGTGGATGTATACATGTACCAGTGGATGCATGCATACAAAGTGGGTTTACAGCTAATGAATTGACAGAAAGTTAAGGGAGAAAATTAAGGTTTTCAGGACTGCAAGAGTGGATGAAGAATGAATGGGTTGATGCTTAGATGGAAAAAGTGGATGGATATTTGAAATGATGAGAGTTTGTCAGAATGATTGTGTATTATTTTTATAATAATAATAATTGTTATTATTATTATTAATTGTTAATTAATAATAATAATTATTATTATTATGATTAATAATAATTATTATTATATTAATTATTACTATTATTATTATTTTATTTAATAATAATAATAGTTAATTAATAATAATAATAATGATAATAATAATAATAATAATTATTATTATTATTACTATTACTATTATTATTATTATTATTATTTTTATTATATTACTATTATGAAATTTTTATGTGCATAAAGTCATACAGAAATGTGGATCTGAGGTACATCAGGAATGTGCAGGTTGATTGATTAAAGTGTTTCGTGACTTGATCTACCATATCAACTCATTAATCAGATTTACTCACATGTGAACTCTTTACAGTTTGTTTCAAGGGTCCATTTTATTAAATTATTTTTAAGGTTTATGCTGTTAAATCGGAAAGATCACTGTACAGTCCATCTGTGGCCACATTACCTGTGCAAGATGGTCCACAGGAAGAGCCACAGCCAAGCGAAGAAGATGAAGAAGAGGAGGAGGAGAGTGACAACGAAAGAGCGTAAGACTTACCGCCTCTCAGTCTATTGGTGAAGCTGCCCAGTTCTATGCATTCTGTCAGTTCTGTGATGTCATTCACGTCTAAACTTAAAGTTCTCCTGTTTCTAGTTGTTAACGACTGTAACCTGACATCTCTTTTCTCTGACTTATCAGATTTTGACCAGGCTTCTCCTACAGATTGTGATTTTGACTGTGGTTTCATTTGAAGCAATCATCATTTGATTCCTTGTGCATTATGATAATTGTCATTTGTCATACCCAGATACATAAATACATATAGGGTTGGTGGGTGGCAGCTTGGGACTATGAGTGCAATGCTGGCAAATGCAGCTAGTTACAGTATTTTGAGCTTGGTTAGCATGGAATAAGAATTAGACAATCTGGTGCTCACTCATCCCTCCATTCTTTCGTGATCAGTAAACGAGTACCGGTGCATGTTTCGGGTTTAACAAGGCATTCTGTCACGTGCTTGTTATAGTCACATGTGCACCTCAGCCAAACTTTTCTTTAACGAATCTGAGGTGCTCTTATGTAGACATGGAAAGAAGTTAGTTGCATTTACCTTTACACCTTTATCCATTCACAGAAATCTTCAGATTAAGGTTGACATGAAAACATCGATGTACAAAAACCCTGCACTGTTGATCATCAGTATATTTACTCAGTGCCTCTGGAATTTCAATTTCTTTCAAGTTTTTGTGCATTTAATGTAGGGCTTGGGACCTTGCTAAGAACATTCCACGTGAGAGGATCAGCCCAACGGAACAGTTTGAAGGTCTAGTGAAATTGCTGAAGGTCTTCACGTACATTGTCATCTTTATTGTCATCTGGGCTTCAGCAACAATTGGCACTGGGAGCTTTCTCATCATCACTTCTGAAGTTGGCAACACTGTAAGTTTGCACTTTGGTCAGTCATGCTTTTGAATCATCTTTACTTCTCAGTTTTACTGAGTATATATAGAGTAATTCTAGTTTTAAACTGTATAATAAGAAATCGTCAATGTAAATAATACATGCTGCAGTGTACATAGCATAAATATTCATGTATGTTTAAATATTAAAGTGCTCTTGATAAGGTCAGTTAGACAGCTCTGTATGCAGCATGTTTGTGAGGTACTTAAAAGGTGCTTTAGTAAGTGTATTTATGCATACATACATTCATACATCTCATAAATATTCATATAATTCATATTTGTAAAAATATTCATACATATCTTAATGTTTATGTTTATGTAAATGTGCATATGCTTGCTTTGGCACTGACATTTAGTCATGCATCTGTTTATTTATGGATTATTTATTTGTTTATTTGTGTAATGTTTAATTCTTTAATTCTTTTGTATAACACTATTTTCTTGCTAATGCCATTGAATGTAGATTCATGTCACCACATTTTCATCTGTGAATATTTAATATCTGGTTGTCTGTCTACCAGCGTATCTTTCTGGCTATTTCCCTTCTTTTCTGGCTGAACTACTGCTGTGGTATTGGACTTCTGCAACCGAACGTTTGTTATTTTTCCGAGTTCCTATTCAAATACAGCAGTGTCTGATTTTCTGACAATTGTAGGAAGTTAAAACAACAGCCAAACTGCAGCTGCTTTTCATTCTCATCATCCCCTACATACTCACTTTTGTCATCTCTCTCTTTAAGACGTTTTTCAGTCGAATTCCATGGCCGTCCTTCAGTGTTCTTATTCCGGTAAGTTATAGTGACAATCTAAGTGATGGAATTTGCATTACAAAGACAACAGCCATGCAAAGAAAGTGTAAATGGCGGTGGCGGTGGTGGTGGTGGTGGGAAATGAGAAAATATTTAAGTATTTTAATTTTTTTATTGTTTTATCTGAAGTGGATAAATAAAATTTACCCGGATTGGAGAATAAAAATTACATATTTTCTCTGTATTCTTTATTTTCCATTGAGAAATACCAACAATGGAAATAATAACAATCAGCGTAATATGAATAAATGTCTTGCTTTGCCATTTTTGATATCATGATAGCATCTTTCTAGCTTCATTATTTATAATGCCTTAATAAAAGATTTGATGGTGATGAATCTAAATTAATTCTTACACGGCTTTCTCTGCTTTGCTTCAGATGCTGATGATCGAGGTATTCCACGGATTTGGGTGTATTCTGCTCGTAATGAGAGTTCTTCCTTTTATCTCCAGAACGCCGTTTGGCCCAATCGCTTGCATCGGAATCATCCATTCTATCTGTCTCGTTCCGTCGTTACTCGCAGTGTTTTTCTCGCACAAGAGCTTCCGATCTCTGAAGAGGGCAACCTGTTCCTTAGTTGTTGCTTGCATAGATATTCTGGCTCTTGTTCTTGAAGTCTGTGCAGTATTTGCCCCGGTTGTTATCTACTGTACCGACAACGTTCACTCGATACTTCCACTCGATTTACTCAAAAATTGGCCAATGGGTGATAGATCGAATGTTGAATTGCGTTCGGTTGCTGCAAATGGAGCGTCAATTAATTTGACATCTGGTGGCCCAGTGACGAACCAATGTGTTGAACCATACTGCAACCTCTACTGGCAGATCCCCCTTTCTCTCTTTCTCATTTCACTTAAATGGTGGGAGAACTTTGTTGGTGAAGATCGTCTGTGCTTCAAACTTTTCCAAGCCAAACGCGTTCTTCATGCGATGCGCATCAAACTCAATCTCATTGTGAGTACCATTACAATTTTAGCTATCATTGGTTCTTGGTACCTTCTGGAATATCTCCAAGATCGTTCCAACCCATCCATGCTGAAAATGCTCAATCTCGAGGCTGCTCCAAATAAAGAAAGCAGCTTAGTAGACAAGTCTGTTGACTTTCATGTTGTTATGGCTATTCCTAGCATTGTGTGTATAGTCTGTGGCCTTATCTGCTACTACATGAGCTGTTTGGCATGTAAGCTGCTGATGCAGAAGGTTAGCTTCTGCATCCCGATGTATCTGTCGATGCCAACTCTTGTGGGGATCTTTCTTCTCCAGTGCTATGGCTACCTTCCTAAGGTCATCATTGCAGGTGTCCCTGTCTTTGTTGACTTCTGTCACGTGGACGTGGGTAGTCATGGATATTTGTTTGTTTGTGTGGCCGTCTGGTGGGTAGTCTTCCTCTGGATCAATCGACATGTTTGGTTTCCTTCTGCAGAGAGAATTGCAAAAACTGAAAAGTAAGAATCCTGTGAATGCAGCTTCTGTAAGAACTGTATGTTCTGCATTGTATATAGCTTTAGGCAAGTTCTTATTAACCGACTGTGTAATGTCACTATAGTTGTAAGTGGTGCACTATAATTATTATTTCTGCACATATTGTGCGGCACTATCTAATGATTAAGTGTCAATCAGTGGCACTGAGCAATTATGAATGAAGGACTTGCTGAAGGTCCCTGCATAGTAACTGTCTCGGGGAGGCTTGAACCCGTACTCTGCATTACAAGCCAAGCACTCTAACCGCTCTGCTACCATGCCACAATAGAAATGAGTTATTGTATTGTATCAGGAAACCATACCACAATAACGATGAAATTGCTTTATACTGACCTTTGAGTAACGCTTAAACTGCCGAATGACATATGTACTTTATTGCATTAGTTAGTTATGTATCTAGACACTTGATACATTACCTTTTGAGTACCTCACAAAAGCTCTGATATTCTGTGGTTTGTTAGATTTTTTATTTTGATGTTTTGCTTTGTTGTAGATAAGCAGATGTTCTTAAAATAACGATTGTTATGTCCTGATGCTTTGCATCAGACTTTCTCTTTCATTTGCCACAGTAATTATATCTCAAAAGTGGCAAAACTATTTTGTTTCTTTAGGTGAGATTTCAACATTGAAGTATTTTCTCTGTTTTTTGTAGGTTGTTTGTTACACAGCTGTTCTGTGGGGTTCTGTTCGCCCAGTCGATAATGGTTAATCGTCGTCGTAATGATAATGAGATGCTAGTAACAGCCAAAGGACAGCTTGAAATATCAGCTGACAATGGGAGCCAGTTAAAGAGCAGCGTTTCAGATGACCCTTACGGTGATATGGAAGCTGGTGGGAAGGCTAAAGACCCCAAGAGGAACAGACCAGTGCCAATGGTCTACGCCTGTGCAACGATGTGGCACGAGACGAAGAATGAGATGATCCAGCTTCTCAAGTCTATCTTTAGGCAAGTTACAGGCTCTTGTGGACCAAATGTAAATGTCAGTCTCTGAATTTTCTCAGCATCACACAAAAGCTGTGTCACCAGTGCTATGAGCAAGTCCAAAAAAGTCCGGTTATTTGATCAGTTTTGGTGCCAGTTCATGAACTGAGGAGAGGGGCAGCAGTGGTGAAGGGACTTTCATTGAAAAATGAATCATATGAAGCATGAATACCAGTGGTCAGTTCAAGGACAACTCACAGAAATTATAATGTATTGTATCGTTATGTATTGCATTGTATTGTAGTGTATTGTATTGGTGAATTTACCAGTCGCTTCCTGGTATATATGTATATTTAACATTTCTATTGGATGTGTATATAAAGTAGAAAATAGTTGCATGTGTTGAAATATAATGAAGATTAATCCACAGTGACAGCTTTAAGACAATAAATGTTGTAAGTAAAATTTTTTATTTATTTTAAAAAATTATGTTAAAATGGAATATAAGTATTAACTTAATTTTAGTACTTGACTGTCTTTTAAAAACAGGATGGATGCTGATCAGTGTGCAAGGCGAATTGCTCAGCGCGTCTTTAAAATAGAAGATCCTGACTATTACGAATTTGAAGGTATGACCTTTCATTTACATTAACCTAATCTAGCCTGAAGAACTTCTGTTGGGCAGTACTTTTAGTACGCTTGGCAGTGTGTGAATGTTTCTTTGTGAAACCATGCCAAACTTCAGGGTTAGGAATGGGTGAATCTTTAGAGAAACTGAGTGAAATTTGAATCTTAGTTGGCACTTAACCATTTAGCATTGCAATTAATGAGGTTGCTTTTGGATCAGAAACCTACAACCACTGTCATTAATTGCTTTCCACTTTTGTGCCATGCTATCACCCTGGCTTAATCCCCCGATTTTGACCTGGCATCAAAACTGACCAAACAACCTGGCTCTTGTGGACTTGGTTTGGTCGAGCACTGGTGAAATGTAAATGTAAATGTACATGGTTTTATATAGCGACCGTATATGGCCTTGACCCTGCTTATTTTTCAATGAATTGATTGGGTGAGATCCTTCACCACTGCTGCCCGTTTGAATGGGCGCTGCGCCATTGAAAGTCCCCATGCATGGACCGAATAAGCTGGTCTCCCTGATGCAGCTTTCGTGGCACTGAGAAATTTCAGTGATTTACATTACATTCATATTACATGTCGCATCTTACAAATAATACATAGTAAATCTTACTAGATTAGATCACATTAATTTACATTTCGTTAAGTGAGGTTGCTTGGTACAGCTGCAAATAATCTTCAGCTTAATTCCCTATTTAGTTCATCTTCTTATGCCTTCAGCTGTCTTGTTTTTTAGCGCACATTTTCTTTGACGACTGCATGTGCTTCAGTGAAACTGATGACTGGGTTTGCAATTCATTTGTGACGCAGTTGGTCACAGTCATAGATGAAGCAGCGAGGTAGGCACGCCTCAACCTTTTGTACACTAGTTATTCATTTTTTGGCCATCTCTTTAACCTTTTAAGACAATTAGCCCAATGAAGACTATTTTTGCAGCTGCCTTGAACATTAGGCTGCTGCTTTTACTGTCAAGTATATGTGGAAAGTTTTACAAGCATACCATTGTTCCATGTACAGAACAATTGAAAAAAAATTATTAATAATCATTGCCTTAGTTAGGGAGAATTATAGATGTTAAGGGTATACTGTCTGATATGAGGACAGTATGGAAGAACAGAGGAATTCCAACACCTGCTTCGATCTTCGATATGGCCTATAGCAGCACGTAGATCAGAATCATGGACATACAGAAAGAGCAAGCAAAGAAGACTGACGACATTTGAGATGATGTGCTATAGACGAGTTTTGAGAATACTTTGGACAGCTAAGAAGAGAAATGAAGAGGTGCTGCGGGAGGTCGGTGGCAGACAGCTGTGGGGAGCAATGATAACAAGAAAATTGAGGTACTTTGGACATATTATGAGAAAGACAACAAACTGCCTGGAAGAATATATAATCACGGGAAAGACAGAGGGATCAAGGAAGAGAGGAAGACCAATCCGGGCGTGGATTGGCGACATGATGGAATGGACGGGATGACTTTGGAACAGGCAGCCCGTGCAACGCAGGAGAGAGGTTTATGGAGACAAATCATCCAATAATGAATTTGGCATCGATGACAAATAGGTGTTATATAAATGTGATTATGCTTATATACAAAGATACATATATACATATAAATGCTACATAAATGTTCTGATACATGTATGCATACATTTGTATCAGTACATACATGAATCTGAATATTTATTGTTGTTGTTGTTTTTGTTCTTAAACATACATATATAATGAGCACAATTAAAATACAGTCTCAAAGGCAGGTGCAATGACCTCAGTTGTGAAGTGCCTATCAAGAACCTCGCAAAGACACTTTCATGCATACGTACATACATACATACATACATAGATACATACATAAATATATGCATACATACATAGATACGTTCATACATTCATACATACGTACATGCATACATTTGAATGCTATCTGAATGTTCCAATACATAGTGTTTCAGTCGATGTGGTGACTGTTTTGTGGTAGCTCTGTGTTGAATAACGAGCGTCAGATGCACTCGCCTGTGAAGGTCTTGACCCCATATGGAGGTCAGCTCATCTGGATTCTTCCTGGAGGAAATAACCTTATCGTTCATCTGAAAGACAAGCTCAAGATCAGGCATAAAAAGAGATGGTCTCAGGTGAGCAGTTGCAACTGATTGTCACCTGAAAATGAAAAGTACTTGAGTTATCTAATTTATTGTTTCAGTCATTCTTTGTTATTACCATACATTGTTTTATCACCTGCATTTTTGCCATAATGTTTGGACACAATGGCATACCAGTTTCTGGTGTGATATTTATATTTTATCAGCATCATCATCTGCCTCATGGTAGCATTGAAGGATTAAATGTAAACGTTTTTCTGTAGCGATCGTATGACTTTGACCCTGCTCATTTTTCAATGAATTTATTGAGTGAGATTTCTTTACCACCACTGCCCGGTTGAATGAGCTCCATGCCATTTAAGGTTATTCGGCAAATTACTTCACCTGCCCAAGAACAGAATAGGTTAGCTGTCTGCTGTGCATTTTAAAAGAGGCATTGAACGCATTGGTGTATTTGGGGGATTTTAGCGACGTACGTCCTCCAAAATTATTGGACTGATGAAGAGGTTTACATTTTCCTAGATCCCAATATCACTTCCCGTAAAACATATGGCTCACATGACACTCACCAGAGTGGTTTAATTTTTCCAAACATGTCATTGTAAGGCCCCCTTGTTTTGAGTTTTTGCTTTACCGTGCCATATAAGTTGTCTGAGTAACAAGAATAATTACACTGTGTCCGGAAAAATTCCAAGGCTTTACGGTAAATATGAAAATAATTAGTAAACATTAATCGATTTTTAAAATTCCAAAAACAGTTTAATCCTGAAATATTATTTGCACTATAATTGTTGTTTTGGCGTAAAAATTTTATAACAATTTTGTCTTCCTCGCTGAACGCCATTTTTCTAGCAACTTTCTTTACAAAATATAAAATTCAAATACGTCACTGTGATGTAATTTTAAACGGGGGTCATTGATAAATTACAAAGAATTTTGTTGGTAATTATATATTTCAGGATTAAACTGTTTTTGGAATTTTAAAAATCGATTAATGTTTACTAATTATTTTCATATTTACCGTAAAGCCTTGGAATTTTTCCGGACACAGTGTATAATTTCCCCATTCCCAACTTCAGATCCTAGATCCTCCTCTTTATTTTCTTCACTTTTTTGCATCTTCCTCACAGCAAATTGGCCTCTTTCTGACTTTACAGGTGATGTACATGTACTACCTGATTGGCTATCGAATCTTTGGCGAAGCAACCGATTACATGAGGGAGCTGTTACGAACGAGCTCCAAGATAAATACTGGAAAGGCACAGCAGCACAGGAAGCACAAGGTACCTTCGTGGCTGGAACGAGCAAAAGCCATTCGTCAGAAACACGGCCACTATGGAAAGGGCATGATCTTTGAGACTGTGGATGAAAACCTCCTTCTTGAGGTAAGGTCTTTGAGCATGTGGATGAAATTCTCCTTAAGGTTAGGTCTTTGAGACTGTTGACAAAAATCTATTTAAGGTATGATACTTGAGACTGTGTAAAAATCTTCCCAATAAGGTATCTCGATTGAGATTGTGGATGAAAATCTCCTCATGAAGGTATTGTCTTTGAGACTGCAAATGAAAAGATATGTGATACCTTCTGAGCTGAAGCTTTTCTGTTGTGCCTCAGTTTCTGAGCCATTGTATTTTTATTTTGATATCACCTGGTTTCACAGCAAACTTATATATTAGAAACCGATCTTTTTAAGGAACAGATATATTCTGTATGGATGTTTGGGTGAGTTCATGTAAAACGAACTTCCAGTACTTTTAATTATCATAAGTGCTGTAAATTGCTTTTGCCAAGAAATGATTTTAGGGTAGTAGTGTGGTGTTACTTAGTTAACCATTGAAGTCTCTAGCCACGAATGTAAGCAATTCCTTTTTTCTGTTTTATATACAGGCCGAGAATACTTTCATTTTGGCCCTTGATGGCGATGTTGACTTCAAACCGGATGCCGTGAGAGTCCTGGTCGACAGAATGAAGAAAAACGAGAAGACTGGAGCAGCGTGCGGTAGAATTCATCCAATTGGAACGGGTCCCCTCGTCTGGTACCAGATGTTCGAGTATGCCATCGGACACTGGTTCCAGAAGGCCACAGAGCATGTCCTTGGATGTGTTCTGTGCAGCCCTGGGTGTTTTAGTCTCTTCCGCGGTTCAGCGCTTCTGGATGATAATGTCATGAAGAAATATGCAACAAGGTCGACTGAAGCAATGCACTTCCTTCAGTTCGACCAAGGTAAGAATTTATTCATGTGAAACCTAACAAAGTGTATGAAGAAATGAATTTCAATTTATTAGACAATTGATAAGTGCCCGACTTCATGCAGTCTAGTAAGGAGTACCACAGGAAGGTTCTTTGTTTCTCATAAGTCCAGATATATATATATATATATATATATATATATATATATATATATATATATATATAATATAGTTTTACTAGTCAGTCATATGTCCAGATATATATATACATATATATACATATATATATATACATATATATGTGTGTGTGTATATATATCTGGACATATGACTGTAAAAAACGAGTAAAACCCAGTAAAGCTCAATCAGTTTGTTGAGTATGTAACTATATACAGTATATATACATATATATCAACTAGTGAGTTTGTAATTTTATGAATGAGTATTGATCCCTAAATAAGCAGATGATAAATAAACTTGTGGATAGATGAGTTTTGAATTACTTGAACAGTTGGTTGATTGAGTGAAGAAAAACTTAAGCGATAAAAAATTAAATAGGTAATACAAGAAATTTAGTGAAAGTTGTTGTATTATCTGTATTTTGAGTGATCTGCTTGTACATTTCAGGGGAAGACAGGTGGTTGTGTACTCTGCTGCTGCAACAGGGCTATCGGGTTGATTATTCGGCTGCAGCTGATGCCCTCACTTACTGCCCTGAGAGTTTTGAAGAGTTCTTCAAGCAGAGACGACGCTGGGTTCCATCAACCCTTGCCAACATCTGGGACCTTCTTTCTGACTTCAACAACACAGTTCTCATAAACGACAACATCAGTCAGCTCTACATGATATACCAGGGTCTTCTTATGGTTTCAACGGTCTTGGGACCTGCCACGATCGTCATAACCATTGCCTCAGCATTTCAGTCGGTCCTTGGTCTCGAAAACTATCTCTGGGCTGCCTACACCCTCTCACTGCTGATTCCGGCAATCTATTTAGTAGCCTGCTTTATTCTTGAGGAAAACACTCAGCTCATGCTTGCTGGTCTCTTCAGCATGATTTATGCGGTGATCATGACGATTGTCCTTGTCGGCCTTGTCATCAATATGGCCGTTAGCGATGTCCTCAACCCGAGTCTGTTCTTTCTCGTCTTTGTCGTTGCATCGTTTGTTTTCGCTGGCTTCTTCCATCCATACGAGATGTTCTGCCTGTTGCATGGCATCCTGTACTTCATCTGCATCCCAACCGGGTACATCCTTCTAATGATCTACAGCCTCAGCAACATGCACGTCATCTCGTGGGGCACAAGAGAAGTTCCACAACGAAAGTCGCAGAAGCAGCAGGCTGCTGAAGCCCAGGCACCAATAGTTGCTGAGAAGAAGAAGACTGGCATTGTTGCTTACATCCGGAGGATTATAGAGAGTTCGTTGTTCGAGGTGAAGAAGACCGTCTCGGAAATATTTCAGGCTACAAAGCAGGATCAAAGTGCAAACCAGAAAATGGTGAAAATGTTAGGACAGATTCACAAAGAGCTGAAGAAGCTGAACCGCCGACAAGCGGGCCAGTCCAACTCCTCATCTTCCTCCGACTCTGAGGATGAAGATGCAAGAGCACTTCCGAGCACAGTGCAAGCAATCGAAGCTCCCAAATCTGAGGAACCAACTCCAAAGGAAACACCTCCACCACAGCAAGTGGAAAACCTTGAAATCGTAATAGAATCAGATCCAGACAATCCAAAGTGGATTCAAGATCCAGGATTGGGCGACGGTGGAGTGGGAATGATTAATGAAAGAGAAAGAGCCTTCTGGGACAATGTGATCAAGAAGTACCTAAAGCCGCTGAAAAGCGACAAGCGACAAAAGGAAAAACTAGAGGCAGACCTGATCGCGTTACGCAACAATGTTTCATTCGGATTCTGGATGGTAAATGTGATCTGGGTTCTTTTGAATTTCATGCTACAGACACACGTCAGTCCGATTAATCTCTACCAGAAGGACGACGGAACGTGGATCCAGTGCGAGCCACATGGCTTTGTCTTTATTGTCTTTTACCTGGTTGTCCTTGGTCTCCAAATTTTGGGAATGCTGATGCACAGGTGAGAAACTCTAACTCACTTTCACTCTAACTGTCCTTCAAGGCCAGAGTCAGCTGCACTTTGTGAAGTACTTGAGAGGCGCTACGTTCTGCATCTACATACTTACATACTTGCATATATACATACATACATACATTATTGCATATGCCTACATCACAAACTTCACCTTCGTTCATGTCACTGCAGAGATTGCAAGAGCTTTTGTGTGGTGTTGCAAATTTTTGGAGGTTTACATTACAACATGACCAAAACTTCTTTAATCTCGGCAGCTAATATGTGACGCTGAAGTTACGTGAACAAAACATGATGCTAGGATCAAAACCTGTGCTGTTCTAATATGTATCAAAGAGATGTTGTATCAGAAAAGGCTTCTGAACATAAAAATCCCTCTCGGCTACCCAATTTTTAATGATAATGTGTAAATTAAATTAATGTAAGATAGCAAATCTTGATCACACTACAGCACTGTGTCACAGCATTAGATCTTTAAAATGAAATAGATGAAATAAATGGAAAGAGCCAAACCACCTTTTTGCATGAATTGCCAGGTTAACATACCTTGGTGGTTATTGAACTCTGGTCTAGACAGTGACCTGATATTTTGCTTTTTTTTAAACAGGTGGGGCACTTTCCTGGAGGTGATGACGATTACAGAACTCGAATCACCGTTTGCAAAGCGACGAAGAAACCGAATATCCAGAGAGCAAGAAAAAATAACCCCACAGGAGGCGGTCAACCTTACCAAGATGGCACTTGCTGAACCAGAACCAGATTATGATTTAGATGAAGATGAGATCGAACCAGATTACAGCGATGGTGAAACACCAGAGTACGGAGCAGCACATGGTTTCGACCGTCCACCGTACTCTCGGCAAAACACGAAAATGGATTACGTTGCCAACCTTCCGCCACATCGGTTGAGAGAAACCATTAGGTTGTTTGCAGATCGGACCTACTTGGCATCAACAAATCCACATGAACTATTTCCAAGATTGGTCCCACCGATGGAAAGACAAGTCAGGAACAGCGACACGATGTTTCCAAATCAGGTCATGTTCAAAGAGAACGAGGTCCAACTCAGAAATAATGTACGACAGCGACCAATATCTGGTCGTTATCCATCTTCGTATGGAGAGCAAAGGCAAAGCTACCATTCACTACACAATATTTTGTTTCCCCAAAACTCAAACCTTCAGGGGGGACGTCAGTCTTACCCATCCCCAACACGGCAACGAAGGGACACGCGCGTGGTAAGAGAGAATGAGTTAGAACGAGCATTTTCACGGCGAATGTTTCACCTGAATTATGTTTAACAGCATCGGAATTATCAGACCATGATCACTTTATTTTAAGAACAAACAGTTTTGCATACTTTCATCTCCATGGTTCCTGGTTTGTGCAATTGTTTTCCAGTTAACCAGCTCAACACTTATGGTTTCCATCTGAGGGATTTCCATGTTTCCATGTGATTACTAAGTATTTTTGGGTGGTTGCCAGGTATCTATATGAGTGATTTTGGGTTTCATATGATTGGTTACCAGTTTTCCTTCCAAGGAATTTCTAGGTTTCAGTCAGATTGGTTTCAAGTTTGCCATTTCAGGAATTTCCTGGTTTCCAGTTGAGTGGTTCCCAGTCTTTCATTGGTTACCAGGTATCCATATAAAGAGTACTTCCCAAGTATCTAGGAGTGGTTGCCAGATTTATATCCGAGTAGTTACGGATTTCCATCCGAGTTGTTACTTGAGTTGTTACCAATATCTGAGCTTACCCTTGCAGTTACAGATAATTGAGTTTAATTGAAAAAGTGCAGTCACCTGTGAAGACTGCAGAAGAAGACCGGTCTAGATGTAGCATCCATTTGTCTGAACCTCATTTAATTGCATTTATTTAATTAGCATACTTGGCGCTTAACCATGTACACTTATCATGATGTCTCTAATTTATTATATTTTATTTGTGATACACCTTTAGACATTTATAGCTAGGCATATTTGTAAAGCGGCTTGAGACCTTTTTGTACCATCTTTATTTTGTGTCTGACTGCTGTGACCCACGCATGCCAACGATTCCTCGCTCAGCTGATGGACGCTTGGTGTGCTAATAAATGGTTACTCACTTACTTAACCTAAGATTGTTCAAAAAGTTGAAAGCACAATCAAAATTCATCCTGAGAAAGACCTCTGTGATAAAGATGGGCTTCAGATTGATTCTGATAGCAAGGTTCACAGATGGATGTTTCTCAGCAGCTTTTGGATTGGTCGTATGAGAACAAGAGCTCAGCTTAAAAGAGGATTCAATGTCACAAGCATACAACATTAGAGGAATTTCCGGTTTGAACAGTTGTTCAAAAACATGCCAGATGTTTGCTGTGTAACAAGTACAATGCTAGTTTTTAATTATTAATGGTTCTTTTTGCCTTTTGCTAATGGAGAGATTTAAGGATACAATTGGTACTTTCAGTTGTTGAAATCTGCTTCTAATGGTACCTTTGAATGTTGTGTTATAACAAGGTTGCATTCTAAAGTTTAATTAATTTTTGATCCACGTTGCTGATCATCATGTTACATCGGGAATTTATGTTGTAAAGATGTAAGATAAAGATGTATAAGATTTAAAGATTAAAATGGTTGGAGGACTCACTGTACATGCTACGGTACCCTCGATGGCTCAAAAACATGTCAAGTACATTAACAGTTGTTCTAGAAGGAGCTGCTATTCAGTAGGCGGTTTTTGGACTGTAGAAGTAACTAGGTTAGAATAATTCAGAATGGTCTGAAGTTAGAACTTCAGCTTCGTCAAAGCTTCCAGTACACATCAACTGTCTTTGTGGTTTATCGGTATTAAGTTATTTTGTTCGATTAAATATATGAGCTAATTTATTTTAAACCAAGTGTCATGTCCTGTTATCCATTTTCTAAAATAATTATCAAATCTGATGTCGTTCCAATCCACAGGATTAAAGTCACTTAAGTCTGGGTCAATGCAACTGTCAAAATAATAGGTAGGTACAAATATAAAGAATCATTCAGAATAAGTATGTAAATACATGTATGTAGAGACTGGTACGTATGTATCTTTGCATTTCTACACAGCCTTGAAAGTACCTCACAAAGCACTTCTCACCAGCAAAACTGCAGTTATAAAAAACAAGATGTTCACCTGCACATGAATTATGGTCTATATCTATTTGGTAATAAAAAGTATCTATCTGGATATAGAAAAAATACCCTTTTGGTGATCAAGCTTAAGATGATGATAACCAAGCAAAACACAACAAGGGTTTTGTGAAATCATTTTTCACAAAAAATGCGCATTGATTCAGTCAGCCAACACGTGGCTCCAGTTTTCAATGCATTTGCCACCTTAACATCAAAGAAGGAATTACAGTTCTTGAAATGCAGTCAATTTTTATGACAAGAACAAATAAGGAATATGTCACCAAACCAAAACAGCATGTGAAGTGAAAAAACTGAATGTTTGACCAAAATCAGAAGAGTATTTAAAATGACACAGAATTACATCACAGACTTGAACAAATTTCTAATTACAGTCAAGCATTCTCATCATTAATTAACTATCGCATATTTCTGAAACTCTAGGTCACGTCTTTACTTTCAAGTTCAAAACTGCTTTATTACAAACTTCAAAACTTAAACATACAGTTTGTCAATGTATCGGCATTTACCCAGGGTTCACACTTGATACCGACCAACATTTGAGCCATAGCTGAAAATGCCACCAAAACTTGTATAGTTTCCTAAGTCGCAACCTCACTTTTGATGACTGGATTAACTGCACTTCGGCAAGTGAATTTGTCAAAGGGTCGATAACAATCAATACAATTATTACTGTGATTTGTAGCATAAGTAGCTATAGCTAAACCAAACATTTACGCAAACCAAAACTTGGTCAATGCTATGAAACTTGGTTACACCAAACTTAAAACTGGGCTCAAACTACGAAACTGCTCAAATGTTTATACATACCAGTACTTGGTAAACACATTTTATTGTTTTTCTCTTGCCATGGGCAAACAATCACATCTATTTCAGCTGCTGTTCTACCTTCCAGCATACTTCACACGATGTGGACAACCAATCTGCCTTAATGCAGCACTTGAGAAAAAGCTGGTGCCCTGTGTTTAGCTTTTAATCGTAATCATAAACTCGAGATTCCTACAGCGCCAAATGAAAGCTAAGTCACGGGAACCAGCTTATTCACAGGTGCTCTGTCAAAACAGAATCATTAGGCAAGAAAGGTTCAGTTCCAGGTCAAGATCTAAGAGTCAGACGGGCAGACAGTCAGATGGCTACAGTGGATGGTGCTTGGAATTGGATCTGCAGGAAAGATAAAAAGAAGAGGAATCAGGATAGAACCTGCAGAAGAGGAGTGTTTTCAGTTTTTAGTGTAAGTCCTGCTTCTAAGTAGTGCTTCAAATATTTTTGAGTTTACCATTACGAAGTTTTTCAGATCAGTATCTTGCACCACTATGCACTAACCAGAACATCTCACACACATCTGGGAGTAAAATACAGACTGATAAAATCCTCAACTGACAGAACTTAGTTAACTTGGTAGAATATAAAAATTCATCATTGTCAGAACCAGTAGACTGCTTTGCAGAAAGGGCAAAGGACAAGCACCTTCATCGAAATGTTAGACATAGAGCCTAGGCACACAGATGCCACATGTTACAGGTTCAATAGTGTGATTTACCAAAGACTTGTGCAGTATGTAACAATACCTATGCGAGATACACGGACTCAAACTATGGCATAATGTAATAAAGTCAGTGTTAAGTGTTTATTAACAAAATCAGTACACATGTGTATAATTACACAACATCTGCTTTGAAATAACTAGAATCAATTTTAACAATGCTGGCCGGTTACCTTCAGGGTAACAGAATGATCACATACACATTTGGTAATGGATAAGTTATTCAATTATTTCATCTATGGTAACAAAGTAAATAAGTTGTAACATAAGAGACCTTACACACCATGATCTTTACTCAGAGTGATCTTTTTTCCACAGATCAGAGTCTGTTTAAACAGGTCTTGCGTTAAAAGTTGGTCTGTATTATACAAATAATTCTAGCCACCGTTTAAAGGTGTCTGCAAATATTCTTTGCCTCTTTGGCCTCCTGTCTGAGCTGTAACTGCCATTTCAGGAAACAGATCATTTCAAGTTACCTACTGAAAGAAATTCTGATTTTCAGAATCATTCAGTTATCGTCGGCTAAATTCATTATCAAATATGACAGCAAAGATGATGATCCTTGATTGCCACATCAATCTATGTAGTTAAAGTTAAATATTATAAGTGATTTCAGGACACATAAGTAAGCACATCCAACCGAAATGTCATGTACTTTAGATTAGATTACACAAAAAACTGGATTTAATATCTTACAATCACACACAACTGTAGGTGATGCATCCTACCATCACTAAAAAATCTAATCTAACGTAATATTGGTTATTACTTCACAATCAGAATGTTGTTGTTAATGTTAATATTGCTCTTATTATTGTTATTATTAATTTTGTCATTATCGTTGTCATAAAGACGATTTGTGAGACATTCAACATTTGTATTACACTGATTGCTAAATTCACTTTAAAAACCCAGATAACTGGAAATAGACGAGTCGCTAAGTGTCTGTGAAATAACAAGAGTTATCAAGTCATAGCTATTGTTGCTATCAATGAAACTGGTATCAGTATTCAGCTTAAAACATTTGCAACATTTAGTATAACAACTGAGATTGCTTCTGGAATTGATCTACGAAGGTTTTATTTCATTTGTAGCCATTCTGAAAGAATTCATCACAAATGCACTGGAATTCATACAGTGTAACCTATCTGCTCACACGTTTCACTGAACAGCTTTCTGCACAGATGTCTACCTTTAAGGAGCAATGCATTCTACATTAGCTTACAAACATTCTTTCACAGGCAAAAGAGTAACCAGCTGCAATTATCAGCTTCAAAATAAAAATAGTTAAGTCTCAGCAGAGTTACATGTGAACACTAAAACAGAGCAGAATAGCTATTAAGTGAAATCCCCAAAAGTTCAAAAACTCACGAGTATTTAGCACATGTGAAAGAACCCAGCTACCCTGACACGAGATATTACTGGAAGAAGCCTGCACTCATCTGCACGCATATCTAACTATTTCCCAAGTTTAGTAGGGTATTAGTAATTCGACGACGTCAGTAAGAGGAATAAGCAGCCTACTGATCTTGCACCATACTTGCAACATCAAAATGACTAAATGAGATTCATTACAGCAGTTAACCATTAACAAAACAAACTGATAAAAAATGCATCAACTTTAACCCATACAGGGTCTGCAAAATGAGATAAGAAATACAATAAAAGCCTTGCATACTAAGATCTTCAGCCACAGATCTCATATCATCCGATGGAATACAGTCGAAGAAGCGTGTTCGGTGCAAAGCCAACCTGGCCTCTCGAGTTTCTGACCTTCCACCACTGTCGACTGTTATCAAGAACCTAAGCATTTTATTATTAACATTCATATAAACAATTCATCAGGCGGAAGATACAATAACAATGCGACATACTCCAGTGCTTTGAGAGGTGCTAAAAGGCGCTACATAAATGTTCAGATGCATATGAAAACACATATAATCTTATCTTAGACTCAGCTAATCTTAGAGATGTTTACATCCAGTGTATTCCACAATAAATCTTTTCCTTGAATTATAACATTATGCAGTTGCTGAAGCTGGAAGAAACAATGATTATATAATTATACAATCTAATCTAACAGTGATTATCTAATTACTTAAAATCTAGCTTTGACTATCTAATTATTTAAAATACACATCCCACATCTTCATTCCCACATCTTCATTCCCATATCTTCATTTCCACATCTTCATTCCCACATCTTCATTCCCACATCTTCATTTCCACATCTGTGCCAGAGAAATTAACTTTTTACTCATTGTATGCAACAATCTCACTGGCAACAGCTTGTTAAATTCATTTTGGTGATACGAAATGTTTTTGCCTGCTTATGATCTCAAATTTTTTACCTTAAAATTAAACTGGTTCATTGCTATTTAATAAACTACACAGATAAGACACTGACCTCGAGAATTTCGCCTTTCTCTATAGACAGTTCTTGCTTTTTGTCAGACTTTCTACTTTGTATCACTTGATAAATTCTGCTCAGAATTAAGCAACGAAGAAAGAATAAATAAAAATCCTTCTAAACAATTCTTACACACACAATATATAAAAATTGCTACAAAAAAATAAAATTTAGAAATATTATTTTGAAATGCTAATTCAATAACAACAGCAAGTAGGCAGATCCCACACTTTATTTTTCTAAATCATTAACTAGAATAATTAACTTTTTATACTAAAATTACTAAATGAAACAAATCTTGAATTGGCATGAACACATTAAATTAGTCAATTAATTAACCAACTAATTAAATTAGTTAGTCAATCAGTTACTATAAACAAATTAGAGATAATAAGCATTTGTGACCAGTAATCGATTAATTATAATTCTATACTCCAGAAATTAAGTTAATAACTTGTCCATTTAGCAAATTATTAATATCATTAGTAAGTTAACCAATCAAATTACTGCTAACATCAAACTGACCAAGATTAGGCCCACTGAGCTGCCACTACTGCTGAAAGACTATATTTCTGAAGATCCAAATAAAATCTAATATGATTTATCATTACTAATGTGACGATAAAAATTTCATGCAATTAAATCACTCCACTTACAGAGCATTTTTTGATAGAAGTTCCCGTAGAAAACCTTTTTCTCCATGGCCATCATCACCATTAGCTTCAGAAGATTTTGGAAAAGCCTTTGACTTGTGTTTCTGAGGCATAGCATAGATATCAGGCGATGCCACATAATCAACAGGTCTACAATTATAACATTCAAGTAATCTTTATCCTTATTCTTCTCCTTAATGGAACTGATCCCTCAGAGCTTAAGAAATATCCAGATTAAAAATGACATTTGGAACATCATAAAAATTCATCACAACCACCAGCAAAACCATCATCATAATTATAATAAACCACCATCACTGGTACAACAAATGATCACATGTCACTTCAAAGACACGGGACAATGGTTCAAGCATTGGCCCTCCCCATTATGTCACCCAGTCACACTAGTATTATTAGCTCAGAAATGATCTCCATTAGAAAATTCACTGGAATTTCACTGCAAGGCTGATTCTCACATAACATGGATCACATATTAGATTTAAATCTGAAGATTAATATCCTATTAATCTTACTTATTCATTTATTAACAACAAACAGACTGAGTGCTTATCAAACTAAAATGGATGAAGAGCAAAACAAAAAACCAATTTCCTAACCTCTGTGGTGCCCCGCCACTGCTGCCATGGCTGGTAGCTGGTGTCTTAAACACATAACGCAAATTACAAATATTACTCAAAAGTACTCAACAGATGTCACTCAAACAAAGCAAGTTTTGCAGTAAACCTAGTTCAAACCAAGTTGGTACACAGAACAAACAAGATCGACAAAAATTCCCAGATTAAACGAGGTTAGCAACTTTTTCTTAATTGAGCAGATGACAGATACTACCTCTACGATTCAAACTTTTACACCTGAATTATCCTGCAGTTATATCTGAAACTTAACCAAAGTTACAATATTTCACTAACGAATTCTGGTGCATAGATTTTTCCCAATATAAGTAACCTTTTAACAGTGTGTTGTTGGGTTACAGTTCAGATATCTCTTCTTAGACAAAGATCCTTACTGAGCTACTTACACTTATTATCTACAGAATTAAAATCATCTAACCAAACCCAGATCAATGCTGGCTTATCACGTCTGATTGTTCACTAACCCTCCATGTTCTATCCTACCCTAACCCATCTTACCATACGTATTCTTACCATAACCTAACTCATACTGAAAAACCTAGTTCATATGTCTTAACCCAGCCAGATATTTAACTTTAAACAAAATTGTTAATTGCAATTAAACATAAACTGCTTCAGTAAAATAAACAGTATGAAGAAGACAAAAAATAATCCCTTCAATCCTTCAAAAGGCAGTCACGGGTGTTAGCGACTTCATTTTTCTTAGCCTTGGCATATGAGGTATAAGTATAAGGTACAAAGGGTATTAAGCATTAGCAACTTCATTTTCTTTATGTTGACAAACGATTTGAGTGACCAATCCTCTCCCTCATCAGCCAGTCCTTCGGCCTACTGTGTGCAGTCAATGTACTCATTATACAGCCAAATTCGCTAAAGGGCATATGAAACAGAAATTTTAAAACACCTTTCTGTTCCGGCAGTGATTCAAACCCCAAACCTCTAGATTGAGAGCCCAGCAAGCTAACCACTAGACTTTCATGCTACTCAAATAACATAAACGATAACTTCCGATGCAGCTAAACAACAGCTTAACAACATGAATTGGGCTCAGAAGCCTCACCTCTGAAGGTCTCGAGTCACTCATTCCAACCTGTCTGGCTGCGTCATCTATCCAATCCATCGGTGGATTCCAACCATCGTAGAATCGGGGAACGTACGGCGGTACGTAGCCTCGCCAATTATCCCTGCGCAGAAGAGGAAATATTTTCACTCCATAGTAAAGTTTAAGACCAGAGAAGAAAAAGAATTGTAAAGTTTTAGGATCATTGGCCATTCGTCATGCATCAGACCATATAGCAAAAAATCATTACTCCAAGGATGTGACTCTATGAACGTTTAACTTTAATAATAATCCTAGTCACATTTACGAAATTCACTAACAACTGCTTTGCAGAACACTTTCTCTTATTTCATTCTGCAAACAACTGAAGACTACCGGTAATCTTTCTCCAGACAGCCATGGTTTTGAGGTAAATTCATAAATCATGATCATAATAATCTCGAGAATTTCTAAAGACCTAAGTTAAAGCTAAGAACATGGCACCCGTTTATTCGGGAGCGCCGAGTCAAGTCAGAGGGGTTGTCCAAAAATTGCCATGGAAAGAACGAAGTCCAGTTGCCAAAGACCAGAGAGGGGACAGAGGAGCTGTTATGGTGGGTTGTATGTATGTATGTATGTATATATGTATGAATACATGTATGCATGTATGTATATATGTATGTATGTATATATGTATGAATATATGTATACATGTATGTATGTATGTATGTATGTATGTACCTGAGTATTTATACAGTGCCTCTCAAAGATGCCCAGAGGTTATTAAAAGGCACCTTTGATAAAATATCCACCATATCACAAATGACAACAAGAATTCTGAACTGACTTGCTGACTGTCCAAGCATCTCCCAGTCTCCGGTGAAGTTCTGTCTCCTTTGAGCTCAGACAGTTCCTCAGCAGTTCCAGGGCTTCAGCGGTAAGCAGCGGCGAAATGACTGTTGAGGCAACTCCACTAGGTCCAAGCCTCTGGTCATAGCTAGCTTCTACCACAAGCCCCAGTGGAGTAAAAAGGAAATGAACCAATTCCGGAGCATT
Source organism: Norana najaformis (assembly GCA_964023275.1). Lineage (NCBI taxonomy): Eukaryota > Metazoa > Annelida > Clitellata > Crassiclitellata > Hormogastridae > Norana > Norana najaformis. The sequence continues at coordinate 54,922,900 of OZ029913.1, read as the reverse complement.
TGGATCATGGATGTACGCCTTCAGTTTTGCCTGAGAAAACACACAGATTGAAATCAAATAAACCTCTACTGAACACTTTTATTACCCGAGCACTGTCTGATAGCCTTTTTGTTCTTAATGAACTTTAACATCAGTTAGACAAACATGAACAGCATATCTAATTAGTTTTTATTAAACAGGCGCTATATAAATTTGCAAGTACAATTACAGTTGATTAACATTCATTTGTTAATTCACCATAATTCATCTCATTCTTTGTGAATGCTGTTAACTTTAAAGTAAGGAATGACTGTGTGCTGTGACAATTGAAGAATAGAGTTTAACAAAAGCTGGACAAAAAATACCATTCTATTTTGAGCTGTGACAACCACGATTACAGAGCTTAACAAAAACCAGACATAATGGAAGCAACCACAGAGCCAAAGTCATGCCTAATCCAGCTAAGCAGTACCCTGTGGGCTCAACAAACCAGAAGCAGACTAATGAGGACTCTTAAGTTTCTTTTGAACAGTTACCCATTTACCCGCACCTTTTAAAATGTCTTTCTGGACGCTTTATGAGTACTGGTAACATCCAACTGTATCTCATTCCTACCCTTTCTCTTATGGACTAACTTTTAACTCTCAGCCTGGCACTAAAGTGGCCTTGCACAACCTGTATAGTGGCATGTGCACTTACACGGAATTTCCTGTCATTAATCTAGAGTAACTGATAACTATTATTATTTATTTCGCGAATGCTGACTGATAGCTATGACAAATATACACTGATTACTTTTAGCAGGATGTAAATTGACAGAACCAAAAAAAGTCTTACCAGAAGATTGAAAGACAGTTTAAATTTCTGAAAGATATCAACAAATGCCTGCTGAGATGGGTTTCGAACACGCAGCGTTATCATCCCACCTGAAAAACAACGATAACGGAACCACCGTTAACAACAACGCAACACAAATTCCTAAAATTCAGATTGTTTTGTTGTCATAATTTTACTTAACTTGCTGAAAATTCAAGCAACTGCTTCAATTAATTAAATAAAAGCATTTTAGACTAATTTACCACAGCAGGCGTGCAGGTAGTCCAGCGATTAGCACATTGGACTTGCAACTCAGAAGTCAGAGGTTCAGAGACACGTCAACAACTCTATTCCACTTACCCCTATCAAACTCGTTATTAAATGAGTACATTGACTGTACACTGTCAGTGGAAAGAGCAGGTCCTCGGGAGAGGCTTGGCCACTCACCGTCATATGCTGAGGCTAAGAAAATGAAGTTGCTAACACTTCTACCCAAAGAGATTTATAGAGGTTAGCTTAAGGGATTGTGCTTTTAGTTCTTCTTCCTGTTCTTCTTCATCATCTTTTTCCTACCAGAACTGCACCCAGAACATTGGTCATGGTAAATCTGCCTTTCTTTCATGGCAAAAACAAGAATACACAAATAAGCTTGATGTCCTGACTTTGCTTCTTTGGACACACAAAAACTATTCTAAATTTACAACTGTAATTGTAATCGAGAACTCGAGATTTCTACAGCGCCCAATGAAAGCTAAGTCACGGGAACCAGCCTATTTACAGGTACTCAGTCAAAACAAAATCAATAGGCAAGAACAGTTTGGTTCCAGGTCAAGATCCAAGAGGCAGGCAGGCAGACAGTGAGACAGCTATGGTGGGTGGTGTTTGGAATTGGATCCACAGGATAAACAAGGGGAAGAACAGAACAGGGTAGGTAGGATCTGCTGATGAGGAGGAATAATAATGACAGTTACCAAGTATCTTGGTATTTCTATTAGCACCCTATCCTTGTAGAAATTTCAACAGCTGAGTACAGTACCTCCTGCAAACTGGTCTTTCTTGTTGGCATTCCGTCTCCTAAATTCCAGCTCTTTGTAGGCATCTGCAACCTTCTGCAGTTGGTTCATAAATTGTTCAATGTCATCAAAACAGTGGTTCAGCAACTCCTAGAAAACAGAACCACTTGCAGTAAGCATCAAAATAAGCTAATTAATCTTATTAAATTAAAATACCTGGATCTGTCTCTGCAGGCAAAATAAACTAGGTACACAAAATGAAACTGAACCTTTTTCATTAACATAAACCTGAAGTAAAACTAACTATTTTCAATGCATGGATTTCTTAAAAGGTAAACTATGTACTTTCACACAGTTACATAAGCCAACTTCCTCTTGCTTCAGCATTATTCATATTTACGGTTGCAGGCTCCTTCTTCTTCTGTTTGCGCAAATCAACTTCTCACACGTTACACTTTGCAGCTGGAATGATTTAGAGTAACTGAATACTACTATTATTATTTCTGCATTTAGTCTGCATGCAAGGTCAGTAGATCTTAATCTGAGGCATGAAGCAATTGCGAGTGATAGACTTGTTCAAGGACCCTACACAGTAATTAACTAAGGGGTGTTTCGAACCCGTACTCTCTGCGTTACAAGCCGAGCGCTCTATACCATCGGCTACCATGCCCCAGTAAATATTATCACCACGCTATCATAAGAGGTCGGTGCTACCAATGAACTCCATCCTTTTCATCAAGTTTAATGTTTTTCTTATACTAATTTTAACTCTTCTTATTTGCTACAGTTTATCCTGCACAGTAAATAGGTCTTATTTTAATTGCCAAACTCATTCATACTCACAACTCCATCCATGATGTGTTGGCTTGAATCGGAACCTCCGCGTTGAAGGTTCTTTCGGAGTTGACCTGACTGTGACATGGGGTCAAATGCACCAACAGCATTTGCTGGTTTTTACATTAAACAAAACAACAAACTGTTGATGAACATGTTCAGAAAACAATGTCCCTTAAATTTCTGAATATTGGCTCTCCCTTCTAAGCCACTTCAATACCATCATTATGTTATTTAACCAATCCGTCAATTCACGTGATAAGATAGCATGTGATCACTTCACGTGATGAGATAGCATGTGATCACTTCACGTGATGAGATAGCATGTGATCACTTCACGTGATGAGATAGCATGTGATCACTTCATATGAGATGAGATAGCATGTGATCACTTCACGTGATGAGATAGCATGTGATCACTTTACATGATGAGATAGCATGTGATCACTTCACGTGATGAGATAGCATGTGATCACTTCACATGATGAGATAGCATGTGATCACTTCATATGAGATGAGATAGCATGTGATCACTTCATATGTGATGAGATACACTCATCACGTGTTCACTTCACACGTGATGAGATAGCACGTAATCACTTCGCATGTGATAACATGTGTTCACTTCAAGTGATGAGATAGCATGTGATCACTTCACATATGATGAGACAGCATGTGAACAAAGCTTAAAATATAACTTCGATTACGAATACTGTGAAATATCTATACATCAAGTCACACAAAAATAGATATTTCTAGATGTGAAAACAACAGCTTAACATGCCAGCTTATGTGAAGTGAAGTATAATGAAAGTCAGACTTCTTGAAAAACTTAACCAATAAAGAGTTCATACCCGTTCTCTTTGCGGCTGCCTCATACTCTTGGGTACGTTTCTGCCAATCATCTGGCTGTTTTGGATAAGGAGCATAATCTCTACAAAACAACATATCAAAAATGTCATTTCCTTCCTTTACCATCATCACAAGCATCCTTAATAAACAAACAAATCATAGACTAGCGAAGCATCGTTTAGAAAGTTCTAAACTTGTTTGCACAGTCTGTTAGAGCATTCATTGTAAACACTGATTCAAACAGAAATCTAAACTTGTTTCATTAGTAATTCTTTTACCGCATTCTTTGTTAACAACAAGTCATACAGAAATACAGATATTACGAACAGTTTAGGTGCACAGAAAACCACTTTAATTTAGTAAAAACTGTTAAAATAACAATATTACATGCATTTTAATTCGTTCAGAAGATATTTCTTCTCTGTTAGAACCATTGGTTTTAAAATTCAGTCCAATTAAAAATTTTTTAAAGTAACACTAAACTGTATAATTGAAAAAACCAAATGCCTTCTGACCTCTGGTGCCGATTTGCTTTGGCTCCATTTACATCATCAACGATCACCTGAGCCTGAAAATAATTGACACAGCACGTGAACATCAGTCAAAAAGCATCACACAAATTTCATTTGAGCAAAAGATATTCCTCACACACTCAGGGCTAACAACATTATACAAACCAGTAAGTGAATCAAAATAACTTGATGCTTTGTGAAATGCTGTTAGTAATTAAGGTACTCAATCAAGCCAACTTGATAATCAATATGAGTATATGGATCAATACATGACCAAAATTTCATCTTCACAATCACAAACTGTGACATCTTCACTGCACTGTTCTTTTTGTACATATTTTCATCAAGACATTTTGAATGAGAATGCAGATAGGCCTACAACCTGGAAACATTAGCGTCTGTGATTTTCAGATATTACTTTTAGGAATGTAGACTTATAGCCTGACTGTATTTTCATGTTTTACAAAACTCAGTTTCATCTAAATTTACAAAGCTGTCATGGCCTGGGTCCTTGCTTGCTCCTTGACAGTTTTTCTGGCACACTTTATAAATTGGCATATTAATGATAAATAATAATAATATTCTGCTTCTTTTCATAGTTTGAAAAACCTTCTGCAGAAAATTTAAACTGTTTGGCCAGAAAAAGCTCAAGAAATATTTCCAGTTTACTTTAGATCATAGCTTCTTAAACCTGCAACACAGCCACATGCCAATTGAAGACTTCTCAAAGGCACCATATAAATATCTATGTACAAAAATACATACATGGATACATCCTCAACTTCTCTAATTTTCTCAGAACTACTTTTCAATCAACTATACACAGGGCTCAAAATTCTGTAATCTCTGCAGACTGAGAATAAAATCAAAGAGCATTTGGAAGAAGAATTTAAAGTTTCACCTCTCATTTTTACAACACTGTTCAAATTACATTAAATTAAACTGATAAAACATTAATGAACTGTAAATGCAACAAATAAATTTATAATTTCACATGCAGTAGAATCTGACACGAATTCAGCATCTTTAAGCACCTCTCATTTTACTAAACAGAATTTTTGTCCACAAAAACTCACCAATTCATCCAGACACTGGAAGATGTGCATTTCTGTGATACTTTGTGAGCCGGCGGTATCGGCTGTTGTGAACAGCAGTACGTTGCTATATGTGTCCTTGCTGCCGGCATTTGCAAACGCCGTCAACTGCCGGACGAGGTCAAGAGCGATGATCTCCATTTCTTCTCCGCTTGCCGCGTCTAATATCACCAAGTGCTGCGATTTGACAAGCAGACGAACTCTAAGCACCCAGTGACCTTGGCTTAGCGCCATCTGGCGTAGCTGTCGCATTCCATCCTCAGGCGACAGCAGGGAACCTTGCTTGGAAACCCCAGAGAAAGTAGCCAAGTGCTCAAGTAGGTAGTTATGTGGAGCTTTTGACGAAATAGCTGCATCTACAACAGACATTTATATTATTCACAGCAAAAACAGTAACATCTTATCAACTGCTTCAGTTTTTGACAATCATACTGATAAAAAACTTATTACCTAACTTCACGTTACTGATTGTAACTTGTACAAACCCTTTATGATTAGTCATTATCTTCCTAAGCTGACATTCTCATTGATTTTAGCTGCCTTATGGTCATTATGTAAACTGTCCTCATCATTTGATGTGGGCAGTTTAATAAGCTCTTTGAGCTTCTTCTCTGCATTGGGGCATTGTGGATTGCATAACTTACAAACAGCTTTTACGTAGATGAATGCACATTGTGTTAACATAACATACTAATTCAACAATGATACTGTGTGTTATTGTGTTAAACTGCTACTCCATTCCAATAAACTGATGAGAAACAAATACTAACCATAAAAACGATCCCTAAACTGCTATCCATATGCTCCCGTCAAAGGGTCTTTCCCCATTGCTTCCAAAGAGGATTTTGGCTACAGAAGTATAGGCCCACATTTTCATGTTTAATTTGCATAGTTAGTCATTCAGGTCATGCAGCTGGTTTAACTACTAGAATTCTGAAACCCCAGTTTCAGTAGGGAGCCCCGCAATTCCAAAATGATGAATAGGCTAATTATTACTAGTATAGGACTGACTCCTTCTTCCATTTGTTACTAACAGTCATCTATCCTTAGGCAACATGTTTGCTTTATTTAAGAACTGAGAAATCAAAAGTGAAACAAATTTATCAACATGCTGCTGCAGAAACCTTGAAGTGTTAACTACAGGAATGGTTTTGGCTTGTCATCTCGCTGTGACTCTGCAAGCTGATTACAAAATGAAAGCAGCATCTGCCTAACCAAGTACACAAGTGTCTGGCAGCCATGATCAAGCCATCTGAAGTATTCTAAGCTGTGTAGTGCTGACAGGCCAACCACGCAGTTTCTCTAGATTTCCTGAATGTTAATTATTCAATAGCCGTTTGTTACTGTCCAAGAAAATCAATGATTCGTCCCAAAATAAAAAGAAACTATTGAAATTCCTGCCAGGAGTTTACAAGTGCCACCTTTGACCTAAACATCTGTGCTTCCTAAGAATATTGGCATGTAGCTTTGCAATTTGAGTGAAGAAGAAAAAGTGCAGTCAGCTAACCCTAAGACACAGCCATGAGTGTGAAGTGTTTGCGACTTCATTTTCTTAGCCTCAGTTAGTAGGATGGGTGGCCTCTGTCTGGTTTTCTAATCTTTCATTCAACACTGTATGGTCAGTGCGCTCATTTTAAAGCAGAGTTCACTATATGGAGCATACATATTTCTACATATTTCCTTCCTGGCAGGAATTTGAACCCTCAACTTCATGCTAACCACTAGACCACTATAAAACTAACAAGATTACTGTATTTGGTTAAAATATTTACAACTAACCTGGAGCATGCTGGCGCCATCTAACAGGCTCCATCTCATACAGAGTTCTGACTTTTCTCTGTTTTTCAAGAAAACAAGAAAAAGACAAGCCTGGCTAAATACTAGAGAATAAAATGCAAAATTAAAGAAATACACAGTGAAATTGTAACAGTTCAGCACTTGCTAACTGACTGAACAGGAACTGAAGAAGCCACAAAAGGAATGTTATCAGGAAATCTGTGTGTGTAATTGTAATTTTTTGTAAGTTTAATTGGAAATTTGAATATCACCTCTTCAAAAGAACCTACTCAGAGGCGCTTTCTGTGCTAGCCTTAACAATGCAGAACAGTCATCCATTACTAAATGTTGCTCAGATAACTAGATGAGTCACCAGTGGCAAAGCCCTACCCACAGATTCCCAAACAGAGTTGAAAGATGACAGAATGTTCCGAGTTCCTGAAGCACGTAGTGTCGAGGATGAGGAATGATGACGATAGGTGATGTGATCGGTTGCCAATGGCTCAGGGCTGTCTCACTGTCCAGCAGTCCCTCGTAGATGGAAGACAAAGCAGTGTCCTGTCCGTGTGTATCAGGGTCACCAAGTAAGGTCATAGAGTGCACTGGGTAGTTGTCTTGAGAGATTGCAGAAAGTATCACTGTGCAGGGTAGTTAGACAGGCAAACAGTTACCTTTATATTAAAAGGCAGGATCCATAAGTGTATAAGGTGAAAACAACATGGTTTTAAAGTAGTTCAGAAGACTTCCATCAGGATCAGAACTACTGCAACATCTGCTCTTTAACAGCCAATTTCTCCCAATTCCCTCTGAATGTTGCATCCATAAAGACAGTACCATACTGTTTCTTCTTCCAGCCATTCCAATTAATAGGTGAATGATGCCAGCAGGTCACAGCAGAGGTTGTCAGAGGCCCTTGGTATATTACAGCCCTGGTTATGTGAACACTTGAGAATTAAATGAATATTATAAACCCTTGTAATAGGTAAAATTCCAAAGCCCCATAGGGTTTGAGGCCCAAGCCAAATGACTCTCTTGTCCCCTTTTGATTGCGACTTTACAACAGTTTATAATCTGCTCACGAACTTTGAACCACTGCAGTTTTTTAAAAGAAAAGCATGACTATTTTGAGGATGACATAACAGCATGATAAAAGGTATTTTAATAGGATGAAGACAATCAAGAAGGTACAGAGTGAAGTTTATTATAATACAATAAATAAATAACTAAACCAAACTGAGAGAACAGCCAGCCAGCCAGCCAGCCAGCCAGCCTGCCTGCCTGCCTGCCTGCCTGCCTGCCTCAATCAGTCATCTCGGATCTGCTCCATCTGTCTGTCTGCTTAGCCATCCATCCATCATCCATCCATCCACCTCGTCCAAGTCATACATGTAGCAAGTGCATGAGTATAGTATCTCACAAGGTCGCTCCTTTAGAGAAAGGACCATGCTTCACAGCATAACTCTGAACTTTTTGTCATGAAAAGACCATCACTTTCTCATTATGCGGCAAAATTTAAGGATGATATCTGTATTTCTGTATGACTTGTTGTTAAGGATGAGGTGACCGTAGGGCGGAGATGTGTTACGGCAGAAGAGGAACGAGTTGAACGGAGTGGTTGGATTGTAAATTACTGACGAATACAGAAGAGCTGGGTGATTGAAGTGTGTTGTAGGTTAAGTGATAGGCATCTGCCCTCTGTTGGTTCAGGCATTTGAGGAGCAGCTCTGGAAAACAAACCCTAGCTCTCAGTTTACTTTTCCTATCTCTGATCTTGACCTGAAAACTGCTTACAGCAAACGCGTCATTACAAATAGGCGTTGGCTCTAACTAGACAGGGAGTGTTTTGGTATTCAGGAAAACCAGATTGTAATTCTTTACAAAAACATACGACCGAATTTCTACTAAAACTTAACTAAGTAAAATACGCCATTAACTATTTTGCTTTCGCCAAATTAACTTTAAAAAACAAAATTAACTTAGAAATACTTACCTTGCAGGTAAATCCAATCACAAACCGTTTCTTGTTAAACGGAAGTCACACCTTTCCTTGCAAATAGCGGGGTGGAGGGGGTGCAGGCCCAAACACAGGCCAAAGAGAACGCATTACAAAGAGAGTTGAAGAGATTGTCTGCGGGCAACCCAGGGACCATATATCTCCATTAGTTCACGACTATTAATGAGTAATGCTAGTCATTCTACGCATGGCGGTAGGGCCTATATTTCTATTAGGCCTCTAGTAACTTCTAGGGCTTTCCATGGTGTACTAAAAGAAAATATTTCGTTGTGTTCGTCTGCGTCGACATTAGGATCCTTAGACGAACACCCCTTCTTTCTCTCATCTCTCTCTCCTCTCCAACCCCAAACACCACATCCCCGTGTACTGCCACGCTGTCTCTCCCTCTGACTTTTGGATCTTGACCTAGAACCGAACCCTTTTGCCTATCTATTTTGTTTTGGCTGAGCGCCTGTGAATAAGCTGGTCCCTGCGGCGCGGCTTTCGTTGGGTGCTGTAAAAATCTCGGAATTACGATTACGATTACGGTCTTCCATTAGCTTGGTGGCGAGAGGTGATATTGTTCAGCGGCGTAATCTTGGGGGATTTAGAGAAGAGTGCCCTAAGACGCACCCCTTTTCTACGCCTACTCAACAGCTCGAGAGTCCAGAACCGTCCGGATGATAACGAGACGTGCTTTTTTATTTGTATATTAATGAAATACGTGCAACGTATTTACATCTACCTTTGCATTACAACAACTTTAAGAGTCCGTGATTCGCCGCGGCCAGTGTCTAGGCCTACGCCTGGTCAATAAGCTGGTGCCTTGCGCTTAGCTTTTGAGTAGCGCTTTAGAAACTTGGAGTTTACGATTATGAGAATTTGTAAACAAGGATGGATTTGACTAGGCAATGTCATCTTCTATAGATAAAGTGCATGTCCAAAGGAGGAGACACACAAACCGATTTAAACTTCGATAGGCTTAATGTGGGCATGCACATCTCTGTGTGTGTGTGTGTGTGTGTGTGTGTGTGTGTGTGAGTGTACGTTTTAGTTTGCGTGTGCGCGTGCATGCATCTGTGGGTATCTTACGTGTAATTATATTGATATCGTCTCAATTTTAATGACAATGCCATTCATTAATTCTTCCGCTTCCAGTTGAGGCTCTTCAGTCTCCCCCTCTTCTTCATCATCTTTTTTCTTCTCCTCCTTCTCCTTCACCTCCCCAACGTTCTCCGCGGGTTTCTTCTTATCCTTTCCCAGGCCGTCCACGTGTCCTATTCCACTGTGCGCACCAGACTCCTCCGGCACATCTTCAGTTTTCGTCTGACTCTGTGGCGTCTCTTCGATCATCTTCTGCTGCTGCTGCTGCTGCTGCTGCTGTTGCTGGAGTTTTGGCTGGCGTCCGAGAGTCGTCAGCGTGTAGGTGATGTAGACCGGGGCCCAGAGCAGTCGACCTTTTATGCTGCGAGAGTCTCCCTCCTCTCGGATGTTGACGAGTCCCTGGCGGCTCTCCTTAAACTCCACGGTTGCTACAGAAAACAATGGATAGATGGACGGACGGACGGTCGGTCGGTCGGACGAAAGGGTGGGTGGACCGTGGATGGACGAATTAGAGGAATGAGATAATTGAGATGGATGGTTTGGATGGCTAGATGGATGCACGAATTCATTAATGCATGAGCAAATGCGTGTAACAGAGCATGCGCAACGGCATGCACAGATGAACAAGTGCATAAACATAGGAATTATACAGTCCCTACGGATGGACGGACGGACGAAAGAACGGACGGAAAAGCAGTAAACTTTTAAACTCCGCCACTGCCTTTAGTCGGGTAGTGCCAGTCCCAAGCTTGGATAAGGGAGGAGGGCGACGTCAGCGGCCTTTGATGCCATAAGATGTCGATAAACATTGGAACTACCACTACTAGTAAACTTATAAATGGCTGCCAATTACTTGGAGATTTCTTCTTAATCTGATAAAATAGACCGTAGTCTTGTAATTTATTTAAATATATTCCGGCGCTATGTAAATTAGACCAGAGGATCAAGAAGCGCTACTGACGCAGTTGCATCGCGAAATCTTCGTCGGTGCCAGCAGCAGCTGCCTCTGAATCCGCCGACAACAGATGCTTTGATGGCTTCAAACAACCACCATAAGCAGCTGCAGATGACGTCACCGATGGAGGCTGCCTACTGATGACCTTTGACCCAGGCGACAACGCGTAGAGGTCATAAAATGGAATTGTGCCAATGACGATGTCAGCCAGAAACATAAGTTTCGAACCGTATTTGGCCACGACGTTGAACTGTAACAAAATGTAAACGTATTATTTTACGTCCCTACAGTACGCCGAATATTTATTTTAGGCCTATATAGTCCGCCTCGCATAATTTAGACCCACATAGTCTCAGAATATTATCTTGGGCCTGTATTATATTCTATATTATTTTAAGCCCACACGCATGCACCCTTTAAAGTGATATCTTACCGTTTCCGTCATATGGTAGCGTGGCCGAGTGGTCTAAGGCGCTGGTTTTAGGCACCAGTCTCCTCGGAGGCGTGGGTTCGAATCCCACCGCTGCCAGATCCGTTTTTCACCTCTTCTGGCAAAGATTAAATGTATTGAGAACCACTTAAAACACATGTTATGTTTTATATCAAAGGCCGACACTATTGATAGAGCGCTCATGGACCGAGTGTTTGATGTCGAAGCACATCCAGTAGGCCCTATGTCCTCAAAAGTGCCAGACCATTTCGTTTATAATTATTACAAAAGACCGCATTATTTTTAAGGCTATATGAGCTCTGCATTACCTACGCTTCATTACTAGGCAATTTATGCCTATGACCGTTCAGGCGGCATTAATGTCTGCTGTTATCTGTTTACTTAAGAGGCATAAAAAGATCTGGAAGTCAATGAACGACACCGGGAGTAAAGAGCTCAGCGATTTAGCAACATTGAGTAGACTAGCTGCATCTTCATCAGTCGGGTCAACTGGGCCCTTGCCAGTGGCGGATTTAGCTATAGGTATTGGGGGCAGTTCGCCCCCACCCCGTTGGTTATATGCCAGCGCCCCCAGGCCAGGTCCGTGCATGGTGAACACCCATAACGCGGAGACCCTCTGGAAATGCTCTTCGCCCACGAAAGCAATCCAGCAGCCTCCGCTACCTCATGCTCTAGGCTTCTTAGGGTTCGGCCAGGTGTCTATACTCTATATTATGTAATGCATTCGCTCTTGTCAGATGCAAATAAAGGCTACTGACTGACTGACTGACTGACTGACTGACTGCCCGACTGACTGAGGCACGCATGCGTGCACGCAACGATTCACTCACTCATTCACTCACTCACTCACGCAGTCTCACTCATGCCCTGACGCGTTTTTTGTTTGGCGCTGGGAAGCCGCTTGCGAACTGTTACATTAGTACTTACATCAGAGTTTACATTACACTTTACATCAGCGTTTAGTCTACATAAACAGCATGCAGGGTGTGGCTTCATTACTTCGACGGCGTAGTTGATGTTGATGAAGCTGCATCCGTCGAGTCGTGATGGAGGCGCCGGTGGAATCGGCAGAAGGACGTCATTCCAGACGTCTGTCTGTCCCGGTTCCACGGTTCCACGCTCCACCGTTGCTAGGCAACTCTCCATCCGGTAACACTTGGGTTCCTTCGACGAAAACATCGTATCCGGAACACCATAGAACTCTGCATACTACATGCATACACGTGTATGTTATGCTAAAAATAATGCCGACATGCTATACATGCATACACCTATGCAATGAAAGACCCAGGTACGTACGAGCATGGTAAGTGTGATTCACTTAGGTCATGCGCATTACGCACGAGTGCGCATTATAGCCGAGATATTACGGTATTATTATTTCTGCATTGACAAATGGGTGGTTCGAACCCGTGCTATACATGTATGAATGTATGTATGTATGTATATATATCGGGGCTTATTATTATTATTATTATTATTATTATTATTGTTATTGTTATTATTGTTATTGTTGTTGTTGTTGTTTATGCATACCTACATTGACACACACGCATACATATAGTCGCACACAAACATACATAAATGCATGCATACATCTATGCAATGCAAGACCTGGGTACGAACGAGGTAAGTGGTTCATTTAGTTCATTTAGAACAGCCGACATATACAGTAGGCCTACAATACAGGCCTGGGTCAATTCTACTTGTAATTGAAATTCAGTTGTAATTAATTACAGTTTCATCATGTAATTGTAATTGCTTTGTGAAACCATCGGCCTCGTATTTAATATTTTATTTCCTCCAAATACATTTGATTCCCCAGACTAAGACAGAACTGCCAAGCATCAATGCTAATATTATTATTATTTTGTAAACAAGACAAACTTTTTTAGTCAAGTGTAACGCAATATATATTTAAAAGGGGAATCGTATGTAGGCAATGTGTATAAGCTTCGGCAGACAGACAGACAGACAGACACACAAACACACAGAGACACACAAACACACACAGAGAGGCAGACAGACACACAGACAGGCAGACACAGACAGACACAGACAGGCATAGACGGACACACTGATACAGATAGACACACAGATAGACACACATGGGCAGACAGACATAGATAAGTAGACAGACAGACAGACAGACACAGACACAGAAAGACAGTCAGACACACACAGACAGGCAGGCATACAGACACAGGCAGACAGACACACAGACAGGCAGACACAGACAGACACAGACAGGCATAGACAGACACACTGATACAGACAGACACCCAGATAGATACACAGACAGGCAGACAGACATAGATAAGTAGACAGACAGACAGACACAGACAGAGAAAGACAGTCAGACACACACAGACAGGCAGGCATACAGACAGACAGATAGACTGATAGATAGATAGAATGAAGGTGTCGCGTTGCCTGTTTGAGTGAGACGATGGATCGCTTGACGATGGTGTTGCTATTGTTGTGAACTTGACCTCGGATGTTGATCATCTCTCCCGGCACAAATCCCCGTCGATCCAGTCCGAACTCGGCCGATACCTCACCGGAAACTGTCCAGCAACAACTCACCTCCGACTGGTTCCGCCCTTCGACTGGAACCTACAGACACAATCACTTATTAGGGCTAGGGATTTACCTACAGACACAATCACTTATTAGGACTAGGGATTTACCTACAGACACAATCACTTATTAGGACTAGGGATTTACCTACAGACACAATCACTTATTAGGGCTAGGGATTTACCTACAGACACAATCACTTATTAGGACTAGGGATTTACCTACAGACACAATCACTTATTAGGACTAGGGATTTACCTACAGACACAATCACTTATTAGGACTAGGGATTTACCTACAGACACAATCACTTATTAGGACTAGGGATTTACCTACAGACACAATCACTTATTAGGACTAGGGATTTACCTACAGACACAATCACTTATTAGGACTAGGGATTTACCTACAGACACAATCACTTATTAGGACTAGGGATTTACCTACAGACACAATCACTTATTAGGACTAGGGATTTACCTACAGACACAATCACTTATTAGGACTAGGGATTTACCTACAGACACAATCACTTATTAGGACTAGGGATTTACCTACAGACACAATCACTTATTAGGACTAGGGATTTACCTACAGACACAATCACTTATTAGGACTAGGGATTTACCTACAGACACAATCACTTATTAGGACTAGGGATTTACCTACAGAGTGCATCCATTAGGCATCTGCTGATCTATAGGCCTTTATGGCCCATTTGTGGAGTAAGTTACAGTTTAGGCACTGTGGGAATCTAATCTAATTTAAAAGTCATCACATGAGGATAGATTACATCTTGGGAATTGGGGAAATTCCTCTCCCTGATAAAAACCAGTGGCAGATTCAGAGGGATGTCATCTCTGAACTTGGTGGTTTATCTAAGCATTTCTCCACAATACTTCAGACTCCACAATCACTTCGTCCCTGGCTCCGCTCAGTATCTCAACAGATTATGTACTGTGCAGACTGTATCTACCTTGAGAGTCGACGATTCCTGGTTGAGGTCAAGGTGACTGAGAATGGTGAAGGCGGCCTTGACGTCGTAATCTCTCCTCAGTCGTAGATCGATGTTGGCCTTAGCTGAATAACGAACATATCCAAAGGCGCCTTCGAAGGACGAAGGAAGCTCTCGAGGAAGGTCCAGTTCAAAGGGGTAGCTGTGAAAACCGGTCGGATGAACCATCTCTTCCCCGCTACCTGCATCGTTAACGTAGTCCGACAAGTCACAAATAAGGAAATGCTCCTTATAATTTATGTTGCGCCTATATTATATCAATTGTACAGAGGCCCTACTACGGTATCTGTAATCGTAATTGTAAGCTCGATATTTATACAGCGCCCAACGAAAGTTAAGTCGTGGGAACCAGCTTATACACAGGCGCTCAGTCAAAACAAAATCGAGAGGCAGGAAGGGTTCGATTCCAGGTCAAGATGCGAGAGTCAGGCAGGCAGGCAGTCGGACGGCTGGCTACGGTGGATAGTGTTTGGAAATGGAGCTGAGAGATGAGGGGAAGAGGAAGAATCAGGATAGGATTTGTGGAAGAGGAGTGTTTATAATAAGCCTATAGGCCTATAGGATCCTCTAACTCCTCTTACATCGGAGGATGCTTATAATACAAGTGCTTCATTAAAACATCAATTCTGATGCAAATCTGTCGAGGACGTGGACCCACAATTAGCTAAGTTTTAAGAAAATAAACGCACAGTAATAAATATGAGTATAATAAATTCTCACAGGAGAGCTTCCTTATACTATGAGAATATTATTATGAGGTTTTCCTACAGCAAAGCTTCCCTATAACGTGCTTCAGTATCACACGAATTCTGATATAAAGCGGTCTGGGACATGAATATCAAATTGAATTCAGACTTAGACAAACCTATCCCATTGTGGAACAGTTTCGTTCTAAGACAGCTCTTGATGTGACTTCGTGCAATGAGTGTGTGGTTCAGCTCCTTCAAGGGTGAGAGAGTTACATCATGGCGCCTCTGTGCAAGAGCATACACGTTTCGCGTACCGATGGGGACCATGTTTTAGAGATCAGTATCTCGAGCAAGTACGACACGTGCATGGGGAACTATAAGGTGGGGTGGTGCCCAATCAAAAGGACAGTGGCGACGAAAGATCTAACCCAACAAATGCATACCTATGTATGAATGTATGTATGTATGTATGTATGTATGCATATATGTATGTGTGCATGAATGTATGTGTGTGTATGTCTGTATGAATGTATGTGCGTATATATGTATGTATGCGCGCCTTTGTGAGTTACCTAAAAGGTGCTATACAAGTTTAGTGATTCATACATACATACATTCTTGCGTATGTATGTATGTGGATAGGTATGTTAATGTGTGTAAGTAAGTATATACGAATGTCTGTAAGTATATATGTGCATATGTATACGTATCTGGCTATTTATATAACGCCTTTTGAGAAAACCTCAAAAGGCCTATGTTCAAAGACAGTGTTCGTGTAAGGAGCTTCTGACCAGTGTATTGCCATTAATATTCCTGAAAGGGTGCTTTTGGTTACAGAGGCAGAGTTACCTGAACCAAACAGAATGATCTTCTCGTGGAAGTATTCCTCTTCTGCTCTGAAATAAACGACTCGACCAGATCGCCCAGTGTTGTCTTTCCAGTGCACTCGACCTCTCCCAGTCAGCTCTATACTGATACCTACAATGCGCAGCCTACGTATAGGGCCTACGCCTAATCAGTTATAATTTATTAGCAGTCGATAATTAACCAC
Organism: Norana najaformis; assembly: GCA_964023275.1. Classification (NCBI taxonomy): domain Eukaryota; kingdom Metazoa; phylum Annelida; class Clitellata; order Crassiclitellata; family Hormogastridae; genus Norana; species Norana najaformis. Next base: position 54,906,186 of record OZ029913.1, on the reverse strand, counting down.
ACTTTCCGAACCAACCGTCAGCAACATCGGATCAACGGCAGTAAATGTAAATGTACATATATTAGAGCTGTTCAACGATTTAAAATTTTAAGCGCGATTAATTTTGTGGTTAAAAAAATAATCGCGATTAATCTTGCGATTAATCGCTTCATGAAAAATAACAAAGCAGTATTGTTGTTGTTGTCTATAGATAGTGTTAAATAGTGAATACTGTTCAAAAATATGAAGTTCGTTTAAAAGCTTGTCATTGTTGTCGATTTTTTATTGACAGAAACTTAAATTTACCACTTTCTGTTTTTCATAAATCCTGTTTCAACCAGTTGTTGAGACAAACTAACTTGTATAATATATACTTTTTTATAGCGATCGTATGGCCTCGACACTGCTCATTTTTTATTGAATTAATCGGGTGAGATCCTTCACCACCCGTTTCAATGGGCGCCACGCCAATTACGGTCCCCGTGTACGGACCGTGCTAGCCAGAGATTAAAATCTCAGAAATATACGTAAACGTATATGTACACGGTTTTATATAGCGCCCGTATGGCATTTACGCTGCTCATTTTTTCAATGAATGTATCGGGTGGGATCTTTCACACCACCACTGCCCGCTTGAATGGGCGCCACGCCATTTAAGGTCCCCGTGCACGGACCGTGCTAATGAACCTGTTATGCAAACATTTTCGGCTTTAGCCGAACCTTTTTAGATGTGTATAGCCATGTTTTAAATAGCCATGTTTCAGAACCTTTGTGAAGTTTCTACATGCATGTATTCATACATAGGGGCCTAAAGACGTATATACATACATACATACATACATACATACATACATACATACATACATACATACATACATACATACATACATACATACATACATACATACATACATACATACATACATACATACATAGGCCTACATACATAGGCCTACATACATACATACATACATACACATACGTACATACACATACGTACATACACGCATACATATATACATACATACATACATACATACACATACGTACATACACATACGTACATACACGCATACATATATACATACATACATACATACATACATACATACACATACGTACATACACATACGTACATACATGCATACATATATACAAATACATATACATACGTACAAACAGACATAGGCCCCTACATACCTAATTAAATACATATATATATATATACACGAGAAACAGATTGGCCGAGAGTCTTACTTCTCATTTTAAGCGTGTGCCTCAGACACAGAGCCACATGTCCTCGCACCGTCTGACCAGCCTGGTAGACCGCCTGCGGTTGATCGAACACAATCTCATAGGTTTCTGGTTTGCCCATGATCAGTCATGCGGAAAATCCTCTACCAATGCCAAAGCAGTTCTTAACCCTAAAATGTTCATTTCCCTTAGCATCAGGCATTAAGGCGTAAAAATGTCTTTTCGCATAGATCTATCACCAAGTTAATTTGAGTACGTATGAAAGTATTACCAGATTCACTCAGTTTAGTAGTTGTTGGAGGAAGAGAGGGGACAGCTAGTGCAGAGATATTAACTGATGCCAACGCCTGGTCGTGCCAGTGAAGTAGGGGTAGGACGCCTGATTAATTAATTGTTTTGTTCAGACAGAGAGATGGGATCTGATAACTGGGTGAGTCAACCGGCCACACAGAGCGATTGCACAATCAGACGCAAGAGAGACAAGAAGACAGGCGGGTAGAGATACAGGGAGAGATACGCAGACAGACCACGCCGAGTAAAGAGTCCGCTTAGACGCGAGAGAAATCAGTCGAAAGTCAGGCGTCAGAGAACACAGTCGAATAGCTGTGAGAGATTCTACCATCGGAGATAAGGCGCAGTTGAAATTTAGGCTCTTATACAGAGTTTAGCGCCTTCTGGCGCTATAGCAATCGTTATGGGTAGATCTTAAAGTTGTCGTAGGCTATGTTCTTCGCTCGCTCCGTATAAACTCTGATTGAGCCAGAATCACACGCGCGTTGTCAGACATTGATTGAAAGACTTTCCTGTGAAGAATGTTAATCGAAATAAACGATGGAAAGCTGAACAGTACGAGTTGGACCTGAAACCAATATCGTAATCTGTGGCTGAGAGAAACTTATGTCATAATCAATGGTGGAAAAGAACACTACCACAGATCTATATAAGCCTAATCGTAATCGTAAACTCGACATTTCTACAGCGCCCAACGAAAACTAAGTCGTGGAAACCAGGTTATTCAAACCGCTTAGTCAAAACAAAATCGATAGTCAAGAAGGGTCAAAATGCAGGCAGGCAGGCAGGCAGGCAGGCAGGCAGGCAGGCAGGCAGGCAGGCAGGCAGGCAGGCAGGCAGGCAGGCAGGCAGGCAGGCAGGCAGGCAGGCAGGCAGGCAGGCAGGCAGGCAGGCAGGCAGGCAGGCAGGCAGGCAGGCAGGCAGGCAGGCAGGCAGGCAGGCAGGCAGTGGGTGGTGTTTGGAATTGGATCTGCAGGATAGATGAGGAAGATGAATCTCGATAGGATCTGCGGAAGAGGGATGTTATCAGTTTTGAGTGGAAGACATGAGCAACGGTTGCAAGGGGTGAAGTGATGGAGAGTTCCTATGCCACATGCGATCTTAGCACACACTAATACAGGCGTAGGCCCTTCATAGGCCTATTTATAGGAAAGCCATGTGGTCGAGACCCATCATAACAATGTCTGTGTTAATCTAATCTAATTTCGATTAGTTATGTCCAAAGGATAGTGGATTTGGAAAGCGGCTTTGCTTAGAAGCGACCATTGATTAATACCTTGTACATTAAGTAACAGCGCTATAGAAGTTTCTGTTTTTAATTAGATTAACTGGTAGCTATAGATGATGTCGCGAGAACAACCTCTCCCCGATTAGTCTCTTTTTATGTCTGCCACATTTTCCTCGCTTTCCCCACTTGTTTACATAAAATGTAATTGTACACGGTTTTCTATAGCGATCGTATGGCCTCGACCCTGCTCATTTTTCAATAAATTCATCAGGTGAGATCCTTCACCACCGCTAGTGCCTGGATTGTTTGATAATTCGTAATTTGTTAATTATTCATAAATTCATTGACTGTGCAACATCTTCTCACAGTCGGCCTTTGGGGCGTCAAGAGAAAAGATAAACTATTAAAAACGTCACCGTTTTTCAAGTTTAGGCCGTGCGTCCGTCTCCCTGAATATTCATAGTCCGACGTATCTTCAATCGGTTGCGTAGTTCCAAATTTTCATGCTTCTTTGACCTGCATGAGGCAGATTGCAATTTTCAAAACCCAGTTAAAGATTAACACGTAGGCCTGACGTACGGAACCACGACGAATTCAGTCACGATGATCTTCTTTCCCTGACCGCGCACAACGAGAAGATTAGACTATACACTCATCCGAGGTTGACATCATCGTGATGTCACCAGGCTCTGATACACGGAGGGGCTATCGACCGATCGATCGACTGGCAATCAATCACACCCTGACTATCGATCTGCTGTAATTTTTGTTGCCAGAATACTAACGAAATAAACTTCTGCCCACACTGAATTCGTTCAAAGTAAATCTAAGTGTACATGTTTTTCTAAAGCGAGCGTATGGCCTCGACCCTGCTCATTTTAAAATGAATTAATCGGGTGAGATCCTTCACCACCGCTGCCCGTTTGAAAGGGTACCATGCCATTTAAGTAGGCTTCCTTACAGACGCGCTACATTATAACAAATACAATACGCTATCGTATTACTAGAGTTCGAACACATCTAAAACAATGTTCGGTCTAACGACTAACAGCTCATAACTTCTGTCGAAAGCCAGCACCTACAACTCTGGTGTCCGCCGTCTACGACTGCATATTCAACTAACGACGCATATAAATGTGTTGCATAATGGCCTACGTCGACGCCACTCCTCAGTACTACCTCATCGCCGGGTCTAATCAATTAGTCGCCAACGCTTGGAAGCCAAACACAACGCCACCTAAAAACCGCGCAAAAGCAAACAATCAACGGAGTGGACCGAAGCAACAGACAAGATACGCAGGACGAGCACATCTCCTCCGAAGTCCCCTTCTCACCGCCCCGTGGGGTTACGTCACAATATATAGCCTATATATATATAAGCATAAAGGATATAGGCCTTCTAGGCCTTCACGACAGAGGCATGGATGACACCGCGTGGCCGCAGACAGACTTGCAACAGAGAACATCGGCATCCGAGAGCTGCTGCGTTCATTCGGTTCTCTCCGAGGTTTCTGCTTGGCGTCACAGCGTCGTTTTAGAGCCCCTGAAGCATAACAGACGAAATGGAATTAGCGACTCATAGACAACGGATGACCCTGCATCAACAGATTGACTCACGATCAATTCACTTCACCTACCAAACTGCAGTAACTTCATGAGCCAAAGAACGGATTGGGCGACTTAGATTATCAAAATTATTAATATCAAAACAACCCGGCATTAAATTATTAATACCGGCAGATAAGTTACACTGACTACTACAGTCTAATCCTAATCCCAGCTACAAGTGAAATTTCTAGTTCAACCCCTTGTTTAGGACTTACAAGTGGCATAACCAGCTACAAGTGGCATAACCAGCTGATATGTCCCAACTCTTAATATGTTTTTGCATTTTGCTTCCCTTTTTAACTAAATTACTCTAACGCTCGCTGTGTACCAGGCCTAATACTTTTTGCTACAAAACGCGTGGCATAAGGAACAGGTACAGAGACTAATTTTATGAAGTTTCTGAAACTGAGCTGTGTTCCACTCGGGGACAGATCAATGCCACTGAATAGAAATATCGTTCCTAGTCGTCCACTAAAGAAGTTCGCAGAGAAGGGAGGGAGGGATAACCCAAATGCGGACGGGGCGGGGGTTATGCCCAAAGCGGAACGTCTGCACACAGGCCTAAATCTGGTATATAGTTCAGTAGAGCCTGTGCCTCAGAACCCAACTTCAGTCAGGGAGCAGACGGTCTGCATTGCACTGGATCTAATGAGAGTCCGTTTTCTGAAGTCGTATCTAAGAACCCACCCCGCAGCACAGCTAGCCCTGCAGGATCAACAGGATGGCTTAATCTAGGCCTTATTGCTCCGATGGAGTGCAGACGTCCGCAAATAGGATGTGAGGGTAATGCCAAACGCGGACAATGGAAGGGATGGTCAAAAATAGGTCATTTTTTGCAAACATCCTTTCATGGACGACCCCATATGAATTCTTGTTAATCTATGCCATAAAGCGCCTCAGTAAAGCAGATTAAGTTATTGGCTGAGCGCTCACCTTGTCCAAGTTCGACCCGCTAAACCGGGTTGCATAGTTACACTTCACACATCGCTAGGCAACATTTGCATATTTAGCCACGCCCCTCCACCCTGTCTAAATAATGACACCGTGACAGGAAAACGTGCGGAGTAAGTTCGCTCAGCATGCAAAAGATCTAACTCCGCATGAAATTTGCATAAGTATGCAGTTCCATATCAGTTTCAAGCAAGTAATGTAATGTAAAGCTCCAAATTTCTTACTGATTTACATTACATGTAAATTGCAATGGTGCTCTGGTTATGCTGTTTACGTTCGGGATCTAAAAAAATTCAATTCATTAACAGAGTGAAATTAGTTGTTCTACTGGGAAATATGATATAGTGATTTGTACACTTTGTTTCTTACCCCATCATGTTATGACCATATATGTAACAGGCAGTACACCATTAATATAATTATAATCTGAGAACTTATATAGCACCACCGTCACGACCCTGTCTGCTCTCTCGTGGCGTCCAGAATCGTGACGTGAAGTTCTCTCAAGCCGAAATGAAATTAAATGACGGATCTATATACAACGCCTGAGAATCACTCTCTGTTAACTGGCCTAGATAAAACCTTCGTCATGATCTGCCAATGTTCGGTTGTTGCTATGTTCGCCAGAGTGATCTCTCGATAAGACCTAACCGTTCTTTATATTCAGTGGAACCTAATTGATTACGACATTATGGCATCTACCAGATGTCCCTATTAATATTCTATTAATTGGATGCCAATCGTTCATTAGGGTGCTGAGCGTTCATTGGTGGCGGCCGGGGGATGGGCCCCAGCTTCGTTGACGAAGACCTGTTAGTCATTCGTTCCGGCAGGTTCGTCGGATGCGTGACGACTAGCGTCCATTTGCCGCCATTAGCACTAGGCGTCGCCGTCCTTGCGTGGCTTTCCGATCGTCATCATATGGGCTGTCTGCGGCAGTAGCGACGAGTCGAGGGGAGTCTGACACGGCCGTGACAACCACTGTAATAATACGCAAGGAAGGATGGGAGGAAAATGCCAAATGCTGATTATGGTGGCTACTATGTATAATCGTTGTGCAAGTCATACTCCAGGGCGAGTCCAATCAAAAGCTAAGGGGAAGTCCGAAAACACACAGACACACCCTATGGAGGAAATGAGTCCAGAAAGAGAGGAGTTTCTAGTCAAGCTCTGAAGGCCAAAACAGATTTTGCAGAGCGAACATTTGCCGGAAGAGACTTCCAGGGTCTATGGTCAGTCTACTGGTTGATTAGAAACAAGTCTTGGGTATCAGCATGGAGTGAAGACAATAAGGTTGGCAGAAATATAGTCTTGCACACTTATCCAGATCTTGAGAATTATTCACTTTCCCATGGCCAGCCAATGCAACGATTTTAGGATCGGTGATACATGTATATGTTCATATTCTGGCTAAAGTATATATTGGACTCTATGAAGCTTCATCAAGCTAGCTTTTGAAATGTCAGCAAGAAGCGAGTTGCAGTAGTCAAGACAGCTGGGGACCATGGCATTAGTCAAACAAACCAGGGCAGAAAAGGGAACATGGATATCACGGAAGTAGAGATATCACTGAATGAAAGGCTGTAGTTAACCACAACATCCAAATTGCAGGCTGAACAGCTGCATTGTATGACAGAGTGCCACGTGCTATCAAAGGCAACAACAGCTCCAACACGGGCCCTCTTCCAACCATAACTGCACAAGCAACTCATCAAATTCATCTGGCTTATCTACCGAGTAATGGTGCTCAAGAACAGTTCAACCTAACGGCAGCTATTACTGTATACGAAAGCACAAGGCACCCAATTTGACCATGATGCAGATTTTGAAAAAGGCGAATATAAAACACATCATACACCTGCCAATAAAAAACCCAAATTTTCCCGATGGTAATACATCGAACATTCTGCAACAGAAGACCATGAAAGCCACTCGTCCCAGAATAAATAAAGTAACCAGCACTCACACGATTTGCTCCTTCTACTTACAATTGTCGCACATCCAAATAAAGGAAACTCCAACCATGCTCAGTGCAGCACTGGAACAGGCCCTATGTCGAACTTTCAAACAACGATTAATCTACCTGTAAACAACCCCACTCATTGCATGACTAACTTACACATTCTTCTCAACCCATGTTCCACAGGGCCTGTATGGTGCGGTACTTCTAAAACTTTGCTGTTACAACATGGAAAGCAGCCGCAGCGAAGTGACCTTGAGCGACTGCATAATGCACAGTTAAGTGATGCCAATGATTTTTGTCTCATCATATTAGACACGAGCAGTTTCCGTAAAAATTTAAAAACAGCAAATGCAAAATGAATTTTAGAAGACATGCAATTTTGCAGCAAGACAGACTTGAGACAGAACGAAAACAACCATAGATCAAATAAAAACCCAAAAAAGTGCAGTTTTGAAATATCACAGTGCACTCTTAGAAGTGAAGTCTGGCTTAAGGCCACAATAACTACGCTCAATTACCCGACAATCTGTCTACGACTGTTCTCAATACTTTGCTTAAATGTTGTTCTGTGAAGTCTGATACTCCACTCTGCGCCATACATGGGTTTAACCTCAACTCTTAGGAAACATATTCTACTTCTTCCTTTGCTGCACATTGCTGCACTAAATATATAGGCAATATCTTACAGTCACTTAAGCAATTCAAATGAAAGAGAGAAGGAACACATCAGTTGATACTGTTATTAATTCTCAGCATAGCTGAGAATCACCTTCGTCCAACATAAACATAACAAGAGCTTTTGCATTTAAATTATAGTCAAGACTTTCAGGACATCTGGTTGACTGTTACAACTGGCACTGAGAGCACAGGTCAAGCAGCAATGACCCCTCGAGAGTCAAACAGTAACTTCACCTAGTAAAGACAAACTTTACTTGTACTTAAGCTACATGTTCTGATGCCTGGCTAATCAGTGCCAGTATCTCGTGTCAATGTAAAGTGGGTCCACTTCAGTGACCAGAGCGCACTGGTTCATCCTTGTGAGGTTCTTTAAAGGTGCTCTAATAACAGCCAGTTACATTCATACATGCATTCAGTTAGAACCCACTATTAATAATAATTAGGAACTTCTACTGTGCCGGTGTCAAACGCACAAGGCCAGATACATACACACAAACAGTTAAACAATAACAATTAGTAACTTTTGTAGTTCTGGTGTCTAATGCACCAAAACCACACGTTATCAGGTCAATACCCAAAAAGTCAGTCCACTGAGACAGAGAGGCAGTCCATGGTGGATAACCCATCTACTGAAAGAGGCAAGTCTTAAGTTGAGACAGAAATGGCATGGGAGACAGAGCAGAATGAACAGATGTGGGTAGAGAGTTCCAAAGTCTAGGTCCAGCAACCAAATAATCTCATTCACCAGAAACATTTTTCATTTTCAGTATAACCAGAGAAGGCAATCTGACCACCTAGTCCACAAGTCTGGTGAATAAAGGATTGATGTTGAGTACTGTGGCTGGCTGAACTTCAATATAAATCTAAATTCATGTCAATAAACACATCTTCATCACAAACACGGCACAACCCCAACTCAACCTAACTCTACAGGTACATGAAATGCAGATGCAACGACATTGCTCTGCTCTTTTCCAGAACAGCAGATACAACAAGCATACATGCTGCCAATGGGAGTGTCCACATACATTTGTATACTTGCAGAGACAATGCATTAAAAGTTGGAAATCAATTCACAACAAAAGCATATTGCACAGCACAAATAATTATTCAACCAGTACACAATTGCAATTTACTAAATTATATATCCAAACATTTTCAGATATCTGATGCAGGGCTCAAATTAACTAGAAGTTTATTGTCATGCCTACTGAAACATGATGTGGATGGATGTCTCAGAAAACAAGAGAACATCTTCTTAGCTGCAAGGCGCATTATGATTGTCATCAGTTGGTTTCATTCTTAGCTTTAACAGCACCAGTCCGTATCTACATTCAGGGATGGTACTGTGATGGTACTATCATTCACGTGAATGGTGAATGCTCAACTGATTGGCTACCAGGTTGCACAGATTAGTTGTAACATGGAGATGATTTTATCTTACACTGCTTACAAGAGGACTTCCTGCATTTTATATCCAAAGCACTCAGTCTGAACATAAGCAGAGTATGCTATACAGTAAGGCATTATGCAATAAACACCTACACCAGGACAAGTAAGCAGTGAAATTCAGCCCAGGAAGATGCTTACTGCCTAATGTATGAACACTTGCAGCATTAGAAGGTAGACATTTACAAAACAAGAGACCTGTTGCAGAGAAACTGCAGTTCAAAAGTTGCAAATGTCTGTACTATTTCTGCATTTATTAAGCACCACTATCTACTGACTTAGCATCAATCAATGGCACTGATCAACCACGAGTGAAGGACCTGCTCATGATCCCTACACAGTAATCATCTCATGGAGGCTCGAACCTGTACTCTCTCGGTTACAAGCCGAACGTGCTAACCAGTAGGCTACCATATCCCACCAAATGAATGAATTACTAGTGCTTCAAACACAGTTACTCTTTTATAGAATTTCACAGTCAGCCTCTCACAACTGAAGATCAGCTAAAGATGTACAAAAATGACTTGGCTTAACAAAATGTGTTTTGCATGTGAATAAGAGTAAATTGTGCTACAGACAAAATAATTATCTCTGTGCCAGTGGCTTACAAGCCACATAACTCTAGTATCAGTTCAGCGATATCATCATAAACGAGACGTTAGTACATACATATACATATATATATACTATTCTCAAGATGTAAGACAATTATAGCAACAGTTCAAAAAAGTCATATTATTCCGCATCTAGCTGTATAGTCACAGAAAACTGACTGCCCCATTAAGATTTTTCTGACTGCATACACAAAAATGCAAGGAAAGAAATCATACATACAGCAACAGTCACTTCAGTAATATTGTAATAATAGTTTCTTTAAACAAACTGCATTCATGATCAAGTATCCAGAACAAATCTGTCAAGTCTGGGAAAAACGTAAGTTAACACTCGTCGAAGTCCTACGAGAAGTGTTTGTGTTATATACTCTGTTCATCATGGGAAATGCTGCAGGTAGCCTTTCACTCCGGTCAGATGGGAGAACTTGGCTCACGATGTGGTTTGGCCATCATACATGGAATCCTGATTCAAAATGTTCAAGTCATGTCCATGGGTTGTTGAGCTGTCTACTACACTGGCAGCCTGAAGCAGCGACGCCAAGTCTAAATTCATTCCAGTGTTGATGGATGGCTGGAATGATGCAACGCTTGGTCGTACCGTCGAACCGGATGCCGAATTTAGAGTAGGATTTGAACCTGGCACTGAAGAATTTAAAGCTGAACACAAATAATTTGATACTGTTGTCATGCACTGCACCTGACCAGAGTCGGACAGAAAGAAACCAGGTTGTGATGGCATTAAAGATGACCGATTAAGCGGACGGACAGTTGGGGAGGAAATGTTGCTCAGCATTTCTTGATTCAGTGATAGAAGTCGAGCTTGTTGATGTATCCTGACTGTTTGGCTGGATGAGGCATTCCCTGGCTGCTGCACCTCCACAACTCTTCCCTGCTGCATCACTGGAACATTGGGCTGAACTGCCAACTGTACCACTTGATTTCTGAGCAATGGCAAAGTAGAAATATTTGTGGGAACCGCCAACTGCATTATTGGTCGATTCAAAGTACTTGTTTGCACCTGCAGAATTGGCCGTCTTTGCGGCAGCTGTAAAGCCCGAACCCTTGACTGTAAAATCTGTGCAGCATCAACACCCGAGATCACCCTCACACCATCATTTTTTCTCACAGGCAGAGTTGTATGTCCAGCAAATGACTGTGTGCTGGGGCATGTTGTAACCGTTGCTGCCCGAGTTGCTTGGCCCAGTGCTTGGGAAACGTTTGCTGGTCTTCTTTCTAAGACAGCCACAGTAGTGGGCAGAACAGTCAAAGCAGCCGGCTGTGACAATGACTCTGATGTAAGAGAGACTGAACACGAATTTGAAAGAAGTCTGACACCTTGTAATTCAGTGTTGCTGTTGCTCAACTGACTTAAAGGAACCTGGGGGTCATTACCACCAGCACTGGATAAGGATCCACTTGGCGGACTAACTGTGACTAATCTGGCGGAAAATCGGTTGTTAACCCGTTTTGCAACTTCCTGAAGAGGCAACTGCCCTAATCGAGTGCCATCTAAATTCTGCTGAAAAACAATTGGACGCTTTTGCACAGGTAGAATTGGTCTTGACGAGCCAGCCTGTGCTGCCAATATCTGGAGGTTACTTGATGCTGCAGACTGAGTAACTGCCAGCTGCGAGTTTGGCTGGTTTGCAGCAGAAGGTACTTGCAAAAACTGGTATGGAATCGAAAGTGTCTGTGCTAGCTTATTAACTGCTGATTGTTCTGGGGATAATACAAGCTGCACTGACTCCTGTGTTGATGATGCATGCTGTGCTGCTTGAGTTACGACTTGATTTGGCGCAGCAAGGCCTGGCAATGAAGAACATGCTGCAGATTGGTGTTGAACTACTGGCAGCTGGTTTGATGTACCAGCAGATAAACAGGAAGCTCGACTATTTTTGCACTGATTTAAAACCTGGGATGCGTGAGCTACAGCAGAAACAGAGGAAGGGAATGACTGTGGAATATTCAAGGAAATCTTCAGCGGCGTATTATTCATCGCAGGAGCATTTCTGTCAAATGACAGAACCTGCACTGGTGTTTGTTGCAGCACAAGAACATTTTGTGTTCCACGCATCACAATCGCGGAATTAAACACAACGGGAACATTTGTACGAGCTTCCAAGGAGGCAGCAGTAACACTTGGCACTGGAGCAGGCAATGACAATGCAGATGATGCCATTTGCACAGAAACAGGCACTACATTAGATGCTTGACAGAAATTCAGTGGAAAAACAGACACTGCCTTTGCAGAAGGCATTGCAGACATAAGTGCTGCTGGAGAATGTAAGATTGGTTTAGTAGGTGGCAGGCTGTTGTTATCAGTCAGTGGTGGAAGAGAAGGTATGGGTGATTTCAACACATTGGTTGTGTGAGTTCCTAAACCAGTTGTGTGGGAAGCTGCCAATGAACTCACAATTTTCATATCTACAAACGACAGTGACGTATTGATGGAAGTAGTTATAACTCCTTTAGCCTTGTTAATATTAGCAATGGCAGCCAGCTGCTCTGGAGAAAGGAAAACAGCCTGCCGTGAACGATCAGCAGCCAGCAGTTGACGGATGCCAGTAGTGCCTGAAACAACAGCATCCTGAGGCAGCATAATGATTTTTGATCCCATGTTCGTCTGAGACACGACCTGCAATGCCTGTACAGACTGCTGAAGCTGCTTGCTACCAGTCACTGTAACGTTATTTGTGGGCAAAGCACAAACAGAGTTCCCCAGCTTGGACATACTAGACGCCATACGTTGAATACCACTGGAAATATCTGCCACCTTAAAACGAAGGCTTGATGTTGGCATATTAGGTGAATGCAAAACAGGTGGCTGGTTGCCTGGCACAGACAAATTGTGGCACTGATTTGAGCCGACAATGCTTGTGACGACTATATTGAAAGTGGATGTTGTCTGGGTGTTTGTACAGCCATACTCACTTATTGTGCTCTTGGCTGTTAAGTCAGTGATTTGATGACCGGCTATTAGTGAACCAGCTGAAAGATGCCCAGTAACATTCTCTGCATTCAAAGCAAGTCTGCCGACATTTGACAAAGACGGAGTGATGCTTCCCTGATAACCAGAACTGGGATACAAATGGTGAATCTGCTCTGCAGTATTACGATTTCCCAGCAAGTCCCTAACTGTAAGGTTGTTTGTGTACCTCTGGCGTACTGCAGGGTCCACACCAGGCTGATTACTTGGGGCACCCTGTCTGAACAACGGACGCACTGCGGAAGTTTGCACGCTCTGTCCGAACACAGGACGTATTGAGGAAGGGGCAGAAATGGACGAAAGGCATTGCACAGGCTTAATTAGTGGTGAACCAACCTTGCCACATGCTGTTAAAACACTGAAGCTGTTTGGCTGACTAGAGACTGTATAGCCAGATCCAGCGGAAAGCAAAGCCTGTGGAAGTGAAGGCAACTTATTTTGGTTAGTTTGGTAGACTGGATTTTGCTCAACCACTGAAGGCAAAGTTTGTGAAGAGACGGCACGAGGCAGGGCATCGTTTGACAGATGAATCTCTGGGGCAATGCCTGTTGCTGCCCTTAAGCCGTTGTTTGGAACAAATAAGCAATTTGACATAGCAGCTGAAGGTGCTATGGTATTGGTTGCAACTGCAGAATGCCCCTGTGCAGCAACCGAGGATGTCACCATCCGTAAACCCTGGTTACTTAGCAGTTGCTGCAGCAACCCTGGAGGCAGCTGACTGATATTGCTTACAGCCAGAAACTGCATTCCAGAACCTGTAGGAGATGCGAGTCGTAGCACTCCTTGCTCGATATATGGCTGCAGAACCTGGCCCATGTTGACTCGTGGAGACACCTGGGGAAGAGAAGCAGCAGAACGTCTGCAGGCAAAAGATGACGAGTTAGAAGCTGCCAGAGGCAACGACCCCACAACCCTTGCCACCAGGTTATTTGAAGTTGCCATGGGTCGCTGAGGTCTTGGTTGAATTCTGTTGGACTGCTGAGAAATGTAACTTGTCATTGGTGTACTAGACAGGTTGTTGCTGATATCTGATGTCAGATTGGCACCTGGCTGTGCCCCTGATGACTGCTTCATTCTTGCTGCTCCTCCTGCATTTATGAGACCCTGTATAAGAGAGTTTCTTGCTGCCATGGGTGTGCTTAAGCCAGCAGTAGCAGAACTCTGTGGTGCTGCTGCAACAACTTCACTCCTCGGATTTGCATCACTCGGAGCATTTTCCATGCAGTTGTTCTTCTTCTTTGCCTTTTTGGCACCTTGTGATCTGCCTTGCGATGTGGCAGTTCGCTTGCGAATGCCAATCACGCCAGTGCTGGTGGTGGGTGTTGCTGGTGCCGCATCACTGGTTGGCACTGATGGTGATGCACTAGGTGGAGCAGCATCTAAGGCAGTTCTTTTCCGAGGTGGTCTTGCCTTTTTCTGAGCTTCTGCTACCTTCTCCTCAGCTTTGCTGCTGCTGCTCTCAGCATCCACAGAACACTCATCGGTTGTGGCTTCTGCATTGCCATTTGATGCACATGAAGTGGAATCATTGCCTTCCCAAATGTCTTCAGCCTGAAACACAAAGACCAAAAAGACCTTCAGAAAAGAACAAAAGATCCACAACCATATGCAAACGATATAGCTGGAAATTTTTAGCGCCTCAGAAAAAGTACCACATTCATTCTAATACCTGCCTAAATTTGAAAGAACTGCTACCTGGTGGTGCATACAGCGCTTCTGAGGTTCTCAAAATGCGCTATATAAAAGACAAGATACATACATACATAAACCAATGGCATCAATTACCAACTTAGATATTCCCTCCAGTTTCTCGTCTGTTAGAACAACCTGACATATAACCGACCGTTTCAATCCTTTAGATGCCACATACTAGAACAACAAATACACAATTGCAGATTAAAGTCTAAGACCTACCTTCCTGCGCTTGTTTAGGCATTATAGACCAATGACTGTTTAATAATGACAAGATGAGGCTCAAATTGCCTTTTCTCCATCTAGCATTTGTTACACAGGCTCAAGATTGCTTAGCAGAATCCAAAAACAAAATCAGAGGAAGAAGTGACTAGTCATGATAAAACTGAAAGTGTGGCAGAATAGCCACTAATGACAGACAAACAGTTCACCCTCAGCTATATCACGCAGGGATGCACAGCCCTTCAAACCAAAGGTAGGGTACAATTCCTTTCAGTAACAAGACCCATGCCAAGCTTCCTGTGCAACTGAGTAATCTGCATCTGATGTATTCATCTTAAAGCCAAAAGTGCCACATCCTTATATATTTAAAAATCATAAGGCCTGTGTAGCCTACCTTTTCCAAGCTGCATATGTAGACATTTGGGATGGCAATGATTACCTCTTAATCAGCAACCGATTAAGGCTTAAGACATACCTTTTCCTGTCTGCTTATCTGTCGTAGACTTCGTCTCACTTGGCCTGTGTCCAACCTGGCCTGGTTTTTGGCCATTTCTTCTTGAGGAGGCCATAGACTGATGCTCTGTGGATTATGATAAAAGCACTATCGAAGTCTTCAGACACGAGAAAGCTCTTACTTACACAAACTGTGAGAACCAATCTGAAACAACTAAATGATTAACTGATTTCAGAATTCATTACATTAATTATTTTTATTTTTTAGATTATTTTCTATTTCTATTTTATTTATTTTATTTAAAGCACTTATTATGTGCATAAGGTCAGAAATCTTAAACTGAGGGACAGATGTATATTCACTATGGGCCAAGATGGAGTCATGCAAAAGCCAGCGCAAAATAGTGAGTACTGACAAGATAAATAAAATTTAGAGAGCAAGTTGGCCAGTTGGGCCTTTTGTGGCAGATGATTCCAAATATGAGCGGTACAAACTGAAAACACATGATTCCACAACTGCCCTGAACATAGGCTCTTGCACCAAGTCAGAATGAACAAACAGCCTAAGAGGAAAATAAATTAGTTGTGTATGTGTATGAAGATGTGGTGGAAAGCCATTATTCAGTGCTGGCTGTGATAGTCAAACTTGCTAATGACAGCTCAAGCTCATGGCTATAAATTGAGCCACATCGACAGAGTACTTTGGTTAGTATCTGAATCCAATTACACGAGCACTAAAACAATGGCAAAGACAGCAAGTGAACCTGAACAAGCAAGGCAGTCGCAACAACCTTTCCAGTGTCTTGGCAAAAAACGCAAACACGCCATTCTTGTCCTGATATATTCCTACTGATCTGTTTCACTCATTAAAGCTATCAATTTAAATAATTGCTAACTGACATACATGAAATAACAGTTAGCATAAATACAAAAATTCCTCACATCTAGGCCAATGGTTTGGAATGCACTCACAAAGGTCTGTGCTCCAGCTAATGCACTGAGAGTTTGGAAAATAAACCAAAACTGATATACTTATTTGTGTCTTCTGACTTGGGCAATCTACAGCCGTGAATATAGTTAAAATATCTCAGTTATATTATATTACTATTACATTATCCTAGTTATATTACCTATTGGAACTACAGACATTGTAAGATAAGATAATCATTTCATTGCATCAGCCATTCCAACCTGTTCTTTTTCTGGTTCTTCACGGTAGTTTTCTTGTTCTTTTCTCAGGCGAATCATCTTCTTTTTCTTGAAGTTCAACAGCTGCTGTTCATGTTTTTCCACTTCTTCAAGGAGGTTGGTGAGTCGTTCGTGCAGTAAGATTGTACAACGCTTTCTGTACCTAGGGTTACCTGTTGTATCCTAACACAACAAAGAACAAACACGGATTAACAAGTACCTATTTTAGCGGGAAAAGACCAACTGAATGAGGCTGATATTTAATGGTATTGTACACAAAGATGTGATAAAACAACTGCAATGTCGTCAGTACCGAGTCATTTGAGGCATCTTTACATCACTGTAGGCTCTTGGCACACAATATATAGTCTTTGTCAATAAACCATGCAGACTAGTTGAATCTAACTTTAAAATATTCTTTAATTCTAAAGCCAAAATTTTAACAGTAATTTTAATGAATTTAATAGCTTAAATAAATACTTTAAAAACCGTTTTAATGACTTGCTGTGTATTTAGCGTTTTTATTTTATGCACATTTCCTTTCACATTCTGTCGAAATGAAATCAATAGGTCTATGTTAAGGATGCTGTAACTGCACATAAGTAAACATACACGTATATAGGCAGATAAAATTTGCAAATTCTGAGATTTTTCAGCATGTTTCAGCAGTGCACATTCCATTATCACGCGGTTCTGACGGCTCGACTCCCATCATCCGTGTATTACCAGACGCTTACTGTATTGTAACAGCAAACTTACAAAGCACATTTTGATGGCTCTTTCCTCCTTTGGCACCTTCAGAAAACTAGATTGGACAGTGACTCCATGTCATGCAAAATGTATTCATCCAAGTCACTAGGTTTGAAAAGGACAAACTAAATTCCTACCTCGTTCTAATTGAAAATATTCAACAAAAACATTACATCACAATTATCTTCCACTTATTTTTATGCAGAATTAAATTATCTTGGTCTAAATGATGTACAGCTTTAAAATACGTCTTTGATAGGCCAACAGCTGTCTAGATAATAGTACCTGCCGACTGACTTCTGCTGCTTGCTTGTCGGAACTCCAGCGTTGATTTTCGTATGTATTTGTATTGGGTTAAAACTCGGGGTTATAGTAAATAAAGGGATATTATAAAATTTAAGTAACAGTACTTTTTGTACTGCAACAGGCAGAGGAAAAGCAACCATGGTCTGTCAGATATAAGAAATGGAAAAGACTTGAATTAAGAATTAGAGACCTTGTCCTGCTGGCTGTCATCTTCCTTTTCAGCAAACTTTTCTATGAGCTGTCGCAATTCTTGAATGCTATCAACAACCAGCTCAAATTCTCCAATCTCTGGGCCCTGAACAGATAAGAATTCAGAAACACAGGTTAAACATCAATTATAAACTTGTAAAGCAACTCCAAATAATTTAGCTAGTTTTAACTTTATTTACAGTAAGCCGCGCAGTGCTTTTGTGAGGTACTTAGCAAGTGCTATATTAACATAACTAAGTAAAGGAGAGCCACCAAGTCCCATAGTTGAATGTAAGGGAGGCACTTATTTCCTGCCCTTTAAGCCAGCAATGGACGAATCCCAAGGTCCTGGACACAAGGCCAGGGAAATAAAGGACTGGCTGTTTGTTTGCTTCTCAGCTTAAACCAGTACCAAATTCTACTGCTTGGTGACAGGCATGTTTTGGCAACAACTTTCCCGAGGTCATTACCAACTCTCTCTCGGGGTCATACACAGACTCTGGTTACCTGTATCTATAAAGACTAAAATTTCCAACATACAAGAAATGTACCTGCAGACAGTTTACTCAGTTTATAGCCAAGTTTTACTGGGAGGCATAAGTGGAACAGAAATCTAAAAACTTAGTTCTACCCAGATGGGGATTTGAACCCCAAACTCAAGGTTAAAAGTCCAGCAAGCTAACCACTATACTATCACACACCCCTGCAGGAGACAGTATTGCCACTCTAATTTCAGAATAAGAAAGAATCAACTTAAAATATCACCACATAATAGTTGCAAATAAGGAAAAAGGAATGTATTTCCAAAGGACATATTTAAAAAACTGGTATAGATTGAAGAAATGTATGAAAAACCTACCAGAATTTCACATACTTCATCTTTGTCTTCGTTTTTAACTTCAGCTGCAACATTTTCAAGGTTCACAAGAAGATTTTCAGCTTTTTTCTCCACATCAGCTTTCACCAAAACTTCCTCCTTAGTTTCCAGCCCTAAGGATTCTTTTTCCTTCTCAAGCACCAAGTCACCATTTTTAACCTCAGTCTCAACCTTTTGACCCTCAACAGCTTTTAGGTCAGCTGTTTTTGAGTCAGAAATGTCACCATCCACAGAACTGCACTGGAAATCACCACTGGCAATATCATCCTTAGACTTCAGTAGTAAAGGCTTGTTTTCTGCGTTGCTATCACTAGATGCCAATCCCACCGGTAAAAACTCATCATCCAAGTTGCTGTCGCTAGATGCCAATTCTGATGGTACTGGTGTCTCTTCCACTGTCATCTTTTCATTGACTTCCACCTTAATTTCCGGGTCATCTTTCTTCCAGTTGGAGTCTCCCTGACCAACATTACTGGAAACAGATCCATCACAACTTCTGACATGTGCCACCACATCATGGCCATTGCATGTGGTCTCCTTTGAACTGTTCTCGACCTTGGCATTAACTACACTGGTTAGACCATCGCCGCAGTCACTCAGACTTCCAGCAGCGCAATCACTGACGTTGGAAACAACAGTCAGGCAACTTCTCTTCTTCCGCCTACTATCTTTCCGTCCCCTCTTCTCCATATCTTCGCTTACTTGACCTTGCTCGCAATTTTCATTTGCCGCAACTTCCTTTGCCTCCAGAAGCAGGTTCTTGTATAAATTCCGGGTGATTCTTCCAATGTCCAAGGATCCCAGGCTGTCCTTCTGACTCAAGTGATTAGCACAAGTTTTGCTTCTGTTTACAGAGTTGTTCAATTTGCTTCTTCCACTCTTAGCCCTGCTTCTTGTCAGCCTGGGAGAAGAAACTGGCAAACGAACATGTTCCGATTCAGCCTCACCGTCGTCTGAACTGAACTCTCTTTTCCTCTTGCCTTTTCCCGCAGACCTTGAGCTGCGTTTTCCAGGTGACTGGAGGCTGTTCCCACAAAGTGATTCATGACTAGATCGAGGCAAACCGACAGATGAGCAACTACTCATGGAAGAACGTCGATGTAGCAACTTGTCAGTGTTAGGCGATGTACACCGTACCGCATCTTTCATTGATTCCTCCAGAACTTTTCTCACTGATCGACGAGGATGTTTGCTGTCATATGAGGCATAAGAAGTTTCCGGTTCCGAAGACTTTACTTCTGTTTTATTCTTATCAATCCCAGAGCGCTTTCGTGAGCTGCGCACTGCTTTGGGTGCTGGCTCTTCGCTCTCTTTGACAACTTCATCGTGTTTCTCTTCCAATTGCATTTCTTCTTCTTCTTGCATTTCCTTTTCTTTCTTCTCCTCAACTTTCTGTTGATTTGTTTCTTTTTCTTCATCTTCTTTTTCCTCCTCATCCTTTTCCTTGTCATCTTCTAGATCATCTGAAGTATCTTCACTCTCGCTAGAAGTTGATGAATCCATCACTTGATAATTCTGGACTTGCCTTGGATTCTGCACTCAAACAAAAAAGTAGGGTAAAAGTTCAAAATTTTCCCACATTTTGTTTGAATCAGAGCAGAAATACTATAAAGTAACAATAATGAAAGTAACAGTAATAATAATAATAACAGCCTCTGCCATCACCTTGCACAGATAACTGAAGGGGGCAAAGGTCTATAGTTTCATTGTAGTAATGCTCAAGAAATCAGCTGATGATCATTGTAAGCATTTTAAGTTCTCTCTTTGCAGTAATGCTCAAGAAATCAGCTGATGATCATTAATAAGCAAAAATCAAAGTGTGCTGAAACCCACAGCTAACCTTATGAACACTTGGCAGCAATCCAGAGAGACAAGAGAGAAATGCAGAGTTCAGAGGCTTGGCGTTTAAGCAGAGAAATAAAGTTATGACAGAGCAGTCAATTTAGGCTAGGGCTGAACTGGACAGGCAATTGCACAACCAAACTGGACTTAGCCATGAAGATTTTCTAAAGTTTTCAAAACTCAAATTCTATATGTGTTATAATAATTAAGCTACATAAATAAATAAACTATGGAGAGGCAATTGTACAACCAGACTGGACTTAGCCATAAAGATTTTCTAAAGTTTTCAAAAACTCAACTTAGCCATGAAGATTTTCTAAAGTTTTCAAAAACTCAAATTCTATATTTGTTATAATAATTAAGCTACATAAATAAATAAACTAAATACTGTAAATACAAAAAGCAGTCTAACCTGGCGGAGTCTACTGTCTCGAACTCGAGGTGTGGCAGAGGAGGCAGAAGGTTCTGGAAGCTCTTGTAAACTTTTCTTCATCCCGCTTCTGTGTCTGTGTTTGTGACACCTTTTAAACCTGGCCTAAAAATTTTTAATTCAAAGCTCACACTCAGGTGCTCACACTGGATAACTAACAAGGAAGTTCAATCACATACATAATCTGAAACTGCAATATGGTGCTATGGTTACAATCAATACCAGCAATTTTGACATTTACTTTATAAACTGAAAATTTTCGTTAAAAAAGTGACGGACTATTAACGACAATGATCTTCTCTTCTTCTGGTGGCAAACTCAGCTGAGTGTTGCCAAGTCAGTGATGCAACTCCTAGCTGTTCTGTCTTGTGCCTTCTTCAATGCTCTATGAAGGTCGAAATTTAGGGTTTGTCAGACCTTCTCCACGACTCTAGACCAAGTAGTCATAGGTTAGCCGTGCTGTCTTCTCCAGTCCTTTGGGGGGGCTGTTCATTGCAGTCCACAGGGCTCTCCGGTGGTCCTCACATTTCTGGAGTTTGTGTGATGTGCCTGAAAAAGCCCAGTGTACATTATCTGTCTATGGCAGATGCTGGTACTGTTGCTGTTCTCCCGATCATCACATTGCTGGCATGGGCCATGTAAAGAATCCACAAGATCCTCCTCAGGGACCACATGTTGAAGGTGTTGAGCTTCTTATTTAGGCCTCTGGGGCATTCAAGTTTTGCAACTGTGGAGGAGGACCAGCAACACATGCAGTTTACCGACGCTGCAGCTAGGTGTTCAGCTCAACTGTGGAGTGCCATATGCGCTTATCCAGGGAACCATGCAAAATCTGGCAATAGTGATCTGGCATGACTGTGTTCGCTACCTCCAAAGATCACATTCAATAAATTGCATTTTACCAGAATGTACAGGAAAAAACAGAATTACTGACTGTAATTATGTGTCACTCACAAACTACCTTTTCTACATGTAAATGTCTGGCATTATTAGCACAGCATTAACACATTAATGTACTTGAGTCAGACAAACTTGTGAGTCTGGTTAAAACCGTAAGTGTGTCTGATGCTGCAAGATTTATTTGCAAATCACAAGGTGGCTGAAATACACCTGTTTTCAAGACTCGTTCAATGCTGCTGAAATTGTGTAGCAACTGAAATCTGTTGCATAAATTATCTTCTTCACATCACATTACAATAAATTCAGATATTACAACAACAAAATTTAGTACCTTGACAAGTGCAAGTGGAACAAAAACTAAGACATTCTATCATCATCAGTCAAAATGCATCGAAGGAAACTAAAATGCACTTACACTCAAAACTTTGTCCTTGTTTGTTTCTTCGTATACTATTACAGGTCGTTTTTGTCTATAAATACGCAAATCCTCGCCACAGAACTGTGGGAAGTGGATGTACTCATTGCCATCATTATCGCAGCCAAGTTTGGTTCCCCTCTGGTCGTGCAGTGGATGTGATTCAATTACCTCATTCAGGGACTTTTGCACCTCCTGCAAATACACAGAGAAATGGCACCCAGTTGTGAACTGGCTATCACAATGTAGCCGTCTTATAACATGCTTCATTATAACACAAAACCTGCTACAGTTAAGAAGAAGGATCCCAAATTTAGCCCAGCTTTTGAAACAGATCTCAATATAACACAACTTCATTTTATAATAAGACACTAATATTGCCTACAATTCCTCACTCAGTCGATGAACATCTGGTGTGTTAACAAATGCATTACTTACTTAAACACAAGACAACATTATAATAAGCTTCCAGTGCATTTTCAAAAGATTTGAAAATAAGCATAGCATGGTGTTTGTTTTAAGTCAACACAATCCAGAAAGGGGACACTACTATGATTCTTCACTAGATAATGTTTGGTATTAGACAGGATACAAAACCAGTTTTCAATTAATCAGCTTGGCTGAATTGTCATAATTATAAGAGATACAGAAAATGAATGTCTGCCAAAAAGCAATTAACAGCTACAATAAATTAAAAGAAAAACTGTTCCACACACTTCAATCTGTTGTACTGTCTAATATAATTGCCTTTTATGATCCGTAATTTAATTTACATATTTTAGCATTAACAAACAATAAAATTCAATCCAAAAATAACAGAGCATAATAATGCCTAGAGAGAGAGAGGAGTACATAATGGTGGTCAGTTCCTTACCAGACAATGATCACAGAGGGACTTTAATATCCAAACTCTCTGGTAAAATGTCAGCTCATGAAACTTCTTCTTCTCCAGTGGGTTTGCACGACCTGCAAATCAATTGCATGCACACCCCTGTAAAGCTTTAATCTTCAAACAGATAAAGTGTCTGCCTGTGCTACTTGTTCTGAACGAACTTTAACACCACTTAGGCAAGTAAGTGCATCACTTTTGTGACGTAGTTACAAGGTGCTATATATCAAGTGTCTACAAACACACATCAGAGTCATCTTCTAAACATTTTCTATCAGTTTAAGATTTAGACATACCTTAGATTCCCTTGTCCACTGGATAACTAAGTAGATTAAAGAAATGATTAGACTTGATTAGATTTCTTACAGAGATGCAAAGTTTTATTGTACCTAATCTACTTTAATTTTAATAATCCCTTTATACCAACAGAATAACATCCAATACAGGCAGACACAGTACTTAAACTGAGACCAGGACAGCAAACTGCTCTTGTCTGGTGTCTTTGAGAGGTTCTTAAACGGTGCTATAATAACAGTCTAATACATACACACACACACACACATACATACATACATACATACAAAGACAAACTGAGGGCAGTTTCTTAACTTTTGAAAGAAACCTCTCCATACTTCACAGTTTCAAGATTTGTGGGTCTGGTCGTCCCAAATGAATAATGCCCCAGCTCACTTCCAGGAACTTTGCTGCCTGTCTTAGGTTTGGTCAGCCAAAAATACCTTTCAGTGACGAAACAGGGCAAACTAACTGTTCCCTTGCATGCATCTTGACAATGCACTGCTTCAGCAACAATGACAAAAACAACAATGCTTGCCTGAATTGTCAAAACATCTCTGTACTGTCTGTACTCTCATTCCTACTGCATCATGAGAGCTACCACTGGTCACATGTCTTACCTAGGAATTTAGCTGCTTGCAAAATTTTATTTTTGAAACACCCTATAGTTCCCAGTGGTAATGTTGGGTATCATAGCAATTCTAGTTAAATATACTACTCATCTCTCAAAAGTGTCATCCTGGGATTGTAACACAGACAAGGCAACAACCATTTGGCAACTGCAAGATGTTTTGTTACACAATGCATGGTTAAAAAATTATACAACAGTTACATTAACTTTGAGATTTGGATTTGAAATTCAGGGCTAATACTGTAGGAGGCAAGGATTTGATTTGGGATTTGCTCACCCCTGCAGAAAATCCTTTCTATTAACTGCTGCATTGAATCAAATACACCCAGAACTTACCAACAACTTTGAAAAATTTCTCATCCAGCCCCAGTTTAATCACAGTCTGAAACAAATAAAAAATGTAAAACACATGATCGTGTTTAGGAAAATAGTGGCAAATCTTTCAAAGCCGTTTGGGTGTGTGTCAGTCTAGTGGTAAGCGTGATGGATAGTCAACACAGAGGTCATGGGTCTGAACTCTGAATCACTATCAGGGCCAAAAGAGGTTTCAGAAATTTCTTCTCTGCTTGCACCCCCTACCAAACTCATCTATAAAATGAGTACACTGACGATACAGTGCCAGTGGGAAGATGAAGCAGTAATGGAAAGCAATGGCCGCCTGCATTCATATTCTGAAGGAAAGAACATGAAGTTGCTAATACTTCACACCATGGCCACACCCTGGGGTTAGCTCAAGGAACTGTTCTTCTTTTCAAAGCACTTAGAATTTGATCTGGAAAATGCTAGTAGTTAAAAAATTAATTTTATAGTTTCAATTTATACAACAACAACACCAACAACAACACTTGATGTCAACTGGATCTGTATAATAACTGGGTGTCTTAAGATAAGAATTAAAGAATTATCCATGCTTGATGCTGTGTACAATTTAGGCATCGGCTCTTCACTTATTATGCAAATAATAAGTATATTGCCATATAATGTCATATATATATATTTATTTAGTTATCGGCTCTGCATTTATTCGCAATAATAATAATGATGATAATAGTTTATTAACCTTTTTGGCATCTTTCTCAGTATCTTCATAAGTTTTGTACCACAGAATCACCAACTGTCGCAACTTTTCTTCCCAAACTCGGTACGGCATTAAGGACTTTCCTTGAAGTCTGAAACCATAAAAACATCCAGTTTGACCCACAGCACTAAATTAAAGGCTTGGTTAGTGCATTACTTCCTAATGTACGTCAAACAATAAAACAAATAAATACAAATTTTCCAATTTACATACACCAGAACCAAACTATAGAGACACCTTTAGAAGCCATATGAAGTAATGGTTGGCAACGAGGTGGAAATATTAGAAGGTGATTTTGAAGCAGGATTAAATTAGGGATACATGTCCCTTCTGGTGTTATGAGCAGTTTATTACACCCAAATCAACACCAAGTGTTGCTCTACTTGCACTCCCTACAAAATTCATCTTGAGCATTTAAATACATTGTGCTTGAGCATTTAAATACATAGTATGGCTATCTCAGTGGTAACTGTTAGATGTACAGTCATATTGCAGTCCCTCTGTGATGTTCTTAATTTGCATTGTATAACTGCCTGGACACATACACATATACATAGGCAGGAAAAAAACAAAATTTCACAACAATTCCACAAACACAACATCAAACATATAAAATGCAAAAATGTTCATAAATATTTTCAGTGAAATAGCTTTACAGTTGTTAAGGGAGTGCAGAGTTTGGAGGTAATGAGCAAAACAATACCACAAAATATTGCTGTGAAAATTCTGATAATGGAATTCATGTTAAAATGATGCATGTTACAAGGAGGTTTCGGTGTATTTGGCCGGCATACAGACAAGCAAACCACTTACCTTGCTCTCTGATGCGGTGTGCTTAAAAAGCAAGTCATGATTCTCTGAAGGGCTGAGCTCTGCTGAGACAGCAGCAGACAACATTCAAGCTCATACTGTGACACTTCAGCCAGGTTCAAAGCCTTCCCACACAGAAACAAGAACTGTCCAATCTGCGGCAACTGAAGCATATTATTTAGAACATAATATTATGAAATGAACACGAAATAAGAAAATCATCATAATCACAACATGTCTCTATTTTAGAGTTTTTCTTCTTCCAGCAAATGCACTGATTGCAGTTCTTGGCCAGAACAAAATATATCTAATTTCAGGCTTGATTATAATATTATTGCCAACAACAAAACTCTTGACAATACATAATTTCACTGTCTGCATGTATTATGATTAACTTACCAAAATACAATAAGATATGATAAATAACAACATAATAGTATATAATAATATCTAACATAGTAATCAGTAATGATCTATAATATATAATAAAATAGTAAGTAAATAATATAAATAGGAAGACATATATGTGCTGACTACCTCCCACATTGCCTTCATCTGCAGCCGATGTGGTTCTTTAAACAGATTATCTTCCCAGCTATCCAGTTCCTTCAGCATGGCCTCATAAGCCATTTTCCTGTCCAGTTGTTGT
Source organism: Norana najaformis (assembly GCA_964023275.1). Classification (NCBI taxonomy): domain Eukaryota; kingdom Metazoa; phylum Annelida; class Clitellata; order Crassiclitellata; family Hormogastridae; genus Norana; species Norana najaformis. Next base: position 54,879,570 of record OZ029913.1, on the reverse strand, counting down.
TGCCTCTTGGCCTCCTTCTCTTTCTCCTGGGCCTCATAACGAAGCCGGTGCATCACGGTCATCGAACCAGATGGAAACTGCTTCTGTCTCCGGGTGCCTAGTTAAACAGAACCATGCGTGACATGAGCAAAACATTACATGCCAACACCAATTCTACCACCATCAACACCACCAATTCTACATCCAACTGGTGGGGGTGCACGGGTCATCACAAGCAAGTGTTGCAGGTCCTGCCATCTCAGCCCACAATTCAGGATGATTCCACCCCACCAAGTTCCATCAGATCAATTCTACTGCCAACACCAACTCTTCCACCATCACCAATTCTAAAATCACCAATTCTACCACCATCAATTTAATCTTCACTAATTGCATCAACATCACAGCAATAATGATCTCTCACTGCATACTGGAGCCATCGATACAACTGAAAGTACTCACCACAAACAAAACTTTTCACTAAATATAAACCTAATTTTGTTTAATCCTAGAACTGCTAGAAGTATCGCTCTTTCTATAAAATCAGTTACTGACAGTCTGGCCGTGCCTAAAGAATGCTCACTGACAGGATATCAAACTAAATGTTGAATGAAAAATTCAAAGAAAGATAATAAAAATGAAAACTACAAAGAATAAACAATTAAACAATCAAAAATCACTCAGATATTAACCATGCAAAATACACACTAACTTAAATGACTGGCTACTTTCTTGTAACTAAACCATTATTTCATATTAATATATCAAATAATACACTAATATTTCATACAAACATATGGAACAAACAATAGTACAATAATAAAAGTGCAAAGTGAACACATATAAAACTACTCAAACACAAATAAGCAGAATTATTTAAATTTCAGTTGATATTTCAAAAGTATACACTATTCCAGTAATGCTAATCAAGAATTCTTACTTGTAAGAGGCATTTCAAATGTTTCACCAGATGTTGCAGCTAAACTAGTTTTTTCTCGAAGTTCCCTAATAAATGGAAAAGTAAATGATTAATAAAAAATTATGATCATTCAAATCAAACAACGGTGCAGTCACTAAACTTCAAGGACTAGGCAAGGAATTCTAGTGACTTTTTGAGAAACATGGGGAGCTACTAGGTCTTTTCTTGATCTAATATCATGATCTAAAATAGACCAATGTGGCACAACATGATCACAGAAATCACAAGAGGCGAAAACAATCAATCCAGAGATCTGAACTCTGTTCAAATCAGCCCTGCTGCTTTCTGAAGGACAAGCAGTTTAATGTTGGAAGAACTGATGTTTGCATCAGTATCATTCCAGCTGACATATTCTATGAGGTATCTGCAAAGGTAAAATTTAAACATGGTTGGCAAGATTTCTAATCTCAAAACCACAAAATTTCAAATCTCAAAACCACAGTATCTCAAAGCACAGGTCTCTGCTAGACAGGGCAAAACTGTTTCTGATGATCAATACGCTGGTGATGAATTCTGTACCTCGCCTAGAGTTACAGCAAAAACAGTTGCAAAACTCACTGCAAATGTTTCATCTAGGTCTTCACAACTTGACTACATACCAACTTCCCTTTTTAAACCCCATTCTATGTAGCTTCCATCCATTTCACTCATCTGGCTAACCTCTCCATTTGTGAACACCATTTTTCCTCTGCTTTTAAAAATGCTCTTAAGAAGATTATGCTAAAAACCCAGATTTAGTTAAGGAATGTCTGCCTAATCACGAACCAATTTACAATCAATGATATTTCTAAGTTGCTTGAATATGTATTCCTATTACTCATGTTTTCATGGGCATGCAACATTAAAAAATTTTAGTCTTTTTAAGTCCACCTAGTGTAAACATAATTCGACAGAGATACAGTGTCAACCATGCTGAAGACAAATAAATAAGAACTGGTTATATGTTAATCAGTACTAAGTAAGCTTGAAAACATCATTAGTGATACAGTAAAAGCCCAGTAACACGCGGGTGACGGGAATCAAAACATCAGAATGCGGTATCATGGAATGTTTGCTACTAAAATATGCTGAAAAAAAAAACAGAACCTGCATACTATACGATGCTAAACTGGTCTATTTTTCATTATGTGCATTTACAGCATCCTTATGTAGACACGCCAACTACATTTCTTTATTCTCTACTTTTATTTAAAAATAGAAATAGAAATGTGCAGATAATATAAACACTATCTAAATACACAGTAAATCATTAAAAACATTTTAAAGTATAAATTCATGATATAAGAAACCAAAACTACTGTTTTTAGAAAATTTTCAAGTCAGATTGAAAACAAGTTCACACGGTCTATTAGCAAAGGCTCCATATCATGTGCCAAAACTCTACAGTGTTGTAATCTGCCTCAAATGACTCGTTATTGAAGACCTAGTCGTTCTTTCACCACCTCTCAGCGTATGACATCATAAAACGTCAGCCTCATACAATCAGTCATCTTCCACAAATAAGAATAAATTTCCAATTTGTTTTACTACTAAGTGAATAATTGGCAGTGTTTCTTTTTGCATCTCTGCAGCAACCTAAATTGCATACGGCTTTGCTACCTCTGGCTTTGCCGAACAGCACATCACTCGTTAGAATCCGTATCTCCTAAAATGACCAGTGGTTTGGCCTAGCTGTTTTGCCATCAGACATAATTGTTGAGAAACTTCAAAGGCGATTTTTCTTCCATGGAAAAGGAACTCTGATGCCTGCCGTCTGCCAATATGACGTTAAGCCTCATCAGAAGCTATCTGAGGTTCTAATAATTTCCATACATCTATTACACATGTTAGACTAAAACTGCATATACACGTTTAAAATAGCGATAGTGTGACAGTACAAATATATAAGATATATATCTCACCAATATCGGCAATCAGAGAAAAAGGAGAAGGAAATACTTCTATAGTACATCACTGCATGTACAATGTACATGTACTGCCATGTGCTAACGAGTAGTGCCAGTTGATATACTGCACACCAATGACTTCTGTGTCTTAAATTTGGTATTGTTGGGAGCCATGACATTGTTGTGCCAAGTACTGTTTCTTCTGTCAATTCTTTGACATCATTACAGTCTAAAAACTCAAAACTCATCTGTTTCAACTTGCTTGCCTACCATAGCTAAGCTTCTGGTTTCTCTTACCTATCAGAATTCGACCCAGTTTCTCCAATGGATATATGATTTTGGATAACGATTCTGACTTGAAGCAACCACCGATTGAAGCCTTGGACATTGTGAAAATTGCACTACAGAAGTCAGTAGGTTAGATTAGATTAGATTATCACATTTAACAACTTTGTGTATTACTGTCAAGTGCATTACCAGACCTTTACTCAATAACTGTTGATTTTTTCTTGTTGCAAAAGGCTAGTTCTAACCTTGAAAGAAGTTGTAGCTTCTGTTCCATCATCATCTCTAGTTTTGAACCACTACGAGAGATTGGGTGATTCAGTCCATTGTACCGGTAACAGTTCTCGAACATAAGCCTCATGTCTGCCACATATTCTGTAATGTTCTCATACTCGCGTCGTTCAAACTTTTCTTTCACTGTAATATCATACATAAATTAAGCCAGTAACTGAAAATCATCCTACAGACATCAATTAGCCTTCTGCTCTAAGTGGCAACTTGTGAGAGTTAGCTACAGAAGAAAAAATAATAAATACACTGGCTGCCATTTAGAGTCATGCTATGTAAACAAGGAAACATACTTAGATCTTTCCTTGATCTAGTGTATTTTGTTTTGCTTACATTATATTGAAATCAAGTTATAAAGCAGAGTTAAATATCAGATCAAAGTCTACAAATATGCTACATCTGAATGTTATAGCAGGATAACAGGAGACGTCAACCCATCAAATGGTCCTTTGCTATATTACATCAATTCTCAAGCATATGACACGTTCTTATGAATTGGTCCATCAATCTGGAACAATCTTCCATTGTATATCTATACCAGTGCGCCTAATGCAGCCAAAATTTAACTTTTGCTTTCAGTCACACGTCAGATTGTTAAAAATATAGCACTTGCGAGAGGCGCAATAAACAGGCCTTAAATACTTGTCATGTTACATTGTATTTCAGTACTTTAGAAGCCTTGCATAATGAGTGAAAATGGATAAAAACATGAAAAATGTACTTGAACCTTAAATGAGAAAACAGAGGTAGAAATAATAATGAACGAGTACACCAGACTCTCCTCAGAACATACTTCATTACAACACAAACTCTGGCATATCACACAGTTGAGGACTCTTGCTCTCCTTCCAGCTGGAATTAACCCCTCCTGGGGAAGGGTCAGCCACATGCATCCTTTCTCTCCACTTGTTTCTGTTTCTGGTGTTCTCCTTAAATCTGAGTAGTCCAGCAGTAATTTCAGCTTAAGAAAGTAACCTCAATACAGCGTAACCTTGTCATAACATCGTACATGTATATTGTATGGCTCCCAAAGACTGAAGGGTCAGTGTATTTCACATTAAATAAGTACTCTAAAAATGTACATTTTCATTACTTGAACTCCAACATAAAGCAAGTTACCTGATTCCACCCTTAAAAAATTCAGAATTCAAATTCAGAGGCCAAAATTTAGATGCTTGGATGTTTGGAGACCTTGCACGTAGTGACAGGAGACAGGACCATGCTAGGGCTCTCCAAGCCTTGCTTCTTGGCCCTCCTAGGAACTGGAAGAGGCCAATTGGACAACCAAGACACACATAGACTCAGACGGTCAAGGCGGATCTTTGGCCGCTAAACCTTGAGCTGCAAACAGCCTGGAGATGAGCTCAGGACCATGGCAGTTGGCGAAGAATTGTGGAAGCGGCAATGATCCAGAGAACGGCATGCTGCCGACCCTTAAGAGTCAAAAGTGGCACCCATAAACAAAGGATGGTTTGCTTTTCAAAAGACATCACCTCAGAACTGCAGAAACAAAAGTGCCACAATTAGGGCAAACATAAAACACAAAAAGTAGATTAGATAATATAATTTAACCTTTGATTAGCAGTGCCATAATTTAACCTTTGATTAGCAGTGCCATTTAACTTACTTTTCATCAGCCACATTGGCTTCTTTATTTTCTCATAATAGTCGGCACATCCTTCGGCCGTCACATCCACAGGATTCACAAAAGGCCATGTGAAAGACCGATTGTTGTTGCCCATGAGCTCACGTAGGATTTTGTAACCCTGCTGCAGTTCGTAACTAAGAGGCTCCTCATTCTCATCCTCCCTCTCGTCCTTTGAACTATTAGTCTCTTTCTCCGATTCAACTGTCTCTTCCCCAATTTCCTCTTCTTGATAAAACTCCTGAACCTCCACCGTCTCTTCATCCTGGATTTCAAGATCAACGTCCAACTCATTCTCGTCGGATGAAGCAATCCTGTTCAGGTGCTCCACTGTACCCTGAAGCCACTCCTTCACGTCTTCCTTATCTTCAAACCTCGAATCATCGTTTGTTACAGACACATCACAATCTTCAGGTGAACTGTCATTTCTAATTTCGGTTTCAACCGATAAACCATTCCGCACAGTTTGCGACTCGCTTACGATTTCTGGTTCAAATAACAGACAGTTTGTCACAGGCGCTGAATCACAGTAACTTGTTCGGTCATTACAGAGATCATCTGTTGTCTGATGTGATATGTCAGATATATGATCTGCAGACAGACTTTCCGCTGATGGAATCACACAACCTTTTGAGCTGTCACTATATACAGAATTGTCCAGTAAGTTCGTTCCTATCAGCGGTGTTCCATAGTTCAATTTGCAGTTACTCAGAGAACTACTTTCAACAGTAAACTGTGTGGGTGAATATGGAAAGTCATTCCCTGAAATACTTGTGGCCTGGTTTTGTGCTGCAGCAGTGCCATCGGAATTTGCAAGGGTACTGCTACAATTTGCAGAGTTCAGACGAATGCCATCTGCCTCTAAAATATTCGCCATTTCTACAAAATAAAACAAACATGTTTTAATCAAGATAACAACAATAATGCATAACACTAAACTGCATTTCTCGCGCACCTCTCATACGTTCTGTGACCAAAAGCACAATGCACTGTCAGCTGGCCAGGAACAGCCAACAAGGACTATGCGGCTGCTACTGCAAGCGCTCCTCGCTCATGTCACACAATGTTCGAGTTTGGGAATAATGCTGAGACGATGGCTGAACATCTATGCTCACTGTTGACCGAAGGTGTTATTTCACTCAATATGAAGGAAGGTGACAATACAAACTGCTCAACAGACGAAGCAATCAACAACTGTCTCCAGATACAATGCCAGGATAAGCAGCAGGCTACACTTTTTTTGGCTCTGCTGTTTTCAGAAGAGGCCTCTTCCAAGTTTAGAGATGTCTTTCTGCTTTTCAGGACTCTTCCTTTGCCTGAGGACAGCAACGGCTCTTCAGAAGAGCATTTCACAAGAGAACGTAGCTTAATTAGCTTATATTTTTTATAAGCAGCAATTTAAATAATGTCATAAAGCTGATCAGAAACATGCAAAAATTAACAGTTATTGTTGCAGGTTATAAAGACAAATTTATACATAGCTCATCCCCCACAGACTGCCTCTAGGTGTCAGTGGACTGAATTTCCGGATACTGATCAGACTGTGCACAGCTTCATTTTGGTCTGCCACCAACTGACACCTTGTGCCTTTGACACATGTGCAATAGAAGTTGCAAATTACAATTACACTGACATTACTACACAGCAGCCTATATCTGTAACAGCATACACACAACTAACTTAGCTGCAATTTTTACACATTAATCTCCACTGGCCAGATTTAACCAGATCACCGGTTCTCACTTTCAAAACCTTAGCATACTCCCAAACTATGACATTGCAACTGTTAGATCTGTCAGATGGTTCACCATCCTTTCACTAAAAGGTCATGAAACGATAAATAAATGAACACTAGATTCATACATGGCTAGTTTTTTATATTCGTTGTCATGAACTCATTCCAAACATTCTTATGAGTTTTTGTCCTGTTAAAATCGTTAGAAAGCATCTCTACTCTACATTTACAAACCAGCTCTGCCATCTTCTTTTTCTTACAAAACAATTAAAATTAATTTCTCATTTCTTGACACACTCAACACTCATCTGAACCTCGGACGGCCTGCATATTGTTTATTATACCGTCCATCAATTTTCAAAGTTTTTTTAAAATATCTGTTAAGCATAAAGTGTGCATATTAACTGCAGAAGGCCATCTGCCTGATTTCAGTAGTCCTTGGAATGAACTGTTAATTCAATTAATGATCAAATATGTTTCATCTGACTGTAACAAATGAAATTAAAGAAATACCAAACACTGAAAATCCACTCTCTTAATAGTAATATCTAGAAACACGATAAACTAATTTAGTAGCCAAATGTTTGCAGATATTGACTGTCTAGTAATAAAGCAACCACAGCGGCCTACACTCTGCAACTATTGTGCATTATGAAGTAATTAGATAAAACTGTCAGGCAAGCAGGTGACAATGAATGCATTTTGATACTGAATAATTTGTATCTGTTATCATTCTATCCACACTAGTGTCTACTCTTAGCATTGTGGAGAGTTGTCCAAGGTCAACCATGTGGTCTTCTCCAATTCCTGGGGCTTGTTCAGTGCAGCCCAGTAGTAAAACATTGTCTGCATAATCTAGGCCTGTGAAGATCTTGTCTTTTACAGTGGCGCCAATCATGCCACAAAGGATTGTGGACTCCAAAAGTTGATCCACCGGTGCCACAAAGAGGTCTGGAGCTATCAGATTATCCTGCCATACCCCACTGTGGACTGTAACCAGTCAAATGTTTCCCCTTCTATTCGCACAAAGCTCAGGGTGTCAGGATACAAGGCACATATGAGTCTGACAATCTTGGATGGGAGTCCACAGTTATCAAGTAAGCACCAGAGTGTCACCAAATCCACTGAGTTGAATGCAGTCTTCAGGTACACATAACTGATCCATAGTGGTTGCTGGTACTTGCACAAGCTCTGAACGAGGCTGCTTTACGTGAAAATCCTGTCTGTTGAGTAGTACCAGCATAAAGTAAATTCAGACTGCTCCCATCTCCTATGCTTCAGAAGCAGGTATTTCACATGCCCTAAAACAATACTTGTGAAGACCTTGCCTGGGACAGACAGTAGGGTGATTCCACAATAGTTTTTACATTTCCTCCCACTGCCTTTGCCTTTCTAGAATTGGAATATAAACCCTTCCTACAGTCCTCTGGGGTTATTTCTGTCTGCCAGGCCCTCAGTATAACATGTGCACACCACCTAATCCCACACTCTCCACACTTCTTGAGCATCTCTTGGGTAATTCTAGAGATGCCCAGAGCCTAGCCATTCTTCAGAGATCGGAAATCGGCAAACTTATCCTCCGAGTCCTCAATCTCAACCCTGGATTCATCCTGGTGCTCATAATTGTGGGTGGCTGACTTCCCTAGCATATACACGAACATACAGTTTCATTTGACTCTGCTCAGCATGCATTTCAACCTACCTTAAACTGTATCTGTGTAGGCCAGTCAGATAGCATTATGTGTACTGCTTAAACACTTTAAGTGCTTTACTAGATTTCTACCATTTTTACACATGTTCCAAATACAGTGTCAAGCATCTACTAGTTGTAATTCTTGTCCAATATAGGAGCAAAATCCTAAATAGTGTTCACACATTAAGAATGCAACAATTTATGGCCTTGCTCTGAATAGTCATTTATGGCCTTGCTCTGAATAGTCATTTAAAAACATCTGAGTAAATATTGCACATGGTTGCTAAATAAATTATGTATTATATGTATTTATGTGCATACTGTCAGGACCAAGGGGTGGGCAGGTCCCACTTACTTACTTAACTGATCATATATGGGGCAGGATGACAGTCTAGGAGAGAGTCAAAGTTATGGCAGTATGAAAAGACACAAGAGAAGAAACTTGTGAAAATTTATTTATTAATTATTTGTTTGTTTCTGAACTCTGACTTAGCTCGCGACATATACATATATGTACATATGTATGTATATATGTATGTAAGTACGCATGTATCTGATTCTTTATATAGCACCTTTGATAACCTCTCAAAAGTGCTGAAACATGATTATCTAACAAATCTAAAATGGTATGACTTAAGACAAAATGAAAATATTTCCTGAGCTGTGGGATGCAACAGTAAGTGTTTTTAGCGGAAGATTCCATTACCAGTTATTGTATGAAGTCACATTACAAAAATTACATTACACAGACTTAGTGTTACTTCAGCATCCAAACAAGCAGATTAAGACAATTTCAATCATATGCTGTAAATCAGGCAGTAGAAAATATAGATTAAGTAACTAGCAGAGTTGTACGCAATAATGTTACTTTATAAGATATTCCAATTCATCATCAGTGAATAAACGGCAAATTTAGAAAGTGGAAATCAATAACTTAATTGGTATTTCAGTGAAATTCCAATAATCTTATTTTCCATGGAATTCGGCATTCTTTTCAACCAACACACTAATCATTTAGTGTTACGAGGCATTTTTCTAGCACACACATTACTCGTAAAGTCACTAGCATCACCACTCTGATCATCATACTTATTTATAACAGTGTTCTGCAACTTTGCATTCGTAATAAATATCCATATAAAATAATAATTAGTGCTTAATAATCGAACAACATTTTCATTACTTAATCTAATCAGTCTGCAATGTAAATATTGTTGCAGCTTCAATATATTTGAAAAGAAAATAGTCAGAGGATAATTAGAAATTCTGACAAGTCTTAGTAACATCTAATATAGGTAATCTCAGTCATATCTATTAAAATACAATACAATACATCAGTTTGAAATTGCTACTGATATAGTCAAAAAGACCAGTTAAATTACACTTTCACTCAATTGCCTTAGAAAGAGTTATTGGAACAGAAGTTCATTCATGTGTTACAAAATTTTCCCTTATTAAACCTTAAATAAATTTATGACAAGATTCAAACTCAGAAGAATTACAAATTCAGATGCAAATTCAGAAGAATTAAATCCAGTTTTAAACAGCAAAAACATCACAAAACCTGACAACGTTTTTGTCCACTGCATGAAAGTGAAACCTTAGCCAAAAACCATTAACGCTGGTTCCCGCACAATCAGTGGCCATGAAAACAGCTGATCGCTAGGCCAATCGCTCAGAGGCACACTCACCCAATCCCTCTCGCTACAAGTTCTCGGTCTACATGTTTCCAAACATTTTCTACTGAATAAGGGCTTCGAACACTAATTTAGCAAATGACCAGTGGCTATGTCTCGTTCTCTTTTAAACTATACAAAAATCCGTAGATCTAGGCCTTTACAAAACTTACATCACGACATGCATCAGTGCAAACGAACACGGTGCCTGCGGTGATGTCCCGTTAGGCCTAATCTCCGAATAATTTTCTTTTTAGCTTGCGTTTTATGTCCACTCACCTCATGGAAAGACTGCTTAAATCGACCCGTCAACTCAATTTAGCTTATTCTTGTGACGATCGTTTCGACGACTTTCTGCAAAGAATATTTTGCAAGTAGTCGAAAATCGATGCGACGATATTTTTAATAATAAAACACCTTTTTCACTCAAAGTTTTATGGAATCAGTCGACAGACTACTACGACCAGTTCTTCTACAATACATACCCCACTGTAGAGTTCACATTTGATGACGTAATAAAATCATTTATGAAGAGCTACCATTGATTCGTAATCGTACTCCCGAAATTTCTGAAGGGCTACTTATAAGCTAAGCGCAGGGCACTAGCTTATTCATGAGTGCTGCGTCAAGTCAGTGGGGTTGTCCAAAGATGCCATGTCAAAAACCAAGTACAGTTACCACAATACCAGGGAGGGAGGGGGAAATGAGCTGTTAGGGTGGGTTGCATTTAAGCTGAGAGAAATGGGAAGGCAGCGTATTCGATAGATCAGGATGGAATTTCTTGAAAAGGTGAGACCAGTTTTAAATGAAATGCCCGAGGAGTAATACAGTAGATAGAGGGGCTTGAAGCAGATCGTGGTGGGTAGGCCTAAACGATGGAAGGGAAAAGCGAATTTGTGAAATTCAGGAGGGAGATCGTTTCAGTGTCGAGGTGTAGTGTTGTGTGTGGGTCGGTTAGAGAACTTAAGAGGAGTAGAAATAAGAGCAGGGTCGAGGGCATACGGACACCTTGTGCATTAGACATCGGCGCATTAGAAGTTACTAATTATTTATTATTATAGAGCACCGTGTACTTTTACGTTTATATTGCTAATTAAATGACGTAATAATTGAGTGCTTAATAATATTTTATCTGTGTCCGATCGGAGACGAACCGCATCACTGTGCTTGATATGTATTTATATCAAAGCGTGCACTTGCAAATACACTTGCACAAAACTCCATATAACTCTATATGGTTAAGTAGAATAAATCATGTAGTGAAAATCGATAAAATATTTTATCTGAGCTAGCAAATGCTAAAATAAAACTGCGGTTACAACAAAAAGGCTTTAATTTGTTCTTGGCGTAGGATACATGCAAAATAGGCGTGATCCGTCGATACGTCAAGCGGTCACATGGTTAGCGAGAAAATGTCAATTGAACTACTGGTTCAGCGTTCTTTTTACGCTTCATTGGTGTTCTCGATACAGTGGTTCAACATCGTAATTATTATTCCTAGATGATAGTTTATAAAACATTGAACTCCGGCCAACCACAATACTTAAAATCCGCCCTTATTCCCAGACTTACCGTTATTGTTATCCTTACCTATAACACATTTCAATTCTATCTTCGTCAGTTATTTACAATCCAACCACACCATCAACCCGCTCCTTTTCTGTCCGACCCTTCTTCGCCCTCTCGTCACCTCATCCTTAAAATTTGGAAATCGCTAGCCTACGCAGTCATAGCTGCGCCAATCCTCTGGAATAAACTCCCGCCAGAATTATGACAATTATCTGATCCATCATACCAACTCGCCAACACTTTGCCTCTTGTAATTTCTGCGCTGGTTTTTCACTGCAAAAAAACTGAAAACTTTACTTTTCCAAAAATCTTATCGTAATTCTTTCTCTTCCCCTTCTCTCTTCAATTTCAAGCACCATCCACAGTAGCCGTCTGCCTGCCTGAGGTCTTGACCTGGAACCGAACCTTTTGCCTATTGATTTTGTTCTGACTGAGCGCCTACGAATAGGCTGGTTCCTTCGACTTAACTTTCGTTGGGCACTGTAGAAATCTCGAGATTACGATTATTCCGCAAGCTCACCTGATTGTCTTTCTCTGGTCATACATGTGCCAAGAACTGTTTTCGGTAAAAGGGCGTTTTCGGTTGCTGGACCGAAATTTTGGAACCCCCTCCCTGTGTCTTCTGCTCAGTGGCTGCTGTCATTTCGTTCTCGACTTAAAACTTACCTGTTTTCAAATTTCTTTTCAGCCGTAGGCTGATTGTCTTGTGGCCTGACCTTCCGGATATCGACCTGGCTTTGGTGCGCCAGCGGTTGATGCCTTGTGAATTAGACACCGGCGCATTAGAAATTACTTAGGCTACTATTATTGTTATTATGCTCGTGCTTAAGTTACTCTAATGCTAAAATTGTGTAGGACACATGCTTTGAATAATTAACAATGTCATGGTGATTTAATTTCGGGCCATGCACAGGGCACAAGGATAGCTTTGCACGCTTGCCATTGTATGTGCGCCAGACGAAATACCCACAGCCCCAGAGTCACGCCCTTTTATCGATTACTATACACATGCCTAGTTAGCTACAACGTTAAGCGCGTACGCCAAGGAGCCTCTGTGCGTGAGGATCCCATGTTCGCGTTCCGGTCGTGGCTTATTTCAGAGATTTAAATCTCGGGCTAGTAGGGTCCGTGCACGAGGACCTTAAATGGCGTGGCGCCCATTCAAACGGGCAGCGGTGGTGAAGGATCTCACCCACTCATTGGAAAATGAGCAGGGTCGAGGCTATACCGTCGCTATATAAAACCTATACATTTACATGTATGCCTTACTTCTGGCACACATTATCTTACACGCATTTTGTGCCATAAATTTTATAATTGCATAGATTCTATCAATAATATAATTTGAAATGTACTTGGCCACGTTCGCTATCGTACTGGGCACCCACATCGTACTGGTGATGGCTTACTCCTGCATCATGAAGGTCGCTGAACATCTGCTAAAATCAATCTATCATTCAGTTAAATAACCCATCAGGCCATGAAAACTGATGTACTGATTGGTGCAGCATATTCATGACAGGTGGTTGTGCCAAAACATGGGACAATTCGTTGCTGCTAGTGCAGAATTGCATCTAGCGAACAGTGTGAATTAGCAAATTTCTACAAAGCCATTACGGAAACGGCACAAATCCCCTCACGCAGGTTCGTCTTAATGCCAACACATACTAAAAACATTACGATGAAAGCCCAGGATCCAGAGGTAGTTTCTCTCATTGCTCAAATGTAGAGCTACCACAAGGCCAAGCCATCAAGGAAGATGCAACTAGTTGCCACTTCAGTCCAAGTCCTTGTTAGTTTGTAGCTGTCAAGAGTACCACTGGAGTTTCCTGAAGTGGCTCGATATAAATGTCTTGTTATGTCAAAAGCATCTTTTATTGGAATTGCTCAAACTGTGATTCAGAACAAATGTCTTGCAGGTGTGCTAAAGAATATTTTACATTAGGGCCTACAATAAAATTTTACGAGTTAAAAAATCAGCCAAGCAGCCTGTCCAAGACACGTAACTGTTAACCACAGAGAGGAAAACTCGATCCACCCCAAGATGTTATAACTGCATGGCCTGGCCTTGCATGGCAGTGGCTCACGAGTAGCACTGATAGGAAACTGATTGGACAAAACTCGACAAACTACTCAAGCAACCAATGTAATTAAATGTAAGGACAAGGCTGCCTTGAAGAACTATGGCTCAGCTGTTTCCGAGTACTCCAAGTCAAATGAGTACAAGTTGGTTAATCAAGTGCAATGCAACATCACGCCTTCTCCGTAGTTGGGCCCTCTACAGCAGCGCTTCTCAAAGTGGTGGTCTGCGGACCAGTGCGGTCCACAAGCACAGTTGCCGGTCCGCAACCATCTTCAGAAAACAAAATAATGAAGAAATAGTTCTGCCATATTTCTCATATAAATTAGAAAAAACTATTATATTTTTAAAAGTCGTAACAAAAACACTTATTAGGCTTGCATTTTAAAAGAGCAATAATCATAGAATTGGCTAAAATGCATTTAGCATGATTTTAAAACACCTTAGGAATTTAGGAAATTTTAGGTGCTTGAAAAAGCGGAATAATTAATAAATTGGACACCGGTCCTGCTGCAATGGGAAAATTCCTGCCGGTCCGTGACACCGAGGTTTGGGAAGCCGGTCAGTGACACTGAGAAGTTTGAGAAGCGCTGCTCTACAGTACACTGCTCTTAATCTGCGTTCTCTTTCATCAAGGTTGGACTAGGAGCACCTCTGGGTATACTGCTGGAAGGGGCACTATAGAAACGGTGTGAAAGAATAAACGAAATGAGAAAAAGTAGGTTAAAGTAGAAACTGACAGAATGGTGCAACCAAATGGCACATATTGTCAGGGCTTAACTCTGCAATTCTGCTACCTACTAGATTAAAATCTCTGCTTTGCTCTGATATCTCAAGAGCATATGCACAAACACACATATATATCTAAATAGATATATATCTGAAATACTAAAACATGTTAGATTTTCTACTGAAACCGAAAAACCGCAAACTGTTTGACAGTAGCCCGCCAGAGGTGCAAATTTGCGACATAGGAAAACTTACCGCGCGCGCCACAGACGCAAATTTGCGACATCATAGGTGGGCTTACTAATGCGGCTGGAAGTTAGGGAACCAGCGCTCGTCCTATGTAAATAAAAGCACCGTTAGATAGGACGATAAATTGGCTACAATTTTCCCATTGGATGTTTGTACACACGTGGGACGGTTGCGGAGATATTTGAGACGAAAGTCGGACGTTTTATCGCGATTATTTACGACTTATTATTGATCGTAATGGCGAGCAAGGGCGACGTTTTGCGTGCAATTTTCGAAGAATCGGACTCGGAAGACTTTGAGGGCTTTGATACGGCTACTTGTAGTACGATTAGTAGTGTTCATACTAGCGACTTATCGGACTTTTCCGGCGAATCGGAGGGCGAAATTAGGGTTAGTAGTGCTTCATCGACCAGTCTAGGCTTTGATGTTGCGTCGGCCTATGACAAACGTTGGTTGAAAAACTTTACGGAACCCATGGGCCCGCTTGTTCACAACAATGATTCGACTGCATCTGAGATTTTTTTCACTTCTTCTCACCCAACTTTTTGGACCATATGGTCAGCGAAACAAATCGTTTTGCCAACGAGTGCATTGCAAGCAAAGATCACCGACCACATGCGCGTGCTCACAAATGGATTGATGTAAGCGAGGGTGACATGCGGGCGTTTTTGGCGCTTATCCTCAACATGGGACTAGTCAAACTGCCCAGTTATGAAGACTACTGGACGACCGGCAACATCTTGGAGATGCCTGGCCTTCGATCCATCATGACACGTAACAGGTTTGAGTTGATTCTGACATATTTTCACCTCAATAACAATGCCAACTGCTTGCCTTCTGACAACCCGGCCTATGACCGTCTGTACAAAGTCAGACCTCTGCTCACTCACCTCAATACCACCTGGAAATCTGCAAACCATCCAAATTGTGAAGTCAGTGTGGATGAGTGTGGTTGCTTTCAAAGGTCGCATAAATCTCGGCGTATATACTGAGCAGGCATCGACAACAGAAGTGGTGGAAGAAGCTCTTTGTGTACCTTCTGGAGGTGTGTGTGGTTAATGCCAGCATCATACATCGTAAATGACACTCAGGTCAAAAGTTTGATCCGACAAAAGTCCGCATGAATGATGTACGAGGGCTGCTCGCTACCTATGCGTGACCAGTTGCCAGAGTTGGTCGCAGGTCATCCCAGCCACCACCAAGTCGACTGATCGAAAGACATTTTT
Source organism: Norana najaformis (assembly GCA_964023275.1). Classification (NCBI taxonomy): domain Eukaryota; kingdom Metazoa; phylum Annelida; class Clitellata; order Crassiclitellata; family Hormogastridae; genus Norana; species Norana najaformis. The sequence continues at coordinate 54,863,551 of OZ029913.1, read as the reverse complement.
GCCAGACTTCACCAGCACTACCTCTGGTGGAAAACCCTCATGCCCGGATTGTGTAGTCTGTTCATATCGGAGTGTAAAGCGACACCAGACTAGTTGCAAACAATGTGCATTACCAATGTGTGCAGTGCCTTGCTTTGAACGATACCACACACTGTCGGATTACAAGGCAAAGTGTACCGCAGAGTACCACACACAATAAGTACTCTAGATTTTCACAAACTGTCCTCCTAGCACTGTTCAGTCTAGTCTGTTGAGAAAGAGGATTCGATCTGGGAAGCTTAGGCCGTCTTCAAGGTGACCATCATCCGCTGTCGACCCAGCACACTCAAACATTCATAAAAAGTTCTTTTCACAGCCACCAAATATTTGAAAAGGAAACGTCTGCCTGTTTGCCTCTGTGCGTGCCTGGCTTGTTGTAATCTTGTTGTTGCCATGCATGTTACAATATTTATTATGTTGTGGTTGTACTGCTGTGCATGTGTTTGGGAGGTGGTCAGGTGGATAGGCAACTATGAGTTCCCACAAAATTTTCATATCAAAAACTAGATGGATGGGTAGAGGAGAAAAAATGCTAAAGAATTATTAAAAAATGATCAAGATCTAATAAGTTACAAATTTCTTACTTGTTCGAATGGTTTCATATATTTCCTTAGATTTTTACGACTATGCTCTCTATGCTAAAAATATTGTATCTTTTTCATTTATGAAAATATTTTCAAAATTTCTTTTGGGTTTTGTCTGGTATTAATTTCTGCACAGTTTATGTGCTGACATTTGATATTTTGTAACTGAAAATATTTTTCTATAGGGACTTGAACATGAAAAAAGTAAAAAAATTGGGGTGGGGTACAGTTTGGGGGCAACTATGAGTAACCCCAAAATTTTTATATCAAAAGCTAGACAGATGGATAGAAAGAGGAGATAAAATGCTAAAGAATGATATAAACCTAAAGTCTGTATGTCAAAAATTTATCAAGATCTGACAAGTTAAACATTTCTTACTTTTCAGACGTTTTCTTATATTTTCCTCGATTTTTACGACTACGGTCTAAAAGCTAAAAATATTGTAACTTTTCATTTATGAAAATATTTTCAAAATTTCTTTTGGGTTTTGCCTGGTATTAATTTCTGCACAGTTTATATGCTGACATTTGTTATGTTGTCACTGAAAATATTTTTCTACAGTGGCTTGAACATGGAAAAAGTAAAAAAATTGGGGTGGGGTACAGTTTGGGGCAACTATGAGTACCCAAAATGTTTGTATCAAAAGCTAGACGGATGGATAGAAAGAGGAGATAAAATGCTAAAGAATGATGTTAACCTCATGTCTGTAGGTCAAGAACTGGCTGAGATATCACAAGTTGAAAACTTTTAATTATAGGGCGTTTTACCCAAAAATATCTGGCAGAGGCCAGAATAAGGCCTAAAAATATCTGGTGGGCAAAGGGTGACAGAAAAACTAGTCACAGCCACAACTGAGCAATGGACAAAGATTGAAATTACAATCAATCAAAAATGTTCCATTAATCTGTTAATTTCAACTCGAAAAAAGTCTTCCTGCAGAGACTTTTGCAATGCAAGTTAGTCAACAAAAACTGAACTGAAAAAAAATTCCTCTTAGGAACATGCCTACACAAAGTTAACAGCTATGACAATGTTAGTTTCACAAAACTGGATAAGTCACACATGTTCAGTGGTCCTTCGACGCAGAGTTGTCTGCAAATGAATTTTCATTTCTTGATATCATATCTGAAATCAAAGTCAGTCACAGCACAACCAAATGAGAAGCACTGCTAATACGGCTGCCAACAGAAGTGAACATGTAGGCCTAAAATCTATACTCTTTGGTCAAGCACTTCTATACTAAAATCTATTGGAGTCAAAGATATGAATAGTTTACTCATTCTTTCAGTAACTATTTTTGTTTAGTGTCTCTTCAAGATACCTATTAAGAAGTGCTTGACCAAAGAGTATAGATGCATAGCTTTCAGTCAATTCCCTTTGAAGCTTTTGGTGGTCTACATTGCAGCAAGACTTGTCTGTAAACCAACAATTGCAAGTTCACATTTAATCAACAGTGCACTCATTTATGCATGACAAAGCTGGTACCCTAACTTTCAAGTGCTGTATTAAGCACATACTTTGCATCTGTGGTGGGCAATGGGTTAATACAAGAGACAAGTTCTGTTAATATTTAAACTACTTCACTTTACTACCTTAAGAAATCACATAGCGGCCTGGCTCCTCCAATAGGATACATCCCAGGCGAGCAGTCTCTTGGAGCTCTCCTCTCTTGAGCAGGTGGTAAACTTCTACGCTCGCTTCGACCTGCAAATGCGCATCATTCAGTGCTCAATACATTACAAAATAAATGCACCAGATATCGGCATAAACGTACCTACTGCCAAATCCGTGAAATTACTGTACTGAGTGTGTTATCACCAGACAGTGATGTCTACTGGTGCTCTGATTACATTAGTGTCTGCTTTCTCTAGACATTACTTACTTCTAAGACTGCCAGAATTGACTCAAAATGACCAGAAATATAGACCTTTAATGCAATACCAATATTAGCCTTCAAACCATGTGCAGTAGTAACCAGTGCTCAGGACTTTACTCGTGGTTAGCAGCAACAGGAAATACCAAAATGCATGTGCAAAACATACAGTATCCCAATTGAAACAACCAGTGAGGTCAGAGGTTTCCCCTTGATCTAAAAATTGCTTTTGCAATCACACATGCACTGAATAAGATGCAGATTTCGCTATATTTTAATGTAAACAATGTTATTCCTCTACAATTTAATTATTTCTGCAAGTGGTGAAGGAAACTATAAATGCAAAACTTTCTACAGCACTACTTACAAGCTAAGCACAGTGAACAGTCATAACGATGAGTGTTGGCCTATGTCAGAGGGGTTGCCAGAGATACCATGTGAAGAAAAAATCCATTTGCCAGGAAGTCAGATAGAGAAAGCAACAGATAAGCTGTTATAGTGGGTTGTGTTTAGGTCAAGAGATACAGAATACCTGCGATTAGATGGATCATGATTAAGATTTATTGAAAATTAAGGACTACCTGAAATGGAAAGTGCAAGGAGTGACACTGGTCTGAAGTAGATGAAAGGTGAATGACAGGAGGGGTGAATTTGCAGAAATCAGGTTGGAGATCACACCAGAGCTGAGATGTACAGCATGGAAAATGGATGTTGGAGCAGTGGTGGTCTGTGGACTAATCAAATCTGATTTAAGGACTTGTATAGTGCCAATATCATAATGTCCAAGGCATCATGATCGCTTCAAGCAGAAATCTCAATCTGTTAAAGCTGGATTGAATTCCATATATGAAATTGAGCTGATTTGTATGAAGCCTGAACATGGTTAGAAAATGTCATAGCAGAATCAAACACCACACCCAAACTGCAAGCACATATATTACCATTAACAGGTAAGCCACCCAACTGAACAGACGTAAGACAATCAAATTTGTCGAGCTGTTGGCTTGTACATAGTAGCAGAAATTCAGTTTTAGAAGTATTCAGAAGTTTATAAACATACATCCAAGACTGAACATCAACAAAAATAGAAGCAAACAGCTGAACAGCAGGATTAGATGTGGAACTACTGAATGAAAGGAAGAGTTGGGAATCACCAGCATACAACCGGTAATCAAGAGAGCTATCCCAAGTAGCAAACCAAGTGGAGTGGTATATAGACTAGTGAACCAAGTGGAGTGGTATATAATGTAAAAAAAAGTGAGCTCAGTACATAACCTTGTGGAATACCATTATTCAAAACCAGTTGGAGCAGAAGTGAGATAATTTATACGAACTGATTGAGTATGAGGGTGTAGGTAAGATCCAACCAATTGAGAGCAGAACCAGAAAGACTGAACCACTGCTTTAAAAAGCGATGATATTATGATCAGTGGTATCAAACGCAGCAGACGTGCATCAACAACACGTCAAGATGAAAAGTACAACACCAATATGACTTTACAAGTGCACGATATTCCTTCAGTTTTACAAGGAATATTTTTGAAATCTATCATCAGCAAGAGCTCCAGTCGGTTTTAATTAATAATGAAATAACACCGCAATGCCAAATGTGGCTGTCAAAAGAAAAGGAAAGTCAAAAAACAATTTTAAATTAAATATTTATTTTATGCCATACAATATATCTGAAAGCATTCCAAAGAAACCAGCTTCACAATTGGCAAGGCATTGCCACCACTTTACATGTTTTCCTCAAAACCGGAATCTTCATCATCTTCGTCATCTTGTCCTTCAGCATCCAAACCTTTTTTTATTAAAAACACCAAAAAAATTCAATTCTAGTACGACATTCAATATTATTGTACTAATAGGCACCAATGTTGTTAATTTATTCAACTTTAGTTAAGACCTTCATACTTATCACAAAATGATGACCTCATTAGATTGATTAGAACATTAATTAGATCATACATATACAGTGGAAAAAACCTCTAACATAAAACATTGGGCAACATGATAAGGATGCCTGGTCCATTCCAGCATCAACAGTTTTAAATGTAAATTTGTTCTTTTATCAAAAAGCTGCCAACATGAAAATATTGCTTAGCACACAAAAATGTGTAGATTCTGTGGAAGAAAATGCAATATATAAAACGTCACATAACAAGAAATGTTAATTTAATTCCAATATAAGGCTACTATCCTAAAGCCAATGGGGAATTTGGGCATGACTTCTGGTAATGGCGGAAAAGATTTGTTTATAAAAAAAATCAACACAAAATTTGTCAACTTCACAGCTTTTTTAAAAAATCCAGTCTATGGCTACAAAATGTAATGATGCTGATAGATTTGCATATCACTAAACTCAAAGTCCATCCGTAGGTTTTAAACAATTCATCGGTCACAGTAAATAGATAAATACATGTGTAAGTTTTGTAGATAGAAAATAATTAAAAGCTAAATAACTGCAAACTAGAACAAGCATGTTATCTGTTGTTCACCATAATCTTACTCTTTTCTATGACTCATCTTTCAAAGCTTGAACATTTCTTAACACTGACTTTGATGTTCGAAGTAGGCTTAGCATCTTTAAATTTTTAAGTTTACCTTTTGTTAATTGTTTGAGTAGGCTACCTCCATATACTAGTTCAAGGACAACCTTCGACAGTCTAGTATTGAAACTTGAAAGTAATACCAAACTGTTTAAGTGTTTGTTTATGTACCAATTCATTAACAAACTGCTACACATATACACATATGGAATTCCATGTTGTCTGTACCTAAAGACGTACTCACTGTGCTTCAATTTAAGAAACAGAATTTTATTTTCTAATACTTAGTTTTCACTCAGACATATACGACACTATTGCACCAAAGTATGTGATGTATTTTATTCCATAGTTCTTTTTCTTATTCGGTTGCACCCATAGAATGTTCTGTTGTACAATGCATTTCATTTTAAAGTGATATTTGTTGGCCACATTGGGATGTGTTTGTGAAAAAATTTCACCTAACACTGCAATTACATAGTTAACAAAAAACTTAAGAAACGTGTAAATGTTAAATATGCCATCTTGAAATCTGTTTACAAAATTTGGGGTCTGGTCCTTTTGGTCTCATCCTTGGATGCCTATTAATATTGCCTTTGAATGACTGTAATATCAATTGTTGCTTTGGTGTTCAAAAAACTTCTACAAATTTAACTTGCATCTCAAATTAAATGAATTTCTGCAGTGTTTGTGTAGTTTGTTTCCAGTAAATGCTTGTAATAAAAATTCAAAACCAAATTAAGAAAAAATGTTTTAAAAAATTTGGTTAACAAACTATTCCCCTACAACTCATGTTAAATGGTTTGCACTGTATACATATCACCAAATGAAGAATTCTTATATACAAATGAAGAATTATCTTACATACATCCATGCATGCTAGCACGGATGAATACTTCATACACACATCTTCAAAACTGTTAACTGGTTAGATTTCCCTTATATGCAATCAATAACATAATTAGTTCTTAAATAAATCTCACTCTTGACACAAGTAAACGTGCAAACAAAAGGAAGATTAGAAATAAGATTTCAAATTAAGCATGTTAAAAATTCTAATTATTCACATTATAGCTGAATGTGAAACAACAAAGCAACATCAGTTTAAAACATGATTATCCTAGGTGTAGTAACATAGCAACAACAGTATTCCTTGAAGCGCAACCATGCGACTGAGTGATATGTGACAGACCAAGCATTAAGAGCCGTGAAACTAAAATACCCATATATTATTTAATTTTAATGACCCATTCTTCACCTTAAGATGACAAGTTATATTGAATCTGAATATTTAGTTACCACCACATTGCTGGGCTAAGTGCTCAAGAAGGCATTTCACTCTATCCTGCCTCTTTAAGTCCAGGTCAGCCATCTTTTCCAATGCAGTACTAAACTCCTGTGTGAACTTTTCAACTGACTCTTGAAGCATCTGAAGACATTTGCTTATCTGCTCCGTCTGTTGCTTGACTGAATCTTTCAGCGTCTGGAGACTATCAATCAGTTTTTTGCGCATCTCAACTCCATCAGAAATTGACTCATACATTTCTTTCCTAAGAAGCTTTATCACCTCTTCTGTAATTAATAAAACAGAAAGGTAAATTGAAACATTAAATTCACAAAACAGATGTTTGTACCAGTATATATCCAGCCATTAATTCAACACTTTCAAAGGCTTTAAGTGCAGCTATGTCACAGATCTTAGGAAAAACTTGAGAAGCTGAAAACGTTCATAATTGTATTTATTCTGTGAGAACAAATAAGCAGAAGTTATTAATTTGTATAAATTGGTAAGTGTGCTGAAATAAAGCATTGCCTATGATTTTATTAATTCACAAGGTTGAATTCTACAAAAGATTTTAGAATGATTTAATTCATTATTGCCAAGATTTTATGTGCTATTGCTAAGGTATAGTATAAACGTTTACAATAACTAATGCTAAACAGCTGAAAAATACTAATTGGTAAATTCAAAACTACTAAATAATGTTGCAGTTTAACAATTATTTTCCACAGAAGAAAGACTGGCATAGAAACTGAACAGCAATCAGGAAATTTAAAACAGGCAATACTGATTTATTTAATAAAATTCCAGAAACTGCATCAATTCACAGCAGAAAGTATGTGCATAAGTTCTGCATATTTTGTCATTAAGACTATTTGTGCTCTCTGATATTCACTGTATATTTGTCCCCTGAAGACTGCAGATATTCACATGATCTAAGGACATTATACCAATCAAATATTAATGCAAAGTTCACGTGTTAATAACTTATGCATGACCAATTTATACAATTAATAACATCTGCTTATTTGTCAAAAATTTCTTGCTCACAGAATAAATACAATTTACTCTTAACCTTAATATATCACTTCCACGAAGGCAGACAGACCTATGCATTGACGCAACTATTAAGTGTCTTTCCAAAACCAGAGGAAAAGCGCCAAGGCTTCTCAAAGTCCACTAAGCGCAGTAGTGAGAAATGTGTGTGAGCCGGTGCCAGAGAACCATACCACATTCTAATCTTCCGACGCATCATCACAAATCATACAAATCGCATATAGCACATGCATGCAACCGAACACAGTTTGATGTCCATAGGATAATTATTACATTATCACATACAATACTAAATTATTTGGCATGTGTAACAATATGTAATACAATCAACAGAGTAATTTACACTGTGCTTCAAGTAAAACTATTTATTTGATACCAATTAGCTTCCTGTTAAAAATGGTTTCAGTGAGTAATCACTGTTAAGAATACAGCTTGCTTCCTCCTAACTTATATCCTGCTCTCTCCCTCACTCTCTGACACCTAACACCTGTGCATCTTGCCTGTTCCTGCCACTCTTCAAGCTCATTTCTTTGGCATCTCCAAGCAGCCTGGCAGATTATCTCTTCATTGTTCTTGCTGTGTCATCATTAGTTTATTGCTGTATTGTCATTCTTTTGTGGCATCTGCCTGCCTCTCTCCCTCATCCTCCCTCTCATTAGACATCTGTATATCTCCTGCCCTGCCTGCCTTCCTTCCTTTGGCCTGATTTTCCAATTACCTGATGCATCTGACGTGGGTGGGATTGGCGGCTTCTCCCTTGGGAAACGATTTGCCGCAACAAAAACCATGCCAAATGACCAAATCAGCTGCATAAGCCAAGTATATTATCAACTAACAGAAATAACCTGCTGACCTGACAGTCGAAAACCATGGTGGGACACAATGCAGTTCAATCACTGATGGAAAAGAGGCAAAGAGAGGCTAAGAGACTTGGAAGCTGACTGGTTAGAGTGCTCAGCTTGTAACACAGAGTACGGGTACTAGCCTGTTCTGAGACAGCTACTGTATAGCGACCCTGAGCACATCCTTCACTCACAACTGCTCAGCACCATAGTGGCACTTCATAATAATAATGAGGCTCTAGGCAGTGACCGATGAACTTGCACTTTGTTAATTAATTATTATTATTAATATTACGTGAAGCCTCTCTGTTTGGCGGAATTGGGGGCCTCTCCAAGGAACGAGAACGGTAACGATTCAGTGTCATTTGCAGAGCAGGACGCACGATCCCTGTAAAAAAAGCCATGTCAAAACTACCAAATCAGTTGCATAAGCCAAGTACATTATCAACTAACAGTAATAACCTGCTGACCTGACAGCCAAAAACCATGGTGGGACACATTGCATTTCAATCACTGGTGGAAAAGAGACAAAGAGAGGCTAGGAGAAACAGTAGCTGATTGCTTAGAGCGTTTTGGCTCATAACGCAGACAGCACGGGCACTGTTCTCCTCTGAGACAGCTAGTAAGCAAGTCCTTCACTCACATTTGCTCAGCACCATCGACTGATCCTCACTTACTAGATAAAGGTGCTTAAGAATAATAATAATAATGATGATGCTGATAATATAAGGCTCTCAGTGACCTGTGAACTTGCACTATATTAAAAAAGAGAGCTGAGGCACAATTTGGGATCACCTCATTGTTGATAGTTAAAGAAATGTAAAGTAAACCGACTAAATTTCTCAACACCACACTAATGCTGCAGCAACAAGACTACTAATTCAATAGCGCTAAATTAAAACAGGTTTGCAAGAGCCAGGTATGTTGAGGTCAGTTTCTGAGGATTAAGCCAGGTAGACAATGTAGTGCTAAGATAGAAAGCGATAATTTAGCAACCAAAAGCGAAACATCAGCTGGAAGGGCTGTTATGGGAGCAGAAAGAGGGGCTCTTACTGGTCGGAACATGGTTCCGGGGTGGTGCGGCCAAGGCACGACATAGTCGCTAACTATGACTAGTAAAATTGATGCAAAACAATATTTCATCAAGAGTAAAATAGAAGAATTCACTCAAGATGTCTGTACTCAAGCAGTCATAATTAGGACAAGACATTACGACAAGACTGGGTTTGTTTAAGTTGCTTACAGTAAAAGCATGAATGATAGAAATAGTTCTGGAGCTGTTTTTAAATGTTAATGTCTCCTTACAAAGTTCTGAAATGGATACTAAAGCCCACTAATTAGCGGAAAACATTATGAACCATAAATAAACTGGAAGAGGTAAGTTTTCAGTTTAGTGCCAAACCAGTCTTCGTAAGACAGTCGCGAACATGAGGTTTGAGTTACAAATGATGAAAGCGTATGATATACAGTATGAAGCAGATTACGTAAAATGGTAAATACGAAACAAGTTGTTACTGCCCATAAAGCCCAGCTTCACACTGGTAATTAAATGAACCTTCCTACCCTTCTGTCTTCGAGTTTCCTGACATTTCGCTTTCTCGTCTTTCTCCGCCATCATCGTCAACGCCTTCGAGGAAAAGAATTTTCAAACATCCCGCGAGTGCTGCGTAAAACCGGAAATGGCGATGTTTCGGGTTGTAACGGAGTATGCTCGGGGTATTATATTGTTATGGAACAAAGTCCAATAGAGCGAGTAGTCGAACGTGTGCTGTTCACCCTTACAGTTAGTTACAGTTAATAGGCTAAGTGAGCTATATTGGCTTTTAGTTCCTATATCTCTCCATCCAAGTGTCAAGTTTTTTTGAAACTGTTCAAGCTTGGTGCAGATATTACTTCTTCCTGTAATCCGTTCCAAAGCTCTTCAAACCTCTGGCTGAAGAATTTTCTAATGTCCAATCGCACCCTATTATGATAAACTTTCATCGCACCCTATTATGATAACCTTTCAGACTGTGTCCTTTTAAATGTCCCATTGCTGCCCTCTGGAATGTTTGCTCATCTATATTCTCGAGTCCATGTAAAATTTTGTAGGTCTCAATAAGACTTCTGATGAGTTTAGTAGCTCTTTTTTGTACTCTTCCAGTCTTTTTTGTAATAGGGACTCCAAACCTGGATACGATATTCTAGATGTGATCGAATATATGTATTGTACAGTATCTTAAAACTATCAATATCTATGTGCCTGAAACTTTTTTAATCATACCAAGAACTAACATAGCTTTACTTGCTGCTTTTCTACATTGCTGGCCCCATTTCAGATCTTTACTCATCCATATTCCCAAGTCTTTCACCATTTCAATATTTTCTAGGTTCACAACATCCGTTCCATCCTTTAGATAATAGTTCACTTTCTTCTTTAGCCCAGTTTGCATAAGTTTGCACTTGGAAGCATTAAATTTCAACAGCCATTCACTTGACCAACCTTCCAACTTTATCTAGACCTTGCTGCAAATCTGTTCATCTTCCTCACTTTGTATTTTTCTCCATATTTTTGTGTCATCAGCAAACTTCTTCACAGGACGTTCTATTATGTCTGGTATCCCATTTACATAGATAAAAAATAACAGTGGCCCTAACACTGATCCTTGCAGAATGCTGAGAACTCCAGTCCAGCCTGTTACTTGCCCATTAAGCACCATTCTCATTTTCCGATTTTGTAGAAATCTTGAATCCATTTCAGGAACATCCCTTCAAACCCATATCCTTTGAGTTTGTTCTTCAGAATTTGCTGAGGCAGTGTATCAAAAGCCTTGTGGTAGTCCAGAAAGACAGCATCAATCCCATATCCCTCATCCAATTGCGACAGTTTTCTGACCCATCATACAAACTCATCGATGCTCCACCTCTTGCATTTTCTGCTTTGGCCTTTCACTCAAAACTGAAAAACATTCCTCTTTCACAGATCATATCCTGACACCCCTTCTCCCTCTTTTTCTCTCTCCTCTCCAACCCCAAACACCCCCCCATAGCTGCCATGCTGTCTCTCGGCTTGACTTTTGGATCTTGACCTGGAAGCGAACCCTTTCTGCCTATCGATTTTGTTTTGACTGAGCGCCTGTGAATAAGCTGGTCCCCGTGGCGCGGCTTTCGTTGGGCGCTGTAGAAATCTCAGAATTATGATTATGATTACGATCCATTGCCTGTGTCCACTCTTCGTGTTTCTAGTAAGTTAGTGAGACAAGATCTGTCTTTAATTAAACCAAGCTGATTTACTGACAAGAGTTCATTTGTTTCTAAATGTCTTAGGACTTTATTCCTTCAGCAATGATTCCATAACCTTGCATGGCTCCGAAGTCTATGACACCAGGCAGTAGTTCCCTGCTTCAGTTTTTAGCCCTTTTTTAAATATAGAGCTGACATTTGCACACTTCCAATCTTCTGGCAGTACTCCTTCCTGAAGTGACTTATTGAACAGTACCGCAAGTGGAACATCTTAGATGTTGGCCAATTCTTTTAAAACTTTAGGATGTAGTCCATCTGGTCCTGGAGCTTTGTTCTCTTTTATATTCTATAGCTTTTGTTTAACTTCTTCCTGTTATCTTGAAGCACCCAGTAACTGGGGTACCTTCGGGATGTCTCTGAAATGTAGGTACATTACCTTTGCCTTCACCCACAAACACTGACTGGAAGAAACTTGCCAATTCTGCTGATGCTTCCAGGTCATTCTGTGTCATTGTGCATTCTGTTTATGGAGCTGCAGTATGTGTTTTCACAACTTGCTTGCTTCTTACATACCCATAAAAAGCCTTTTTGCTCTCTCTGAAGGTTGTTACCAGCTTCAAAGTTTCCTTTGCTTTATCTGCTTTGATCATTTTGTTCACCTTATTTCTTAAGAATTTATACTTCTCATAGTACATTTTAGTATCTGTTTGTTTAAATAAGTGGAACAAATGATTCCTTTCTTTGATGAGCTTTATGGTTTTCTTTGAAATGAAATGTGACTTTTTATTTTTTCGTGTTCCAACATATGGTATGCACACAGACCCTGCTTCCAGATATAATCTCTTTATGCCCTGCCAGAATTCATTAATGTTTTTGTTTAGTTCTTTCTCCCAGTCGGTACCGGCAAGGATGCTTCCCATCTTTAGGTAGTTCCCCTCCAGTATGCTCTCCTGTGCTATTTGACTTTCTTTTCTCTTTGCACCCATATTTCAATTTCCACAAAATGCCAACATGATCATTGGATCCAAGTGGTGCTAGATATTGCATGTCACCATACTACTCTCCGTGACAAACACATAGTCAAGTTTGGAGTGTTGCTGTTCAGCCACAAAACGAGTAATAAGTAATATATGATGAATGCCTTTCACGCTGCATGCCTTAGTTAGCTATTTTAATAGTTTCTCATTGTTAGTGTCCTCACTTGTTGGACTTCTGTAAACTGTTCCCACCAACAAGCTTGCACCTGTATCTAATTTAATCACACCACACTGAATATTCATAATCTTCTCTCTCCAGCTCCAAAATGGCATTGAAATTAACAACTCAGGCACATAAAGCAGTACTCCACATCCCTTCCATCCTTTTCTGTCTTTCCTGTACATTTCAGATTTCTCCAAATGGAACTCAGCATCAGTTATGTCGTCTAAACCCCAGATTCACTGATCTCCACTACACCTCTAGGTACACTGCTAGACAATCATTCACTGGGATATCATTTCTATGCGGATGATACCCACATCTACATTTCATTTGACAGTTTGTCTTGTCACTCATCTGTACAGCTGTTGTCTGATGCCTTTGAGGTGCAGTCTTGGATGGCGGCTAACAAACTTCTACTTAACCCACCGAAGACTGAATTTCTACTACTTGGCACTCCACAGCAACTTAAGAAGTTTGAATGGCTTAAATCCTTACAGCTGGGGGACCCACTCATTGTGTAGACAGATGGGCATTGTTTTTGATTCTACCATGTCTCTCACAAACTACGTAAATGTCATTCGTAAGTCATCATACATGTATATTCGCGACACACGCAAATTAGGCATTATGTCCCCATGTCTTCTAGAATATCCTTAGCTAACGCATTGATCTCCAGTCGCCGTGACTACCGTAACTCAATTCTTGTTGGTATCAGAAAAGTCAAACATGCAGAAACTCCAAGTTCAAAACTCCTTGACTAGAGCCATAACAAATACTTCAAAATATGAACATATAACCCTGTGTTTAAATCTTTGCATTGGCTTCCTGTTCTGCAAAGGATTTGTTTTAAATTGGGACTTAGTTTATAAAACATTGAAATTTGGCCAACCACATAAATTAAAATCAGTCCTTATTTCCCAGACTTACCATTATTCTGCAAGGTCATCAGATTGTCTTTCTCTGGTCATACCTTGGACTAGAACTGCTTTTTTGGCTGCTGGACCTAAATTCCAGAACTCTCTCCCTGTGTCTGTTCGTTCTGCTCAGTCGCTCCTCTCATTTCATTCTCAACTTAAAACTTACCTGCTTCAAGTTGCTTTCATATATTTTTAACTGACCTGGCTGAAAAAGTTGTACACACACACACACACAAGCACACACACAAACACACACAGATATATAATCAGTTAATTACAAATTAAGATATTGTAGATTAACAGCTAGTTACAACTACTTTTGAAACAGCAGTAAACTAATTAACAAGTGAACTACTTAAAAAGTAGTTTAGCTACTATTTATCAACTATAATATATATATATATATATATATATATATATATATATATATATATATATATATATATATATATATATATATATATATATATATATATATATATATATATATATAACACATGTACAACTTTCCAGCCAGTTCAGTTTAAAATCAATGAGGTCATAAGTACCGAGTATCAATCAGGTCATGAGGATCCGCTACTGTATTTCTGTTAGAAGACACTGCATTCAAGAGCAGAAGCTATTACAAGATCGTATTGAAGGAATACCACATTATGGTCTATGTAAGCAATTTAGTAGTTTTATAGTATTATGAATCCTGCAGCATATTTCTTCTCTAGTGATAATATATGACGACCAGCCCTCAACTGATGAATTCATTGAAAAATTACCAGGGCACAGGTAATGCAGTCGCTAGAAAAAAACTTGTAATATACATATAAAGTACATTTCCATTTGGAACATTTCTTCACTTCTGGCTTTATAATCCAGAGCCACAGAATTCAAATTGTAGGACTCGATTGATACAACGCCTTAAATTTTGTCACCTAGGTTAAACGATACTTATAAACCAAGAAAATTCATCTTTGAACTGTAACAGTAAAAGATGCAGTCCTGTGTTTTATCCAAACACCAAACAAACGTTTACCAGTCTGAACAATTTATAAGGTGCTAAAGAATTTGGACCCCAAAAAGCACGGCAAAAGGCCAAATGCATTTCCACAAGCCGTTATTCCACAAAACACCCCAACTGCAACATATGTAACATATGTAGGACTTACGAAGCCCACATGGGAATAGTTCATATGTCTATAGATGTATGACTTTGCTGCTACTCCATTCCAGATTTGAAAACTGAGTCTCAAATGCCATAGGATTTAAACAACACATTGAGATAAGCTGGAAGAAATAAAGAAACTGAGACTTGTTTCTCTGAGGAATAAAAATCACAGTTAAAATAGATCACAAAACGAAAAATGATGCTCACCAAAAACAAATTACAAGTGAAAGCAGCACAAGATTAACTTACATTATAAATTAAAAGAGAAAAACTTTACAATTAATAATAAAAAACTAAAACTTAATAGTAAACTATCTGTATTACTATCAGCAATTGTAATGTAATATAATCAAACATTTATGTAGTGTCTTTCGAGAATTTCTCAGGTGCTGAACATAGCATACTACAACATGAAACACAGTGTAAACTAAATTAATATTTCTATGGTGCAAGGTGTTCAACAACTGTGTTTTGTTCCAGCTTAATTTTGTTGACTAGTAGATTATACTTAATTACTTTAGCTGCATATATGAACATTGCTTTGAGGTAGTTCAGACAATTACCATCAATTTGCCATCAATTCAACTGTTGGCATCACAAGAAGTGTATTTTAAGCACAAACTTTCACTAAGCTTTCCACAAAAAAACTGTTGGGAAACGATACAAATGAGAAATATTTATCAGTACAATTTACCTGATAAAAAAGGATTAGAGATCAATTACAATGTAAGCTATACTATAAGGCCAGTAAGTAAGTTAGTAAGAGATTTAAATGATTTAAATGAGAGCAACACCTGTTTGAATTTCGCCATTACATTTATACTTAATCGGCTCAGAGCAGTTAATTTTAACACTCATTTAAACTAATTCCAGTCAGTTGAAATTTAACGATTAATACATAATTGTTACTAACTGGTAAAAAAAAATAACAAAATCTCTTGAACTACGGTAACTTCCTTCACTTCACAACGACTCATGACGAATCTCCATCATCCGATTTCAGCACTAACCGACAACTCTGATCAATAAGTCTTTAACACTGTTCCTTGCAGCTAAGACTTCGCTTCAACTCATCTAAAACGGTAACTTTGTACAATCAAATCAACCGAAGAGACATCAGACTGAGAAGTACAAAGTGTCCGAAACGACCACCACGTCTGCTACCTTTCGTAAGACTTCTGCTTGTTCAACGTGCTTGCCCGTAAATAATCTGTCCAATATCGTCTGCTGAACTAAGGCAATTTCTTCAGTTTTCCCCAGTCATGCTCGGCCATACAGTTTCAGTGATTAAAATTATTGTCTGGCCATAGTTTAGCTGCCTTTCAAATTCACTTTGTCAGAGTTAAATCTGGCCTCGCAGAACAACGGATTTCAATGAATGCGCTTAGTCAATACACATCAAACCCCCAGTAAAACCTACTTAATATCCATATATTAACTATACTGGCCTTCACTGGTCAACTACTTATGTTATTGCTGGTCGGCTTAAGATTGTACTAAATCTAGTCATTCTTAACTAATTCCTAACAAACTATGACAGCCAGTCGGTTTAAGCTAAATCTAGTCAAATAAGTATGTACTCAATCACAATGTAAACGCGAATTTAAAGTACGGTGCACTACAAGGTAACATATAAAGATGGAAACATCATTTCAGACATGCTGCATTCTGTTGCTGTTTGAGGGTTGAGGGCTTGTTCATTTGAGTGCAAACACTTTTAATTTGATGAATTAGTTGCATTTAAGTTGATCAGAGATTCGACCTGTATTGGCTGAACCGGCATGAGAACATGATTACGCTTAAATAAAACACAGCATTTAATGCCTTTCTTAAATTTCCATCTTCTAGCAGTCTCACAACAAGCAATTATTACTAGAAACAATCTTAAACAATCAACAAACAAGGCAGATATCCAAATTAATGTCTAGAGATTGAAATGCTGGTGAAGAAAAAAGCCAGACACAGCACAACTTATCCACACCTGGATCAAGTTAATCATTACAACAGAACAACAAAGCACTTTCAGGGCAGCTGAATTTAGGGCTGTACCGAACATTCGCTTCGTATTCGCTTCAGGGCTGAATAGTGGGCCAAAAACCTATTCGGTATTCGGCTGAATAGTAGCGGTCGGACCGAATATGAATAGTGGTCACGTGACATCCATTCCTGCATATGCGGCTGCTGTAGCGAGTGGACTGAAGTGACTCCCTCATTAACATAATATATATGCTGTGGCATTGCCTACTGCCTGGACCGTGGTATCGCAGTGTCAGTATCTCAGTCTTTGTGTACAATGACTGAACGTTCAGCCTTTGAGGCTTGAGCAGGTGAATTGTTACTATTCGTATTCGGCCGAATACTTGTTCCAATTATTCGTATTCGGCTGAATAGTGATAATCACCTATTCGGTACAGCCCTAGCTGAATTACTAACTAACTACAAGTCACGTACATAGAAACATATAGAAATATGAGCAGTAGTGAATGCCTAGAAACTAGAAAAGTTTTTTAAAAAAGCTAAAATTAAAACAGAATCGTAGAAAAGTAAAAATCCCAGTTAAACTATTAAACTACACAAGTATAACATTTTGATATTCTGATAATTTATGTTCATGTTTCTGTAATGCATATATCATATAAATATGCAAGTACAATTAAATATATACAGCTCATAACACATGTAATGTTACATATGTGTTAAATAAACCGTACACGTATTCTATATACATACATGTATACATATACACCAGAAACTCATTAAAACACTGTCTTTGGGATCCATATCATGAACTGCCTTATAACCAAGGTCATGTTATAATTAATTCATTTTCATTATTTGCATTAATTTGGTATCTATGTCCATAAAATTAAAATCTGTGTCATAACCAGGCATGTTATCACGTGTCTCATAATCATAACAAGTTTAAAGCGCTACTCAAAACCTAAGCACAGGGTACCAGCTTATTCATGAGCGCTTCATCAAGCAAAGTCTGGCGCATTGTTCCTGGAGTATACAAATGTCATATATACATAATATAGATATGTATAATAGATACACATATACATATCATGTACTAATCTAATGACAGATGATGTGGGGCGTGGCTTATCCATAGGCTGGATGTCGTCTGGTCATTTGCAGATATCCATTCTGTTGTCCGGGGCTGCATCTTTCAGGGCAATGATGCCATCTTCCATTGTACAGCTGATGTGCTTTGCAATGTCTTTGTTCTGCCGGTTACGTGTCTCACAGGTATTGCTAGGCTGGTTCGCTGTCTTTGAGAGGTCATCAGTCGACGGGTCCTCTGGATCGTTACCAGCCTGTGGTGCATCAGCCTCTCTCCAGATCTCATACAGACAGTACCTAACGAATGGTAGTCAAGTTCCGCCAGTACATTTCAAATCAGAAGCAAATGATGAATGCCTTAACTTACTGCTTACTCACTGTTGCCAGGCTTCTGGTTTATCAGAAACAAGGATGGTTACTGGTTTTCTGTTCATGTCAGCAATGCCTCTGAGGAGTTTCAGTTGATTACGGTTAGAAGTATGCAATTCTGATAATGGTTACAGGTTGCACAGCTCAGCAATATACTAGTGACTTCCATCAGAATTTGCCCAGCTTCTCCAACAGATTATGAATTTGGATTGCAATTTTGATTTGAAGTGACCATCGACTGATGCCCTGGACATTATGATAACAGCACTATAGAAGCCTTTAGATTAGATTAGATTACTTCAAAAAGTTGAACTGACTTTGAGACTGTGTAGCAATGCTCAGTCTGTTGCTTTCACCTTCACAAAATTTTCACTTGAAGCTACTATCGAGAGATAACATCGGCATTATGATAATGGTGCTACAGAAATCAATGTTAGATTAGATAGTGGTTCAAATCCACAGAAGTTACTAGTTTGTTGCTGAGCTGCGCAACCAGTAACCATAAACGTAATTGCATACTTCTAACTGTAATCAATTGAAACTCCTCAGAGACATTCCTGACATGTGCACTGAACCATGTAACCATTCTTGTCTCACAGATTGCATGTCATGTAATTTATTTGATAATAGGAAAACAAATGAAAATTGTTTTAAAAATTCATTGGTAAAGAGAATAGTCAAAATATACCAGGAAAGAAAAACATTTTCATGGTTCAATCTTCAGGCACACCTGCTAACAACGATTATACAACGCCTTTACGACATATTTACAAGCTGCTGTATTATGTGCCCTATACTAACTGGGCTGCAAACATGCATTCATACACACATACAAATATACATAAATACATACATACACACACACATACATACACGCATGTAAGTCCATACATACATGTATGTATGTACATACATACATACATATATATACATACATACATATACATACATATACATACATACATACATACACAAATACATACGTACACATAAATACATACATACATACATACATAAGACACTCTAGAAGTGATTTACTAATACACCATGTCACATAATTCATCCATCTTACATTACATTACAAACAGCAAAGAAAGCAGTTTAATGCCACCTGCTACACTTTTATACCTGCCAAAAACGAGAGAAACGCAACAAAACAGAGCATTGCCAGCAAGACATACAGGGTATAATGTACTGAAAGAACGCTACATGAACAACAGCATAAACAAAGCCACTTTATGACAGCGTCACTATGAAAAGGATACACTTCATGAAACGAGGGTACGTATATGTCCCGTCTCCTGAACTGGCAGCTGACAGCAAGAATGTCTTGCTCAAATTTAGTTTGGTACGCCACAGCACCTACGCAGTTACCCTGTTTAAAACAAACAAATCGGTGGTAGAGAATATTCACAAGTACAAACTTAAGAAAATCGGAATGTTATATGCACACTAGGTTCAGTTGATTTGATTTAATAGTTGGCACTAAACAGCTTTTTCTGGGCACTCCTAAATCTGTGAGACATCTTCCAAGGCAAGATTCCTGAAGTAAAGGCAAAGGTAATGCAAGGCATCTCCCAAGGCAAGATTCCTGAAGTAAAGGCAAAGGTAATGCAAGACATCTCCCAAGGCAAGATTCCTGAAGTAAAGGCAAAGGTAATGCAAGACATCTCCCAAGGCAAGATTCCTGAAGTAAAGGCAAAGGTAATGCAAGACATCTCCCAAGGCAAGATTCCTGAGGTAAAGGTACAGGTAACACGCTTTTTACATGCCCCCATAGAAACTTCTCAGAAGTGTGGTCTCGAGGTTGAAGGATCATTCGGCTTTGGGGCAAACATGAATGCAGCATCGACAAGACGCTAGTTTTTAATATCCCAGTTTGCAGTAGTACTCATTTACCATCCCTAAAGAATGAAGGACTGAGTTGGTGCCAGATGCTGCAGTATATGTCGTATCCAGGTATCAACTGGGTTTTACGGTGCTTAACATCATTTAATATTCCAAGGACCATCCAGTCAGAAATCTAATTCAGCAATCCACCTATTTTGCAGTTTGAAACACTCGAGGAGACGCACCAACAAGGTTCAGATTCTAAGAATGAGAAAAATACTTAAAACTATAAAACTTAAAACAAAAATTAAGAAAGCAACTAAAAATGAATGGCAGTAAATGCAGCACAGGTAAAAATGACATCAAGAAACAGTCGCATGATAGATAAGGTAGCGTAACATTCGCCAAATGATGCCTTTCAAAGGTGCTACATAAATGTTCAAATATATGAGCAAGGATCATGATCAAGACACTGACCTTCAGAAATTTTCCAATATGCGCACAATGACCATAAAATGACCATAAAGCCACAACAATCCAACATTTTTTAACCAACTTTGGAAAGTGGCTTCTTCTAACTATGCTTGTGTGATCAGTTTTTAGCAACTAAGAAAGACAATTAACTCACCCTTGCTAGGATCTTTCCACCTGGCTTTAAAACCTTCAGCGACAACTTCATGATAAGGTTAGCAGAGCCAAAGTCATAGTCAAATCCTGTTCAAAGCAGAATTCAAGTACAATGAAATACAATGAAACCTCCTTATAAAATTACATTTGGGAGCCACATCAAGTGCTGTGCCACAGTGAGCTTGTGTACTAATAATGCTCAAACTAAATATGAGAAAAATATGGATTTGACAAAAGACCTAAAAGAATGGACATTTATTTGCTAAACGGCTGGAATCATGAACTGATGATGATGATTACTATGATTATGATGATGATGATGATGATGAAAATGCTTAATGCTATACAGTATACATCATAAAGTAGTAGTTCCAATGTTTAACGACATCTTATGGCGTCAAAGGTCGTTGACGTCGCCCTCCTCCTTTATCCAGGTTGGGACTGGCACCACCCCAAACAAGGCAGTGGCAGATATGACAAAGCTAAAAATAAACAGTTAATGCAACGCACCTTGCACTGACTTGTTGACAGGGAATTCGGTCAAATCGTTGATTACAAAGTCATAGGTTGTTCCTTTTTCTACACTGTCTTCCAGCACAGTTGTGCAGTCTTCTAACAGTATCTACAAACAAATTCCACATGCAGTATAATGGGGTGGGGTGAGGGCAAAAGAGAAGGATTACACCTCTATTTTAATAGTACAGTGAAATACTTGAGCAGTCAAACATCATGATAATTTGAATATTTCAAATTAAGATGATGACAATAAAATTTGAATAACAAGATGACGATATAAACATCTGAAAATCAGAAAGTTGGTCTATAAACAATTTCCTAAGACTCTAACCAGTTTGGAAACCCTATACTCTGTCGATTTTCAGTAAAGTCTTTATTATTTCTTGATGAAATTTCTTAATTTCAGTAAATTCTTGCCAACTGATGGAATTAATTTCACATATTGTGGGTATTAAACACCTTCATTCATTTATTTATTTTTCCCTAATGAAAATGTTTTCTGTTATGGATCAAAAGGAAAAACTCCAACCATTCAGAAACCTGGAACACTTAATAAGACTAGTCTAAATGAATTAAAAATTTTATCACCTTTCAGATAAAATACACATAAAATACCAAGAAGCCAACTGTACCTTGTAGTTCTTTCCAGAAAGTTGGTCTAAGCTATTCCCACAGACTCCTCTCAAGTACTTGCGACATGCTTTGATGACTTCAACATCTGCAAATTTAGCAATTTTCCCATGTAGTGGCAGTGCAGAACTAAAGTTTGCATAAACCCCAAGACCACCTCATCTCATCTTAGAACTTTCAAAGACTAACAGTTATCTGATCCCTCACATGCACTCAACATCACTTCACCCCTTGCAGTCATTATTAGTGTGTATAAACCACAAGAACACCTCACCTCATCGTAGACCTTTTAAAGAATAACATTTTGGGTAAAAATTAGATGAACTGTTAGGATTGGAACTTTTCATCCAATGAGCTTCATGCAGTCTCGAGCAGTGGTCTGTGTAGGTGCATAAATTATGCTACAATTTGTGTTCCCAAGTTCTGACTCGGCATTACTGCTCTGCTGCTGCCGCTGCACGTCTTCAAAATTACATATTTTCCTACCATGACACCTTTTCTATTGTTTATCTTTACAAGTTGGCAGGTTAAACAAGTGTCCTGTCATTGGATTGTTGTGGCCATGTTTGTGCCTCAGCCAAATGATCCTCTGACAACGCTTCCAAGGAATTTCTACAGAGGCTTGTAAACAACCTTTACTACAATTATTACTATTATTATTTACCATATGGGCAAGCAGCAGAAAAGGCACATCTGCTTGTGAACCCTTTATACCAGTCAGTATGTAATACAGCCTAAGGAATACTGAGAAGAAAGTGAGGCCAGCATGAAGACTCATCATCTTTGAACCGAGAAAGTATTCTTTACCGATTTCAGCCATGGTTATAAACAGAGGATTTTCTTTGAGCAATTCATGAAGTATGGCTCCATCTCCACCACCGAGCACAAGAATCGTCTTATCACGGTAATCCTCTTCTCCAATACGGCAAAGCGTCTGTGTGTATACAAGGTCGCCTTCACCAAGCACTGCCAACAAGATGGTTGTAATGTTAGGTAACGGCACAATAATTACACACCTCCAATGAAATTCCTCTTCAGTGGCATGGTTCTGACATTGAGGGATTTTTCAGCCAACGGGTAAACATAACAGTAATACAACAACCAGATTACAACAAGAATACATGACAAGCTACATGATTGGACAAAAAATTGTCAAATTCATACGACATGTGGGAATTCTTCCATCTACTGTTTCTGTTCAAGTGGCTGTGGGGGCAGGACTGTTGCAACTCACTGCATTAAGACTACTGCCTCTTGGCTGTCAAGCAGGGAGCAAAAACTAAGCACTTTATTCTGGAAGAGGTACTATATACTTATTTCAGAGATTTGAATCTCGAGCCAGCACAGTCCATACACGGGACCTTAAATGGCATTGTGCCCATTCAAACGGGCAGCAGTGGTGAAGGATCTCACCCGATAAATTCATTGAAAAATTAGCAGAGTTGAGGTCACACGGTCGCTATAGAAAAACGTGTGTACATTTACATTTATAAGTTGACCAATACAGTACAGAAACACAACTGTGTTATAACGATGCTGTGTTACATTGGAAACTGAAAAGTAGCCTATAAGAAACCTGAGATAAAAGCAATGACTGTACACACTTGAATCACCATCAAGAACCAATGCGTTTCCCTGCTGTTTTGAGTGATAGATTCGAATATTCTGCCACTTCGAGTTTGTCTCAAACACCATTTCATCATAGTCAAATTCCAGCAGACGTTCATCGGCGGAAACAGCGTATGGCCAAACGGACTGACCTCTTCGAATCGGACAATACAGACTGCTTACAAAAACAGCAAAAATTAAAACTTCTAATTGGTAACTAGAAATTTATATAGCAATGGTTGATGGGAAACATAAACAAATTCACTAACATTTTCCTTTTTACCAAATTATGAATATTATTCATTCATATTAAAACGTCTTAAAATGTATTCCAATTAATAAATGACAAATGGATGATGCAAATGAGAAAGACCTATTGGGGTGTATTATGCGATGTCAAAATGCTGGTTCAACTCAAATGAAAGGTATGCAAAACAATAAAAATACCAGTATATACAGAGCAGAAGCCTGGACATTCATGAAAGAGGAGCAGAAGCTGCTGCAGAGAACAGAAATGAGAATGCTGCAATGGATACTTGGAATCTCACTGAAAGACAGGAAAAGGAATGAGTATATCAGAGAGATATTGGGAGTGGCATGTATATCTGACAAGGTATGAGAAGCCAGATTCAGATGGTACAGTCATGTGATGAGGAGAGAGGAGGAAAGCTGCATTAAAAGAATTATGACAGCAGTGGTTTACGGATACTGCAGTCGGGGATGACAAAAGAAGAGATGGGAAGACATAATTCAGCAACACCTAAAGCTCCTCAGACTGAAGAAAAAAGATACTGGAGATAGAAACAAATGGAAAAGAAGGATTCGTATGGCTGACCCCTCCCTCGGAGGGATTAATTCCATTCAGAAGGAGAGAGAGGGATGATGCAAATGAGATTACACCACAGCTGTACAGATTACAAAAGCTGCACTAAAAATATGAAGAAAGGGTTAATATCTCAAAAATTCTACTGAAAGTCATCTATTGTCAATTATTATTGATACAGTTTTTATTCACTCCATTCATCACCAGCACCATCACCATTACCTAGCAAGCAAGAACAGTGATGTCATCACGACTTGCCTGTTGTGTTCAGTACAAAGATTGCCAAGATGAGTCAGCAGTCTGTGTTCAAGGGCACGGATGGACTAAAACAAAAGCAAAGGTTCAAGAGTGACGTGCAAACTGATTGCTAGTTGAGCAGATTCCTAATCTAAGCTAGGAACTTCTATAGTGCCCAGTTGCTAATATACAACCTCAATCTGTTATAATCAAATTTAACATGGTGTACCAAATAGGATTATGGGTTCTAGAATGGTCTGAAATGACTCCGCTACAAAAACTAATTCTATTACCTCCTTTTGCCAAAGACTTCTTTTGGAATAATCTTCCAAGGTTACCTTCTCAGTTTGAATCAAATTCAAGAGATTAGATTATAACTTAAGACTATTACTTACAGCCATGTTTTGAACTGATGAATCTGTTCTACGATGTTGAATGTCCAGCGTCAAAAGACCGTCATTGTACAGTCTCAACAAAAGGTGGCTAACATAAAGAGACATGCAACATTAACTCTAAACTGATTGGATTATTAACGAACTTGTGTTAATATCATCATAACATCATCATTTGCTCTCTAAAAGGTTTTCCTCTGCACTAAACTCTGCAATGGCACAACAGTCTAGTCATTAGCATGCTGGGGTCAGGGTTTCAAATCTTTGCAAGACCATTAGCATAAAATGCTCCACCTATGCCCTCTAAGAGAGTTTCAAATCTTTGCAAGATCACTAAGAAATGTGCACATCAACTGCACACTGTTGATGGATCATACAGCAAGGAAGAAGACAGACCACCTGTCCTCACATGTCTAGGCTAAAAAAGTGAAACTGCTAACATTTCATAACCGTATCTGCCTCTTGACGTTAGCTTAAACAGACTGATCTTCCAACTTTTGACGATGACATTTTGAACAGAAAAGCTGCTAACATAAAGCTTGTGTTGAAACCATCAAAACTGAACATGCTTGTCAAAACCCAGAGCATATGAATTAAAGTGAAGAATATATTCTAATGAGCTCCAGTTTTGTTTCCTTGATATTTCTGTTACTTGTATTTTCCATTCTTTACGCATGTCATCATCAGTCATTCGGACTAAGGCTTGTGTTTTTTCAAGTCTTTCAGTAAAGATTAATAAATAAAAATAAAAAGGCAGTTTGGTACTGAATATTTGCTAATATCATAGAACTGATAATTGCAAATTGTAACATTCAAATAACTAAATATTAAACAAGCACCATTTTGTTACCTGCCACAAATATTATGGAAGAGAAATAACTTGTCAAATTCTGAGCCGAGACTGATTTCAAGATGTGGTTCTCTCAGTTCACCAAGGCAAATCTTACCCAGTCCAGTGATCTTTTGCAAAGACTCTGCAAAAAAACCAGGTTTCTGTCACAGATTCCATCAACCTATTACAACTTTTACAAGGCAATTACGTTGACATGGCCAGGAGTCTCGGGCCAAAGTGTCACAGCCACATGTCTACGGCCATGTTGCCACGTGTTTGCAGGTTCTGTCATTTTGACAGGTTGTTTGTCTGACTGCGAATTTTGCTCAGTGATTCTTATATGTTCAGACTACTACTATTACCAAGTTGGTGCTTCAGATTTATCTTTCAAATCTGCATACATGTGTGTTTTTCTGATGTTATTAAGTCGTGCGTCATTGAAGCTCATCAAACTTGGACCAGTTCATCTTTCAAGTGGTGAATGTGTTGCTGACAGCCGAGCCTCAGACCTGCAGACCTACTCATGCTGTCTGTGACCGGGAAATCTTCGGTCTGGTGATGGAAGGGCAGAAAAGTCCTCAGAATGGCATCGACCGTCAACCATCGAGATGTACGTTCTGCGGTTGACAGTAAATGCCTGTCTTGCTCGGGAGAATTCCAGACTCTCCGACATTTAGGCCCACCATCTACGAGGGACTGCTGGAGAGTGGCGTTGTCAAGTATCACAGACATCACTGCCTATCATTATTCATCATCTTTGACCAACTTGGTCCAGGAACTCTGAACATTGTGTCAACTGTTAACTCTGGATGGGACTGCATTTGGTTGGGCTCTTCGTATGGATGAGGGCAGCTCATGGTGGTGACTCTTAGTATCTGAGCACTGTTTGCTTAATGACAAACGGTTGTTCAGAGGTGATGTGTCGAGAAGAGTTGAGGAGTTTTATTAATATTTTATTATCGTTGTGTTATCATTATGATCGTTGTTTTATTTTGCTGTTATATTTATTATTATGTACTATTATTATTGCGGGAGACGATGACAACAATGACGGCATGCCGGTTTTCATGTTAGCCCATGGCCTTGCAAAAATTCCTGCGGAAAAAGCACCCAACTTGGCGTAACGAGGGAGGTGCAGAGGAGGACAGCTGTCCCCATGTGCAGGGCTGAGGACGTTGATGACGCAAATTTGTAATTTGACGTTTTTAATTTTCAAAATTTAGTTTAGACTTTGGGCATGGGGCGCAGATTTTTTGCTTTGTCCCCAGGTGCAGAAGACCGTAGTTACCCCACTGCAAGCACCTCACCAAAGTACGAAATCCTCTACCGAATCTCCGTATCAATTAAGTTGCAGCAGACAACCCACGATCCTGAAAAAACAACAGGTTCAGTGCTAAAACTGCAAACTGCCCCAATATTGTAGATTCACCTGGATTCTGAAAACTGTTGTCGTCCAGTCTAAAATACATCGGAACCGATAAGACCGGCTCATGTCCTTCTGCATCACAAGCTCCATAGGTACCCGCCATTGCCATCTTCTCTTGCAGTTTGGCACTGCCGCTCGCGTTTGTTGATAGACGGACAACGATTATATATCTGTAGCCTAAACTGATGACATCATATTAAAGGTTGGTTGATTTACTAGCGCCGTCCTGCGAATGACTATAAATCGCGCATATACTTCTCCTGTTGTATATTCTTGTGTTGCGGAACTTCTTGTAATTGTAATTGTAAACGAACATTTATAAAGCGCCACTTAGGAAACAGTGGCGCTCCCGACTTGAACAAACAAAAAGATTTCAGGCGTTTGCGAGACTGGGTATGAGAGAGACTAAGTAACTGAACCCCCAGGTCAAGAGGAAGGGAGTTCCAGCTGGAAGGGCCAACAAAGGCAAAGCTCCTGGACTGAGCAGTCGTAGTGCGGACGCGAGGGACTACCAAGAGACCACGGGTAGCTGAGCGAATAAACTAGTAATCGAGATAAACAAAACTTCATACGAATTTTCGGGTTACTTTTACTCATTTATCTCTTTCGCATACAACATTTAATCGAATGCAATGTAATATGTCGCTTCTCGCATTTTTTACATATCAAACTCCATTCGAACACGATACCACTGGCTACATACGCTCTTTATAACAACTATAAATTTTATTGTAATGTAAAAAATCCCTCGACGTCCTCATTTCGGTATGAAACACCCAGAAGCATGCAAAAATATGAAGGTAATCATAAGAAATATTATACGCCACTGATCGTGTGAAAATTTGAAAACCAAAATACAGAAATACAGCACAGTTTTCATAACCCTATACCAGTGACTGGAATATTTCTGGCCATTTACACTGGACTCGAGAGGAACTTTGTCTTTCGGAGAAAGCATGGCAGCAACTGAAAATATAATTTAACTATAAAACATTGCTAAACTGGTTACAAATTATCTGCCAATTAACCAGTCTTCCATAAGAGAAGCAATATCATCATATTATGAGATTATATTATACATTATATCACGACAGCCTGAGACACAAAAACGACTTTTTGTAAAGTAGATATTCTGCAAGTGAGCAGGAAGCCTAAAGTTTACTTGGGCCAATATTTTTGTCAACGGAAGCATATGTACATAGGCCTGTTCTGTTAAGCACTCCAGTTATGCTGCTAACGAAACAATTAAACAACAGAAAGGAAGAAATAAATTTGATACCATTGTTCTTGTTACTGCAGCTTGTTCACTGCTATAGAACAATAGGCTATCTTTATACCAGTGCGTAAACTCTAAATGTTAAGGCAACGAGTGATGGAGGTCATTTACTGACATGTGAATGATATTCGAACAACAAATGCTAATGACATATTTTATCTGATTAAAAATTTTCCAAGATACCCATGCCTGTTTAGCCCACACAAAAAACAAGTTTTGCTTACTGAATAGTATGGGTTTGAGACATTTTTCTGGGAACCCATCAGATTAGTGCTAAGTAAACTGGAAATAATGGTATGACTGATTTTTCATTTCTGATGCCTGATAAACTGTGTTAGAGCTCTCCAACTCCCACCCACCCTCATCTAGAAAGGTAAACTAACAGCTAACTTGAAATTCGTGATAAGTTGGGCAAAGACTAGACAAAGAATTTTAAATGAATAACAACCGAACAATGGAATGATTACACCAACCAATTTTGCGTTTTAAATTATTCAAAACTGGCACACTATCACCTGCAGGCATCTGAATTCTGTTTAGCAGTTTGTGTTGTTACATTGCCAACTGCAGTAAAATGAAATAAAGCTTGTTTCTTCTTTTTTTTCATCAAATTTTGACTGTGGTTTCGACCACTGATTGATACATTCCATTATGATAATGGTGCTATATAAGTAATTAGATTACATTAGATTGGATCATCAGAATATACGTACCAACTAGGAAAACCAGAAAACTAGAACACATACTTGTCTAAAAAAGATATGCTTGCAACAGGTGTAATAGTCTACTATAAAATTCCTCCAAATTCTTAACCACATAAATTAGATGATGCTTATGAGACAATTC
This sequence comes from Norana najaformis, assembly GCA_964023275.1. Lineage (NCBI taxonomy): Eukaryota > Metazoa > Annelida > Clitellata > Crassiclitellata > Hormogastridae > Norana > Norana najaformis. The sequence goes on along the minus strand of OZ029913.1, from coordinate 54,834,352 downwards.
AAACATGTCTTTTCAGATAAAACACTAAGCCATAACTTTTCCAAGCAACAGATTTTTGAACAGTCAACTACACGTTTTAAATTTCGCAACAAATGAGTTCATGAAAAGAATCTGTAGCCCAATAATTATACATGATCATATAATTGCTATTAAAAAAATGTTTTTGCTGTACTAATTTTTTAGCACCTGGAAATACTTTGCACCTATAATGTTCAACAAGTTTTATCAAAAACAATATCAGGCAGAGAAATACAAACTTTACAATTTAAAATATACAGGTATGCACCTCGATTTTTGCATGTGACCAGCAACAGAATCGTGCAAAAGACCAATGACACTTAACTGAAAGGAGGCCTTAAAATCTGGCATACCTACAAGTATTCTTGCAATTCAAGCCCTTGAACTTAAATCATAGCTTTGTAACCATAACTGTAGTTGTAAACTCCAAATTTCAAAGCGCTACTTAAAAGCCAAGGGCAGGGCACCATCTTATTCACGAGCACTGTGTCAAATCAGTGGGGGTTGTCCAAAGATGCCGTGTCAAGAACCAAGTCCGCCGGTTGCCAGAAGACCAGACAGGGATGGGGAAAGGTGTTAGGGTGGGTTGTGTTTGAGCTGACAGAAATGAGAAGGCTGCGGATTGGATGGATCAGGGTGGGATTTCTTGAAAAGATGAGGTTGACTCAGTACACTGTAACTGTTTACTCAGTACAAGATTACAGAGTAGACACAAATCATTAACATCATAGCATTAGCAAAAAAAAAAATTGACATTTAAAAATATAATTGCTCACCTTCAGTATAATGTTAATGGAAGTAAACTAACCTTTATAATCATTATAATCTCTATCCATCTTGCCATTGTAATTGCTGACTAACCTTATTGCCATTATAATCACTGTCTCTCCATTTTGCCATCTTACTTTCTGACTATCCTTACCATTACAATCGCTGTCTCTCCATCTTGTACGTATGCATGTATCTGGCTATTTAAGTAGCACCTTTTAAGAACCTCACAAATGCACTAAACATGGCTATCTAATCTTGCCATTGTAACTGCTGATTGTCTTTCTTGCGATTATAATCAGTGTCTATCCATCTTGCAATTAGAAGTACACTTGGCATAAGAAAAACAAAACAAAAGGAGGAAACTGCTGGCAGGATGGTGATTGACTGCTACTGAGTCAGACTTTAACCTCTTCATATGGGTTCTATTCCAACAATGTCACATAAATACAACTGACAATACACTGTCAAAATATGCAAATCATTCCGGCTTGCATAGACAGCGCCTTTGTAAAGTACTTAAAAGGTGCTATATCAAGTGTCTCGATACATACATACAAACCAGTTGGTATATATACAAAAAACTTTTGTCCAGGTGTTGTATAGTTGATGTCTTATCTGCACTACCAAAGAAAGTTGTAACAAATATATTAATACAAATGAGTACAGAGTATAAAAAATTGACTTAACAAATTTACAATACATTAAGAAAAAGTCAAACAGAGTAATACAGCTGTCCACGTAACAAAGTTAATTAGCAACTATTTTGTGGAGTGTATGTGGAGTGTATCACTGCAATCCGTTTACATAAAATAATTTCATTTAAGATATATCATCAACTTTTAACTAATTTAACTAGCATAACAGTGGGTATACAAATTTAAGTACCAGGTATAGTCTTTTAACTTCTATTTCAAATGCTTTTCTTTCAACAGAAGTATGAGACAATTTTATACTCTTCTTTAATGCCCAAAGTTTCTATTTCATTATCCTCAACATTCTGTGACAAATTCTTACCCAGAAGCAGAGAACTGTTCCCCATTGAAAAATTACTGTAAACTCTTGCAAATCCTTGTTCTTTATATGCAGTATAACTGTATGTTTGTATGCATGTATGTATGTATGAATCAAAGCATACATAGAGATATATATATCCCCCTACAGGAACCTCTGAAAAGCTGCTTGTGTGGCTACCTAACTGATCTAAATAGGTGGATCTCAAGGTACACAGAAAAAGTATGTTGAGCTAAGTCACATGAGGCAGCAGGTAAACTGATCTAAATAGGTGGATCTCAAGGTAAACAGAAAAAGTATGTTGAGCTAAGTCACATGAGGCAGCAGGTAAACTGATCTAAATAGGTGGATCTCAAGGTAAACAGAAAAAGTATGTTGAGCTAAGTCACATGAGGCAGCAGGTACATATATTTTCAGTGGAAGAATGTTCCAAAAGGAAATAAGGCCTGACAGGAACAGAAAGAAGGCCTGTTGTCTCTTGTCATTTGACCTTTAATTGAAAGTGTACTGTCTAGCTGGAGAAATTATGAAATATCCTTTTGTCCTAGCAAGGATTTGAACAACAAACTTTTGAATTAACCAACCAGCAGGATACTACAAGACCATCAATAATTAATGTTCATATCATCATAAACATACAACAATTGTTTTAGAACAGATGGTTATTTCAATGGTACAATAATGAGATCTAAAGAATTTAGACAAAATATCGGTGTAGGAAACCAAAATGGCTAAACCCATTTTTTAGGTCTGACATGATGTAACAAATCAAGATTAGTAATGCTTAATTAGCAAGCAATTAGACATTATCCGACGAGGAATGCAAAACAGCTCTGACTTTTAATTATCTGGAGAAAAGTCGATTTGATTTTGTTCCACCGTTACATACGACATGGTCAACAGCATCATTCATTTCCCATGGATTGCTGTAACCGTTCCGTTTCTTCGTCACATCCTTCTTGTAACCAGAAGCAGAGAACTTTTGGTGGACGACATTTTCTGAAATGGCTCTGCCACATGAAGAAGTAACTGGACGAGGTAAGTTAAAATCTCGGGAAGGTCTGGGAGGCAACATCAGCTGATTGCCGCATACTCTCCATGACGGTGAACCCTCCAGTCGGTTGCAATCAATCATTGACTGAGTCAAGGTGCTGTCTTGATTGGTGTTTGTCCGGCGAATCCATATTGGATCGCTGTCCTCATCTGATGATGAGGGCACTGATGTGTGACATCCAGTGAATTGTGACCTCGACTGGTTGCCAGCGTACGGAATCTCCACCAGCTGCAAACCGCAGTCGGGTCGTCGGGTTTCCTGGTGTGATGATTGAATGTGGTTGTCGCTGCGACATGATATGCGTGACTTCCAAGCATCTTCGCCAGACGGCGGGTTTGGTGGATGCGCAACGTGCAGCTTGGATGACTTCGTGGTCGGCTGGATCAAGTCAAGACAAGGATATGGTCTAACAGGTGACAGCAAATCGAAAGAGCGAGACCAGCCGGCGTCAACGTCAAAGTGATTCATTGCTGGAAACATGTCGTTGGGCAGAGCTTTAATCGCTGGACTGTTTACGGTTCTCGGCAGCGGAGAGAAGGATCTTTGCATGAACAGAGCAGAGTCTGTCCTAAAATTCCAAAAGTACAGTTTGCTTAGCGAAGTCTGCGATATGCTTCTAATCTTACCCCCTCAATAATAACCACTTCCTGAAGCTTTTCACTCTACCTCATCAGCCAGGCTGAGATCTGACTGGACTTGCCATTAGACTTTGATGGAACATTGACTAAATTCTCAAATGCACCAAGATATCGAAAAGACTTGTTAAAAACTACCCAGGCCACACACGTCGATGCAAACTCCTGAGGCACTTGGATTGTAATGTAATGTAACACAGCCATTTAGCTGTGTTTACCCTGTGAAATTAGACACTGCTCAAGAGCAACACTTCATTACTATTATCACCACTTCGAAAATGGCTGGTTTCTGTAAATCAAAGCAAATCAATCATGCATTCTATTAAAAGCGATGTCTGGAAGCCGCAGACACCAATGAAGCTAACTTATGAAGCTAACACTGGGCCGAGTCAGTATTTGGATGGATGCCTACCTGCGAGCGTTAGGAGCTGTCTGTTATGAGACATGGCTCTTGGCTGAGGTTTCAACTTGGACTTCTATAATCGAACCTCCCCTGACATAGTCATTGTGTAGGGACCTTGAGCAAGACAGTGCATAGCTGCTCAGCAATATTGATTGATGTCTTGTAGTCTGATAGTGGTGTAATAGAAATAGGCTGTAGCATTCTTAAAACTCCACTGCTGGAAGCCATATTTTGTTAAAATTAAACCTTCTTCTACAGCATAATCTGCTTTATAATGAAAGGCACAAGGTGGTTACAGTGTAAAAGAAATATTAAACTGTAGCCTCATTAATTATATAATTAATTAATTAATTATAAATAATTATATTATTATGATGCTACCTTTGGAAGCTATCTCAAGTACAGCATTAAAACAAAGTTTAAAGGTCATAATCTAAAGCTGAAATAAACGTGGCAGCCTTGCTCTGATTCACAGAATTTATGTTATTACGTGAGATAAGGAGGCTGCAGTGTAGAATGCTCACACACACAATTGTTTGGTAATGTAGCACATTCACTGTAGCCAGACTGCCAGACATTAATGTGCTTTGACACCAGACTGTTGTTACAAGTAACCTGTAGCCACACTAGTGTGACTGAAGAACACAATTAAAGAGTTGCATACTTAGGTCTGGTTATATTTAGGTCTGGTTACATCTAACGACTTCTAAAGCTCTGGACTCTAGAACTCTCTTCTGGCAAAGAATCACTCAGCAGTCTGTGATGCTCTTCAGAACCCGATTAAAAACTCCCTTTCTCTACTCGTTTCCTCCATAGGCTGTTTCCATGTTTCTCGAATCTCCCTTTCAGCTTTGACTGGACTTACCCTAGAATTTGGCATGTACACTGGTTTTGCTTAGCAGCAACTGCCAACCGATGCCTTGAGCATTACTATAGTGGTGCTATAGAAATTCTCTGGTTATCATTAATATCATTATTAATATTATTATTAATATTCATATTAATATTATTAATTATTATTATTATTATTATCATTATCACTATCATTAGTATTATAAAGTGCACATATTTAATGCATAATGGTACAAGAACAGCAGTTGCACTACCTGTTGCTTTCCAGGTCAGCATATCCAGAGTCATGGTTTAGTGAATGCTGGCCCATCCAGAATGGACTGACGCCCCAGGTGGGTCGGATGTAGTTGCCATCCAAATGATGTGGCAGCTCCGGCAGATCAGCCCTAGCCCTACCAATCATACTGTCACGGACAAGGTCTGCAGGCTCAGCCAACTGAGCAGACCACTGTGCTGACACACGTCGGCGTTTCAGCCGCTCAGCTTCTCTGCAACAAACAGCAAATACATAAACTGATCACACTGAAAAAGAATTCAGTATTAACAATTGCTGAGGAATAAAGAAATGTTGAATTTTACATTAAAATCCTTTAACAGGTGGAAGATTTATGATGAGCACACTGCGGTACAAAACACAAAATCCTCATGTCTGGCTGATCTCCAAATGTTATCTCGAGAAAAAATCAAATCAGCCCAAAATTTTGGTCAGTACATTAAATTGAAATTGCAAAATTAGTTAGAGGCCAAAACATGACACAAGACTCATGAGGTCAAGGCCCAGACGAGGAACCAGTTAAAGCTAGCACAGAGAAAGCCTTAATAAATGTCTCTTGAAAACGCACTATTCAAATTTCTGATGACAACAAAATTTATTCAAAACCATCCACAACATTTTTGGTGCTGCAGAACTTTCAGTATTAATTTGTTAATCTGATAAAGATGCAGATAAAGTTTTCGCACAAGTGCAAGGCCAAAATTCACAAATTTGGCCTTGAGGCCTAACATTACAACATGACTTGCTGCCGAACCAGAACCAATCAAATAAAACTATTAGCAAATAAACAAGTCTTTACTGTTTCTTTAATTTCCTTTTATGCCTGCAGACAAGAATTGCAAAAACAAGAACTGAAGAGATGAGAGCACATGCTCCTCCAACAGTTCCAGCAATCATCAGCTTCCACTGGAAGGTGCTGACCATCTTGTTGTCATGGCAACAGCCCCATCATCAAACAAGGCGCACGAACCGAGTCCTGTACTGGTGCCACACATCCATGACGCTGCAAACAGATCATTTTATTTTAGAAATAAAGTCCAGTGAGACGCATTTTGTTGCAATATTCAAAAATGGGTCCGACTATAAGGACACAGACTGTTTTCATTTTCAGATGTTCAGAAGATTATTGAGGTGGGGACAGGGCCGGATTATAAGGACCGCTAGGCACAAAGTAATGTAGGGCCCTCCCATTCTCTTCTGAAGCGGCTTCCAAAGGTGGAGGGGGTCTAAGACAGCGTTAAACCCTATAGGTGAGGTCAGAGGTGAAGCCCCAGCCGCCAATGCTTTTCCATGCACCTATGCTGAGCTTTCTGCATTGAGTCTACCTTGATTACTATCAATGTGCTGAAGAGATAAAAAAATATTCATATAATTCACAGTAATTGTGCTATTATTAGGCCTGTAATAGCATCCAGTTTAGCGCGTAATTGCCAGATTCTTTGCTTCTGACAAATTTCGGGTACAGATCAGTTGTTCACAGTAATTACAATTATGCATTATTTTGTGTAGTTAGATGTATTATATGTACGTTGCATATAGTTTTATTCTTTTAAACTGACTAATTGCTGTGGTGGGCCACACTTATGACAAATATGAATACGAGCACAATAATCATTGCTCATTATATGGCACTGAAAGCACTTATTTCTAATTTTGACGCCATACACGTTTCGACCAATTTATTAAAATTCAGTAGACCCATAGAGTCAGCCTTACATTTACTGCAAACTACAGTCAGAGCATTAAGTCTGTCTTGTTTGCTGTGTATGTATTTAATTGTTTCTGTGTTTGTCCATGCTCAGCCAATAGGTGTTTTAACAAATGTGTTATTTGCTTAGCTTACTTACTGAGGAACATGGCTGCCCTTCTCTCGACAACTTCGTTCACGTCAGCGTCAGGTCTAAGTGAAGGCGTAGCATGTTTAAAAGACCATTCCATTCTGGCTTCTACCACTAGCAGTTTATCTTTGTGCTTTAAATTTTCCCTAAGTTAGCAACTCAGCTTCGCTTTCTGGTGTTCAACCGACGCAAGAAAAAGGATATTTTAAGACGTCTCTGCGCATTAGGATGCTGGTTGCGTTTTTCCGATTCCCACTCTAGTACGAGGTTGTCCAGTATAAGGATGTCAATAGTTAGGGTTAGGGTTAGTTTTAGGGTTAGGATAGATACAGTAGGAATGGGAAATACGCCGCTAAACCCTATTCATAACTCTCACGTCTACCACTGACATCCTCCTACAAGCGTGGGAAAAGGCAAGACGCATGCCGGTTCGCATACCAACATTGGCTATATTTCCGAGCTTTTATTCTCGGGCTAGCACGGCCCGTAGCCTACACTGGGACCTTACGTGGCGTGGCACCCGTTCAAACTGACAGCGGTGAAGAAGGATCCCGTCCCATGCATTCACTGAAAACGAGCAGGGTCGAGGCCATACGGTCGCTATATAAAAGCGTGTAATTTACATCACTACGCTAACTTTTACGACATTACTTCTATCCATTCACGTAAACACGCTACGTCAAACCTGCGTCTTTGGATGTTGTTAGGAAGAATGTAAATTAGTAATGGTAAGGACCACACCGCAAGCATCGGTTAGCCTGGACACCGCAGGGTCATGGCATCAAATTAAAAGGTCAACTCTTAACAACTGCCGATAGAAACACTGGTAAAAAGTTTACGCGGGCTGTCCAATGGAAGTCCCTTAATATTGCCGGGCTTTTAGGCAGCTGCCTAGTTTGCCTCTTCGATAATCGGGACCTGGGTGGGGATGATTATGAAGACATAGACTGTTATCATTTTCAGAAGTTCAGAAGATTATTTGTGATGACGACGACGACGATGATGGTGATGACGATGATGATGCTGAACCATGACACTTGCGAATCTGGATAACGACTACGAAGGGAGCCAAGAAAGCCCAAGGGCCCAGGATTGTCCTCGTGTGGGCGCAACTTGAGTCAAATGTCAACTGATTGAATAAATTAGTCCTAAAATAGGGAGCAAGTAAGAAAGATGCGTTAGCTGCCCTGAATGAATGAATGCTTTGTATACTGTAAGGTAAATCACAAACGGGTTTCCGTTTGAAAGGAAGCCAGTGTAACGATTGCATCATTTATCAGGATTTGTTATTACCATTTAAAGCAAGAGTGCTAATAATAAACGAAACTGGTAATAACAGCGATGATGGGAACGCAGAAGAGGATGAAGTCCTAAGAATGCGGGTCAAGATACTAGTCTAGTACCTTAGATCACCAAGGCGATAAATTAGACTACACGATTTTAAGCAGAAGGCTTTGAAACCCAAGGCCTGAAAAGTATAGAAAAGCTGATCGCAGGATTTAGACTCACACTCGCCCCTTAATCGACTCTGCAGGGCGTTTCCTCTAATAACAATGTTAAAATGGCCTGCTAGCCTACAAGGCAACCCGTCAGCCCCTGCAACCCATTCAGCCTCCGCAACCAAAGGAACAACGCATCAACAAGTGCCGAATCCCGTCCTCGGAGATCTATACGAAATTCCTCTTCACCTCAAGTAACTCCTTCAACTTACCTTAGATAATTCTTTAACCTGCTAATCGAGAAAAGTTAGTGGCGATACAATTAAAACAATCACGGCCAAACATTCAAGCCTCAATCGACCGACCTACATCCAACTCTCCAATACGCACGGAGCAGTACTTGCCTCCAGCCTAGCAGCGCCAGCTTCGCAGTATTACGATCTACACCCGACCGAGCCTTTGGCTTGGGCCGCCCATTGCGTATACGCTCGGTACAAGTCCAGGCTTCACTTGGCAGGCATTAGAATTTCAACAGCATTTGGTAATGCGCCCTATGAGCGCAGACCGGTTGCGTTGGAAGCTAGTCGCGTCTAGCTAAGTCCTGCCCTAAACATAACCTTATCACTTTTCACAGCAGTCACACAAGGTTCGTTGAAAGTGCGTTTTCGCAGGGCGGGCGGACAAGCGGGTGGACGGACTGGGCCACGCTTAAGTTTCAAAAAACCCTGCAGCAGCCCACAGCAGTCGCCTGAGATATGCTGTCTCCCAAACCGTATTCCTCCCCACCCCTCTAATCGGTTTACGACTGACTTTTTACTTGATCGTTTAGTCAGCTGGATTTAATTTTACTTTCATAGCCTAATCATTCGCAATTCCGCAGGATCGAAGATAATGGATATGTACTATAATAAACACTTACAGTATTTTAAACATATAGGCTAATTATATAAGCCTAGCGCTTTCAAACAGTGAAGACTTAGCGTTAACTGTAGCGGAGGGGGTCTGCGTATGACTTCGTCGGGAGATTCAGATTCATAGTTTTTATGGATCACTATAATACTTTATACAATTAAAGTCAAGCATATACATTGGTGTCAATGGGCAGACCTAAAATGAACAAAATGTTCCGCTACTAAGGTCACCCTGTTTACAAAAGTGATTACAGATAGGGGACAACATTTCAATGACAGATCAATAGATAGGACCTAATCTAGGAATTACCTAGAAATATAAGTGTAAGTTGTGCCCGCAATTTTTCCAAAATTTGAGAGTATATGTGTAGCTACAAAGTTGATAGGCTCGTTAGTAGGCCTACGGTTGGCGGAGACTTCCAGATTTACGGTCCACAAATTGCAATACTGAACTGCCTAGTAGTAGTTCGAACAGTGCGTTCGTGATATTTTTGAGATGAGCGCATTCACATCGAGTTTATAGAAAAGTAATGATAGAAATCCACGGGCAACTGACTATTTTTAAGTTTAAACATAAATAGACCTACTTGTAACTTGTTAATACATTCAAAAGGTAATAGGCCTATTCATACACTGTGAAAGAGTGGTCGAGTACTCGCTCTGGGGGTACTGCAAATTATATATAATTCTGATTCTGCGGTTCTAAGATTACATAGGCGGGTATAGTAATTGGAAGCCCATACAATGTTGTAATACGTGATGTAGGGATTTATTAAGTAGTAGGCCTACAGGTTCAGAAGTAGGCCTATATTTTTGGGTAAGTTGTGGCGAATATGCCTATGATAAATAATGTCTATATATATATATATATATATATATATATATATATATATATATATATATATATATATATATATATATATATATATATATATATATATATATATATATATATATATATATATATATATATATATATATATATATATATATATATATATATATATAGATGATATTAATGTGATCGGTGCAAGTTAAATGCTTATCGATGTGAACTCCTACAAATTTAGTGACCAGTAGACACTTGATCTATAATTACATTGTCGATTTGTATGCTGAGGTTACAATTTAGGATAATTCTTCTCTGTCAGCGATATAGTATAAAATTCGTTTTCCTAAGTTTTAATGACAGTTTATTTGCATTGAACCATGCAGCTACAATTCCTAATTAGGCCTTTATGTTTATTTTGTTTTTTGGAGGGGTAATCCAGTCATTTTCTACGTTCAGGGCCACCCTCATCACTGCCCTTCTACTCTCAATGTAAAATGGCCCTTCCGCACCATCTCTGACCACCACCACCATCACCATCGTCATCATCATTAACCCTGAAAACGGATCCGTTGAGCCGATTTCTGAACTGGACCGTGACCGTTACGGTTGTTACTTTCACGGGAGCGGACTGACCAGTTTGGTTGAACCACCACACCTTTACTACTGATTGTCTTGTCCGCAGCTTAGGTTTATTGCCTCTGCCTCTTTGATATTTCAGCTGCCTTCTATACCACAGCTTCTTACTCCAACGACTTTCAACCTGGTTTGGTTTTACAGACACCGTTCTCCGCTTGATACAAACTTTTCTCCGCTCTCTCTCCGTAAAAAACTCGGAAGCCTCATCCAGATCCAGTCCTCTCAGCTGCGGAGTTCCACAAAGCCCTGTTCTTTGACCTCTTCTGCTTATCCTTCACACTACCCCACTCAGCTCACTCATTAAGCAAGCTTAGTTGACCATTAACTCTTAGGGGTCTGTCCTTGGGCCTCTCCTATTTGGAGAAAAGTGGACTGTAAAGTTTCGTGAAATGCCTTCGTTGGGTGGGGTCACGGAATCAAAGATATCTTGGGAAGTATTTGAAATATTGCAGAAACATTTTGGCCTTTTTCATCCAATACATCTTGCAACATGTGGTTAAAATTTCAGCCAATTCTGAGATGGTCGGGCGGGAACTTTCCTCAGTATTGGTTGAGTTGAGCTGGAATGACCCAAAAGTCACGATGAAGTATTGAGTCTTAAGTGATTTAAAAGATGATAGCGAGTTTGCAAGTCGGGCCTTTTGTGGTAGACGATTCCAAATGCGAGGAGCTCAGCAGCTAAAGGCACGTGATCCTACAATTGTCCTGAACCTAGGTTCTTACAACAAACCAGTATCAGAAGAACGCAAGAATCTGGGAGGGCAATATGGAGTCAGCAAAGTATTAAGATATGATGGAAGGCCAGTCTTCTGAGCCTTAAAATTCAAGCATGCAATTTTGAACTTAACGGGAAGCTAGTGAAGTTCACAAGGGCGATCTAATGCATTTGATGAAGAAGAACATTACCCTAGAAAGAGAATTTTGAACCCTCTGGTGCCTTTTTACATTTGCATAGTGTAATCGAGAACCAACAAGTGCACATGCCACTATTTTAGCCATGTCATTAGTCAGAGAATGTCTGATGTGACGAAATGCCTTGATGTGGTAGAAACAAGACCTGCAAATCGAAGATATGCGGGAAGTCATAGTGAGCGAGCGAGTTGTGAAGGGTGACACTGAGAATTTTGATTTTGTCTGATAGTGGGATTTTGGTTCCTGCAAGGTCAATAGAAGAATGCGAAGTGAAAGACTGCATATGCTGGTGAGTTGTGAAAAGAACTGCCTCTGACTTATCTGGATTGATTGCAAGATCATTATAGCCGAACCAAGTGTGAAAAGAGGACAAACAGTACTTAAGTTCAGTTTTAGCTAAGGGATCTGTTGCAGAGAGAGCAACGTAGAGTTGAGTATCATCAGCATATTGCTGGACCAATGTATTATGCAGGCATGCAATTTGACAAATTGGCAAAATAAAGATAGAAAATAGGATAGGCCCAAGGACAGAACCCTGAGGTACACATGAACGACAGGCTATAGGGTCAGAGCGAGATGAGTTTATTGCCACTCGGTAAGAACGATCGAGATAAGATGATATCCAGTCAAGAGCAGGACCAGTAATTCCAAAAGATGTGTAGAGTCGAGACAGCAGAATACCATGATCTACAGTATCAAATGCAGCACTCAAATCAAGAGATATAAGAAGAGATGCTTTGCCAGAATCCATTGAATTAAATATATTGTTAAGTGTGCCAGTAAGAGCAGTCTCAGTTGAATGATGTTTACGATAAGCCGACTGAAAAGTACTAAAATTTGGAGATGTTACATGCCCCTGAAGACGTATGAGAAACAGGCGTTCAAGCAGTTTGGAGATATTATTCAGATTGGAAATAGGCCTATAATTGGCCAGACAGTCCTTATCAAGATCAGGTTTTTTTAGTAGGGGTGTTACAAGAGCAGTTTTAAAAGCAGAGGGAAAGCGACCTTCACAAAAGGAGAGATTAGCCAGGTGACCAATGAGGATAGAAAACACACTTGAACAGGATTTAAGAAGGTTGGTTGGAATGAAGTCAGTTGTGATGATTTAGATGGAACATTTCCGATGAGTCTAGCAACTTCCTGTACTGTAACGGGAGGTAAGGTACAAAACTCATTACCAGGATTTCTAACATCGGGAAACAGTTTTGCCCTGTTTAACCCAACCCTATGCTTTGATATGGCAGACTTTAAGTTAGATATTTTAGCAGCAAAAAATTTTGAAAAACCTAAACAGAGCTTTTTGTCTTCAAGGTCACTAGATAAATTGGCAGCACTGAGCATTATAATCAACAGTTTAGTGACATTATTAGGAAATTAAGCAGATGCTTTTTAAACAAATACAGACTAGGCAGGTTACGGATTTCTAAAGGTAATTTATTCCAAATTGACAGACCAATACATTTAATGTTGAAGTATCTAGTGTTAGTTCTTGCAAAAGTACCACAAAAATTGGCAGGAAAAGTTCGGTTTCAGGTCACGATACAAGAGGCAGGCAGGCAGGCGACGACGAAAACAATAAATGAGATGTAGCCGTTCCAGATGATTTCTCATTTTCTCCGGACATTTTTCAAATCCTGAGGGATCATATCTACATTGGGGAAATAATTATAATAATAAATAGTAACTTCTAATGCGCCGGTGTCAAAGGCACAAAGCATCAACCGATGGCGCATCAAAGCCAAGCCGCAAACAGGTCATTATCCATGTCAGTCCACAATATAGGCAGTCTACAGTAGATAAGCAATTGAAAAATCCCATTCACCAAGAACTGTGCTAGTCCTATGTATGACCATAGAAAGACTATCAAATGACCTTGCAGAATAATGGCAAGTCTGGGGAATAAGGACTGATTTTAAGTATTGTGGTTGACTGGCATTCCATGCCCAATTAAGTTAAACAAGATAAATTCACTAAAAGTTAATTTCATTTTTCTCCAAATTCTTACGTGATACAGTCAACCTGAAATTATATTTGTGTACCAGCTTGAAGCTGTCTATCATAATCACCAAATATTTTCCAGAAAGCAAAACTTTAAAAAAAATTTGTTGTCCAGTGTTTTCAGCATACAGGGAAAATCAAGCCAACATAAACACTTCGATAAACATGCACAACAAAATACTACCGACAAAAGCACGCCGATACAAGTGCACTGAAGACAGGCAGCACTGTAACAGTATTTTGCACAAGATTAGCTAATATGCAAGCAATGTATAAACCAGAAATTCTTCTGTCAATTTCAAGAACCATGTAAGCAGTGATGGGCAGTAGTTAATACAATACAATACAACTATAATTTAATAATGCCCTCCTTACAAAGTTCCAAAGTGCACACTGAAGCCAGGAAACAGGAAACATTGAGAGCCATAAACAGACTGAAAGAGGTAAGTTTTCAGCTTGGGGCAGAAGACAGTCACAGTAAGAGAGTTGCAAATGTAGAGTTCCAGATGAAGGGACCAGCAACAGTGAATGAACACTGGCAAAACACAAGATGAGTGCCAGGAACAACATACTTTCCAGAAGAATCGGGTCGGAGAGAGGACTGGGCTTTAACAAAGCTACAAGATGTAACCACGGATGACAGCAACTATTAGTTGAACTACTATTTAAGTAGTTGAAAAGTAGCAAAATATTATTCTTCAAAAGTAATTATAAGTAGTAAACTACAAAATCTCAGTTTTAATTAACTACTTTTTTCTGTTACATATTTCCCAACTTGTCTCTGTCTCCATACTATCTTTCTGCCACAGGAGACAATAACACTTCTCACGTTTTATTTCCGGTTATGATTGTGAATTTTTAAGTTAATGTATGTGGTTTAATACTTCATCATTGCAACTCTGCAGTTCCCATTTTATGGCATGAGTAAAATATTTATGGCACGAGTAAAATATGTTCTGCTGTGCACTTTTGTCCTGCATGTTTTTGTTGGCTCGCGCTTATGTCGCTGTGTATTAGTCCCACATGCTTTTATCGGGTCACCAAGGTTTTCATATCAATACTTGTCACTGCAATAGACTTTTGCAAACAAATCTGATTGGCTGTCTCGGATATGTACTGTACTAAATAAAGTATGTTTCATATTACATTACATTTCAAACCATTTTCCAGCTACAGAAATGACAAGTCTTTATTGATGAAATTCAACAAAAGCAACAAAATGAATAGCTAAAATTAGTGAAGCATGGCAACCTAGTACTGTAACAACCAGATCTGTTTACAGAAACACATAAGGTTTCCAGGATGTATTAAAACTTGTGTTACAGCCAAAGCAGCCGAGTAACCATCATGCTTAACAAATTTCAATGTCCAAGTTTCCATCATGATCAACAGATTTCATTGTCCAAATTTCCTTTCTGCCCAGTCAGAGGCATAACTTTCCGCAGACTTTTAGCACATAGGTGACAAAACAGCTGTAGCACACTGCTCCATTACTGCATTGGTGTTGAGCCAACAGAAGCACTTTCGTCTTTGCCATGATGTGAAATGAACTGGAGGCGCAGCTGAAGAGGAAGACGCAGATTTCGAATCACCTTTTCAACCTCGTTCTTAACACCATCTCCAACAAACATGTACTTTATGTGATACCTTGGCAACGGTTGTCAAGGATATATCACAGAACAAGTTTTAGTACCAATTTGGAATGGCACAGGTCTTTCGCCAAAGAATTTGAGTCGTAATTCGTACGAATTCAGTACAAACATAGCATTTATTTGGTGCCACTAACACTAAAAGTGACCAGCATTACAACATCAATCGGGAAAACCAGTGATCCATTTTAATCCACTAAACACAACAATAACTGGCCATCTGAATAATTAGTTGATTGATTGACTGATTTACTGAACAGGAGATAACAATGAATGTTTGTTTATTCATATTAATAACCAATGAACCAATCCAGCCATCAGTTTACTAATCAAGGAATTACACTGTAATCCAACAAATACTGAAATCAAGCAATATAACCAATTAGTTAGGCAAAAATCAGCCAGTCAATCAAGCTAACAGCAGCCAACAAAACAATCAATCAGTCAAAGACAGCTTACAAGGGAAATTAATCTGAAAATGGAGTAGAGGCAATCAAAGTTTCTGGCCAAGCATTTGTAAGTCTTAGGAGTCAGCACAGAGTGAGAACAGTGTAGCAGCCACAAGCTCTCAGTTTTGACAGAGGAAGCCAACATAATTGTGAGATCAGGAATGTAGGTTCCCACTTTGGAATTTTTGTGATAGCTCTGATCACACAGTTTGACATTCCAGTAGTCCAATAGTCACACATGATAACAGTCTCTCTCTCTCTGTCTCTCTTTCTCAGTCTGTTTGTGTTTGTCTGTCTCTCTGGTAAAGGATACAAAAAATCGGAGATTGGATCCATGAAGCGAATGTGTTCAACAGACTTGTCGACCTTTTCCAACATCTCGTATAGCTCAACCGTAACCTATTCCCACAACACAAACACTTATATGTACATGTCTTCGTATCAACTGGTATTTAATTATTTAAATACAATCATACAAACAAATTAACTTGCTCTTCTCCAATAAATAGTTTACTACTTTCAATAAATATTCCTTGGTTTTCACTGACCTATCAGTTCCTAGAACTGACTAAAATTAGTTCAAGAAAACTCTGCTGTGTTAGTTTACTAAGATCATCTCGATTCGAATTAAACTGAATTGAATAGCTATTACTGACTTGTCAACATCACATAAAAAGTTTTGCAACAATCAAATAAACAGAAATTTATGCAGAGGTCATAGGTCAACTAAAAAGGTCCAATGGACTCACACAGGGCTTGGCTGGCCTATTTTTTCCCCAAAAGTTTATTTTGTGGTGACTATACACAGTGAAAGAACTTTCATTTTACACATAATAGCATTATGTAAATAATGTAAAGAATAAAAGGCAGTACACAACTGATATAAATTTGAGGGTTAATAGTTAACTCGACAGGAAGAACATTGCATGAAGATAACAAAAATAGACAAGCTTGATCAGTTTTGAAAAGAGTTTAAATGTTTGCATTTTAATTCAGTGATATGAAATTTTGTCACAGTGCCATAAGCCCCCTTTCAAGCGTGGACCACGATTATTACATTCATCACAAACCTTTGTTGTACACAAACATGTGCAACTGCCTCAGGGTGTAAATGAATAGCAAATTATAAAGTCCCAGGTCAAAGCGGACCACAAGTCTGTGTAACACTGCAAACTTACCTCAAGCATGCATCGAGTTCTTTCAAGATGAAACCGCTGCAAGAATGGTCCAACGAGATGGCAGACAAAGAGAAACTGTTCTTCTGTCTTAATCACAGGCTTCAGGTTCTCTTTCATGAACCTGTATGGCAAATCAAAACATGCTGTTGAGACAGACGGTATCAACATCAATAAGTATTATCTGACTGCGTGAATATTAAAATTATGCCACAACACGAGTTCAGACCTAACTACAACCGACAACGACAACGGCAACGAAGTAAGGAGCCAAACTGGCCTCTAAGGTGGCAAAAGTGTTTACAACTTGAAGGGGCACTATTTAACTGATCTCAATGAATGAATGAATGAATGAATGAATGAAACTGCTAATGCATTTGCCTCTCATTTGACACTGCATCAAGCATTCGAAAGCCAAAGTACGTTCCTCTTTGGAATGTCTCAGGTTGCTCATACGCAGTGTTGCCTTTAATTCTGTTGAGCATACATTTTCAAACTGCCTTAGAATGCACTTGCTAAGATCTGTTAGTCATGTGTGCAGTGCATTTGAGAGTGCTCTAAACTACGCATCATGATGTATACGTTTGAAACTGACAATTTATTGCCAAGCCACACAACCAAAATGGAGGGATTCTCCAGTTGCTGGCTAGCGCCTGTTGTGTCCAAACTTCAGCTGGAAAATCCTTGACTTCATGGCCATATCTCTCAGGACAAAAGATCGAAACTACCTCAGCTTACACCTTCTCAGAAGGGCAGATATGATTAATGGCCCAGTTGGTCTTCAACTGAAGTGACGCCAGTAAGTCCTGGTTATTCTTAGCCAGAGCAAAAAGATTAGTCTCTAGTTTTATTTAGCTTAGACTTACACAGTGATCTGGCTGAGCTGTCCAATGCTGGCATGTTCCCATACAGCATGGCATAATGCAAGGACGTAGCTGTACAAGACTTCACCCAAGACCTGGTGGCTGGCATTAAAATTGAACATCTGGAATGGATTTGACCATTGACCAGCATTTGACAAATGTGGATCAACAATTGCCTCCATGATGCAGTCATTTAGTACCAGCCAGTAGCCTTCCTACACAATGAACAAACAAATGCAAAGAATCTGCAAACACAAAATAAGATAACATATTATAAGATAACATATTCAGACATTTATACAATTGCCTTTCAGACGCCTCGTTCAGAAACAAGTGGATACTGGGTTCAAATTATTTGCAGAGATATTTTGTCATCTCCTTACCACAATTTTCTCAACAAGTGACCACTCAGCAAAAAGTAATCATGGGGTACAGTAGAGGAGGAGGATAGGAGAGAGGAGGATAGAAGCGTTCGAGATGAAATGTCTAAGAATGATCATGCAAATATCGTGGATGGAAAAGCGGTCAAATGAATGGGTACTGGAAGCGGCTGGAGTAGAGAGGAATCTTTTGAAGACAGTAAGGAAAAGGAAATTGATATATTTTGGCCACATCATGAGGAAGGAGGGAACATGCATCGAGAAGGAGATAATACAGGGCACAATACCGGGAGGACGGAAAAGAGGAAGACCGAGAATAAACTGGTTGGGCAACATCAGGGCATGGACTGGGCTAACAATGGAGGAGATGCTCAGGCTGGTGGAGGACAGAGGACACTGGAGGAACATTGTGCATGATGCGGCCGAATCTCGGAACGAGGAAGGCTGAGAATGGAAATGGACAGTAGCCAAATGGCTAGAGCGCTCGGCTTGTAAAAAGAAAAGTACGGGTTTGAGCCTCCCTAAAACGGTTACAGAACAGAGAAGTCCTTCCTTCACTCACAACTTCTCAGTGCCATTAACTGATGCTTAGTCATCAAACAGTGGTGCTTAATAACAAATACATGCAGAAAATAATTATTTGAAAATGTAACAAATTCACTTATGACTTCATCATTCTTTTCTTTTTCATCCAGTTACTGCCTGGTAATGGAGGAAAGGATTTCTGTAAATTGGATAACAGACACCTAAAGAAGCTGTCAGATTTGTATTTCCAGATTACTAGCACCAAGCCATGCAGTCCCCTTCTTAACTATCTTGCCTCATTAGCCCTAATAGATGCATCAAACAGAACAAAAGTTCTGAAACATTTTCTCTATCCTGATGAGAAACTCAGGAACTAAACCCCAAACCTCTGGATTGGGAGGTCAATATCTTAACCACTTAGAATAGTACTTAAACTGAAGAACTAAACCCCAAACCTCTGGATTGGGAGGTCAACATCTTAACCACTTAGAGAAGCACTTTAACAAAGGAACTAAACCCCAAATCTCTGGACTGGGAGGTCAACATCTTAACCAATTACAAAAACAGCTTAACAAACAAAAGGCTTAAAAAATTACGGGTAGAGAAGTAACGACGAGTCCGATGGCATTCATCCAAGCAAAGATCTTCTCCCGTGGAATCTGGATCATGCTTTAAACAAAACAACATTCAGAGACCAGTTTAACATGTCAGTCAATATGTTCACTCTTTCCACCAAGTCTTCTAAACATTAATTTCCAAAATACCACACTTTATTTATGGTCAGCTTCTATTCAAATTCATTAAGTGCTGTGGCAACTATATTAACTCCACAGCACATTTTTATGGAGTAACATGTACCAACTGTCAAAACACAAGTCTTTAAAAAAGGAGCCTCTGCAAGTGCATTTGTATCTTCTAAAATTACGTCATTTTCAAAGTCTTCTTTATTGGTACTTCCATTAAGTACACGTCATACACCACGCATGTATTGCAGTAATCAGCTATCTAAGGCACTCAAAAAACAACTTTCCCAAACTTTCTGCATATTGATTTCTCATGCACTGGACTTTCCTCTTGGCACAAGTTAAAGCCACTATATAAACACTTTGAGACACACATACACACACACACGTACACACACTGATGAAACATGAATTATTTACCAGGGTTCAAGTTTCTACCTCGTTCAAATTGTAAGATTACAACAACATGCAAATTTATAGCATAGATTCTCATACGGTGAGACCAGAACATGGATCCCATACTTCAGTCGACTTCAGAATATACGACACAACCTCATTTAGGACACAGTATTTGGTATTGCTTCCAAAGGTGGCATTATAATGAAGATTCAGTTCATGGTAATATTTCTCTTTTGATAAACGACTTATCAGCCATTCCAACACTTTCTTCTTTCAATCTCTTCATCTCTCTCTCTGCAATTTTTTCACATTATGCAATATATGCAGGCATATATTCTTCACATTATGCAAGCATTTATATACATAAGTACATAAGTAACTATATATATACATATATATATATATACACATATATATATACACACACATATATATATCACCTTCTAAGAACCTCGAAGGCGCTCCTCTACCAACCTTAATGACTTTAGAGTTTGTTAGGAAAGACAGCTTCATCTGAAGACACTACCATGGTGCCATAGAAGTTACAAGAGTAGACTAGATTAGATAAGTAAGAGTTGTTTACCCTTTAAGTATGATGTCAAACAGAGCACGCCCCACGGTCTGGCTACTGACAGGAAGAGCCATCAGCTCAATTGCCGTAGCATGAAGTGCATGAGCTGCCTGATTCGGAAACTCGTTAAACCGCCAATCGAATGCAGGAAAGGCCGGCTTTCCAGCAATGGCTGAAATTTTATTGTCATGGAAATTTCCAGTAAGTTCCTCAACCTAATTAACTAGAAAATGTGAAGTATAGGAATCATCCATTCATTATCAAATGTTCAGTGCACGATAGTTCAGTGGTTAACATGCTGGACTGTCAACCCAGATCGCTGGGGTTCAAATCCCCACCAGGGCAGAAAGATGTTCCATAATTTCTGCTCCACTTGTACCCCCAAGCAAACTCAGCTATCAAATAAGTACACTGACTGCACACGTCAGCAGGAAGATCAGACGGCAAGGTAGAGGGCTGGTCACTCTCTCTGACAGGCCGAGACTAAGAAATCAAAGTTGCTAACACTTCATATCCAGGTCAAAAACTCCATCAAAGCCTAATGATATTTCAACTCTTTGCTAAGATAAGGCACATAAGTTTACATCAAATGGCAATGTATGTATGCAGCTGAGCATTTATATATCTCCTTTTGGAACCTCTCAACAGCAACGTGATGTCAACATGCAAAGTCAAGGATACTGTCTACAAGTCGTCCAATAAGCCTGATGTAGTAGTCCTGTTCTGGAACCCAAGGTGAATCCTCTGGTGACTGGAGGTAGGCAATATAATCATCAGTCAGGCACCATTTCTCTGGCTTCAGCTCCTTCAGGGAACCTGAAAAACAATAAAGGCTGCATTTGGCCTTAAATATTCAGAGTGCACTGTATGCATTTCAGACATTTTTAGATCATTTGGCCCCAGATTACATCAACGGATTATGTATGCCAATTTTTTCATCTCACAACACCATTTGCACTCAGCAACTCAAAGAAAGCTCCATATTCCAGCACTGAGAATTAAAACAGTACAGTTCATGGATTACTGCAGTTGCTGGTTCATCTGCCTGGAAATAGCTTATTATCTGACAAACGTGGCCACCAGCTGTAAATCAATAAATCGATTTAGAAATGGGCTTAAAACTGCAATGTTCCTTAAAACATATTCACATAACTGAGCGAGTCTGTAACACCCCAGGCTGTATAAATCGTGAACTAAAATGCCCAAGTAATAATAATAATCGTTATAGCACCTATTCAAGCACCTATCAAAAGTGCCATCAATTTTCACTGGATTCGATGTTCACACTTTTATGAACCACTGTTAACAGAGGCACATAATAAAAGAGTGATAATCTCAATTCCACAGATCACCACTGCCAGGACAATCAGTCAGTCAACCACCCACCCAGTTACATGTAGCTAACTAGTCAGTCAGGCACACCAACAATTTACGAAATGCAATTTAACACTTACACTTGTTACTTTATAGGTGTCCCATAATTCGTTACGTACCAACAATGGCTGCCACCAACTTCTTCTTGAGAAATGGTCGATCCCTTAGTTTCTTTTCATAGTAGTGCAGAGTGCTGTAGAGATAAGTCAGAGGGCGATCTGTTGGAAAAAAATCCAATTATCCAATTAAACAGAACAACTCTGTTAACAAAAATTTATAAAATAATGAAACTATTACGACTATCATGGAATTTATACAGCACAAGTTAACATAACTAAATACATGGCAAGTGAGCTAGATATATTTGCACTGAACACATGTGACCTCAGCCATTGAAATTAAAACAGGTTGACATAAATTATCACAAACAGAAGACATTAAGATATAGACACTTGTTCAACTCGTTTAGTCATCTAAATTGAGAATATTTCAGAGACAATAAGGTCAGTTGGTACACATAATATAATGAACTTATACAGACAAACAGAAAAACATATAAAATTGGAAAAGTATCCATAAATATAGCAGTATTTGACATTCTTTTTTAAATGAATCTCTTATGAACAAGCTATAAGAGAAAAGACTGCATTGTCAGTAGGTAACAATCAAATCAGCTGAATTGGAAAACCTGTAAGACTGATGCAAATGATATTTTAAGAATACTTTAAAATTATGCCCAAATAATACTAGATCAGCCAAATTTACCATGAAATTTATACAGCATTCCGAGATGGTCCAGCAGAGTTTCAAGTGATTTTGAAACAGGTGGTAGCTCAAGGAAGCGATGAATGACAATATCAAACACCTGTAATTAAACAATAAGATTAAATAAGAATATCTAACCTGCACTTAAATCTCTAACAGATGTCCAGGCTACCATCGTCATAAATAATAATGCTGATTTACCAATCAAAACACTACAAGCAGCATCCTTAATTGAACTAGCAACAATATCACTGTGATAATTAATGCTACTAGTTGTCGGCCAACATAACACCAATTTTGTTAGTGACCTAACAACATCAACTTCATTAGTCAGAATTCAAGTTTCTGGTGTTAATTAACAGACCACAAAATAACCCATTTGTTTATAAGTGGTAATTGTAATCAACTACTGAAAACTCCCCTCTTCACCTCAAAGCACAAAACTATTATTGAACCAAATGGTTTAATCCTACTGATGAAACTGTGGTCAAAACGGCTAAGGAGTCTATGTCACCAGTTACAACACAACCTATTCCAGAAGGATGGACCAACCAAGGCAACATGCCATGGATGCATTGAGGAAGTTTGGGATCAAAGAACAGCCATGTCACCATGCGTCTGCGGCTGATAGTTGCATGTTTATCTTTCACATAAGCAACAGCCCTAATTAATTAATTTCTTGCATTCAATACGTGTTTAAGGTCAGTAAATCTTAATCTGAGGCACGACAAAAGTGTGCGTGAACAAATTGTCCTGTGTCAATACACAGAGTTTGCTCAGCTGGCATGAAGCCGCAATCATTGGATTACAGCCTTGAGCAAACTCTTAATGGCTCGACATAAGTTGGTGGCTTATGTGCCAGCCTTTCACCTCTGACTTTGTGGCTCAAA
The DNA here is from genome assembly GCA_964023275.1 of Norana najaformis. Taxonomy (NCBI): domain Eukaryota; kingdom Metazoa; phylum Annelida; class Clitellata; order Crassiclitellata; family Hormogastridae; genus Norana; species Norana najaformis. The sequence goes on along the minus strand of OZ029913.1, from coordinate 54,810,982 downwards.
GTCTAGTGCAAGTGCAGTTAACAATCCATTGCTAATCTTATATAGAAACAACATCATATCCAGTTCCTAGATTGGTCGTGCAATGTTTCTGCTTGAGCCAAAGTAATTTTCAATCTCAGAACCATTCCTCTGAAGACCGTTACTGTTAGAACCATGTAATAAATGAGCAATGACATCTAAATCAGAAACAGTTGCTCCAAAACTGAACATAGTAAAAAGTTCAGTTATTAAATAAACATGTAAATAAATAAGTAACTAAACATTTTAGTGTCCTAACAATGATGTCATCTCAGAAGCATACCCGCAAAAATCGTAGACATATGTTGCCAAAATATATCGGCAGGTATTGCGGCTGTTGGGTCATGTCGGCAACTCCCTCAAAATAATACTTCTCAGGAAATTTCTGTTTAAAAAATACATAATAAAACTTTTTATTTCATCAGTTAATTTAAATCTATTCCAACACTTAATGTCTGTGCTAAAAACATTATCAGCATTACTAAAGAAATAATTTTACACTGGAGTATAACATAAATCCCGATACAGTGTTGTTGGGAATATATATCCCAACTTCAAATCATGAGACCTCATTAAACCTTTGCATGCCAGATATTTTTAGCCCTTGTCCTGGCCCAGCCAAATATTTGTTGGGCTTTTGGTCCATTTCAACTCATAACGGTAAAAACATAACATCTCATAAACCACCGAAGATAGAGTTAATGATATAAATTTTGAACAAGCCTACGTTGTTAAGTATTGTTTTAGTATGCTAGTATCATTTAGATACGACAAGTTGAATGTGATGGTTTGGCATAAGTGTTTCACGTGTGGTATATGTATTTCGTCGTTTTGTTTTTTGCCTATGTTTTAAATAAATATATGTTTGTAAGGTATAGTGCTTCATCAGTTATTATTAGATCACAGTTTAAGGCAGATTGCACAACTGACTGAGCTGAAAGACCAAATGAATGACAAAAAGAAAGGATCAGCCTACCCTGTGGAAGGCCATGTGTTTCTCATGCCAGTTGTTCTGTAGCCAATGCTCAGGAGAATTCTGAAAGTCCCAATCAACTCATTTTTATTATTATTACTGTCATTATTATTTCTTTACTCAATAATTGTCACCACGCAATGAAAGAACAGCAATTGGTGCTGAGCAACTGCATGCAAAGAACTTGCTCCAGTTTCCTACGCAGTAACCGTCTCAGAGGATGGCTCAAACCCACACGCTTCGCATTACGAAGTGAGCCCTGCAACCAACCATCTACCGTGTCTTGCAAAGCACATCATTTTACTCCTATTAGTGTAGACAAGCAGGAGAGTGTAGAAAAATACTGTGAAAAATATACTACCATAAAGGCATTTGACTTTGAAACAAAAAATTAAACTTAGCAGAATTCTGGCAACTGACACAGATGCTTCTATTAACAGGCATCTGTGTCAGTTGCCAGAATTGCTCAAGTTGTCTGTGTAAGGACCTCAAGCAAGTCCTTTGCTCACAATTCCTCAGTGCCATCAATTGATGTTTAGTCATTAGATAGTGGTGTTTAATAAATGCAGATATAATGATAATAATAACAGAAAATTGCAACATACCTCCTTCACAAAGTCAACAACCCGATTGCGGAACTCAGAATTTCGCAGAAGCAGTAGCTGAATTATGAAGAACCCAACTTGTGCCTCGTTTCCTTCAAGGTTCCTAAGCACCTAACAACAAAGCACGGTATTTTATTTAGTAATGCTGATAATGTGATCAAATAGCCTAATAAATTTCAACATCTTCACAGCCACCAATGCAAAGAAAATGTTTCTTAGCATACAACTTAAGGCTCATTTATTTAAAAAAAGAAAGATAATAAGACAGATATGTCTCAATTCTTTTGGAAGTATGAAAGGCCAAAATTTTAATGGTAGTATGCAGTGGTAGTATGTATTTTGGTGGTAGTCCAAAAGGCAAAAAACAAATAGCCTCAAATCTATAACAGAACAACAAACCAAACTGCCAGTACAAAACTTCATTAGATGACTATCAGTATCATTGAAATGTCCTCAAAACACATTACGCAAAGACATATATTCAGAAACAATATATATATTGTATATATATATATATTATATATATATATATATATATATATATATATATATATATATCAGTTATATAGTAAAACCATCTATATATATATATATAAAATATATATATATATATTATATATATCAATATATATATAAACAATGACATATATTCTGAGTGACTAGATACTGACCAACCTGCAACAGATCTCTAACAGAAAGTACACCAGACCCTCCTTTTAGCCTGCCTCTTTTAAACACAGATTCTGATGTAAAACAGTCAAGTACATTGATCCAAAATTTAGTTATGCTTCAGAAAAACAACCTCATATTACCAAAACCTCGTTATAAGTTGGTCTTATATACGGCTGCCAAAGATAGAGTAACAATAAGGTTCCAGGTTGCACACACAAAATTAAAGCATTTAAGACTAAGGTATCATATAATCTACACGAGTCAACAATGAAGATCTTTAGCGACACTGTCTACGTACGAGACAGAGCACCAGTCTATCCAGAGGAACAATGGAACATTTCCAGATGAGATCGTTAAGTGATTCCATGCACTTGTTGACCTGCTGTCCGGCACCAGAAAATGAGAATTCGTAGACGAGATAATCAGCAAAAGTACGAAGCTGATTTGCTAAAGCACGTGGACCCAGCCTTTCGAGAACCCTGAAATTTAAAAAAATTTAATTAATTTTGGTTATTTTGGTATTTGCATTGGAACAGCTTCCTCTTTTATTTACTGTCCAATGCTGTGGTGTGCCACTAGTCAATTCATTGTAAAAAAACTACCAAAGTAACTGTGTTAACCATATTTTGGAGCTTCATAGTTTGTTCTTACATTGATTGCCTGTACCTGGGATTTTGAGAAATGTATTACATACTATTTTCAGCTCTCTGGATTTAACATTTTCAATTGACTGTTTACATAGTTGGAATTTCTTCTCACTCTTCATTCTTTTAATAGCTTTAGCTCTTAAGTCACAGCATGTGCATTTCTTATTCTTGATCGACTGCTTACTCACTTGAATTTTTGGTCACTATTTCAATTTTTTAATAAACACATTTAGGCTAACTTTCAAGGTATTTGCATTTCTTATTTTTTGATTTACATTTTAACTGTTTGTCATTGCTTCGTTTCTCTAAAGTGGTTAACGCTAAATTTTAAGTCCTCTGCATTTTTGAATAACTGTTCACCTGAATGAATTGTTACTATATTTCATTTGTTTAAGCCACATCTTTTGCAGTTGCAATTAAAAGTGCATCATTTACAACACCGCAGTGAATGTTTTATCAGTGAAATGATACTGTAATGCCTAACAAGTCATTAGGTATTACTACATATACATTAGAAATGACTACACACTAGGCATAAACATTATTACTACATATAGGTAGAAGTAACACTACATAAATGTAGACAATATTACAACATAGCTGTAGACTGAACACCACATAGCACTATATTTATTTAGACATTATTGCTGCATAAATGTAGCCAAAACACTACACTGATGTAGACCTCTTTCTCTCCAAATTTGTTGCACCTAGTGTATGTGTGCAGATGATAGAATCGCCTACTACAATTGTTGCAGAGAAGACTTCGCCATTAGGTGTTAATCCTAAGTCCACGCTAGTAGATCGATTCTCTACACTATTTTCCAAGAGAAGTAATTCACCTAATCTTTCACAACTTTTCATTTATTTTTACACTAAAATCATGCACAGTAGTTTGCAAAAGCAGTTAACGATAAGGATACTTCTATACGCACTTGTAAGCCATTGGAGCAATGCGATTATCTTCCTGCAGCGATTTATACAGAACACTAGAAACAAATGCAAGCAGAAAATAATGAAATTCAGTGCAATAAAAAAACACTATTCACTGAATTCACATTTGCATCTACTATTCCACTCTGCCTTATGGCTCATAAAATTTCCTGTTGTCAGACTTTAAAAAATATCTGTTGCAAAAAGGCTGACATTTTAAAAGTTCAAAATTTCAGTTGTACCATACTGTACTTGGACTGATGGTTATACGATAAAGCATCAGTCATGCTCCAGAGCCATCAAGGTTCAAATCCATGTGTGAAACGTACAATCTGAAATCTGTTACTGAGTCACGTAACCCATAAGGAGAGATTTCATCATGGCTTCATTGTTACTTTCACGATGCTTGGGTTTCAGCTGAAATGTCATTCAACCTGGGGCTTAAGCTAGTGAATAATTACACTGACAGCCACACTTAAGTATGCAATTACCTTGCTCTGTAATCATAATCGTAACTGCACATTTGTCTAGCACCTCTTCAAGAAAACTCATCAAAGGTGCTAATGAAAACACAAGACCATCCTGGATAGAATGACCTTGAACCAATGGCAAAACAGAGACTCTGCTTGTATAATGCAAAGCAATGTAAAGTAATGAATTATTCTGTAATGTAAAATAAAGCACACTGCACAATAATGTAATGTAAAGAGACAGACTATTTACATAGAGCCTTTTCTATAGCAAAGTACTCTCACAGTGGGTTAAGCAGTCATGAAAGTTAAGGAACAGTCGGCCACAGTGTTATTGCAGGAAAGAAGTTTTCATCAGACACCTAAAAGCTTTTGCTATTTAGTTTACTGCACAGCACCACAAAATTAGTTTAGGCACAAACAGAAATCCCTTAACAAATAAATGGCATAATGAACAATCAAATAAACAAGAAACTATTACCATATTCTGCCACTTCTACCACTGGCTTAGTAGTTCCTAAACTCTGACAGACAGACAACCTCTTCTTAGCCTTGGTATATGAGGGCAGAAACCCAGTCCTCTCCCTTGCTGCCTGATCTTCTGATTTTTTACACTCTCATAAATTCTACCACTTTCACCACTTCTACAGAAATAGTTGAGAACTAAGCTTAGCATAAGAAATGGATCTAAAACAATTCACTATATTCAAACCAGAACAGAAATAATTGTATGATAACAACAAATCTAAAGAACTACTGTCTAATAGAATTTGCAGCTTACCATATGAACAGCGCAGGGCTTGTTGGTGTTGAGAAGTGTGCAATGAGATCATGCTCACTAGCCATGCCTGATTGCAAAAATTAACAGCCACAGTAAAAAGCCAGGTCAAAAATATATGCAAGATATCTTTTTATGAACTCCTAAACACAAATTATCGTATTTTCCAGACTATAAGTCATGGTTTATTACATGAAATGTAAATGTACATGTTTTTACATATCGACAGTACAGCCTCATCCCTGCTCATTTTTCAATGAATTTATCAGGTCAGATCCATCACCATCGCTGCCCGTTTGAAGAGGCACCACGCCACTGAACTTCTGGGGATGCATCTTATTGAAAGGGGTGACTTATGCATGTATAATCTGCCATGCTGAAAAGATAAATATAAGCAAAGAAATTAAAATGTATACTCTGTACTGAGCATGACTGATTTAAGTATTCTTCACTTGAACGTTACTCTAAACGCTGTTAAAATTAGTGTAAGATTTATGAAAGTCTTAGTGTGGCTAGAAAGCTCAAATAACTTGTCTTATGTAAAATCATTTACAAAATAGTCTGCTGTTACTTTACTACTGCAACTACTACAGCTACTAGGTGATAGTATCCATTTGCTTTAAAAAGGCTACATAGCAATGTAGTTAAGAGCCAAAATGATTGTGATTTAAAACCAGATAATTTGTTTCTGGCTACATTAATATCTCCTGTTTCCACACATTAAAACCCTGCTGCACCTTGGGAAATGGGCTGCCTGCACCGTCGACAACATGCAGCCGACACAGCTGCTGACCTCAGGTGGAAAGGGCACAATTACCATAATTTATCTCAATGCTCAATGAACAATGTGTCTCTTTATCATTTCTGGGGACAAGTCTTTACCTGCATCATAACAGCTGTGTCTACCTTCAGCAGTCATTGCTGGACTAAGAGCTAGCTGCAGAGGTGATCGTGCTGCCAATCACTGCTGCAGGGTCACCGTTTATCAGAAGTTAATGAATATCAACTTGTACTCGCTGTGTACCGCTACCTTGGTCATGTAATAACTTGGCAATATTCACTACAGTCATCGAATAGGACGATGTTAATGAATATTGTGAAATTATATGAAGCACTTTATTGCAGTTAAAACAAACCCATACAAACTAAGCACTATCACTTCACTTGTTTTAATTGTGGCACTATACAGCCATTACGCATCTTTTTCTACATTTAGTATCTTTAGTTTCGTTGGGTGGAAATAATAATATTGTAATGGTACCATCCAAACTATCGACTAGAAAGCATTAAACACCAAGCATTGCAAATCTTTAATTTAATCAGTGCAACAAATTTTATTTCAACTGAATTTCACTACATCACAGTGTAGCCAAGAATACAATTACCATTGCTGCAACTTCATTAACAGTGCATCTAATATGTTGATTTTACAAAAAAATTTGCCATTTTTGCATCTTATTGAAAGGTGCGACTTGTATTACAGAAAATGCACTGTTATGAAGAGTGGGATGATGGCATTATGCAAATGAGACTAAGAGTCAGGCAATTAATTCCGCTATCATCTGTAACATTAGTATTTTAGCACTGGCCCTGAAAAATGATAAAAATAGTTTATGGCTTGAAAGAAAATAATTATTTTATTTTATTAATAGAATTACCTCTCTCCTCACATGTACATGTCAGAGGAGCTAAACTAACTTCCTGAAAACAATTTTACTAAATGTCTTGTCTAAAATATAACCAAGAAAGTCTTGCCAAAACGGTGACTTACTTTTCCACTTCCGGTACTCTGTTTCAACATTTCTCTTCAGAACACTTTTGTCCTCTCGTGGTGGTGTGTTGTGCTGGAAAAACTCTTGAAGCGCCGGTGGAAAACAGGCGAGCGTGTGACTGGACCAGCTGTGTGGAGTGCAGCTCATGATGCTCGTCAGGACGTCCTTGCACCAATTACTTGTAAGCGATTCTGAACCTACACAAATTAACGTATTATAAGTATCGTAATTAGCCCAAGCTTACACCAGTTTATCAACAAGTGGACTCTGTAATCACCCAGGGCAAGTTCTTTGCACATAGGTAACTCAGTCACCCAGCATTTGGTATCAACATCATTTGGGTTGTAAATGACAAGTCTGGGCCCTTGGAATTTCTTCACTGCTGGTTAAAAAAAGAAATGAGTGCTTGTCCTATGTCCCACCGTAGGATAAGGGAGATTTTACTTTTTAGCAGGAGATTTTGCTTTTTAGCAGGAGATTTTGCTTTTAACGGGAAAGTTTAATATTGCACTGCAAAATTAATAAAAATTATTAAAATTACACTGCAGTGTATTTATATTTTATTAACAATCCTCAGGTGTGTGATCCTGAGGTTGACAGATATTTGTAAGCACAGAGACAACTGCTGCAATCCAAAATCTATCGGTTGCATAGCTTCATAACAAAACTTGGACACAAAGGTAAAAGATAAATGCAATAGCAATCTGCCATTGCATCACCTGAGTAATGAACAAAAAGAACTTCAAAACCTAACACTTTGTGGGTTGGCGCTCTGAAACAGAAATGACAGTACTGCTTCTCTCCCAAAATTATTAAAATCTACATGGGCTTTGAACCAATATACATTGGCTCTGAACCTCACATAAATCTTCTTTACAATACAAATTTATAGTTTTAGTTTCAAAACATGAGGTGTGTGGTGTACATGGGCACAGTTACATTACCATCACACAATCACTTCAGATTTGATCCTTCAAATATTGCCTAAACTCATGCTGTTCATCTAATACCCTGTTTTAAATCCATTCACCCAATGGAAGGCTGAACAATTCAAACTCTGCCTTAAAAATCTATGACAGAGTCTCTGGGCGTTTCCCTTGAAGAAGTGCTTTTAAAGTGCATGATGAAAACAGTAAATTTTCGCCAGTGATATAAAAGCATCACTCGAAAGTATTGTTTCAACAATTAATAAAACTGTAATCATGGCACTGAATACAGATTCTGAATACCACCAATAATAATTTAATATAATAATATCATTGTGGAGTGTATTAAGATTGTTACCAAATTCATTATTATTATGATAATAAAGTTCACTCATATTTTACTAAATTTTCATTTAATGTGTTTCTATTAACACCATATCAGTCAGTTAGTCGAGTTAGGATAAGCTCATGTTTGCCAACATAAATGCATGAAATAAATTATATACAGAAAAGATGTCAGAGACAGAATCAGTAGAAGTTTGCAATACAGACCACAGTTCTAAATAAGTAATTGCCTGGGCAGGAATATGATTCAAACTGTCAAGTGCACACAAGTGCACACTCTTCATTATGCAGTTTTCTGTCAGAAATCTGACCAAAATAAATAAATAAAAACCAAATTCCTTAATTTAACAAACTAATTAAGTATAATCAAAGAAATTCTTTAAAAAATTTCAGATCTCACACAACTCTATAATATTCTGTTACATTGTTCAACATCTTAACTACAAACGAATGCTCAGTGCAAAACAAAACACAACAAATTAAACCAGTGTCCTAAAAACAGAGGTCGGTCACACTGCTCAGAGTTTTCCTACAGAATTAAATGCTTTCTTATTCGTTATTTTTAATCATCTCTCAGCGTTCCATTAAATTCTTATGGGTCATACGTGAAGAATTATCATGTCCAGTAATTAAGAAACAGTGTATAAATCTGTGCATTGTGCCCCAGTCACAAATAATAATGCCACCAGACTCAAAACTGTGCACTCTGCAAAGTTTTCAGACTTGCTATAATGCAGCGATGAAATTTAAATTAATGTTTATAGCACGGGTGATCAATAAACTTTTCTGAGTTGAGCTGAATTTAACACACAGATTTAAGCTGTACTAGAATTTCCTATAAATATTTTTCTTTGCCACGTTTTCATGATTAAATGGCATATTATATAAATACATTAAACCACGTGTACTTGCTCACAATCTGGATGTTCAGTTACATTACGTTAGCTCAGGCAGGTAAATTACAGCTCACAAGAAGTTTTCTCTTATTCCTAGAGTATGCCACAGAATATCAGCTGGCAGTATTTTCTGTTTCACAACCAAATCAGTAATTATGGTAAATATATTTTACATGGTTTTCCAAACTACTGGGTTGTATTAGATACAGCATGCATTTCTGCAATTAAAAGACATAAACATCCAAAGAACAATATTATTTTTTTGGACCCAAGAAATTTTTAGATTTCCAATTTTCCCAAGAACACTGTTCACCTCTGTTTTGCTACACAGTTTAATAACAGCTGGTAACTATTCCTTTAAGCAGAACCTTTTGTGGCTTTTTTCTTTTCCCAGGTAAAATGATCAGTGTTTCCTGAAAATTGTTAACTTACACTTTAAATCACCAAAAACCTCAGTCAAAAGGCAATAAAAGAGGTAACCAGGCAGAAGATCCTCAAAATCAGACATATGTAAATGCCACTTTAGACAGCTTTGTGGCCTATTTTTGAACTGCAGAACCAAAACCCAAAATCCGAATTAATATAACTATTCATTGTAACTGTAACCATAATCATAAATTTGTGTATCATCTCTACACAAGAAACTAATGACAGCCACTCTCTATGTTAGCACAAATAAGTTCATCATAACGTTCATCTTATGTATCTATGAACAGCAGATGTCTAAGACTGAAGGATCTTTCAGCTGAAGTGCAAACACGACAACAGCAATCCAACATCAGGACATTTCCTTAAATTTCCTTAACAAGCAATGTCAATTTCACGTGAAGAACAGGATTCAGAGGTGAAATGTAACTGCATAAATAAGCATTGTGCCAACATATCGATTAAAGCAGCTGACTGATAGCTTTCTGCATTCTGAATTCTAGGATGAAATTGGCTGTTATCATCATGATCCATGGGCCGAGAGCCCGTAGGTGTCCACTGCATGCATTGTCGCTTGTCTCCACAGTTCCCGATCTTGTGCTGTTCTTATCAAGGCATGCAAGTCTTGCTTACACCAATCCCTTATATCATCTGCCCACTCCCTGTTAGGTCTTCCTCGTCTCCCATTTCCGTCCATAATTCCCATCATCACGCTTTTTATTTTTCTACTGTCATCCATCCTGCATATATGTCCAAACAAGCGTAATTTCCTTCTCATTATTACTTGTATTAGATCTTCTTTTATGCTCAGTCTTCTTCGGACCTCCGTATTTGTTACCTTCATTGTCCAATTCAGATGTAATATTCGTCTATAGCAGTACATTTCAAATGCTAATATCTTATCTTTATCCGTCTTTTTGATTGTCCATGCCTCACATGCATACAGAGCTGTGCTAAACACACATGTTTTCAAGATGTTTAGTTTGGTCTTGTGGCTGATTTTCCTGCTTTTCCAGATGTTGTTTAGCCCTGCCATAACTCCCTTTGCCTTTAATTGGCTGTTATGCTCATGCTGAATTTCCAGTCATCTTAGATAAAAATTATCCCTTTTTGGCATGATATGGTGATCTAAATGGCAGCATGCTTGCTCTTTGATCCATTGTCTAAGCCAGCTGAGCCGACTCTGTGTAACAACCCTGGGCAAGTTGTTTCAACACATTTGCCTCTGTCATCTAACAGTGGTGCCAGCAAGAGCAGGGAAGTAAAGAGCTAGCCCAATAATATCTTTACATCCAGGACTTGAGGATTTCCTTTCTGTCACCTCAAGAACCTACAAGAAGGAAACAAGCACCTACCCCACATCCAACTGTATGACACAAGAGAATTTACTTGCTTGCTTCTCCACTGTTTACCAACCCTTGCAATTATAAGCAACATCATTTCTATGTTATATTTTCTTAATTACCATAATCAGAAGAATTACACACATGCACACACACACCCGCACACATATTTACCTGTGACATGCATTGCACGTGCCAAGGTCAGCACCATCGCACGGTTCAACTCCTCTGACTCGCTTGACAAAAGATTTGTTGCCTTTGGCTCCGAAAAAACACGAGAAAGTTGAGGCTGCACCTCCCAGCTGCCGAGGCCCATTATCAAATGAAGGGCTGTACTTTCAACACTAAAAGTAAAATAAATAAAAATACAGATTTTGTTGTGAGTACTAAATGTATTTTACATCTCTTGGAGGTTCTTTGACTCAGCACCTCTCACGTTGTCTGAGACGATCGATGCCTTTGACAGGTTCTTAAAAGCTGCTGTATGAAATTTTCTTATATTTACCATATATCTATACATACAAATATACATATAAACATAACCGTAGCAAACAGCCATGACAAGAAAGCTACTCCTACAAGCTAAGGCTACTAAAAACGATGTTAATATTTACAAACCCACATTTTATCTTGCAGTTCTATACTCACGGTATTTTTTATTAATTTAATTTTTTGCACTTATTAGCGTGCGAGGTCAGAAAATCTGAATCAGAGGCACGATAAATAAGCGTGTATGAACAACTTGTCCAGGTTGTTCACTCAGCATCCCTGAACTTGAACTACTGACCCACAGCACCACAGTACAGACCACAGCACTATACAGTAGACCACCATGAGCTGTGTACTTCAACAATGTTTCAATAGACAACTCATAAGTGAAACAATAACAAAGATTTTGGATTAAACCATAGGCAATCAACTTTGATTCCACCCAGTATCTATGTAATTGTAACTGTGAAGGCTTTTCAGTTGAGCATCTGGAGTTCAAATCTTGGTGTATTAATTAAAACAGACAGTTGTTCAGCTAACAAAACTGTGACAAAAGGTTGTCCAGATGTTGAATTCCTGCTGTTATCTTTGTACTATGCCAATTCCAGTGTCATGCCTTTTGAGGAATAACGTTCAGAGCAGAAGAGCAGTCCTCTGAGCAAACCCCCAGTGGCAGTCAAGGGAATGAGTCACGTATTAAATATGCGATTGTCCGCATGCAACCTAACGTCTCAATTTAGATACAAGACATAAAAGCAATCACAAAAGACACACCACAGGTAGAGTTGATACTGGTTTGTTTGCGACGCTTGTGCCAGGGTGTGAAGCTGGCTCAGCAGCTGGATTCGGTAGTGCGGCTGAATGTGGTGCAAGCGATAACTGAACATTTCGAGCAGCGTATGAAGAGTCCCCAATGCACTGGCCTTGTACACACTGGGCAACAGTTGACCTGCACAAAAACACCCCTCTCCCACGATTAAATCATGTCTTGTACATGTAATAATAATAACAACAACAACAACAACATGATTTATACAGTGCCGTATTACGAACTGGGCGCTGTACATGTACAGTTATTCGCTGACTGCAGCTACTACAGGCAGCACAAATGTCACCATATGCACTTTAAAAATAATTAATTAACAAATCAAAATGACATTGAATATAACACCATTAGTTCACTTTGTTTCGTTTTGATAAGGCTGGCTGCTCCATATCTGACATAGTCCTGAAACATTAAGCTTACCAGCAACTCTTCTCATGTCCAAGTAATGAATCACAAGAACAGAAAGAGGCATATATTCTGACATTAATTCATCAACTGATTCACTACTTATAATGCTGAAAGATTATTATTCTTAAATTATGTTACTTGAAATGGTTAAACCGTATCTATGCACATATCTATTCCAAGCTGAAGACCGTATTATTCCCCAGTTCTGGGACATTGGGCCAGGAGTGCCTCTGATGAGGCTACCTTGAAGCAGCACTTTACAAATTTTTTATTACACTTACAATTTCAAAGTTGCTTAAAAGTGTTGTGTGGCCATGACCATCAGTTGATACCTTACATGTTATAGCAACAATAAAGAAGTTCCAAGACGAGATCAGATCCAATATCACATTCCTTGATGCTCTGCTTTAGGCTGGTCCAGGAGGTCAATAATATCATTCTTTGCTGCACAGCTCTCCATTCTCTTGAGCCCAGTCTGACTCCTCTATCAATACTTCTCAGTCTCCTTGTAGTCTTATTCACCACATAATTCAGAACGATTAACAGTGCTTGTGAAGAGCTTAAGAAAGGACCTAAATCTGTGCCGCAACAGAATATAATCAGAGAAATTGCTAATAAGTCACTCACTGATGAATCCCTTAATGCCAAGCGATTCAATTTCAATATACACGAGAAGCCGGCTGTAAGTCTCGATGAGAGCTGGCGCCAAAGCCACTGAAGGTTTTGTCTGTGCCAGACGAATCACCCGCGTCACGATGCTGTGTATGAGGCTGTGGAAGAAGAAAACATCGAGCATGTAATGTAACATATGTATGTCCAGTACCACTCAAAGGTGCTCCTTGCTAGCCTAGATGCTAGAGTTCATAAAGAACAAGTTCATCCATAAGCAAATGATGCATATGTATAACCTAACTAATGTAGTCCTGTCCAAGGTATTGTACCAAGCAGGAGGAAGTATGACAGCTGAATGAAGTCCACATGCTTTTTTACACTCTCCGAATTGCACTCACTCGTGGATGGTAGAAGATGAAGATGAATGTCCCTCAGGTCACAAGGCCGGTGTAGGAAAGGAATTCATCAGTAGACCGCCAACTGGTCATGGAACCTCTCCATGACTAATAGTTGACAACACTCAAAAGACGCTGCCTCACCAGTGCATTACCAACTGCAAGATTCCCCAGTTACAGACGGCACATATAAGTCTGGGGCTTGATACTGCCAAACAAGAACCAGTCTACTTGTTGCGGGTTGACCTATTCAAAAAAGTCATCTAGCTTTGGTCCAAATACCTTCCAAAAACATACGAAATCCAAAGCAGACTTAAGAAAAAATTCCTAAAGGAAGGCTTAGACTCAGCAGAAATCTGGAAATAAGAGAATCATCAAGTAAATTCCACAAATGATGAACCAATCTGTTGAAGTGAACATGAATATACACAACGGCCATCTTGACCACCATACATGCAACACATATACATGTACAAATGTATGCATGCATGATTGTGTGTATGAAAGTCTGCATTTATATCACACCTTTCACAACCTCTCAAAGGAGCCAAGGGTTTAGATCATCTCATTTGGCTAACACAAGACCTAAAAACATGCAAGGCATAACTAAAAACTGTACTATCCCAGAACTTACACATACGAGCTCCAAAAAAAACTCCAGTTTCCTTTCTTTACTTCGAACGAAATCTGACCTCATTTTTGCATGCACAGTCAAGGAGTCCAGCATGTCCATGGCAAGCGGTTGCGTTGGTCCAGAGGCCACAACGTTCCCAGGTAGCATTGTCGTCTTCTGGTTGCTTCCATAAATTGTCTCCACAAGGATGGTCATCGGCTGAGCGAAAAACTCGTTGTTTGTGCTGTCTACAAGGAATTACAAAGACGCTGATTTTAACTGTAACTTTGGAATGCAGATTTGCTCGTTATGCAACCATTCTTTGATGTCTTGTGCATTACTTATGGCACTCTGAAAGTTTCCAGATAAGAACAGATTAGATCTGACAGATGAGGTTAGTACAGAAACCAAACAATTAATCAATCAATCAAGTCTCAATCAATCCAGAGAAAATTAATGAAGTTAATTGGAAAGAACATAAAAGAAACTAGCAAATACTGGGGTTTATACAGTACTACAGGACATGATGAAAGCACCACAAACAAGACACAACTGAATTGGACAGTGACAACTCATTCCTGAGAACAACGGAAGGAAGTGTTAGAGGAAGGAAGACAGGCTATCAAACTCGATTATGTACAAAATAACCGGACTGAGTAACAGACAAACCGGACTGAGTAACAGACAAATTTAATTTCATTAAATTAAATTCCACCAAATGAAAGTACTCATCTGTTTCAACTTGCTAACCCACTGTAGCTTAACTTCTGGTTTCTCTCTGACTTATAGGAATTCACCCTGGCTTCTCCAATGGACTATGATATTGATTATGATTTCACTTGAAGTGGCCATCAGCTGATGCTTTGGGCATTATGATAATGGCGCTATAGAAGACTTAGACTTTAGATTAGATTAGCTAGGGTAAATAACACAGAAGGATGGTGTTCTTGGATTCCTAGACATGCAGAACACAAAAGAAGAAGGATTTGCTCATACTTTGCTCTCATACTTACATGCATTGCACAGAAGTGCTATCTTGTAATCTGTCATAGCTAGTGTCTTCATAGCCAGGCACTGCTTGAGAAAGCTAAAAGCAGAAATTATTTTTTAAATATAACTAAATTTACACTCACAAGCTTCTAACAAACTTTTGCCTTGGGAATATATCTGGAGCTGTTGATTTCAGTAATACAAAGCCCTGAGGATGAATATCCATCATGGTTACAACCTCAGGAGCTTAAGGTTTACACATTAGCCCTTACTGACTTATATTCTATACTCAGATGAACACAGCAGGGTACGATGTTCTGCAAATCAACAATGGGGTAGAATATTATGCACACCCACACCAGATAGAGCAACTTATTCTGCATACCCACAATAAGGTACGATATCATCACACGCATATCCGCGTAGGGTATTTTGCATGCCAACAAAAGATTAAGGTAATCACTTATTTTGTATAAGTCCGGAGATCAATATCGTGCCTTTACGAACCCAGAAAAAGCACGGCAAACGGCGTGGTCAAGCAGATCTATGAAGGTACTACTTAAGATAGAGCAGAGTGAAGCATAAAAAAGAGAACAATTGTTCTAACAGTTCCAAATGCACTCTCATTAGATATATGCAATACAAAGACAAAAGAACTTAAATAAATAAAA
This sequence comes from Norana najaformis, assembly GCA_964023275.1. Lineage (NCBI taxonomy): Eukaryota > Metazoa > Annelida > Clitellata > Crassiclitellata > Hormogastridae > Norana > Norana najaformis. The sequence goes on along the minus strand of OZ029913.1, from coordinate 54,795,174 downwards.
GTCAGGACTGTCTTTTTAACACAGCTCACACACTCACAGTTAGAGCATTCACTATCAATTAATCATAAAATATTACTATCACAATACATTATTATTATAATTTTATTACTATTACATTATCATATAATATTATATTATATTATTATTACATGATTATTATAATACATCATTATTATAATACATTTATTATTAAATAATTACAATACAAGATAGATCAGAATTTGGTTAAGCTGTAATAAAACTGAGCTAAGGTGAGGCGTCTCACTCGATGTGTCCAGCCAAAGCACGTGGCACAGGCCTCTGCAGTGGCACTTTTTCACTTATAGCTTTCTTGGTCAGGTGAATCCAGATGCAGGTGACAGCCATCTTAAGAGTGCAAGACGGTTTGTTAATGTCAGGAACCGGAAGGGAATCAACTTCTGGATACAGCAGATCGTACAGTTTCAAGACAGGCAGAAAGTCCTCCAGCTGAAATAAATAACAGCACCCATCATCCTCCCTCCTACATCTTCCACACACTCATCCTTATCCTCCTGCTCAATGTCATAATCATCACCATCATCATCATCATCACCACCACCACCATCAGCAGCAACAGCGGCGGCAGCAGCAGCCCCTACTAATATCCGGGGAGTTATCATAAAGTACTGTGTTATCAGAAGGCTGCATTGTAAGGAAGTTGAATTCAAAAAACAGTTCATGCAAATCAATAGGGATGGAAACATCTGTGACTTTATAGAACAGTTTTATACAAACTGTAATCAACTAACAATTACCGGATTTTTCTGAATGCTACCAGAAATGAACTGCAGTAGAATCCACATCAGATAGTCACGACCTTTGGACAGTTTCCGGGCCTTCAGCTGCAGGTATCAACAAAAAGCATTAACATGCAACACGTAAACCATACTGCATGCAACAAAGCCACATTCATTATGTGTCATTTACATCTCAAGTGACCAATGCATACTATGCATATCATTTACACCACATCACACCATATAGTTATCAGAGGTGCTTGATTGGTGCTATATAACACCTACGTATGTATCACTAAAGTTACCTAGTTACAATACATACATATATTACAAAAAGTAAAAAGTAAAGCTCATTTATCCCATAATACAACATAGGGAAGCACTTATTTCCTGCTCTTCACCCCCAAAGCGGGCAGTGGAAAAATCCTAAGGTCCAGGACATGGGGCCAGTACCAAATGGCATGATGTCAAGGATCCATAGCAGTACCCCACTTTACATGGTACACGTAACAATCTCTAATTTTATCAGATTTGACATAATGTTATTCTGAAGGAGACTTACTTTTTCACGCAGAACAAGCACCATATGTGGAAAACTGGCAAACTGGAACAGGACAAAGAAGATGACTTGGCTCGAGAGGTGCTGCCACAGCTGGTCAATTGCTTCAGAGGCTGACTCTGCCAGGTCCTCTTCTTCTGACCTTTCCATCGCAATGACCACCAGGTCCACCAACTGGTCTTCCAGTACGGAACATCGCAATTTCACCTAGAAAACCCAGTAAAACAATCCTTTAACACCTAATAAAAACCTCAGACCTAAAAATGTGTAAGTTGTCACAAGGGTCTCGCATGGGGCATCAGGCCTGTGGTTGCGATGAGTAGGGAGCCTCTTGGAAACCTATAATTGAGCAACAGAAGAAGGCTGGTCTAAATTCGTCTCAACTGGTCTGCTTTCTTGGCAGAAAAGAGGCTACATAAGTGGATGCAAAATCCCACCACCTTATAAAGATCTCAGATCTAAGAGAAATGTAAGACCTAACACAGACCTTACAGAAACTATGGGCCTATAAAGACCTAAGACTGCTACCTTTACCTTATCTGATCTACTAACTTCTACAGCATTGTTATCATAATGCACCAGGCATTATTTATACTCAAAGATAAAAACAGTGCAGTGGCTGATTGGAAGATTCGAACATCTTTGTCATATACTCTAAGTGCTCATAATAAATATGAAAAGGATAGAAGCAAATCATGTGTATGTATGCAAGTCTGCATGAATGTGTGTATGTATATATGTATGTATGTATGCATGCATCTGAACATTAATATAGCTTGCTTTAAAACTTCTCAAAATCACTGCAAGCACGATTATCTAACAAAACTAAATGCTGCATCTTAAAGTACACAGTTTCTTGAATTATAAGTACATGCACAGAAAGACTGACCATAAAGGACTAAACATCAGTAAAAGGTAAGCCTTCTTAACATACTGAAGTCAACAATGTCAAAGGCTGCAGTATAAAAATGGAGCAGTATCAACCAGTCAGTACATGTCTCTGACTCAACGAAGTTTCTTTTCGAGACCTGACATTCTTCAGAACAGCTGTAATGTTATTCAGACAGAGACTAACGTCTTTAGCTCGGATTAAAATATACGAATAGCGTGAAATTTCAAGTTCAAATCACAACCAACCTGTTTATTTATATAAATATATGAGTAGCGTGAAATTTCAAGTTCAAATCACAACCAACCTGTTTATTTATATAAAATATACGAGTAGCGTGAAATTTCAAGTTCAAATCACAACCAACCTGTTTATTTATATAAAATATAAAAGTAGCGTGAAATTTCAAGTTCAAATCACAACCAACCTGTTTATTTATATAAAATATATGAGTTGCGCGAAATTTCAAGTTCAAATCACAACCAACCTGTTTATTTAGACTGAGCATACTGCAAACCATATCTCTGGAATATGGCTGTTCGAGTACATAACGTAGAAGAGCTGTCTGTGGCTCTGACAGTTCCTATAACATGTACCCATAAACTAAACAACAACTCATAGATGCATTTGAAAACAGTTACTCAATGTAAGAATTAGAAATCCACAAACTGCAAACTCCATTCAAAATATTCCATTAAAACTGAAAATGCTAAAGTTGTAAAACGCTCTTCTTTTAAACTACCTGTTGTACATCTGTGACAATCTACTAACTTCTATGCCTTAATGCACGACATAAAAGATTTCAATGAAGTAGGAATGATGGGAGATCAAGACAGACTATCTGGGATCTATAGCAACAAAAATGAAAATATAACGAAAACATAATAAAAATATAACGAAAATATAAAATGAAAATATAACACCGAAAATATAAAGAAAATTTAACCAGAAAATATAACATGAAAATATAATGTAACTCATATTAAACACAAGCACCTGACAAATGATGAAAAAGAAGTGAGATTATTAATTTGCAGTCATCACTGCCAAATGGCTGGCTGGCTGGCACCGGATGACACCAAAGGTGAGACAATGTGGATAAGATGTCAGTGATGATGATAATGCAATGATCGTCGTAATGACAGTTTCATTATAACAATGCATCAACACCAATTTCCAACTCAAATCAAAAAAGGTCAGTCCAATATGCAGAGGTATTCTTTGATATAAGTCTAACAGACTGAGTCAAGATCAGAACTGCACAGAACCATAGCAAGGTCTTTGCAGAACAGGACACACAGATAAACAAGAAGATCAGACCCAGTTAGACCACCCCTTACTTTATCATAGGGAAGAGGTCCATTCAGGGTAAATCGGAGGCTGTTTGTGTTCAATCGCCAGACATTTGACGAAGAATTAGAATGCCCAACTACAGGAATCAACTTTGAACGACCTGTAAAATATAAAAAAATGTATTAAAATATGATAATATGAAAATTCTAGTAAAATCACTACAACTCAAACGAAAGAAGACATGAGAAAATGAAATAATTCATTACACTTCATTACTTAGTATTAATAAAACTCTGTAAAAAATAAAATAAAAAATTTGAAAACTAACCACAGATGGTCACCATCTGAGCAGCAGGACGAAATGACTGAACAAAATCTGCAAGGAGTTGTCCCAGTTTCTAATAAAACCAACATTATTTCAATAAACAAATTTTAAGTAAAACATAATTGAATTACAGCATGTTCTTCTCTCATAAATTGATATGGACAATTTCCCTCAGAAACAGAAACAATAACGCAAAAATTCAAAAATTTTACAACAAATATTAAAACTAGGAATTAAAGAACACTAGTTTCTAGCTTGCAGGCATGAACAAGCATCCAGAAGATGTTTTCGAACATTCACAAAATTTAACATCATGTGAAAATTTCTTATATTTATTAGCAACAGAAAATATTATGGAAAATCCCCTCCTCTCCCTGCCCTCCCTTCTCTTCTTACCCTCTCTTCTCTTTTCCTCCTCCCTTGAATACCTTTCCTCTCCTCTGCTCTCCTTCCATTCTCCCCGCAACCCACCTCTCCTCCTTCAAACATATTTGCATACCACTACTTTAAGGAAGATCCTACAACTAGGATAAGTTCCAAATGTTAGTGTAATCATAAAAATACAATGTTGTTTTTCATGTACAAAACAGAAGAGAAATTCAACCTTCCATTAACTTCAAGTACTTACCCAGTGCGGCCAAGGCCTGTCCTCGGAGAAAAGTTTAGTGATTTCATTGACAGCAAAGTAACTGGGCAGCAGACACACATTTCGATCGAGAATATAGGAAACAACCTGGTAAAATCCCAAACATGTTGTAAGCTACAGCCAAGGCAAGATTGACATATTGATCAAGAAAGAAATTGCTACAGAACATGAAGAAGCACATATGTAGTGAAAAATGGCCAAACAACTTAGAAGCAGACAGACACACAAACAAATGGACAGACACACAGACCGGCAGACACACAGACCGGCAGACACACAGACAGACAAAAGAAGGTAACTTAATACCTTAATAAATTAAGTTACCTGCCTTTGTTTAGTTTAAAATAGTCCAGGAATTTGATAAGTACTTACGTCATAAACAGCATTCAGTGTTCTCCTGGCCGAAATGTTGTCTGAAGTTGGAATATTTTGTGTGTGTTCAAGAAGAAACCGCAGACAATCTCGACAGCCCTGTCGCAAAAACAACCACGATTCTAACATCACTTAGGATGCATCTTTTGGAAGAGCTTAGCAGCAGCTAATCAGTCAGCTTAATTGCACATGGTATATTTGAGTACAGTAAGAATCATAAGATTAGTGACTGGAGAAGAATGGAATTACCTTATATCCAGCACCTCCCACTAACTGACGAATTAACTGGAGAGTGTGGCACCAAATGTCCGGGTCACTGTACTTCAGTTTTTCACTTGTAAGTAGCGTCTCACACACAAGTCTAAATGCAAAATTACAGGATACTTTTTACAACAAAATGAAGCATTTTTTCATTACTTCAAAGTGCACTCCAGAGATAATCAACACCCAAACAAACAGCAAAAGTCTCATGATCTAACACAAGTCACAAAAGCAAAACCTAAACTTCTACTGGAACATATGATGAAACTCATTTCTTTTTCTTGGGCCTTTAAGCAGGCAAGGGATTGGCCCGAAAGCCATGGATGCATAACAAGTGCATTGCAAGACTTGCCGTTTGTTTTTCAACTGATAATGGCACCAAACTATGCTGCTTGGTGACAGCTGCAGCTCTAAACACACATCAGATACTGCTGCATTTTACTCAGTTCCACAAATATTTTCAAACTGCCTCAAATGTACTTATTTAGATAAGTTAGATATTCATGCATGCAGTGCTTCTATGACATATATTAAAGGTGCTATATTGTCAAACCAAGCCATAATCAGGTCAATACCCACAAATTCAGTCCACTAAGAGAGAGACAGAGACAGACAAACAGGCAGAGACAGACAGACAGAGACAGAGAGAATCTAGATAAATACCAGAGAAAGGCACACAAACAAGCTGAAAGTGATGTCTGGAGAGTAAGGATTGATTTTAAGTAATGTGGTTGATTACAAAATCAATATTTAATAAACAACTCACTTGGCAGAAGCAATGTTACTGTCAACCAAAGATTTAAGCATGTCAGTCAACATTTTTCGTAGAACGACATTCTTTTGAGCGTGGAGAACATTAACAAAGACTTTCATGACAGCATCTTGCAAACCCTAAACATGTAAAAATCAAAGAATTCATTTCATACTATCTGTGCACTGCTAAAAATAATGTCTGGAAACACCCCACATTATAATGTTAAAATACATCAGTTCTTTTTACAGTTCTCTGCCCTGCCCCTTGGTAGGTTCACACATCCAACGGTGCACTCTTCACAATGCGACACAGGCAGCATAGACAGACACTTAGGCAGAAGAGATACACATAGGTAGACACAGAGAGACACTTAGGTAGATAAAAGAGACATAAAGGCAGTCAAAGAGAGTGACAGCTTCACACTCTTCAGTAACAACACTCCCTATGAAGCAGAACTCCTTGACCTGTTCTACTTCTTCACCACTTATATTCATTTTCATGGTTGCTTCTTCTCTTCTGCTTATCTTCATAATCTTTGTCTTTTTGACATTTATTTTAAAGTCCACATTCTGTTGAAACCACATTCAGAAGGTCCACTGATCTTTGCAGTCCCTCGTGACTATCTGCCAGCATTGCCTGATTGTCTGCAGCATTCACCAGTCTGCCTCCCATATTAGTGTCTACTGCTAGTAGTCATTAATTTTAAGTATTCTGAGAAAACGTTCTTCAGAAATCTATCACAATTTTTATTATTAAAAAGTAACTTCCATGTTGCCATTGTTTAATTTCCAGTAGCCAATGGCACCAAAATCAAGTCAAACATGAGGCAAATTTCCAGAAGGTCAGTCCACTCAGACAGAGAGTTATGGCGGATAAGCCTGCGGAAAGAGGCGTTGAAATGAGTCTGTAGTACCATATGAAGATAGCTTAAGGCACAAATATAATGCAACATAACAACAATTTCAGAATACAAATAGGCCTGTCAGCAGACACCTGTAGGCCTGGGCACTCCCCCTGATGGGCGACACTCAGGATGTGAATTATACGCCCGAAACCCGGCCAAAGACGCATAATGATCCTTTCAAGTAGATTGCACAACAAGTATCTTCCTCTCCAATAGTCACAGAAACCACACTACTTGCCATTCAAAATCACATAATCAACTCCATGGATGAAGGATAAATTAACTGCTCTCATTCTCCTTACCGATACGCAGCTTCGTTACTGTTGATCACAATATATTAATCACTGGTTCATGGCTTAATGCATAGTTGTCTGTAGCTTGTGAAGTAACAATAAAACCAGAACTGAGTAAGTATATAAGAAATTATTATTGTGACCAACACACACTCGTATGGTGGTACGTAAATACAAAATATTACAGTACACATACATTGCTACATTGTCAAATAACACAGACTCCCATAAAAGAAAGCAATATGAAAGTAAGAAGAGTAACAATAGCTCATATACTTACTTACTTCTGGTATCACTATTGCTCATCGGTGCTCTATTTCTACATAAGTCTGGGGAGTTCTTGTTATTAGTTCCACGGAAACCATCCAGGACCCCAATATATACAATTACCCAGTTAAGGATTAACTCGGTGGTGTTGCTTACTAGCATCATCTGGGTCAGCTATTGACTCAAATATGTTTTCACAATTTTTAAGAGTTTCTTAAATAAAACTTAAACATGTTAAAACAGTGAATATAATCATTCTACCATATTACTACATACTGGTGGACAAGATTGCCAGAACTGAACAAGTTCATGAAATGATGTGTTGTATTTCTGTTGATTAATTTCATCAGATGGAATCATAAATCCAACAAATGCATCTTCCAAATGCTTTGCTGCCTGTAATACCAACAACAGTAAGTTTATATTTATTTGCAGAATACCGATGAACTGGCATGCTAGAATTGTAATTATCTAAAGCCTGTCATGCTTACAATGATTCGTGTTATCTGAAAAATATTGACATAGGCATACCTCATCTAACTTACATTTCTGTAACCGAGTCAAATTACATAAGCAAAGACATCTAATAATATTAGTAAAGATATTTAATAATATAGGTAAAGATATCTAATAATTATTGCACACAACCACATAAACAAATCGGACCTACCGGGAAGGGAACACACCTACCTATACCAGCAGTTGTCATCTCCCCCCTTATTCCCTCCCGTCATTCAATTCTTTCAGTTTTCTATTATTATTCCTCCTTAGGGACATGCATTGTAATCATAATCAAAATCCCAAGATTTCTACAGCGTCCAACGAAAGCTACGTCATCGGGACCAGCCCATTCACAGGCGCTCAGTCAAAACAAAATCAACAGGTAAAAGTGTTCCGTTCCAGGTCAAGACCCAAGAGTCAGGCAGAAAAACAGCGTGACAGCTAAGATGGGTGATGTTTGGGATTGGTGGGGAAAGAGGGATAACAGGAAGAAGGGGAGTCAGGATAGCCATGCCTGCATTTTAAACAGAATATTGGGACTTGTTTTAGATAATCAGCTGATCACCAGGGATGGGATTTAGAATAAACACTTGAAAAATAATAAACCGAATGAGTGGGATTGTCCAAAGATGTCAAGAACCAAGTGCGAATGCCAGAAGTCCAGAGAGAGAAGGGGAAAGAGCCGTTCCAGTTGGTTGTATTTAAGCCGAGAGAAATGGGAAAACAGCGGATTCGATGGATCAGGGTGGGATTTCTGGAAAATGTAAGGCTTCAGTTTTGAAAGGTACACCTGAGCAGTAACAGATACAGGGACTTGAGACAGATGATGGGTGAACGACAAAAAGGATACATGAACAGAGAATATGCGAAATTCAGGAGGGAGGTGGTTTACTCACTATGGCTTCATTTAAAATGTCTTTTAATCGATTTTCAGCGGTTTGTTTACTGCTGTCGGTTATTACATCCATTTTCAGACGTTTTACTCAGCCTTGCACACAAGTATATAACGCTGCACTCTTAATCATTTTCCTTTCTCTTTGCTTAGTCTAAATATAGATTCCTTGGTCTGTTACATAGATATTACTAGAAGTTAGCAAATGAGAAGTATGTAAGTAAGTAACGTGGCAGTCCTTCTATATCTTCATCAGGGCTTATGACCATTAGCCAATATCATAAATACCAATAAAAATTAACATTTCCGTTTTTAAAATTGGTAAAATATAAGCATTTTTTGTATTTTAAATTGATAAAACAACTTTTTGTAATCACGAGGAACATATATATAAGCGCTCTGTTTGTATTTGATCGCTATACTTGCACATCCTCTTACTTCACTCTTGCCCGTCCCTCTGTAACTACACGTCTTAAGTTCTCTAACCTATCCATACACTACACTGTACCTACACTCTGGAACTATCTTCTTCCTGAATTTTGCAAATTCTCTGCTCCTGTCCTCGAGTGTTCCGTTAAATGTAATGACGACAATTTATATAGCATCGTAAGTAGCAGGCTACTTCTAGGGTGCTTTACAAAGTCAAAAGTCGGCCCAAGAACTAAGAGTTATGCATCAAATACAATTTCAGCTGTTTTTTGAAGAGGTTGACACTTTTGGACTCCCGAATGGATGCCGGAAGACTGATCCAGGCGCGCGGACCAGCAACCCGAAAGGCCTGATCACCCATTTTAGTCTTAGTTGCTGGTACAAATACATCGGCAGACTTTGATGATCGCAGTCACTGTCGGTTGGGGTCGTAATCGTAATCGTAATTGTAAGCGTAATTCCAAGATTTCTACAGCGCCCAACGAAAGCCGCGCCGCGGGAACCAGCTTATTCACAGGCTCTCAGTCAAAACAAAATCGATAGGCAAAAGGGTTCGGTTCCAGGTCAAGATCCAAGAGTCAGGCAGAGAGACAGCGTGGTAGCTACGGTGGGTGATGTTTGGGGTTGGAGAGGAGAGACAGATAAGAGGAAGAAGGGGGTCATCAGACAGTGGCCTGATGCTGTCTGCAAGGTAGCGTGGTGCGCATTTGTTCAGACATTTGTACACAAGTCTCACCTTTTCAATAAATCCCACACTGTTCCAACCAATCCGCTGCCTTCCCATTTCTCTCAGCTTAAACACAACCTACCCTATCAGTTCCTTTCCCCTTCTCTCTCTGGTCTTCAGATCTGGCAACCGGAGTTGGTTCTTGACATGGCGTAGATGTTTCTCAAAGTACTTCCACAATTCAACAAATAATTTCGCAGTAGTCGGCCCTTCTATCTGGAACAGGATACCATGTAACCTGTGCACGGTTTTCTCCTCTCGTTTGGTCTATTTCGCCAACGATTGAAAACCATTCCATTTGTGGTTCTGCGGTTTGCGCATAACTTCGCAGAGCGGGGTTGACTCCAGACCAATTCTGCGCCTAGAACCACTCGCATCACTGCCTCTTTCACTTTCGACGAAAAATGGCAGAATTAGTGAACTTTCTTCTTTGCTCTAAGAACCAATTACGAACCATTGAATTTTTTGCCTACTTACTAACTCATTCACGTGATCGATCACATACTTACTTACTTATCCTCTGTCGCCCAGTGTGTTGTTACGTGAGGGGGCTGATCTTCAGTTGTCCCATTCGGGTCAGTCATAGACCAATTTGAGCGAGGAGGGGCCAAGATTAAGTAGTTCAACTTTCAGAAGAAGAAATTACAGCAGTTAGGATTATTCTTTTGCGATTTAAGTAGTTTCGGGCCATCTGAGCAATCGAATCGTGTTGCGGTTCGATCGATATGCTTGCGGTGCATCGCCTCTTCCTACTGATGCTCCGTTTTGAATCGTTCTGGGAGGCCTAGTAGTAGTAGAATGGCTGGTTCATGGGGATCACGATCAACCTCATCATCTGGGAAGGTACTGAACTTTGACCAGCTGAAACGCCTTGCCCGCCATAAGTACAGCGCTGAGGGGGTGTCCCTTCTGGAGCCGTACATGCAATATTTTTGGCGATGGCTTGTGGAACAGATTCCCCTCTGGTGGGCGCCAAACGCTCTCACCCTGGCAGGTCTAATCATCAACGGTTCGACTACATTCCTTCTCATGCTGTTTTGCTCAGACGCCAAAGGACAGGTAAAGTACATTTACAAGCCCATCTTACCTAACCCCATTGTTGACACAGAATTTCAGTAAGACAAAGCAGACTGCAGGACAATCTAACTCTAATAGTTCTTGAAAGCCAGATGACATAATTAGTTAACATCTGTGCACACATCATGTGATTCAGTTTCTCTTAATATGTATTTATTCAACAAGTCTCAAAGGAAGAAGTATGGGGATAATTGTACACTGAGAATTTCTACGTGGGATTGGGATATGAATTAACCAAAGTGCTTTGCAATGGTACTTTCCTTTTCTCCCGGTTTTCTGCTCATGGGTGGTTTTTTGCTTTCAGTGATGTCACTCATGAGTCATCATCTTCTGTTCCATATTCTTTCAGTGCTAAATTCACTATCAGGTATGCTTTCATCAGGGGTAGAACCATGCATAATGGACTGCTGACATGATACGTTGATATGCTCTCGTGTATTCGATATGTCTTACCCACACAGATTAACTAACCTGTTTCATTCATTGATTTATCGATACTTGTCATGCTGCAGCCTTATATGGACCTGTAATTGTCCTTCCCAGTTAAACCATCGTATTTGGTAGTACACCATGGAATGGATACTGAAAATTGTTTTGTTAAATTGACTCAAATAAATAGGATTCTGATTTCGGTGTTTATGTACTGCTATCAGCATAAACTGTTGCCCACAGTCTTTGGTTTCTATTTCTGATGGTCACTTCCATTTACTGAAACTCAGAGAATTTTTTTACATGACTGTTTTGCTCACACTAACCTGTGAATGAGCTGGTTCCTTCTACTTAAGTTTTGCTGGGTGTTGTAGAAATCTTGAGATTATGATTACTATAACACTTGGTTATTTAATATTAAATGTGCTGGTCCGTCAGTGAACATTCAACTGTTACCAACTTTGAAGCTGTTTAAAAAGCAGATTTGATTCTATACATACTAGTCTTCTGTGTTTCTTAGGTTCTCATGGAATTCTATAGTTAGTTGGATTTATTTATCTAGCATTTTTTGTGTCCTTTTGTTTATTTTTATTATTTCTGCATTTATTAAACGCCACTATCTAATGACTAATGATCAGTCAATGGTGCTGAGCAGTTTTGAATAAAGGACTTGCCCAATGTCCATACACGGTAACCGCCTTGGGGAGGCTCGAACCTGCACTTTCCATGTTACAAGCCAAGCACTCTAACCAAGTGGCTACCCTGTCCCACAGTATGGTTTGTACTCAGCTTACTTCAGTTTGCTTGTGTTCTGTCTGTGTATAGAATTGTGTTGTGTTTATATGCTTTGACAGCCATCCCATTTTAATCAGGCCTGCAACCCTAATTAAGTGAGACTCTGGTCATTTCTGGGTCTGCCTTATGTTTGCTGGTCAGTTGTACACTATTGGTAAAATGTACACTATTGGTAAATGCAACTTGTTGTATTTGAGATGAATAAAAGCATTGGTGCTACATATTGCAAGTTAAATAAATTTACATTATCTGCTCAGCTCAGTTGATAGTCGTAACAGTCGACCACCACTGAGAGGTTCTTGAAAGGCACTATATAAATGTTCAGATATATACTCACACACATTTGTTGATTACTATGCCAAAGTAGGCAATAGGGGAAGTCCCGGTAGCGCCTGATGAACCTAGCTGCTGCTGTAAAAACCCTTCATTGTCGGGCAGCAAGTTTGGCTTAGATCATTGTCTGTTCAGGAAACTACTGGAGAATCGAACTTTGGTAAGCCTGGTATATAAATTATTGGGGCGGCTTAAGCCTAGCTGTTAAGGAGTTTGTGCCTATGTGCCCAAGTCTTAATTAAGATGTAACATTTATCATAGCATGAACTTTTGTACCAGCACTTAGTAGTAGTAGCAGTAAACCTGCTTTCGGAAGATAACCATTTGGATTGGAGAAGTCTGAACAAAAAAAGTAAGTCATCTTGTTATTCTGGAATCTGGATTAACCTGCAAGATGGTTGACACTGTCTGACGAACCTGATTCGTCATAACAGGCAATTTTCAGTATCACTCAACAAGAAGAAACCTGGACGTGGCGACTCAGCTGATTTGTATTTTTATTTGATTGAGAAAAACAAGCATGTTATACTGAGCAGAGGTAAAAATTTTGATAAAATACGGCCTGGTACCCGAGTCCATTCTGAGTGGGTATACTCGACTACTCATCTTGCCATCATTGGATAACAAATCAGTTGTTTAGTGGGCCAATTGTGAATCATTGCATGCATTTAGGCCTAATCCAAAGTTAGTTAAGCAGTCACGTTACCCATGGGGTCATGAAGTCCTGCAGCCTGCCAGTTTGACAGCCCACTCATTTCTGTTGACTTCTACAGCATAAAGAAATTTGTTTTTCCATATACTTCACTGATTAGTAAGAGTCAGCTGCAATCTGGTGTCTCCCACCCCTTGGCTATCGCAGGCCACAGAACTCTTCATTATTTGCCCTGAGCCTGTGACTACAACAGCAGTCTGCTTAAAATGAGCATTATGCATCTTTGTTGGACGGGTTTTGTCTCTGACATTGAGAAGTTTGAATATCGCTTAGTTCACAGGGAGCTAGTTAAAAACCATGTCTGTTGCCTGGATGGTCATTCAGTACATTGAAAAACACTTAGAGCTCTTGGAGTGTATAGAGTGTAAAACCTTAACCTTCAGTCAATGTGAAATGCTCAAATTCTGTCCTATGGCATCAGAAGCTTTGTATTCATCTGGTATCGGTGTTGATGTTGACTTTGTTCTTTTAAACTGGGATCTCACCATGTTTTGATCAGTGCACAGACCTATTGTGAGCAGCTGTTGCTGTTTTGCCCGGCTTATCTGCAGTTTCATGCATATTTAGCAGGCCTCTGAACTTTGAAGTTCTGCCAGCTGAGATATTGCTTGTACACAGCCAGATGCCGAGACCTTGAGGATGTTTTGCTGTGCCAATAACAGGATTTAGTTGAAGCTTCGGCCGACCCATATATAAAACTGGACCTCGACAAGTCCCAATTACTGGACTGAGTTTTGATTGCTGCAAACTCCATGGATCGCAGTTAGATCTTGTTTAGAAGTTGAGGTCAAAGTATTTATGGGTTATTCGTTTGAGTTATTGAAAGGTGGGTTAAAGAGGTTTAAACCAGGGTATAGTATAGACAAGTGATCTGACCAGTCTGTTGTAAAGACACTGAACCTGGTATTTATTTACAGCTTAGCTTGAACTAATTGTAATTTTCCACTTCTGTAGCATCATTGTCTAATGCATAAAGCATCAACATACGGCATAACAAAATTAGGCCGCATTCAGGTCATACCCAGAAAGTAATCAGAGACAATTACAGTTTGGTTCAACAGCTGGAAAACACCGAACCCTCTCCTCAGGTTGGGATTTTGGAAGTTTGGTCTATCCTGCAGACTTCTGTTGATTGCCTGAGTGTTCGTTCCGCAATTTAAGAAACCATCGACAGTATTTATAAACCTTTTGTCTCACAGGCTGAAGTTCTGATGGCCACAAATCCCTGGTTATCACGACCCTACGTAACCTTTTTGTCCACTTTGCATGCACCTTGACATTTTTTGGTTTGCATGGACCATCAATCTAGAAAAACAGTTCTTGACTGCCAAGGCTAAGCTAAGAATGCTTCTGAGTAGATAACATGAAGAGGTGAATAAAATTATTGTAAGAAATGACAGTCAGTGTGGCCTACAGAGTAGCCTTAAGAGTAATTTGACAAGTGTCTGGCTGCCAGCCACTATGACTGTGCTCTATTGCCAGACAGTTGATGCCAGGTTTTAACCACTATACTTGTGGACTGTTCAGAGGATATGCTGAATCATAGGACTGGTGTTGGATCTGTGAGGATGAAGTGATTGGAGGAGGGTCTTTGGATTTTGAAGTGTGTTGCTTGGTGCAGTCCAATACCATTACTGCTCTAAGTTGCAAAAAGTTGCCTCTTTAAATTTTCCTGAGCATCACAGCTATGGTTTTTTATGATTATATTATGGTTTTTTGTGAATTTTTTCCTTTGATTTTTAATTTTTAAGCCATTTATATATTGAGCATAACATCATGTTAATGCAAATAACAGTAATCAGAAAAATCTATATTCACCGTGATTGATATGGAAGTCTATAGATCAATGCAAAAGGATCAGAACGACCTTACGAGGTTGGGTTGGCCTGTTTCTAGGTGATCGTAGCATTGAACTCAGTTGAACTTTGGTTTTTACTCTGCAGGCGCCCAGCTGGTGCTATTACCTGTGTGCCTGTGGACTCTTTGCATACCAGTCCCTGGATGCCATTGATGGGAAGCAGGCTCGTCGAACCAACAGCAGTTCGCCCCTCGGAGAGCTGTTTGACCATGGCTGTGATGCTTTGACGATCGGTAAGTCAACTTTCTGCATGTGACTGAACAGAAAAATTAGCAAACTCAGAATTGTTTCACAATGTGTTGAAGTGAAACCTAGCCTGCCATCTCTGTCGTAAAATTTCTTATTTATTACCTTGTGGTTTAAAATCTGTGATAGAAAAATGTTTAGTGATTTATATATAAACCGGTATATATTAGATATATATATATATATATCATATATTTCACTGATATATTGTATATATTATATATTAGATATATTACCAGTGTCAGTGTATACCAAAATTGGTACTGCTGTAGTAAATTAGATTTGTGCTGGTACTAATTGTTGCTGATTTGTGTAAAATGTGTTGTCCGCATAGATTGCAGCAGTTATGTTATTATGTACATGAGTTAAGTAGTATTTAATGTAATAGCACTATAGCAATCTGCTGCATCAGCTGTGTGTTCCAGAATTGTTGTTTGCATATGTCTTGTAAGTAGATGTCAAACTTTTTTATAAACTACAAAAGTAGAAACTGTACTAAAATAACTAATAATAGATTTTATAGAATTAAATGAATATTAAGGCTTTGCTCATCTTGTAAAACTTGATAGTATGAAAGGCGTTTCATTTCGTGATTTGATAAGAATTCTAATATGGTGCTAGAGTCGCACACGGGTTACCGGCTTGTTAGGTGAAACACGTTTTTTGATAGTGACTTATACGTGAGTCAGTACGTTTTCTCACTTTCCAAGACCAAAAATTATGGGGAGACATATGCTCAAAGGCAACTTGTTTTTGAGTATTCAGTAGATGTCAGGTGTTATGGTATGCTTTACTATGAAATAAAAGTCAGCTGTTTTCGTGCGCATCTCATTCCCACATTAAAATAAGCAGAAGAGGCAGGCCTTGCTCAAGCAGCAACCGAAGCTGCCCCTCACATTTCGTGCTGTTCATCATTGACATAACATTGAAAAATGTTTATCTGGTTCCACGTGGCTCTTTGATATAGCAACAGGTGGGACTCATTAGCAAAATAATTATGCAGGACAAACATGCATTAAGATGGTGAAAGCCAGGCTATGTACAGCAGAAATGTGAACTCTGCACAAAGCTGGAATACAATGGTAATACAATATAGACCCATTAACAAGACCAGGGGACAAGCCACTGACGTGGTGTGTAAATTAGACCACATGTAAAACAGGACAATAATGAAATACCTGAAATACCTTTAGAAATTCTATAACTAAACTCATACACATTTGAGTATGCCTTTCTACCATCACATTGTTTCATTCAATAAAATTTAAAATATTTTATTGTAGTTTGTGATTTATTTTAAATATTATAAAAAAATGCAAAATACTAGAAGTCGATAGATAACCTTATTAAATAAAGTGCACAGTCATGGCCAACAGTTTGTGAACAAATTTCAGTGAACAAATTAACTTAAATAGGAAGCATTCTTTAAAAAATAAACATTATTTCACTGTTTCAAGTGCCCGTGCGATGCTTAATGTCACCAGACGGTATTATAACCAACAGTCAGTATTTGCAATGATATTATTGACAGTTTATTTAGAGTGCGGCATTGATTGAACCAGTTTTCAGCAGACCTTGGGTGTTGTCTTACGCACCCACGCGGCTCTGATTCAGTTGATCGAACAAATCTGCCTCAGAAGTTGGATTGTAGACTTAGATCTTCTGTTTCATCACTGTCCCCACATTCTCTGTCATATTCCAGTCTGGACTGTTTCCAGGCCGTGGCTTCAGCAGAGCAATGTGCTTTTGCGTCAGCCAGGATTTGACGGCCTTTGTACTGTGACGTCATGCACTGTCCTGTTGGAAGTGGCTATTATTGTGGATGTTCGTGAAGTTTGATAGTTTCTCTTTCAGGATGTTGACATACATGATCCCATTTATTGTGGTGTTCTTCATCATTATCCACAGCCCTGCCCTTTTAGTATCCGACACCACTCCCCACACCATGATATTTGACACCTGCTTCACTGTCAGTATGACATACTTGGCATTATGCCATTGGTTTGGCCGAAACTGTAAAATTAGGTGAAAGTGTTCTTATCCGAAAACATTACTTGCTGCCGCTGGTCGGAGGCCGAATGCTGGTGTAATGACTCAGTCAATATTAAGCCTATGTATTGCTTAAAAATTTACGCCAATTGACCAATTTTGTAAAGAAAAATAGAGCTAAGATCCAGAAACAGAAGAAAATAGCAAACTTTGTAAAACCTCCATCTGAACTAGATGAACCTAACTTTAATTAAGATGTGACTCTTCGAATATAAAGTCTGTGGACACTAAGTTGAATGATGTTCTACTTGATGTATTGTCTGTGCTAATCAGTTTTCAGAACATTTTGCTATGCATATTATCTTTACAGTTAATTTTAAAATTTACTGTTACAGTTATGGCCAAAAGTTTTTGATCATACATTCTTGAACACATTTTCCTACTTTCTAATGATGTTGGGCAATTATAGAACCACACTGCAGTTTTTTGTACAATGCTTTAACAAACACAGCACGTTAAGTTAATAGCTTTTGGGAACATGACACCACTTAGCATTATCAAGCGTTGCAGGTAAACCGAGAGCATGTAACACTTCCACACTCTACCTTAAAACCTTTTACCAAGAACACTGTGAAAGATAATTGAGCTTCACTTTGGGTTTACTGTGTCCTTCAGAATACACAGGAGACTCATTTTAACATGCTTCCTTATAACATGAATTCTTATATAATTCTGTTAGGGACATGAATCCCAAAATTAGTTCAGCTACGGGAAATAAATTCACAGCACAGCCTTGTTTATAAAGCAGTTCTTTGTGTGGCTCCCAAAAACAGTTTATGATGCGTTTCTGGTGTAGTAGTAAATATGGAGCGGGTATTAAGCCTTTGATCAAACTGCAGGCAGAAGGTTGTTAACTGCTCATTTATTACTTCTAATAACTGTATTATTTAGAGGCATTGTTTTAGAGTTGAAGGATGTTTTGGCTCTAGCAGTTTAAACGGTGTGTAGCCTTCCGGTGCTGGTTACATGGCTTGACAGCGTGTTGTCAGTTTCCAATGAGATATCAATAGTCGAAACTCAGATATGGACTGAAAGTCTGCCAGTGTGCCACCCATAAGCTCGTTAAAATTTAAATGGATATAATAGTCTCTCAAGAGCCAAGGCATTGCTGCAGTATTGTATAAAAGCTCATTTGCATGGCATTCTTGGTTCTCAGTATGCTCATTTACATTGTAGTGTTCTGGTAATGTAGCCGTGTATTTATATAGCACCACTTTGAGAAATAGTGCTTCATGCAGAGCTTAAGCAGCTGGTCATTGGAGAGGGAAGGTCCAAACAGAGGAAAGCCACCATACTTCATCACTGATAGTCAGCAGGTGGAGAAAGCTGAACTTAGAGGTCAGACAGCATGGATCCTGTGTCCACTGAAGTGGCACGGACCATACTTAGGCCACGTTTTGTCTTCTTTAACATGTGCATTTTATGTCTGTTTTGTTGCATTTGGTGATGATTGTTTTCTTCTTTTGTTCTGCTTCTAGTTTTTGTTGTTGTTGGCGTGTGCATGATGGTTGAACTCGGTTCGACCCCTTGGCTTCTTTTCTCAGAGTGCTTTGCTACAATGTTTGTTTATTATGCCGCCCACTGGCAGACGTACTGTTCCGGAATGCTCCACTTTGGCTTGTACGTACAGATTTTGTGCTTATAAATTGCATTTGTGTGACATTCTGAGTTGCTGTCGCTTTGTAACTGGATAGATTCTGATAATTTTTACTAATGTTTTTGAGTTAGAATAGAGTTAGATAGGACAGCTTTCAGCTCAGCATATCTCAGAACACAACTGGGTAGATATCTGTGTAAGTAATAGTACCATTTTTACTGACTTTCTCTTATCAACTGTAACCTGCCTTCTGGTCCACTGCGACCTTCCAGACTGAACCATCGAATGGATTATCAGCTTATGCTGCAAGGTTTTTTAAAGTTACCACTCACTGATTCTTTATGTATCAAAATAATGGTGCAGTACAAAGATGTCTTCATATCAGATTAGATTAGATTAAGTCATTCATTCATTCAGAACATTTACGTAGCACCCCTTCAACTAGCATGTCCAGAGATGCTCCCAGACCAGCTCCGGTGAAAGAGAACAGTTTTTAACTGTTAGTGAGAAGTGTATCTAGCATCCCTCGTTAGAAGGACGTGCAGATTAAGAGGGAGGCCATTCCACGTAGAGGGCCCAACTACCAAGTGCAGATTAAGAGGGAGGCCATTCCACGTAGAGGGCCCAACTACCAAGTGCAGATTAAGAGGGAGGCCATTCCACGTAGAGGGCCCAACTACCAAGTGCAGATTAAGAGGGAGGCCATTCCACGTAGAGGGCCCAACTACCAAGTGCAGATTAAGAGGGAGGCCATTCCATGTAGAGGGCCCAACTACCAAGTGCAGATTAAGAGGGAGGCCATTCCACGTAGAGGGCCCAACTACCAAGTGCAGATTAAGAGGGAGGCCATTCCACGTAGAGGGCCCAACTACCAAGACTGCAATGTTGTAGTGTGGGCAAAAACAACAACTGTTTCACCTCGGTTTGCAGAAGTCAGTTTGAGAGGTGACCATGAAGTGTGAGCAACTTCATTTTCTTGACTTCTGCTTATGAGTACTAAAGAAGTCTTTAGATTAAATTAGAATGACTGCTTCTTGTCTTGAGATGCAGCATGCATGATGGCACAGACTTTAAAGCTGTATTTAGAAAGCTGATTCTTTATACTAAAGCATTCTAGGTAGACAGCGCCGCATGAGTTGTTTCAGTGATGTTTAATAGCAGTTTAATCACAGACTAGGTCTGTAAATTTAGTTGGCTATGCTTTGAAAAATCAGATGTGGCATGCAAACAGTTATAATTTCAGTTTGAGCAGAACTTGGAGTTGGTTTTAACGTTTGTCGAGAAAGATCTGTGGAAGTATTTCAAAATGTGCTCTTGTTTTTGTCAGCTTTGATGTAACTGAAGCCCAGTGTCTTATTATCTTGATGCATATTCTGACTGGCCTCTTCGGAACTTCCATATGGCAGGCAGAGGTGAGTGCCTTAGTTCACGAGACGGTATACTGTTTCATGCGACTACACCATAATGTCTGCCCAGTGTACACTTTTGTCTCATGCCGACTCTGTCAAACAACCGAAATACTGTTGTTAGAATATTAAAGCATCTGATTACCTGCTGAGCTGGTCTGTTAAAGTTATGCCAACACCTGTGAAAAAATCTGGCAGTCGCTTGTTGGCCGATAATGTAACTCGGCACCCCACTGGTCAGCATACGTGTAAAGTATGTATATGTCACGTCAAGCGCTAGTTGGCGTGACACGATACATCACTGGGGCAAAGGTCAAGCATCCCTGACCCCCCCACCCCACACCCCCCCCCCCGATTGCAGTCCGTTATAACCGAGGCAGTACCCAGCCGATGGACCTGATAATCAGTCCGTATTAAACGAAAGTCTGTTATAGCGAGTCCATTGTAACCGTATCAGTTTACATGGCAAGAGATGGGAATTTGACCAGGGTTAAAAAAGTCTGCATTATCCGAAAGTGTGTTTTAACTGGATCCGTTATAATGAAGTTTTGCTGTATACTATATTGTCTGTCTTTAGAGTTCAGTGGAGTATTGTTAAGTTGCACCTTCCATGGACAATGACCACTGACTAATGTTCTGAAGGAACTAAAATTTGGCCCACAGAACATGATGTAAAACCTGCCACTGCTTTCAGACAGGTGTTCATTCACATGTGCACTCAGACTCCAGTATATGTGTGCATGCGTGTGTGTGAAGCCAAGAGTTAGTGAGTAAAACTTGTAATGGAAGGAACCACTGATAGAGACTGCATATTGTTTACATAATGTGTGAAGCCAAGAGTCTGTTTGTTAGCAGATAAAACATGTAATGGAAGAAACCACTGAATGAGACTGCATCTTGTTTACATATTTCTATGAATCTGAACATTTTTCATCTAAAAACAAGGAAAAGTAATGAACGTGAGAAGTTCTGTGTGATTGCTTATTTATGATTGATTATGTGTATCTGTGTGCAACATTCCTCTTAGCTTTGTGGGCCTGATGTTCAAGGATCTAAACATCAGTAAAATAGCCAGACCTTACCTTAAAATTTATGTTTATGTACTGGGTTTTGAAAACTGGACACAGGTGAATCTGGTTTAGCAGCTGGCCACCATCGCTGCCTACCGATGGTGCCCAGTAAGAAAGGTGGAGTGTGTAAGCATGGCCAAGGTAAATGTAAATGTACATGGTTTTATATAGCGACCGTTTGGCCTCGACCCTGCTCATTTTGCTATGAATTGATCAGTTGAGAAGGTGGAGCAATAACACAAGGTTCGTTCGTTTTGTAAGCACATGCAAAACTTTATCTACAAGACGTCTTTTACGTGATAACAGTGAGACATCAGCAGATATCTGTCTTTGCCAAGGGCTGGAACTCGACTGCATTGCAAATCTGCACAGACACGTCCCTCATACCTGTGCAGTTACATTGCTGTCCTGTGCTCGCTCCAACAGCGTCATGCCAGTCCCAAAGAACTATAAACGGCACATCCCTGCCTCAAATTAAACGCTTGTCACATCTTGTTCACATCCCCCCCTTGCATGCCATAGAAAATCAACTAACATATTGTTGACTTTGTTAATCAGTTGATTGATTTTTATGGTTCAACTGAGTGACGATGTGACGTGGGTTTTTGCAACAGATTCTAACAACTGGACTGCCAATAAAAGTAATTCCAGCAACCATCAGCGTCGTTGTTGGGCTGTTCGCCTGCCTCAGCTACTTCCATGTCATATTTATGAGAGGCGGTGTTGGAAAAAATGGCTCAACTGTAGCGGTAATTGCTTCAAGCCTGTTATTCTGCCATTATTTAGGAGTAATGAACAGAACCACTTTTCATTTTGTTACATCAATATTTGCAGTTTCCTTGGCTTCCAAGGTGCAGCTGAGTTAAATGTACCAGAATTGTTTTATATACAAATGTCACTGATGTGAAGCTCACCATTTCATAAGAACCAAGACACTTAGCCTGCTGAATAATGTAAAGAATCAGCATGTTCCTAGGGCCCAGAATTTAAAGTTACACCACTGGCTGCTTGTGGTAGCCTAGGCATATATGCTGACGTGCAGTAATTCTCAGTATAAATCGTTGGTATTATGATTACTCCTTGTTAATCCTTAGTAAAGCATTTCTACAAATGGTAATGTAATCACAATAATCAATAATCACAATAATCTTCACAATACTCTTTAATTCACAATAATCTTTTATTTAGCTTTTAGCAATTTGTTTTTTGTTTTCAGGGAACAAGTGTAGTATCACCAGTATTTCCTATTGGCATTTTAATATTTTGTGCCTATCAGTTCTGGATGAACTCTAAGACGGCGATATTTGAACATCATCCTGTTTTGTTCGTCATGGCTTATGGCATGTCTGCCTCTAAGCTCAGCAATAAGCTTGTGGTAAGTAGACCAGATGCTGTACTAACTGGTGTTGTTGTTATTTAGACAGATATCCTGGTGCTGTGGTTTGGGGCTAATACGGTGGAAATAATGTTAGCCATTCTGTGCCATTTAGATGCTTGATAATAAATGAATTGAGACATCAGAGTTTGTTTGGATGTGGCTTTTAGATATACATGAATCTCGTTGTAATGCAGCCTTTGGAAGCCATAGCCAGTCCAGTGTCGTTACGAGGTTGCATTGTGACGAAATCGAATTCTAGACTAGAGCTGAATTAAATTCTGGATCACAGCTCAGCTGTGTTGTATTAGAATATGTTGTATAATGAAGCAGGTTATGGGCTTCAGTGTATATAACACTTGTCTTTATACCATTCCAAAGCACTGGTACACTCTGTAAACCAGTGTGGCCTTTCATAGTAAGCAGATGAGGTCTAGTGTAGGCTCTTTAACCAGATGCTTTCAAGTGGCCACATGAATGTGCCTGTGTATACTCAGTATTTCCTGTTTTATGTTGAGAGCAGATAATTACATTCAGAGAAACGTTCTTGTTCTGTTCCGTAGACCACACAGGCTGTTTATCAGTTGCCAGAAAGTGCTTGTACATCGGTTTCAAATTAATAAAATTAAGAAAGTTGCCTCTGATTTTTACTTTGCAGATATCTTATATGTCATGCAGTGAGATGGATCTTCTGGATTCCTCCCTCATAGGACCAGTTCTTGTTCTTGTTAACCAGTACTTCAGCATTATCGATGATTATCCTGCACTTTGGTTCTGTTTTGTGAGTACAGTCTTCTCTTAGTTTATGGTCTTCAGTTTGAAAGTATGTAAGTAAATTTTGGCTGCATACGTTGGAAGAAATTTGGGAATCCTCAAATCTCGTCTCAGCGTTTAAAAATGTGTGAAAGTTGTGATTGCTTACCTAGGCATCAAAGCGATTGTGGCGATCATATCTAAATGTATATTGAAAGACTATGTAAACAGATTTAGATATAATAGTCTTGTAAGTGCACTATTACAAAGAAACTGGTGTTGCCTGATGATCAGCAATTCCAGTATTAGACACTTTTGGTCACTGTTTAGCATTTACAGTTCTGTTCTACCCAGTAAGTGTCTAGATACAGACATACATGCATGCATGCATATATATGTACATATTTACATTGAAGTAAGTTGTTCTTTATGAATACAGTTTTGACATGTTCCTTTAATTATAGAATGAATTCTGTTTTTGATTCTTGTTTCAGATCTTCTGTACCGTGGACCTTCTCAGTTATTCTGTTAGGCTGTGTATCGTTATATGTGAGTCCTTGGACATACGCTGCTTTAAGGTCGAAGCCCCTCAGCTGAATGCAGCCTCCGCTTCTCGATTGACTGTCAAAGATCAAGGCCACTCCTTTGATCAGCACCGAGTTCATCACGAGACTACCCACCACACCCATGCCAACAACGTAGCTCATGCAGTGACGTGTCTCTCAAACACATCCTATTCAAATGTTAATAGGTACCAGCGAAACTAGCACACACATCAGCGGAAACACTGTAAGGGAATTAACCACCCACTGACCTCAAACGTTTCTCTTGCAACTGCTCTTAGACGTTACGAAATGTTGCTTTTCTATTATAACGTGCTTACAGATTTTGTATAGTGCCATTTGTAGATGTTCCATTGATCATCCCCGGAGAAAAGTGGTTCTTGAGATGGTGAACTTATAAGCGTGGTATGAATTGAGAAGGAACATGGTTCTGGAGAGCCATACCATCGTACTAGGTTGTTTTGGTAATCCCAGTGTCACCATGCTTGTACTTGGCAGTATTGGTAACCTGGTAATGCCATTTATGTACTTGCTTATGGTACTGGTAATTTGGCAGTGGCAGCATCTGCTTATTAAGTGGAATGGGAATTTTGTAGTGGCATTATGTTATTTACACTCTGTGTTTGATGGTCTCTGACATGAATGCTGTTGTTAACGACCATTTGTAATAATAACAAATGCATCATGAAATAATTTGTAATTTAAATCATTTCGTGCAACGTGATGATCTGTTTGATAGGGCTTTAATCTGATGATTGCAGACTCCGACCTAATTACCCTGAACAAGTTGTTTGCACACACTTGTCCTGTGCCTCAGATTTCAACTTGCTGACTTTACATGTAATAAGTGCAATGTAGAAATATATGAATAAAATAAAGACCCTGTGTTGCAAATAAAAGTCATTTACAGCTTTTTTGTATTTTACTGCTGTAATTTGTTGTTTCTCTACTCTTTAATGTCTGAACAGTTTAAAGAGTTACCATAGTGAAGCTAAAGCTAAAAAAGTTTCATTATTTAAAATCATGAAGTTATGGAAGTCTTTAGAATAATGATCAATCCTTTTCAAGATCATATGATCACTAACTGAGACTCTTGCGATAGTAACTGTTTGGACATTGTTGTTTTGGGGAACAGTGGTGGAATGGGATTGTGTAGACCAAACAGTGGGTCTATGCAACGCTGTTTCTGGAAATTTTGGCGGAGTAGCCTTCTTTGTCGAAAAACGCTAGACTGAGGCCTTCAACAATCATTGAAAAAATCTAGGACAGCAGATCTTTCTATTAACTTGCTAGCTGCACATTTGTATTGTATTTTTGTACAGTTATAGTGTGCTTAGCTGTACAAATTTGTGCTTTATAAATCTTATAATAATGATGATTATAATGATGATGATGATAATACATCAGAACATTTGCTGAGATCGAACTATTCGGCAGTACAACATTAGTATGAAAACCTTTCCTGGAAGAGCTTGGGTCTGCTGTGGTTAAATGGCACTAATGGAATTGTCTGAAGTAAAATGATTAAAATCCAAGAAGCAAAAAAGGATTCTGATTTAGAAATGCAAACAAAGATCCACAGCTTAGAACTTGTAACCCTTGAATGCTACACCTCGGATTCAGGTGTACCTACATTGCGTACGTTGTAAGCGCTTTAATTAAATAAACAGATAAAGTGATGAGCTCTGGCCAAAAGATCTGTGATTGGTCTAAGAACCTTTAATCAAAAAGCACTTGTCTTTGTTGCCATAGAACGTGTAAGTCTGTGTACTTTGGTGACAGTGAGCTAATGGAAGGTGGTCTTTATTGCTCACTGATATAAGGAGTGCAGTGCAGCAACATTCCTTGCACTTAGCTGAAGGCACAGCACAGGAGTGTATGATATTTTGACACAAATGCAGAGATTACAACAGTTTGTGCTGGCTTATGTGCTGTGTGTATGAAAGGTTGTACATATCTCTTTAGGGTCACTTCATGCACCTTTGAGGCTGTTGTTAATTGCGCATGTAACAAATGTCTGTTTAATAATAATAATAATAATAATAATAATATTTAGTTTGCACACCTTTAAACCTATTAATAACCAAACAGTATGGCAGTCTTTCCTCATGCATTCTGTTAAAGCACTAGAATTGAACGTTGAACACAGCATGAAAAGCAGCTGTAGTCATATCAGCTGGATAATCCATCAAGTTTAGTGCATTACACATATGTTAGTTAGACTGGCTTTTGCTGTCGATGGAGCTATCGTTGCTTCATTCCTTTTTAAGCAATTATAATTGTAAGAATAAAGAAATATTTACTGATTTACTTTTCTTATTATGAGCAAGTTATGACTAAAAATTGGTGCATTTAATTTGTGCAGTAATGAGATGTAATGGCATATATGATGTTGACCATAGTTGTGCCACACTGCTTGTTTTCAGCAATTAATTATTTGCTGGATGATGGGACTGTTCTTGAGCTTGGAAATTTCATGGAACCTTTGATGCTGGTTGAATTGTGCAGCTTGCCTTTCCATCTGAGGCTCTAGGTACCAATACAGGTCTTTAGTTATCAGCAAAAGTCATTAGGTACTCTTATTTAGGTGCTATACTTGTCAGATATGCCAATTTTGGTGTGATAATTGTAAATGTGTGATACCTAACGAGACTTTGTAAGCTACAAGCATTTATGCAAACTTCTTAAAGTTATTTGTTAAAGAAAGTATTAATGTGTACCAGGACAAATGTTTGCTCAAGACTGTTCTGATTTGACATTTCAGTGACTTTCTGTCACAGACATTGAATCAGAATTTGCGGCTGTTATGCGTTTTCCAGTTGTTGCCAATCTGTGCAATTGCACAGCTGTTACAGTGGATGTTGGGGATTTATTATGACATTGATTTGCATTTTGTTAAACTTGAAAAATGTTTATTATTTGTGTTATTAGTGTACATATTCTAACAGTAGTTATTTGTTATGCCTATCTTCGTTGCAAATTGAGTTTCTTAATGTGGTGCTGTATACCTTGCAGAGAAATTGTTGAATTGGTATCTAGAATGAATTTTTTCTGTTTACGGTTTTTTAGTTCGATGAGACTTCAAAGAAAATAATTTTAATTTACGTAATATTAGCTTAAATTAGTATTCAAACACTTGAGGCGTAAATATATATGCAAATGCCAACCATTCAGCAAAGAGGTACTGAGACAGGCCGCAGGGTAATAGAATGCATGACAAATTATTTCAGTAATGTAGTGCAAAAAGTCATTTTTAGTTATATGTGTATGTGTATGTATCAAGACACATGATACAGCACCTTTTAAGTACTTCTTAAAAGCATTGCTTCATTCTCATTTGAGCAATTATAATTGTAGGAGTAAAGAGATATTTGCTAAGTTACTTTTCTTAGCATGAGGAAGTTATGACTAAGAATCGTCTGCATTTGTTTTCTGCAGTAATGAAATGTAATGTAATGAAATGTAATGGCAGATATGACACTGGCCTTAGTTTTAGTTTGTTTTCGAGCAACTTTGGCAAAGTGTCATTCTTGTTTGCTTGTTGTGAAATGTTTAATTTTGGACATTTAGCCGATGAGGTTGACTGGTTGTCAGTATCACTGATTTTAGTTGAGTTGAACTGCATAGATTTTGTTTTCATTCTTGCAGCCATCGAGTGTTTGTGGCGCAAACATAAACTGCGTTTAGTACAATGTTTCGTTGTGTCAAAGATGTGCACTGATTTCACAGCCACAGTTGCTCACTTATATTTTTTAAAAACCTGATTGCAAATGATTTGAGATGACTTTAAAGATTAATGTCGTTTATTATTCCGCCCATGCTTGCCAACTGCTGTGTTAGAATGACTGGCAGGATGTATGTTTGGTTCGTGTTGTTTGCAGAAGCTGAAGCATTTTTAAAGCATAAAGTAATGTAATCATTAAACCAGCAACATTATATGCAACGCTCTTACATTTCATTTCCGTGAGTTGTAGAATTTGTAATTAGCTTTACAGTATTGTATAAAGGAGAACGTGCTAATGTTAACGTTAACGAATTCAGATGGGGCAATACATTCAAGTGGTTATTGTAGCTTGTAGCATTGGTATTACTGAGATGGAGACGAAATTGTGAGAGTGTATTACCGATTTCTATTTGCACAGATGTTGTTGTCATTTTGCTTATGTAGTACTAAAACTGTTTAGTCCATCCACAGCTATCATACAGATGTAACTGACAAAACATTTGCCTTGTGCCTGTGCATTCCCTTATCGGGAAACTTCTGGAATGTCGAGATCTGCTGGCACAATACAGATTCCTGTGTTGGAGACGTTCCAGACAAAATGGCTTTTCCTCCTTTGGAGTCGTCGATGAATGACGTCCGAAAAGAGGGGAGGGAGGGACCACACAAATGCGGACACGGAAGATGGGGTTATGCCTAATGCAGACATAAATTTTCCCATATCCCATAAGTGAGACGTAGGGAAGGCTCATTTCCTTTCTTTTAGGCCCTTGAGCCGGCAATGGACGAATCCCAAGGACACGGGGCCAGCGCATCGCGGGACTTGTCATTTACTCCCCAGCTTACGCCGGTAGCAAATTACACAGCTTGGCGACAGGCCCGGTGTGTGCAAACAACTTACACGAAGTTGAACCCGCAACCGCATGATCACTGACCAAACGCATTAACGATAGACCATCATGCCGCACAGTCCGCATCTAAATTTCGTACTTTCTGTTATTCCAGTACAGCCTCTGTCTTAACACCAACTCCAGTCGGCAGACAGTCTGTACTGTGTGCTCGAGGATCCCGGTTCGCATACCGATCATGGCTTCAGAGTTTTTAATCTTGGGCTAGCACGGGGCCTTAACTAGCGTATTAAAACGGGCAGCGATGGTGAAGTATATCAGCCGATAAATTCATTAAAAATGAGCAGGGTCGAAGCCATATGGTCGCTGTAAAAAAACGTACATTTACTGCGTTGGATCTATCTAGAATCCCTTTTATGTACGCGCCTAGTACCTAAGTACCCTACCCCGCAGCATAGTTGGCTCTCCATAATCACCAGGGCAGCCTAATCTAGGCCTTAGTACACCTCTGAAGTGCGGACGTCTGCAAGGGAATTGGGAGGGAAATGCCAAATGCGGACGAAGGGAGGGGGGCCAAAGTAGGTCATTGTTGCGGATGTCTTTTATGAATGACATTGTAGGCCATTTTGGGCTCGCGAGGCACAGAAGGACCACGTTAGGGAAGTATGATATCTGAGCCTCTGAGAGGTTTGGAAAGACCAGTCAGACGGTCTACGCCATGGAGATATATTTAAATATCAGTGCCACTGCCTTTCGTTATTATATAAATATGTATATGTGTATATATATATATATATTATAACGGTGCCATTGCCTGGATATACTTGGATCTATACGGTAAAGTACGACCTGAGTCCGCTTAACTTGGAGGCATGCGGTACGCCGTGGACAGGTTATAAGTGACTAATTGGTGTGACGTCCTGGAAAATTCCTATGCAACCGCACGCTTGAAACTGGCTGGAAATCAGCAGGTTATGTTCCCTCGGCGATAAGTGAAGAAGGGAATAGGCAGCGACACCTGTACCCCAGCAGCAATGTCATATGTAGGACATGTGAAAAAGGCTTATGACTGAAAAGTCCGAGATATTTTGGAGACTTGAAAATAGTAATTTGTCCCCAAAAGTCACAGTTACTAAAAATTTCACAAATATTTCACATTGGACACCTCGACGATGGCAATTTTTGCGCCCTCATGCCCTCTGTGAACTTCTACGCATTGTGGCCATATCGGGTCACCAGTTGCCAGAAGTGCCAATGAATGTGACTATTTGGGTGGTGGTGGTGGTGGTGGTGGTGGTGATGATGATGATGATGATGATGATGATGATGATGATGATGATGATGATGATGATGATGATGATGATGATGATGATGATGAAAACTGAAATTTTCATCTCAGAGCGACAGATCGGCTCAGTAAGAGATCTGCGAATATGAGGAGGTATGACTATCGATCTGGCAGAGGTAAAGAAATGGTGCTGGAGCGGTAACCCTTGTCCGTACTACCCTGATGACTCTCCCCAGCTTCTGAAACTTAGATCCGTCTGAATGTCAGTTACAATTTGCACGAAATGTAAGCATATCTGAAGCTGGCTGAATGACGTCATTGCTTCTGGCACCGACCTAGCAGTCACGTGCAAGAGGCGTTGGTAGCCTGATTAATTAACTAAATAAGTAATTAACAAGGGCGGTAAGTTCGTACTCCGCGGAGGAAAATTTATCCCTCCGCTGCCATGGCAACGAAAACAAAAACAAACATAAATAAACGATGGTGGCCGAAAACGGCTGCTTTCTCTGTGTAGGTATCTTGCAACACGTTGATTTGCTCGAAGTATTATTTCGTTCGCCTATAGATAATTTTCATTTACATTCACGCTTCGACTGCTGGAAGGTAAGAGTCAAATCCTTAGATATACAGGCTAGCTATTAGTTCTGGATTTGAAGTAGGACTGGGTCCACAATATGCGCAGTGACTAAAACAAGTGTCAGTTTTTTTCACCACACAACACCTGAATCACAGCTAAGTTTGCCCGCAGGTGCCTTCCTTGGCTGAGGTGGCTCCCACTGTTTAAATGTTAACGTGTGGCCTCGACTCTGCTCATTTTGCAATGAATTGATCGGGTGAAAAACTTCACCGCTGGCTGTTTGAACGGGTGCCACGCCATTTAAGGTAGTTCAAGGGTGAACTTGTTAAACTCGTATGAACTGGTTCGGTAACTCGCAAAGTAGTTTTGCAGTGAACTGAATTTGAACAAAAAGTAAGCCTATGCATGCAAACGCTGGGAATTTTGGAAATAGGTTGATTTTGCAGAAGAATATATTTCACTTGTAACTTATAGGCCTAGGCCTACGCATCATATGAACTCACTAGCACCACCTCTTGCAATTTTTGCGCTGGTCTTTCACTCAACACTGAAAACATTAAGCTGCTTTTCCAGAAATCTTATCCTGATTCATCCTATTCCTTTTATCTTTATTCCTGCTCCAATTTCAAACATCATCCCCCGTAGCCGTCCGACTGTCTGCCTGCCTGACTCTTGGATCTTGACCTGGAACTGAACCTTTTCTGCCTATCGATTTTGTTTTGTCTGTGAGCCTGTGAATAAGATGGTTCCCGCGACTTAGCTTTCGCTGGACGCTGTAGAAATCTCGAGATTACGATTACGCCTAATCGCTCTTTCCATCACTAAATAGGCTACGTCAATTCTTTTGATCATGCCATTATCGCATAAGTTTTAGCCGCACAGTAGGCCTATGATCTGCGTGGCAACCGTTTTATCCTCCAGCAGGCCTACTCCTTGTGTTGCAAATGGCACACACTGCAGCGCTTTAGAGATCAAGGTGCTGTATTAAGTGCATTCATACTTACATATATAGGCATAGACCTACATAAATATGCATGCATTCATACATACATGCATACATAAATACATAAATATTACTTGCATACAGACATGCGTACACAGATACATGCATACATTCAAGTATACATACATACATAAATATATGCAAGCATACATACATGCATCACTAAATAGGCTATTCATCCATGTTGCGATAATATTTGCATACTACGTACATACAGACATACATACATCCATACATACATGCATGCATACATACATACCTGTCCATACATGCATTTGTACCTGTACATACATACATATATACATAAATATATACATACTATGCGCATGCATGCGCACATACATACAAACATACATGCATACAGATGAGAAAAATAAGCCTATTCACTGAGGCCGATGTCTGATGTGAGCCCTTTGGTCCGTCACGTGCAGACTGTTCTGAAGTTCTTCTGGTCGATCCCGATGGAAGGTTCCCGAATTTCGTGGAAGAGCGAAGACCTAGAGGACGACTACGAATCTAATTCCGACAGACGACGAGGAGAAGATGATAAGCAGAAGAAGTCAGCAGGAGGAGGGAGTGTTCTGGCGTCGAACAATCACATCCAACACAAAGGATTCCTCTCTACTATTGGACATGCAATCAGATGTGCGTTTACATGCAATTCTGACAGGGTCCATGTTCATTCGTTGTAACTTTTATTTAGAACATTTAAATTTTTATTTCATATTTCATATATCATATTGTGTTTGGATATTACATATTTTATTTGGGAGATTCAAATTTGTGAAATATAATCTTCTTGTATTATATAAAATAAAAAGCTTGATGATGGGAATTATGGACGGAAATGGGAGACGAGGAAGACCTAACAGGGAGTGGACAGATGATATAAGGGATTGGTGTAAGCAAGACTTGCACGCCTTGATAAGAACAGCACAAGATCGGGAACTGTGGAGACAAGTGACAATGCATGCAGTGGACACCTACGGGCTCTCGGCCCATGGATCATGATGATGATGATGATTATATAAATAGCTCAAGCAGAATTTTACATTTAACGATGTCTTCGTATCTAAGACTATAGGCGTCGTCAATATAATGTACCAAACAGCAATGTCATACGTAGAACTTATGACGCCCATATGACAATTCTTCCATATGGGTGTCATATATCCTGTATCTGGTCCCAAATGGTATAACATATATGAATCCAATGTGGGAATATTGTCCAATGGGCTTCATTTGCCCTCATATGACGTTGTTGTTAGGGGTGTATATTCGGATGTACCTCTACACGTAGTCCTAATAGTACCATCTATCTAAGAATCTCTCCAAGGCTCTGCTGACGAGCATAAAATTCGATGTTAGAGTTCAGTTAAACACGAAAAGTTCAATAGAAGGCGAATGAGATTTGACAAACGGGATAAGTCTCCATCGCTAGATTCTCGCAAACATATAGAACCAAACCAAGGGATTCGACGACCAATCGGCCGGCTACTAACGAATGTCTGTCTTGCACTGACCTTGTGACCTGACCTATATCCGGACACCACGTCTTCTAGCATCTACGGGAGAGGGCCCGTCGGTGAGCGTCGCCGTGTGCTGCAGACCCTATTTAGCGGTCATCTCTCAATGCAACACGGACTAGGAGGAACTCTGAACATGGTGTCAACAGTCAACTTCGGATGGGACCCAATTGGTTAGACTCTGCGTGTGTGAGAGGGGACTCCGGTGGTGACTTTTCCAGTTACATGAGCATTTATATGCTTGCAGATGAACTGTTTGTTCTTAATAAACTTTAGCATCTCTTAGGCTAGAGTAGGAAGCGTTTAAGAGAGGTACGTATATGAGCTGTATTGCTGTCTAGATACATGCATACATACGTACATACATAGGCTACATACATACTCACATACATAACAGTCTTAGGCGCGTACCTGCGTGGTCCAGTGACGGTGAACTCTGGCACTATGTGGCGAATAATATGAAAACAAAATACGGTTGATTAGGAAAGGCGGCATGCTGCAGTAGGTCTAAAGTTTCAAAATCGGGACAGTTTTTGGCAGTTTATTTCATGAGCCGCAGCTAACGTGGAGTATTGGGACATTTTTCCGGAAAAACATTTTGCCATACTAGCGCGTTGATAGGCCTACTATGTGTGGGAGAGGCTAGCAGGCCTATATGCAAGTACCCGTATATAAAGCTACAGTTGCATGTAATACAAGTAGGCCTGTTTATTAGTTAATCGTGGTGATGCAGATTTCTGGGTGACACGTGATATCGTGCAGACCGGCGATAGCGCGGTGAAGATCAGGACAACCCTCAGAGAACTGATCATCTACATCGTCTTCCTCGTCATACTCTGCGTCCGTAAGTTTTCACCCCTTTCTCTACCCTTTATCGAGGTCACGGGGGTCAGAGAAGCCAGATCGAAGCCAGTCAAAGCCGGTGGGTAAGTAAGTCCACGCAGACAAGTCTTAAATTTAGCCTGAAAGAAAAAAGGAACTGGAAGCTCGTACAGCACTGGCCAGGAAACTGCAAAATGTAAATGTACACGGTTTTATATAGCGACCGTATAGCCTTGGCCCTGCTCGTTTTTCAATGAATTAACCGGGTGAGAAAGCTTTGGACCAACCATCGAGAACTACCTAGAACACTGTTCTGGTGGGAGGGCAACTCAGTGACGTGGCCCAAATCAAATGGGGTCAAGGCCGGATCATTAGCTTCTAGATCCACCCTTGCTGTTCTATACGTCCTAGAATGAAACAGAATAAATAGAATAGTTTTTCTTTGGAACTCCGCCGCTGCCTTAAGTTGAGTAGTGCCAGTCCCAAGCCTGGATAAAGGAGGAGGTCGACGTCAACGGCCTTTGATGCCATAGGATGTTGTTAAACATTGGAACTACTACTACTATTTTTCTTTGGTCTTTCTTTGGCTGTGTACCGTAAGCGCTTGAAAGCCCATTTGTCGATAGCTTTGTGTTGTCAGGTGGAAAGCGCCTCTGATTAGCCTGTCTCGAAGAGGCGCTATATAAATCTGTGGCTACAATTAAAATTACGTAAATTACAATCATAAATGTTTGCTATTATACATTGAGGACAGCCTGTGAATAAGCCTGTTCCTGCGATTTAGTTTTCTTGGAGAGATGCAAAAATCTCAAGATTACGATTGCATGCATAGGCTTTATGTTTATATCGTAATTGTAATCGTAAACTCGAGATCTCTAAAGAGCCCAATTAAAGCTAAATCGTTGGAACTTATTCACAGGCGCTCAGTTAAACAGAATCAATAGGCAAGAAAGATTCAGTTCCAGGTCAAGATCCAAGAGTCAGACAGGCAGACAGTCAGAGAGCTACGGTTGGTGGTATTAGGAATTGGATCTGCAGGACAGATAAGAGGAAGAAGATGACTCAGGATGGGATCTGCGGAAGAGGAGTGTTTCAATTTCGAGTGGAAGACCTACGGTCTTTGTGTGTGTGTGTGTGTGTGTGTGTGTGTGTGTGTGTGTGTGTGTGTGTGTGTGTGTGTGTGTGTGTGCAAGTGGATTTATCAGAAAGATTAATCAGATCATAATTAACGTCTTAATAATTAATATCAGGCACCGTATGTTAACCGAATTAACCAGATTAACTGGAACCAGTCCACACGAACTGCGCACCATATGCTGATCAGTTGTCATGGCAACTTCATCGATCGATCTGTGCACAATCCCTAGCCGTGTGTATAGGCTTTGTATACATAATCACAACGGTTGATTGATTGAAAAAATTAAATAATTGACACGATTTATGTATAAATTAAAAATAAATAACTATATCTGACACAGAATATCACCGCTATGCAGTTCAGAAAGGCTACATAGATGTATTTTAAATAATAATTCAAGAACTTGAACTTCTATAGCGCCACGGTAATAATCGTCAAGGCGTCAGTCAATAGTCACTGCTAAGCTAAATCGGTGTGCATATCAAATTCCAGGGTGAGTCAGGTCGAAAGCCAAGAGGAACATCTGAGAAGACACGGAAACAGCCTACCTTTTAGTCGAGGTCTGAAGCCCAATACAGGCTTTGCAGAGCGAAACGTTTATGTCAAATACAAGCCTGACCTTACTTACCAGCCAGCGCATAGGACCAACATGTTTGGACAATGTTGGACAAAATTGTCCCAATGTGTATGTGTGTGTGTGTGTGTGTGTGTGCTAACTGGGTAATTGGTCTAAAATTGGACAATCTCCATGGAAATGGAAAAGTAAATTTGAACTCGTGACCGTCTACCCCTGTAGTCAAGCTCCCTACTTTTGTATTCGACCAAATATAGATTAGGGACGATGCGTTTTTGGGGTTGAGCTGCGATTTGGGGTGGGGTTTATATAAGCCATTAAGGAGTTGCATGTATGTATGTATGTATGTATGTATGTATGTATCTAGGCCTATGTTGGTATGTATGTGTGTTTGTATGCATTTATGTATGCGTATGTAGGCTTGTGTTGTATGAACATTAATGGAGACATGCATAGTATAGATGTTTTATCTTACAGTTATTCAGGTCTCTTTCGTCGTTGGAGCGCAATTTAGAAGATTCTTTTTACCCGCGCCAAATAGATGCTTCAGTGCTTTATGTATATATATACATATATATATACATAAAGCACTGTATGTATATATATGTGTGTATATATGGATGTAAGCCCTATAGCCTATTACAAACCATAGGCCTACATAAAGTTTGTCGTTGTCGTTTGTGATGAAGTGACGTTCGGAATGATGAGTGCGTCGATGTTTTACTTCAACAACGTCATCTCGAATCTGTTCCTGCAGACGGAAAGCGACGATGACGTCAACTTCGAAGGAATCGGAACAATGCAGGACTTCTGGAGCGTAAGTCGCCTCTCCTCCTCATACTTCGTCCTTCCATCTTTCCGCCCATCCTTCCGTCTGTTCGTCCGTCCCTTCGTCCTTACGTCATTGCTCTGCTCTTCCAGCCGTCCGTTGTCTTCCCCATTCAGTTCACTGCCAAACGTCATCCACCGTCAGGCACGACGAGAGGGGGGGGGGGGGGGTCGGAAGGTCGCAGACCCCGAGGCCCGTGGTTGCTTGAAGGGCCCTGCAGTCCGAAAATGAGCACACTCAGCTCTGAGTACTACACTTATAATACCAGATCGAAGGGTAATTATCATATAAGTTATGCCCGCAAAAACACTCGTCTTGTTTCGATTAAATGCGCTGGTCCTTCTTCATGGAACAACTTATCTCATGACATTCGTGTTCTGCACAATATAAAATCATTTAAAAATTATATACTCGCATATATGAATGAACACTATAAGTGAATTTATACTAATTAATTCCTTTTGTCTGTTAAGTTTTTTAGTTCTTATTGCAAAGGTTCTGTTTGCTCAAGTCTAGTTGGACTTTATTAAGTTGATTTTTCGTCATTTCAATAGTATTCCATGTGACACAGGGGATCCAAATAGTGGAACATTTTCCACTTCCCTGTTTGGCTAATTTGGGGTTCACCAATGGTGACATCCTTTCTGGCAAGCTGTGCTAGAGAATAATATTATCCGAAATAATATTACCCAAAAAAGCATTAAAATGATAATAAATAGTCTATAAACCATAAATACAATACTATACAACATAGTACAATACAAAATAAAACAATACCGGGCGGTACATTCAGTACTCTTACAGCTAGGAAAGAAAGCCTAGACTACAAGTCAAATGTAACTCTATAGTTCCAAAATGTTTTGCCTTATTTCGCAAATGGTTTACCATTCCAAAGTAGGGCAAAATATGTGTGTGCATTGAATATAGTTTGCCCAGGGTCCGTTGCTGAACGGTCTGTATCCAGAGAAATGGTACAACGGTCAGAGCATGAGCGAGGGTGAAGTGGGGTTCGTTCTGAACGAGAACAAGTTGCTCGGAGTGCCCCAGATGAGACAGCTGCGCGTCCGAAACAACTCCTGCAACATCCCGGACGACTTTCGTGACATCATCAAAGCCTGCTACGACGCATACTCTGATGACGTAGCCGATAAGAAACCATTCGGACTGATGAACGGATCAGCGTCTGTATCCGATCTTCCAGTATCCAATATTCAATAATCAATAAGAACTTTTCGTCAAGAGTTTCGTACGTTTTTCTGGCGTTCATTAAATCAACGTCTGTGCGTTATGAACGAGAAAGGAAGAAGAGGAAGAGGAGGAATAGAAGGAGACGGAGAGTAGGAGGAAGAGAAGGCGAAGGAGGAGGAGGAGGAAAAGGAAGAGAGAGTAGAGAAAGTAAAAGGTAAAAGAGTGAAAAAGGAAGAGAAAGAGAAGGAGGAGAAGAAGGAGAATGAGGTCGAAGTAGAAGCAGTTAGACGGTTATGGTGGTGGTGGTGGTTGTGGTGGTGGCGGCGGTGGTGGTGGTGGTGGTGGTGGTGGTGGTGGTGGTGGTGGTAATGATGATGATGAGGAGGAGGAGGATTATGATGACGATGATGATGTCGGTGGTCATGATGACGACGATAATTACGACGACGCTGATGATGATTATGGTAGATGGACGTATCAGAAGTCGTCGTTGCTGAAGGGCAAGGATTACTGGGGTCACGTGTCTTCGTATGGAACGGATGGGTTCATTCAGCCTCTTCAGCGGACGTTCACCGAATCATCGGAGACGATTCAGATGCTGAGGCAGAATCTCTGGATCGACCGAGGAACGAGAGCCGTCATCATCGACTTCACCCTCTACAACGCCAACATAAATCTCTTCTGCGTCGTCAGGTATCATCTACTCAAGCAATGACAACAACAACTACTACCGCAACAACTAAACTGACATCAACCAGCTAAATTGACAAGAACAACTAAACTGACACTGGCAACAACTTAACTGACAATAATAACTAAATTAACAATACTAGCAACAACTTAACTGACAGTAGTAATCGCTAAATTAACAATAACAACAACTGTAACATGCGCGTATCGTTAGATGACAACCGATATGCAAGTATCGATAAGCCGAGGTAAGGTAATCGATCGATGCGAGAACAGAGGATAGTAATGACACTCATAAAAAGTTAGCTGCGAGCATGTTACGTCGTTCCTATTTACTACCTGAAAGGAAGGAAGAACGGAAGAAAGGAAGAATGGGGTGAGGAAGAATGGAAGACAAGAAGAATGTAAGAAAGCAAAAACAGAAGGAAGAATAGAAAGGAGGAAGAAAGGATGAAAGGAAGGAAATAAGAATGTAAGAAAGGAAAAATGGAAGAATGGAAGGAAGGAAGATTATTGGAAAGCAGAGAATTCTAAGGAAGAATCGAAGGAAGAAAGAATGGAAGAAAAGAAGATTAACAGAATGAAGAATGAAGTAAAGAAGAATCGAAGGAAGAAAGAATGGAAGAAAGGAAGAATAGAAGGAAAATGGAAAGAATTAATAAAAGGAAGGAAGAATGTAAAAAGAATCTAAGGAAGGAAGACTGGAAAACTGAGAAGTATGCTGGGGGACTGGATGATGGACGAAGAAACTGATTGGGCCAGAAAGCAGTAAGCCTAAAAACAAGGCATTAAAGAGAGAATCTTACCTAATGGACCGGGATTCGAACCCCAGACGCAACATTGATAGGCTAACGTTTTCGCCATCTTCTACAGTGCCTTAAATGGCGCAGCAAAATGGCTCGGAAGCGATCGATAAGTGACGCTCTATATACCTGTATCTAACGACGTAGATGCATGTAATCGATCAGTGACAGATCGATGACCAATGTTGATAGATTAGTGGCAGAGTTTCCTGCGACTGGAGGAGTGGTTCCTTCGTGGTCGATTCAGACGGTCAAACTCCTGCGCTACGTCTCACCAACTGACTACTTTGTCCTGGCCTGCGAAGTCTTCTTTGTCCTTTTCATCGTCTACTACATCGTCGAGGAAATCATCGAGGCACGTCTCATTACATACATACATACATACATACATACATACATACATACATACATACATACATACATACATACATACATACATACATACATACATACATACATACATACATACATACATACATACATACATACATACAAACACAAACAAACATACACACATACAAACACAAACATACCCACATACAAACATACATACGTACACACTTGCATGCATACATACTTACGTATGTACACCCATACATACATACCTAAATACATGCATACATAAATACCTTCATTCATAAATATATACATATATTCTTGCATGCATACATGTATGCATACATACATGCCTACATACAAACATACATACAAACATACGTACGTATACACATACATACATACTTACATACATGCATACATACACATACATACACAAATACGCTCATATGTACATAAATACGTACATACATATATAATGCATGCATACATACATACATACATACACTTCATTATCATCATCACTGTCATCAACTTCATCGTCGTCTTCGTTATCAACATCATCACCGCTCATGTACAGTTCCTGATCCTACCATTTTAAACTGCCTCCTAATGTTCGCGACTCTTAAACAGCGTCTAGGTCTACATCTCGCTGTAACTTGGAACCTTACCTCTTCCAATTTCTTAATGATTCTCAATGTTTCCTGTTGCCGGCTTCAGTGTCCGCTTCAGAACTTCGTAAGGAGCCATCATCGAGTTTTAGTTTATTGTACATGTATTGTGTTGTGTCATTATCAGTTCCTGATCCCCTCCCTATTGGCGGCTATGCATGGGTGCACAGAATTTCATCTCCATTCTCTTCAGTCATTTTTTAAATCTAGTGCTTTTCTCTTGTTATACAACATTAGACATTAATCATGTAGGCCTATGCCATCGATTAATCGATAAACGTCGTCGTCGTCATCATCTTCATCATCGTCATCGTAGTCGTCATTGTCGTCATAAGTCATCTTCGTTGTCGTCTGCGTCATCATCGTTGTCGTAGTCATCATCATTTGGATCATCGCTCTGTTATGTGTGCGTTTAGATCAAGCTGCGTCGCCTGGCCTACTTCAAGGTCTTCTGGAACATACTGGACATAGTCGTCATCATCATCGGCATCTGCTGCGTGGCCTTCGACATCTATCGAACGGTTGCCGTTGGCGACGTGCTCGATGACCTGCTGCAGAACCCCGACATCCATCCGGATTTCTCGTTACTCGCCTACTGGCAGACGACCTTCAACTCCGTCCTGGCAGTCATGGTCTTTTGTTGCTGGGTCAAGGTGAGGGGTCATGAATCGAAATCGGAGTCAGAGGTGCTTTTGACAAGATATATGGTCTTTGCGAGAAATGTCGGTTGCCTGTATATTCGTTTTTGCTAATAGGCCTATTATGATTTGGTTAAGCTCCAGTAATGTTTGCCATAATGTAAATGTAAATGTGCCAATTTTATGGATACCACAGTATGTCCTCGACCCTGCTCATTTATAATAAATTTATCGTGATCCTTCACCACCGCATGAATGAATGAATTATTATTATTATTACTACTACTACTATTATTATTATAATAGGCGTCAGATACGACTTCCAGGGTGTCGGAACATTTTCAATTATGAAACAAATCTATTGTTACTGGAGCAAGTAGATCCGCTGTGGCGTCCAGGCTGGCACACTGGAAACAGGTCGACCAGCTGCACCTCCGAATCTCGTGATCCTGTCTGTAAGCGCCGTGGTGAAGAAGCAACCCTGAGTTAGCGGTCGCGTAATTGCAAAGCCTTCTGTGGGCGCTTCCTCGATGGAGCGCAAGAACCTCCGGTGTGGATCGGACGAACATCCAGCACCACCAACTCCCTTCTCTTCATCGCCGTCGTCGTCTGCTTCGAAGGCTCCTGCGTCGCGGGCTTCACTGACTCGAGCGTCGACGTCTCCTCGACCTCGACCCGCCAGCTGATCTTCGACAGGCGGTGTGGCTCCTTGACCCAGAGGATCGGTTGTGGCCCGTCGGCTGGGTCTCGACGACCTGTTCCAGGTTCTCTCCCCTTCCCTAATCTTGGCTTCAGGCAAGCCCTTCTCTCCTTCTTTGATTTCAGCCGTCCTGTTCCTCGTTGTATTGTTGTCGATGAAGAACTTGATTTGCGATTGGGTACCCTCGCTCGCTGCGCCGAGCGCGAGTTCTAAGATCATGAATTCGTCTGATTATTTTATTATTATTATTATTATTGGCGTTGTTGTTATTAATGTTATTCCGGCACACTTCTGGATTATAGTTTGATCTATTCATATTTTATATTTTTATAATTTGTACTTGCAGAAATCCATTTCGTTTTGTGGAGTTTTATAATTTAGATTTGTATGCAGGCCTATTTGCATTATATATTTTTATGATTTATATTTTCATGTCTTTGTATTTTCTCTCTGTATAATTTGTATTGTCAGATATTTAAATACATCAGCTTTAACAAAACGATGACTCAGCTGTCGTCAACCCTAAGCAAGTGC
This sequence comes from Norana najaformis, assembly GCA_964023275.1. Taxonomy (NCBI): domain Eukaryota; kingdom Metazoa; phylum Annelida; class Clitellata; order Crassiclitellata; family Hormogastridae; genus Norana; species Norana najaformis. Next base: position 54,753,155 of record OZ029913.1, on the reverse strand, counting down.
GCCAAGGACTTAGGTGGATTTGCCGTCATGTTCTTCATCATTTTCCTCGCCTTCGCTCAGCTTGGCTATCTTCTCTTCGGCAGCCAGCTTGAAGCCTTCAGCAGCTTCGAAAGCTCAATGTACGTCCTCAGTTTTGTCTAAAACATGATTGTATGCAACAGAACATTTATACAGCGCCTTTTCTGAACTTCTCGAAGGAACTTCCCGCTGTTAGATGCTAGTCTGCTAGAGTTCCTTAAGAACAACATAATGACGCGAATCATCTACAATATTGTGAGTGTAGACACAACCCGTCAGGGTGCAGGCAATTCATAGAATGGTGGCAACTCATAATGACAGTTGTGACTAAATAAACATCTTTACAATAAGGCTAAGCCTCGTAAAATGACCATCATTTCATACACGAGTATATGCATGATATGCATACAATAATACACACATAGGCCTATTATCCTATACCCTTCTGTTGTTCACCCACCATCATCTGTCTCAAACCCCCTATCTGTTAGGGTACTACTCAGGCATTCCATTAAAACTGAAGTCTCTCAATTTCAAGAAGTATTTCCCTGATCCATCCCATCCGTCGCCTTCCCATATCTCTCAACCTAAACACAACCCACCCTTAAGCATATCTGTTCCCTTATCTCTGGCCTTCTGGCAACCGGACTTTGTTCTTCCCATTAGCATCTCTGGACAACCTGTCTGACTTGATGCAGCGCTCGTGAATATGCTGGTGACTTGCGCTTAGCTTGAAAGTAGCGCTTTTAATAGAAATTCTCAGGATTGCGATTGCGAAATATGACCCAGCCCAAATATTTCTTGAAGGTTGCCTTCATAAAATCTTTGGCTCAGTCGTTATGTGTTAAATACAACACTGCCGTATTCGAGTGATGCCAGACTGTCAGTTCCAAAACTGGATGGAGGGGGCGACGTTAACCCTTTTTGTTTTTTTGAAGGGAAACTACACACAATGTAGGCCTATGTAAGACCTCATATTCTTCCTCTTCCCCTAATCTCTCTTCTCGCTTCAATTTCAAACATCATCCACCGTAGCCGTCCGACTGTCTGAGTGCCTGACTCGTGGATCTTGACCTGGAACCGAACCCTTTTGCCTAGCGATTTTGTTTTGACTGAGCGTCTGTGAATAAGCTGGTTCCCGCGACTTAGCTTTCGTTGGGCGCTGTAGAAATCTCGAGATTACGATTACGATTGATCTCACTATCAGAAAGTCGATGACGTCAGATCGTGGCGCTTCGAACTATTGATAGCCCTTTTCTGCGGGTAGATTTCGAGGCAAAAAGTTGTTTGCTTTCAATGTTTCATGAAAATTTTCACGTGTTCCGCGTGTAAGTCATCAGTTTCGGAACTTTGCTATCATCGGGGACCGTGCTACTTATAGACATGCGCTGACGGGATGTGCCGTGAGAGCATAAGTGCTAGTTGCGGTCTGTAGTCAAAGCCTGTTCAGACGACTATTGGGATAGTCGTTCGAAGTTCTCGGCCAGCTTTCTCGGAATTCGTTACAACACTGACACTGCAGCGTAGCAACTTTTAAAAGTGTTGGGCCCAAGTGCTAACTTTAACCTGATCAGTCAAGCCGTAAGCATCATCTGGTGCTGCGGCCGTTTTCTCTTCTAGGTGTCATTCTTCAAATTAGTTGTAATCCGAACCAGGAACTGTGGATCTGCCTCAACTGTCAGTGGTGAAGATCTGAAGATATAGCAGATCGGGAGATCACAGAATATCTGAAGATGCATTCAAGAACCTATAACCAGAAAAAACAATATGACTGTGTATTTTGTAGCAAAACATGTGTACACAATAGGCATCATAAACTCCATGCTAGAACCCCAACTGTAGAAAAACCACACAAGTGCAATTTGTGTCACAGACCATTTACACAGAAGATTCATCCTGTATACCTTACAATAACCTGCAATGAAGAAAAGCCATTTGTGCATGAGTGCATTTATTGTCACAAATCATTTTCACAGAAGGGTCAACTGGATTACCATGCAAGAACTCACACTGGAGAAAAGCCATACAAGTGTAATTTGTGCTACAAAGCATTTGCACAGAAGCCTAACCTAAAACGCCATACAAGAACCCATACTGGAGAAAAGCCATACACGTGCAATGTGTGCTACAAATCATTTGCACGGAAACTTACTTTGGAAAGCCATACAAGAACTCACACTGGAGAAAAGCCATACAAGTGCAATATATGTCACAAAGCATTTGCACAGAAGCAAACTCTGGGTGTCCATACAAGAACCCATAGTGAAGAAAAGCCATACAAGTGCAATTTATGTCACAAATCATTTGCACAGAAGACTCATCTAGAGAATCATACAAGAACCCACAGTGGAGAAAAGCCACACAAATGCAGTTTTTGCTACAAATCATTTGCACGGAAGCTTACTCTGGAATGCCATGCTAGAACTCACACTGGCGAAAAGCCTTACAAGTGCAATTTATGCTACAGATCATTTGCACAGAAATGTACTCTGGAATGCCATACAAGAACTCACACTGGAGAAAAGCCATACAAGTGCAATTTATGTCACAAAGAGTTTGCTCAGAAGGGCACTCTGACATACCATGTGAGAACCCATATTGGATACAAGCCATACATATGCATTTTATGTCACAGAGGATTTGCACAGGCGATTTATCTAGAGAACCATAAAAGAACCCACACTGGAGAAAAGCCATACAAGTGCAATTTATGTCACAAAGTGTTTGCACAGAAGAGCACTCTGGCATACCATGTGAGAACCCACAATGGAGAAAAACAATACATATGTCAGTTTTGCAATGAACTGTTTTTAACACATAGTCATCTTCAGGTGCATGCAAGAACCCACACTACAGAAAAGCCGTACAGGTGCATTTTATGTCACAAAGCATTTGCACAGAAAATTTATCTAAAAACCCATACAAGAACCCACCTTGGAGAAATGCCATACAAGTGCAATCTATGTCACAAAACATTTGCACATAAGGGTAACCTGGAAAATCATACAAGAACCCACACTGGAGAAAAGCCATACAAGTGCAATTTATGTGGCAAAACATTTTCTTATAAGACTAACCTGGATTCCCATACAAGAACTCACACTGGAGAAAAGTCATATAAATGCAATTTATGTGACAAAGCATTTGCACAGAAGGTTACCCTGGAATACCACACAAGAACTCACACTGGAGAAAAGCCGTACAAGTGCAAACTATGTCATAGAGCATTTGCGTGGAAGAATGCTCTAGCACGCCATGTAAGAATCCACACTGGAGAAAAGCCTTACATGTGCATTTTATGTCACAAACAATTTTCACAGAAGCCCTCTCTGGACCGCCATACAAGAACTCACACTGGAGAAAAGCCATACAAGTGCAATATATGTCACAAAGCATTTGCACAGAAGCAAACTCTGGGTGTCCATACAAGAACACACAGTAGAGAAAAGCCATACAAGTGCAATTTATGTCACAAAGCATTTGCACGGAAGATTTATCTAAAAACCCATACAAGAACCCACCTTGGAGAAATGCCATACAAGTGCAGTCTATGTCACAAAACATTTGCACATAAGGGTAACCTGGAAAATCATACAAGAACCCACACTGGAGAAAAGCCATACAAGTGCAATTTATGTGACAAAACATTTTCTTATAAGACTAACCTGGATTCCCATACAAGAACTCACACTGGAGAAAAGCCATACAAGTCCAATATATGTCACAAAGCATTTGCACAGAAGCAAACTCTGGGTGTCCATACAAGAACACACAGTAGAGAAAAGCTATACAAGTGCAATTTATGTCACAAAGCATTTGCACGGAAGATTTATCTAGAAACCCATACAAGAACCCATAGTGGAGAAAAGCCATACAAGGCAACTTATGTCACAAATCATTTGCACAGAAGACTCATCTAGAGAACCATACAAGAACCCACAGTGGAGAAAAGCCACACACGTGCAATTTATGTTACAAAGTGTTTGCACAGAAGAGTACTCTGTCATACCATGTGAGAACACACCGGAGAAAAACAATACATATGCAAGTTTTGTAACAAACTATTTTTAGCTTGTAGTAATTATCATGTGCATGTCAAAACCCGCACTGAAGGAAAGCCATTCAAATGCATTTATGCCACAAAGCATTTACGCGGAAGCATGCTCTGAAATCCCAAACAAGAACTCACACTGGAGAAAAGTGATACAAGTGCAATTTATGTCGCAAAGCATTTGCACAGAACAGCACTCTTGCATGCCATACAAGAACCCACACTGGAGAAAAACAATAAATAGGTCACTTTTGCAGCAAATTGTTTTCAACACAAAGTAATCTAGATGTGCACACAAGAACTCAATGTGCAGAAAAACTATGCACATGCATTTTATGTCACAAAACACATACACAAAAACATACTCTGGACTACAGTACACGAACCTACATTGGAGAAAGGTTCTGCAAGTGCAATTTATATGCAAAATCATGTGCACTTAAAGGAATCTGGCATACCATATAAGAATCCACACTAGTGTGTCAGTTTTGCAACAAAATGTTTTCAAACTTACCATAGTAATTTTCATGTTCTGCGAGAATAAAGAATGATGAAAGGCCATACAAGAGCAACTTGCATGACATGGTCTTTACAGGGGGTGAATATCTCAAATAGCACTTGAGAACCCATGCCTAGAAAAGCCATACAGATATTATTCTGTGATGCAATATTTACCTTTATTGTTCATAAGTGCCATTTGAGAACTAACAATATAGAAAAACCATGCAATGTAAATGTCAAAGCGATGTGTCAAGTGTGACACAGAGACACCATGGAAGTAATTCACATAGGAGATTCAGCATAATTACTGAAGTGACAAATGTGTTGACAGAAAACAGTTTTCAACAGCAGAAACTGTACAAGAGTAAACAGCCAAGTTAGGTTGGCAAACAACATTCTGGATGTCAGTCAATAATTAGTGCTACTATTAATCATTTCATTTTGAGACCTTATGGTTATGGAATGTGTGATGAAGTGTTGAAGTTGAGAAGGAATTCATGGAACATTGTTGTCATCACTTCTGTGCTGCTCCAGTGAATAGATACTTTTCTTCAACTAGTTTGAAATGCATCTTTTGAGTTACATTCTTTGCCCACAGGATACAGATAAACTGACAAGTTTTTGGTTAATTTGACACCAGTTACATTATCAGCATTTTCCTGATGGCATTTTCATGTGTAGAAACCATTATAATCTTGTTCAATATAGGTATGTCGGTTAAGTTTTGTGGTGCTTCTTCATGTGTCTGGGCTTCAGAGTTATTCCTTATGTCTGTCAGGTTTTGAATGGTTTTCAGTTTTATGGAATCCCTCTTTGATGTGCCAGCCACCATTTGATGTTAATCTGGTTTATATACAATTAGGTCAATGCACATACTCTTCATTTTTGTTTTGTTACAGTAATTGTTTGGCGATTGTTGGCATGGTGTAGTCTAAAAGTCAGAAATGATGGAGTTTGCAAATGGAATTTTGCTGGCTCTCTAGACATCATTTACTTAGGAACACACTTGTTCTTCCATTAGTCTAACTCTGAAGTTACTTAATTCATAGCTAGGTTTTCAAGTGGATTTAAGCAAGCACTGTGCAAATATCCTTTTGCATTCACGGAAAATTTAGCGACAACTTTAATGAAAGTTCAGCAGAGAAAGTGGATATCAGCAAATGCATTATTCAATAATTAAGATATATCTTTTCATTTGTTTCCAGTTTGTTTCTGTTTTACATATATACACATACGTACATACATACACACACATACATACATACATACATTTTTTGTGGTTTTCGTGGGGTTTTGTCAACAGAAGCCCACTGGTGTGGAAGCCCAGCCGCTCTCTATCGGAGATCAGTGGACTTGTGAACATGTTGGCCTGTTCAGACTGTGTGGGCAGTATTAGGATTGCACGTACTTACCGTCCGCTGCAGAGACGTAACTTTGGTTTACATGGGCGCATTGCCCAGGCTTGTGTGAGTTTAGACCGATTACCGCGGAGGAGGTCATTAAAGTCATTCTCTCGCCACCAGTGAAACAGCGCAACCTTGACGCACTTCCAGCGTGGTTGATGAAGGAGGCGGCCCTGCGGCTGGCGCATTTCTTTGCGCGGATGTTCACCCATTCATTTGCCACCGGCTGTTTTCCGTCGAAATGGAAACATGCACTTGTTAAGCCACTCCCTAAGAAAGATGGAATCGATTAATCATCACCTGCGAACTTCCGGCCGGTCTCTAATTTAAGCTGCGTTTGTACTGAAGAGAGAATGTGATATCAAGATTAAAGACTTTTCAAAAACTTGTAAACGTTGTTGAAGAATCTTACAGTTATTTTAGGCGACTTATTGATTAAACAGTACTAGTCACAAGACAATGCCATAACCAGGGACTCTGCAAAGAGTTGTCATATTATTATGGAAAAGATAGGTTATAACATAAATCGTCTGACGTGTGGTCACGGCTACTGTGTAATGTGAGACCGTAGCAGATAAAAGAAGATCTGGCTCATACTAACCTATAACTCGTTGCATTGGAGCCTACTCCCAGACTACTTATCTTCGCAAACCACTCCCTCCAATCACCCAGCTCTACCCGTTCATCCTCTGCTCACTCTTGCTGTTCCCCTTATAACTAGGCTTACTAATCTTATATTCTCTAACCGATCCATATGCCACATTACACCTCTACTCTGGAACTATATCTCTCTCCTAAATTTCGCAAATTCTCGGTTCTTCGATCCCTTTTCTCGTTCCTCCACCACCATCTATCTCAAGCCTCTCCATCTATTTCTTCTCAGGCATTCCATTCAAAACTGAAGTATCACCTTTCCAAGAAATCTTACCATGATCCATCCAATCCACCGCCTTCCTATTTCGCTGAACCTGAACACAACCAACTGTAACAGCTCCTATGTCCCCTTGTTTCTCTGCGGTCTTCTGGTGGAATCTTTGGACAACCCCTCTGGCTTGACGCAGCGCTCGTGAAGAAGCTGGTGCTCTGCGTTTAGTTTTAAATTAGCTGCTTAGAAATTCTCGAGATTATGAAATCTGTCAACCTAAGTACGTCCTATATTAACAGCTTTTCCGTCTCCTTTCCTCTGTTATCTCCTGGCAACCTGATCTTCCCTATAGGGTATCTCTGGACAACCCCACTAATTTGATGCAGCGCTGGTGAATAAGCTCGTACCCTTTGTTTCGCTTTTCACTAGTTGCAGACATTTCTGAGTTTCCGATAACGATTGACAAATTCATACATACGTACGTGCATGCGTGCGTGCGTGTGTGCGTGATTTCGTACGTACATCTACTTGTGCTCCGCGTGACTGCTGATGCTGGTGTTGTAGTTTTACTCTATATCGCCTGATTCTGGGCGACTTTGACTTCGACGGAATGCAACAGGCGAACCGCGTCCTTGGTCCAGCTTTCTTCATCCTCTACGTCTTCTTCGTCTTCTTCATTCTGCTCAACATGTTCCTCGCCATAATCAACGACACCTACTCCGAGGTCAAGTCTGATCTGGCTGAACAGGCCAACGAGTTCGAGCTCGGAGAATACTTCAAGAAGGTACAGTCGGCCTATAAGAAGTTGTGAGGGCAAATCACTGAGTGTTGATGCTGACTGTAATTGTAATCTGAGATTTAAAAAGCGCCTCTTTGAGTATAAACTCAACTGAGGTGCTTCCGACCCGAAAAAGTAAAATCACTGTTGAACAGTACAGTCTTCAGGCGCCTGCGGAATACTGAGAGGGGGAGAGAAAGGAGCTCAAGTCGCAATTCTCGAGGGAGACGATTCCATCAAGTGGGACAGCGTAGGCAAAGCTTCTAGACTGGCCCGCAGCGGTTCGCATGCGAGGGACAAACAGATCTTGAGTGGCCGAGCAAAGGTTGCAACGGCCCGGCAACGAGGAGACCAAAGTGCAGAAGTGAAATGAGGTAAAGGGGAGCAGAGCCAAAACTGTTGTGTCAGTTAAACAGCAATTCATTTAAATTCAGTTTCAGAGACAGCCGATCTGATTCAAGGGCAAAGCTGAGTCTCTGTACCTAGCCCACCGATAGACCTATTCAGGGCTTGATCCAAAATCCCGGACTCCTCGTCGAAATGAATATTTAGTGAATATTTACTGAAATGTCGACCATCCCATCATCAACCTTACCCTCTGCAGTCATCGAAAGTTGATTGCGGAGGGTAAAGTTTACCTCTCCCACCCCGCAAATTCTAACCGTGTTTTTCAAAACTTATCCATTAACAGCCCAAATGTTAAGGTAAATTTTCAAAAGATTAGTTTTTTCTTATACTTAAATCTTTTTCTGCAGTTCAGCTCCAAGTCTCGGCGGGAATCACCTAGTAGCAGATGTTGGGGATTTCGCACCCCTTCACCCGACTGTGCCTAACGCCCATTGAATCTAAGATCTTAAATTTCACCCTTCTTCAACCAAAATTTCATGCATCCACCACAGGTTGCCACGGTAGTGCATCCAAGTGTTATCGGTGACATCCCTTAATTACAGTAAACTGGATTTTTCCCACATTTAACTCACATAGGTCTATGTAATTTATGTATAGTTTATTTAATTTAGGCATATACACGTACTTTATTTATACATATATGGCTATAATAATAGAGGGCCTTCGTACATATATAGATCTAAATAATTTCGCTTCAATATAATCTACGATTCTCTGACGGAAACAGGAATGAACACTGTCCTTTAAAGGCCTTAATTTTCGCCCGCTGTTAATTAATTATATCTGCTCATGTTTCGTGGCTTCTTAACAAAGGGAGCGCAGAAGATGATGGAGAAGATGAACATAAAGAAAGAGAAAATCATCGACATCCAGGAAGCCGTGAAGAGAGGAGACATCAACAACGACGGCGTAATCGACTTCGACGAATGGAGACACACCATGAAAATGTACGAGAATTCATGCTTAGTCACTGACTGGCTGACTGACTGACTGACTGACTGGCTGACTGACTGACTGACTGACTGACTGCCTGACTGACTGACTGACCTACCTACCTACCTACCTACCTACCTACCTATCTGCCTGCCTGCCTACCTACCTACCTACCTACCTACCTACCTACCTATCAACCTACCTACCTACCTACCTTAGCTTTTAAAGAAATATTCGAACAACCGCCCTGTTTCTAAGTTGTCTTTCATCTCCAAATTCACTTCCACTCAAAACTGAAAAAACTCTTAGCTTTCTTTGGGCGCTATTGAGATCTAGAGTTTACGATTACGATTTAAGTAGAATTTTCGAACTTACAGTTACTATTAAATAATAAATCAGTTGTGTTAGACGTGCGTGGTTTAGTGTTTCAACAGCGTTGAAATGTGCTTCAGGCGTGGCTATGCAGATGCTGAAATCGAAGCCGTATTTGCCAAGTATGACGCAGATGGAAACCGCGGGCTGGACCTCGGCGAACAGGATAAGATGGAGAACGACCTCGCCAAACAAAGGGTTCGTCCCTCAATGGTTCCGTCGATCGTTTAGCTAAAATATGTAGTCTGTTTCTCTGTCAGTTTGTTTACCTATCTGCGTGTCTTTCTCTGTGTCCGTCCGTCTCACACTATCAATGCATGCAAAACTGCGCAGAAATAGTTGATGCATTTGAGTAGGCCTACGCATAAACATATGTAGACCTATATCAGGAAATCTGGATATTAAAAATATGCACATTTTATTTCTATCTGGGTCAAAATCTATTTTGTGCATTTACTTGTGGACTGTTTCAAAGAATATTTTGTCTGAACGAAATCTGAATATAGGAGGACTTCTCAAAAGAAGTCAGTGACAAACGGTCGCTATAGAAAACCGTGTACATTTACATTTACATTTACAATTTAATCTTACTTCTTTACATTCATAGACTGCTCGCGACTTGTTTTTGGAAAACTATGCTAAAATGTGTTTATACAATTTTTTGCGGGCAAACATAGATCATCCTACATTAAAAGGCTTTCACGTTCACAAGCTATATAGCCTGCCAACTAAATGAAAGAAAACATAATTTCAGTCGCGGCTTAGTTGAAATTTATTTAGTTGTAAACTTTGAACCCAAGGGCTTCGTATACAGGCAGCCTCAGGCAGGAGACGAGCCCTAGATCGGGATGGTTGGTAGAGTTGTGGAAACGGCAACGCTTCGGAAATGGGCAGCCACTGAAGATGACGATGACTGTACTGAAGATGATGGCGATGATGGTGACGTTGATGATGCTGATGATGTTTCTGACGCTAATGATGATGATGATGATAATGAAGATAATGATGACGACGACGACGACGATGATGATGATGTAGAACTTGTCCGCTCTTGAATACAGATTTAAGAAAACCGCGGTTTAACTGTACCAACAGATTGACGTGGAGAATGAGATGCAACAGATACAGGAGACTGGAGATGATGACGCTGGTGTGGAGAACGGAATTGGAAGAGGAGGAGATGGGGAATGCAAGAGAATGCGCCGTTCCTCGGTGCCTCAGCAGGAGATGATGATGTTGCAGAGGAGGGTCGATCGGCTGGACCAGTCCGTGTCCGGCATCATACAGAAACTGGACGCTGTGCTGACCCAGCTGGATAACATCGAAAGAACGAAGACGAAACGTAGACAGGAGATTGGTCGCCTGCTCGATATTCTAAACCAGGTATACTGAACAGATTCACATTAAGATAGACGCTGTATAAATAACAAGATACGCTACATTACACCTTATTGCATCACATCACTTCATATTACATTACATGGAGACATGTAGGCCTATAGGCCCGTAATACAAACAGCTACACAAACACACATGCACAGATGGCTTTTGGGACAAGTAGTCAGTGTTTAACGCGACATCTCGAAGCTGCCAGACCCGCTGACGTCGGTCTTACCTTACTTTACAAACTACTTATTAACTTACTATAGGGGAATGTGCATCTGACGATGTCCATGCATTTGCTGACATGTATGTACGTACGTATACGTATGTGTGTATGTATGTATGTATGTATGTGTGTATGTATGTATGTATATCTGTATGTATGTATTATGTATTTAGCTTTTTGTATATCGCCTTTAAGAGCCTAAGAAGGGGACTACGCATGCCATGCATGGCCTCTACGAGATCTAAGCGAGGGTGATTTAATGTGAGAAAAAATGTGTCCTTGAGCTCTCTTCATTTTGTCTGTTGCTGATGGCACAGTCTGACACCGTCCCAGACCCATTGCGGCGTCAGGAGCTTCTGAGAATGGTGCAGAGTGAACTGAACGAGTGCGATGGACCATCTGCCGCAGCAGCTGAAGAAGACATAGCCACTCGTGGCCGATTGATGCCATCATCTGCTGCCTCAGAAACAACCATCAACTTGATCGCCACCAGCAGACACTTCACTAGGTCATCGTCTGGCCAGGTAGCAACAACATCGTCGTCGTTGTCATCGTGATTAACTGCCGTACGTTGTTCTGATCAGAACATTAATGTAATGTAATTAGGCCTACAATTTTTATACAGCATCATAAATAGCGAGCTGCAAATAGGGTGCTTTTGTGGCGGTCATTGTCTTGACGTAGCTTCGCGGGTGGGGGTGACTCCAGCCAGTTCTACACCCAGAGCCACCCACACCGCTGCCCATTCAACACTCGACGTAAAATGACCTTTCCGTAGGCCTACCATGTCTGGTTTATAATGTCCGTTCTCTCTATCCTACTCCAATATCCCATACGCACTCTCCATATACAGTAACAGTGAATTCTACCATAACAGGCATAACACCACTTAGAATAGTGAGATATCGTAATCGTAAGCTAGAAATTCCTATTCACGATTTGTACGTAAGGGTGATTAGTAGCGGTAGGGCGAAATTATTTCCATCAGATCGTTCCATCAAGAAATCATAATAAATAGTTAAATGGCCATCTTAAAGTAATTGAAATTTTGTTGATTTATTTTCAGGAATAACAACGATCAGAGGCTTTCAACAAATCGCCCGCACAGATTCGATTAATCATAATCGTTTCTAGCAACATTTACACTTAGTCTGTTCTGTAATGTGGGAGCAATCTCACTGCAATGTATTTAAAATTTTAAACGTACATACGACACTCATTTTTTATTACTCAACTATTATCTTGAATTTCTAGGCTATTCGTAACTAACAAACTTTACTAATTAGGCCTATGTAGCTTAACTGTAACTAATTCACAAGGTTAGCAACAGGTCACCAATGATTGTCAGCATAATTTATAAGGCCTCTGATCTCCTTGGTAGTGAAAACTGTAGGCTACTGCAATATTTTCCTTTGCTAAAGAAGGCAACATTTTCTTATGGCAAGGAAGGCAATATTTTTCTTTGGGAATGAAAGCAAAGATTTATTTTGCCAACAAAGGCAGCATGTTCCTTTTATTACGGATATAACAGTTCAAATTCATATGTTCGGCGCTAACACCAAAAGAACATTTATTCGGCAAACGTCGCCGCAACATCAGTTAATATTCTACACAACATTCTTATAGTCGCTGGTGTAGACCATAACTACACACTTAACGAGTCGTAAGTTTTCGTTACATGCCTAAGCTTTTATGCTATTTACATACGTGCGACTATTTGGGGCTTCCAACTGCCGCGTTGCGGCCGCGAGTTGCTCTTGCCGACAAGCAGTTTGGCTTAAAATTTATCGCTTTACAAACAGCTACAAAACAGGGTACCTATTTGCAGTCTACAGCCCGTTATGAGTGCATTCAACTCTGCTAGTATGCCTCCATGGACCCAACTTTCTAAGCTCATGGAGGACAGAGGACGAGTCCACAAAGGAATGGAATATTATAGTGCTAACGTGGAAAGTGCCCAGTGGTTAGAATTTAAGTAGCGCATTCTCTTCTTCTTTTCAACCATCCTCGGTACGAGGGTTGGTCGCATTGTAGACGATTCTTCTCCATCCACTCCTATCCTCGGTTCTTCTCAGCAACTTCTCTGTGTCCATGCCGGTCCATTCACTGATGTTGTCCATCCACCTCTTCCTTGGTCTTCCTCTTGAGTAGCGCATTAGTATTCTTGAATTTACGAATACAATTATTCTGTATTAGAACCACTATGTAGGCCTATACCTTCATGCACTGTTCAATTTCAAACTATGGATAAAAGCACTAAACGTTTTTGTTTCAAGAAAAAACTACGACGTCCCTCACATGGCTCAACCCAAACCTTTTAAGCAAGTTGCCTTCTTAAAATCTTTGGCTCAACTGTTATGTGTATGTCTTTCTATTAAAAGCTCTGATCCTTCTTCATGGAACAATTTATCTCATGACATTTGTATTCTGCCCAATATAAAACTATTTAAACATTATATAGGTGCATACTTGAATGAACACAATAAGTGAATTCATGTGAATTAATTCATTTTGTTACTTAAGTTTTTTGGTAGCCTACTTGTTACAAAGGTTCTGTTTGCTCAAGTCCAGTTGGACTTTAGGCCTGTTGATGACTTGTCATTTCAAATAGCATTTCATGTGACATAGGCGTCCCAAATAAGCGGAACACGGTTCTTTCTGGGTCCGCCTGTTGTATCCCACATGAATTTTTATGTAATATGGTTTATGCTGTTGTTTTTTGTGTGGTGCAATAAAAATGAAATGAAAATGAAAAAATGAAATGTAAGACGTCATTAATCTCAACATCCGAAAGTCGATGACGTCAGATAGTGGCGCTTTGACCTATCGATAGCCTTTTTCTGGAGGTTAGATTTCGAGGTACAAAATTGTTTGTTTTCAGTGTTTGCTTGAAAATTTTCATGTGTTCTGCCTGTTAGTCAGAATTCCGGAACTTTGTTATCATCGATGACCGTGCAACAGATACACTGACGTGTTATGTCCGTGAGAGCCCAAGTGCTACATGTAATCTGTAGTGAAGCCCATTCGTCGGCCGGCTTTCTACGAATTCGGTGCGACACATACACTGCAGCCTGGGAACTTCGTTGCTTCTGGAAGCGTTGCGCTGAAGTGCCAACTTTGACATGATCCGTCAGTGAGCGTGCTGTAGGAGTTCACTCGCCTAGGTGTCATTTTTCAACTGAGGCCCAATCCGAAACAGGGACTGTGGATATGCATGAACTGTCAATCATGAAAATGAAGACTTTAGAAGATCTGAAGATCGCAGACTAGCTGACGATCCTTTCACGAAACTATGCAGTTTATGTCACAAGGCATTTACAACAAAAACTCAACTGGATATCCATGCAAGAACCCACACTGGAGAAAAGCCATACAAGTGCAATTTATGTCACAAATCATTTGCAAGTAAGGGTAACCTGGAAAACCCACAAGGACCCACACAGGAGAAAAACCATGTGAGTGCATTTATTTCCACAAATCATTTTCACAGAAGGGTCAACTGGAACACCACACTAGAACGCACACTGGGGAAAAGCCACACAAGTGTGATTTATGTCACAAAGCGTTTAGGCAAAAGAGCACTCTGGCATGCCATGTAAGAATCCACACTGGGGAAAAGCAATACATGCAACAAACTATTTTCAATATGTGGTAATCTAAATGTGCATGCAAGAACTCACAGTGGAGAAAAGCCATACAAGTGCAGTTTATGTGGCAAAGCATTTGCACAGAAGATACATCTAGAACACCATACAAGAACCCACTCTGGGCAAAAGCCATTCAAATGCAATGTATGTGACAAAGCATTTGCACAGAAGAGCAATCTGGCTTACCATGTGTAATGTTAGAACACACACTGGAGAAAAACAATACATTTGTCACTTTTGCAACAAAATGTTTTTAACATGTAGCAGCTTCACATTCATGCAAGAACCCACACTGGAGAAAAGCTATACAAGTGCAGTTTATGTGGCAAGGCATATACACAAAAGCATACTCTGGAATACCTTACAAGAACTCACACTGGAGAAAAGCCATACAAGTGCAATTTATGTGACAAAGCATTTGCACAGAAATGTTATCTTGAATATCATACACGAGCCCATACTGGAGAAAAGCGTACACATGCAATTTGTGTGACAAATCAATTGCACGGAAGAGCACTCTTGCATACCATATAAGAACCCACACTAGAGAAAAACAATACTTGGATCAGTTTTGCAAGAAAATGTTTCCAAAACTTAGTAATCTTCATGTGCATGCAAGAATACACAATGGTGAAAATCCACACTACAGCAAAGTACATGACGGATTATTTTCCCGGAGTGAAGATCTCGAATAGAACTTGAGAACCCATGCCTTACGAAAGCCATACAAATGTTATTCTGTGACAGGATATTTGCCTTTAGTGTTCACAAATGCCATTTGATAACCCACACTGTAGGAAAACCATGCTATGCAATGTCAAATGTGACACAAAATGCCATGAAATTAATTCATTTAAGAGATTCAGCATATTTACTGAAGACAACAAATGACAGAAAATAGTTTTCAGCAGCAGAAACCTTGCAAGACTTTTTATCTTTTCATTAGGCAAAATTAACAGCTAAGTTATGATGCAAAACAACATTTTAGAGATCAATTAAGAATTAGTACTGATATTAGTTATTTCATTTTGAGACCTTATGGCTGTGGAATGTGTGATGAAGTGTTGAAGGTGAAAAGGAATTCATGGGAAATTGTTATCGACACTACTGCAGTGCTCCCAAGAAAAGATCATTTTTTGAAATATCAGAAATGCACCTTTTGAGTTACATTCCTTACATGCAAAATACAGATAAGCTGACAAGTTTTGGTTAGTTTGACACCAGTTACTTTATCAACATTTGCTAGAGAGCCACTATTGTGTATATAGAAGCCATTACATCTCTTGTTTTATGTGAGTTTGCCTGTTGATTTTTGTGGTGCTTGGTCATGTGCCTGGGCTTCAGAGTTACTCCTCATGTCACTCTTAAATTTTGAGCATTTTGCAGGGTATTTTTGAATACTTGTTTGACAAGCCAACCATCATTTTGCATTAATCTGGTTACTATACAAGTGGGTCAATGCACATACTCTTCATTTTCGTTTTGTTACAGTAATCATTTGGAGATTGTTGTGCCTAGAATAGTCTGAAACTTGGAAATGATGGAATTTGCCAGAACCTGTTAATGGAATTTTCTGGCTTTCTAAGCATCATCCCCTTATGAACACAGTTGATGTACTTCAAATAATCTGGCTCTGAAGTCATTTAGGTCATGGTAAGGGGTCGTCCATAAAGGACGTCCGCCAAAAATTACCTACTTTGGACCCCTCCCTCCCCCTTGTTCGCATTTGGCTTTACCCTTCCCCTCCCCTTTGCAGACGTCCGCACTCCAAAGCCAGTGAACAATAAAGACCAACATCGTGAAAAACGTCATTAATAAACTACTCGTTCTATCTTATTTAAAAGAACCTCACATGGCTATCTAACCCAACTCGAAAACTTTGGTAGTGGTGGTTGTGGTGGTCATTGTGGTAGCGGTTGTGTTGATAAGGCCTAGTGGTGGTAGTAATAGCAGTAGCATGAACAGGAAATGTAAATGTACACGTTTTTCTATATCGACCGTGCTCGTTTTTAAAAAATTGACCGGGTGAGATCCTTCACCACTGCTGCCCGATTGAATGCGCGCCATGCCATTTAAGGTGGCCCGAACTTAAAATCTCTGATGTAAGCCACGATCAGTATGTGAACAATATTCCTCGCGCCCATGGGCGCCTTGACGTACATTTTGACCAATGTAGCTAACTGGGTCAGCAGCAAGGCAGCAGCAGTAAAGCAGTGGCAGCAAATCAACTGAAATGGCAAGCCTTACAAAAACACTGCTCTGGACACATTACATATACAGGATGTTGCGTCGAGTCATAGGTGTTTTTCGGAACTTAGAAGTAATCACAATCGTAAGCTCGAGATTGCTTCAGCGCCCAACGAAGGTTCAGTCGCGAGAACCAGCTTATTCACAGGAGCTTAGTCACAATGAAATCAACAGTCAGGCAGGTTTCGGTTACAGGTCAAGATCGAAGTGTCAGGCTGGTCGACAGTCAAACGGCTGTGATGGATGGTACTTGGAATTGAACCGGAATGTGAAATAAGGGGAAGAGGAATAGTCAGGATAGGATTTGTGGATTTGTTTTCAGTTTTGAGTGAACGAACTATATGAAGAACAAAATCAAATTTAAATTCTAAAATGAAGCGAAAACATAACTAGCCTGGTTAGCTACATTGGTTAACACATGCGCAAGGCGCCTCTGAGCGTGAGCGTGAGGATGCCGGTTCGCGCCCCGGTCGTGGCTTAAGCTTATAGAAGAGATTTCAATCTCAGGCTAGCATGGTCGGTGCACGCGGACCTTAACTGGGTGGTGCCCATTCCAACGGGCAGCGGTAGTGAATTCTTTAATTAATTCGTTGAAAAATAAGCAGGAACAAGGCCAAACGGTCGCTATAGATAAACGTTTACATTTACATAGCATTTTGCATTAAAGAATTTATGTTTTGTACTGGTCCTTGTATAAGTGGTAGCCTACTTTAATAGCACATCCTGACAACGCTTGTCAGTCAATTGATGCCGCGCCAAGAGCTTT
Source organism: Norana najaformis (assembly GCA_964023275.1). Classification (NCBI taxonomy): domain Eukaryota; kingdom Metazoa; phylum Annelida; class Clitellata; order Crassiclitellata; family Hormogastridae; genus Norana; species Norana najaformis. Next base: position 54,735,557 of record OZ029913.1, on the reverse strand, counting down.
TATATTGCGTCATCAAATGATGACCTCTTTCTTAATATGTAGTTAGTCCATGAACAATGGCGATGTTTGTTGTTTTGCGCAAGAGGATTGAATGAAATACCAATATGAGTGTGTTCTTAAGGAATTTGTGATTATCTGTAAGGCTTGTTAATTTTAAACTGCTGAATTGGTTTTATTTGGCATTGGGGTGAATAGGGTCTTTTCTCAATCCGCTGATTTCAGAGGCAGTGCAATCTTGGTTGACCCTATGGACTACCAGGGCTAGTCAGGAAAACAAACGAGCGTCGAGATCGCATTGCCTCTGCAGATCTCATTATTTTACCGCGAGTCGGAAATACAAAAACTGGCTAGTAGTGTGGTTACTTCGCTTTAGAGCGCAGTATTAGCCCGTAAGAAGTATGCGGTGTTCGTGGCGAATCCAGGTGAAGCAAGGCAGGGTGAGCTTCGAGGAATGACCGCTTGAGATCGCCGTATTTATAAACAGTTTGGCCACCCTAGATAGCGAGAGAAATTAGAGCCCTGCAAGATACCGGAAGGACTCTCAGTAATTAAGTAAGTGAGTACCCGTAAGTGGTACCCACAAAAACAAATCGTGGAGAACGTGTGGATGCGTGCCAAACACATTGAAATGACATTTTGACACAAGTTGTGATTTGTTTTCAATGTGTTTACAGGAATTTGTCTGGCAAAACACTTTGTGAGAACTTTTTCTCAAATGTTTCTCAACCATTCGAATTGGCCAGTCAATTACTTCTCCTGCTCCTCTTGACACTGGTGTCCCTCAGGGCTCTGGGCTTGGCCCAATACTTTTTTCTACTTCATTTCTTCTGTTGGTCATCTTATATCTTATTTTGGCATTTCTCATAAGCAGTAGGCTGATGACACTCAATCATATGTTGCTCTCTCATCTGACAGTCTGGATACTGGTTAATGGCATGCTTGAACAGTGCATGCTTTCACTGCATTCCTAGTTTTATGAAAATGGTCTTTTTCTAAATCCCAACAAGTCAGATGTAGTTCTTCTTGGCACCCAGCAACATTTACGTCACTTTCCTCCCATTCACCAAATCAATTTGGACGGTACGTATGTCAGCCTTTTAGGAAAAATTACAACCATTGGAGTCATTCTTGATGCCACCCTTACCTTTAGGCAACATGTTTCTGCATCTGCTTTTTTCCATCTTAGAGCCTTTAGACATTCGTTCGGATCTCACTGATGATGTGGCTGCTGCGATCGCCGTTGCTCTTGTCCAGTCTAGACTTGACTATGCCAATTCTATCCTTTTCCATACTCCCTCTTATAACATCAGAAAATTACAGCAGGTACAGAACTTGGCAGTACACCTTGTCTGTCCTAATTGTAACCTACATCTGCTGGCATTCTCTTACAACTTCACTGGCTCCCAGTTTAAAGATGCATTGATTTTAAAATAGCAGCAATCACCTACCGACTTCTCCATACCCAGCAACCCACCTATCTCCAATCATTAATTGATTATCATGTTCCCATTTGTAATACATGATCTTGTGACCCACTGAGGCTGTGATTACCTATCGTGGGTAAAGTCATTGGGGAAAATGCTTTTAGTTCGGCCTTACCCATGATTTGGAACAACATCCCTTTATCAATCAGTTCTACTCCATCAATCTAGTCCTTCAGGCAACAACTTAAAACTTTTTATTTTGTTAACTCACCTATCACCTATTTTTTCCTCCTTTGCTACTGGCTGTCTCCCCCTGAGCAACTGACCGTGCCTCTGATTGAAATTTTTTATGCCTGGCATGTTAATCTCTTAATATTCATTTATATGCATCACAGAAACTTACCTGATTTCTTAATTTATTGATACATATAGCAGTGTTTTCAAGAAACAGTTACTCTGTGATTTCTTCATTTATTGACACCAGTAAAAGTATTTTAATAACTTTGTGTTAGTCTATAACTTACGGATTACTCACTTATTTGTTTGTTGGGAGTCCTTTCATTAGCTTGCAGCACTCTAATTCCTCTTTGAACTGTTGGTACAGTTTGAGCCTGAAGGGAGTATGTTAACAAAGGCAACACAAACGATTCTAGCAAACTGATTTTTACATGATTGGAAACATTTAAAATAAATAACAAACTAAGGAATTGGCTGTAGCATAAAAATGTTTAATTGCAAGAGACGCATCAATTTTAAACTTTTTAGAGGAGATAAAGTATAAGCCAATATTACAATTCCTTAACCCATTTAATAGATTCTGCTCCAAGGACTAGATTACAGTATTGGTCATCACAAGAAGGGCCAACACTAAATGGATTAGATTTTATTCCGCTGAATATTGCTTCTTGTTCTGCATTTTTCTTAACACATATGTCAATCATTTCTTGAAGTCCACACTCTGAAGCAGATAGAAATATTATGTCATCCACATATACAATGGTATTACGAATGTGGCAACCAATATCTGAACTTAGTATGTCATTTTTGTTGAGACCCTTAAAGGTTTACTTGTGCTAGGCATGTTCTTACCATTATACTTTATTTGACCACATCTCTGCATTTTTGCTGGGAAAACTGCATTGGCTCCTGATATGGGAGCGTATTCTCTTCAAAATCTTGTCCCTCATGTGGAACTGTCTTGTTGGATGTGCTCCGCTCTATGTAAGGGAGCTCTGCATCCTTATTTCTTCTATTCCTGGCCGCAGACCACTGTGTTCATCAGTTCAGGGCTTTCTTGCCATCTCTGTAGCTCGAACTGCCACCACTCAGCACCATAGCTTTGCTACTGCTGGCCCTGCTTCCTGGAATGACTTACCTACCAACCTTCTATGAGAGCTTCTCTCCCTCCCTCTTCCGCAAGCACTTGAAAACCGTATTCCCCAGTTCTGGGATGTTTGGCTGGGAGCGCCTCTGATGAGGCTACCTTGAAGCGGCGCTTTACACGTTTCTGATTACACTTACATAGTTTTACCATGTAATTCTCTTAAGGTCAACATCTTTGGTCAGCATCTTCTGGAAATTACATAATCTTTTATACCAGTTTAATTTTTCTTTTGCCAGCACTTTGTTTAAGCTTACATTAGCCATTTGTTATTTCCAAATACACACAGTATGAAAGCTGGAAGTGTTTTCAAAGTCCTTTTAAGTTAACTTTCTACAAGTTTACAGTAATGAATTTGTATTTAAAAGACCGAGAATATTACACACAGTTTATTCAAGATCTGCAGAAAGTAATTAAATTCTGAACTTTTATAGTTGCATCCAGAAGCCTTTGGAAGCCTTATGCTGCTGCATTATGATACTACACAATTTTAACTTCAAGGTGAAGCTGCAGCCAATAATCATAATCCTTCGTAATCCTTTAGGCAGATTTAGTCACAATCTGAAACCTCAAGTTTTGTAAGGACTTTACTATAGCCTTTTCCAAATGATGACCTTGATGATGGGCTTAAGTGAGGTTGGTGAAATTACTAAAATTGATGTTTTATAGTGACTGCCTTTGGTGATGTATCTTTATCTTGCAAGGTCTCTTGATCGGTTCCACTTGCTTGGCTTTTATTGTGACTACATTTGATTGTGTATCTGTATCTTGCAAGCTGTCTTGATTGGTTCCACTTGGTTGCCCCAATGGACAACAATATCATTGAAGACTTTCAGAATCTGCACGTTCTCGCAGCATACGACCTTGCCATTATGGACGACCTTGTTAACGACTTCACCCTCGCTCTGGACGAGTCTACTCGAACTCATCGATCATGCAGAGATGGTTCTTCCCAAAGTCACGACTCGCTGATGCGACGGCAACGGAGATTCAAAAAACGAAAGGCTAACATGTCCATGCTGATTCACGGCAGCAACATGAGTGAAGCCTCAGAAAGCAGCTTGGACGAGGCGTTCAAGGATTACATCGAAAATATTGCGCGACTGAGCGACTCTGATGAATTTCTAGTTAATGGACACAAAATTCCACCTGTTCGTTCATTTCCTGCGCTTTCTGTCCCGCAGTTGGTGGAGTCGGATTCCGTCACAGAAAATATAACTCCGCTGCGTCCGCAGAGAAGGCGGAGACATTTCAAACGGATGGCAATAGATCCACAACCAAACGTTGAGTTCTGTGAACAGACAAAAGACAATTCTGCGCATTGCCGAACGGGACAGTTGGCCGAGGGCATGGTAACGGAAAGTGGTTTTACCCGTGCGCATTTCTTGTCGGGAAAAAGGAAACGGAGTTCAAAAGACAAGAGTGACAGCAATAGCTTTGATTTCGATGTTCATGATGAGAATCAGCAAGAAAATAAAGTGCACAACCTAAATAATCACAATCGTATGATGTAAGTACAGTTGCTTGAAGGCAGGATTTCTTAGCATAACTAACCTTGGTTTCTTGTATAGAATGAGTAGGTGATATGTGTACCTAACCATACTTTGTTATCTGTATGACTTAATTATTTTCAATTAGTTGCACGGTCAAACTTTTCTGAAGTTCCATCTTTTTTTGTTTTGATAATAATAATAGCTGTCAAAGTATTAAATTTTATTAATTTTAAATTATTTTTCTAACTGCTTTTTTATTTATTTTTGGTAATACATTATAACTAACTAAATTTTCTGGAGTGTGCCAGCCTTTATTTGAATTTTTAGGATAATAATAATAATAATAACTGTTAAAGTATTAAATTTTATTAATTTAAAATTATTTTTCTGACTGCTTTTTTGTTCATGTTTTGACAGTATATTATTAGTAACTTAATTTTACGGAGTTTGATAACCTGTATTTGAGTTTGTGTTACTCCATAGTCATAGTCAAAGTCGTAGTATGCTAATGGGTCTGATGATGATGATGATGATGATGATGAGTTCTCTGTCCAAAGGCAGGTCCATTGACTTTATGCCACCTGGGGATGAGATGAGTGAGGTAGTTTCCTGTTGCCTTCCTTACAGACAATTGTGGCTGAGCAACTTGTCCAAGGTCACTATGCAGTGGCTTGAGGCATATTTGAACCTGCGACCCTCCAGTTAAAAGGCACTGACCATATAACTACACCACCACGTCCCACTAGTTCTAATTTGTGATAAATGAGGCAGAATGCATTTATCTCTTTATACAACTGACTGTTGTGAATAAGATGTGTGATGTTTCATTTTTCAGGGATGGTAATATCAGTTCTCTTAGTAGCGAAGAAAGTGACTGCGGCAACAGCACGGGAGATGGAAGAGATGGTAAATCTCAAATAATTTAATCTGTGTAGTCGTTTGTATCCATCTTCTGTATAAGTATATCTGGACTTTAGTATCAGTAGCTCATTTAAAGGTAGATGGTCTGGCACTGACTCATGGATCTGGATTGGTTCTGTCCTGTGGATTGTGGCTTTACTTAGAAGCAGCCGTCGTTTGTTTTGATTAGATTAGATATTCTCTGTCTATGCGTGGGTTGGCCTTCCCTGAAACGAATGGTTTAGTGAACTTTTGTTTTTGTCTACCTACAGGTTAGTCATGCAGTGTCTGTCTGTTATACATCCAAATCCGTGGTTCTTAATGACATGGTCATTTGACTGTTAAAAAACACTCGACTGCTCTAGTTAAAATTAAATTGTACGTCTCTCATTTTAAAACCTGCTTGTACATGGTCGTGAGTACAAGGTGTGTGTCAGGGTACTTCAAGCCAAGGTTTGTGTTATGTCAGCGGTACATTGTGGGTGGTAGAATCAAACAGTGCTGTAGAGGAATGATTGTTGGCATCCAATGCTGAAGCTAAGGATTTCAAGGAAGTTACTAACTCTCAGTGCACATGGCTTCCTCTTGATCTTGACTTAATGGACTGGTCTACAGTATAATGCCTGCACTTCTTTGGTCAGTTGATGGACATATGGCATGTTAACAAATGCTGTTTTTACTTACTGATCTTTTGTGTAGGGTGAATGTACATTAGAACCTTGTGTAAACATGCCTTTTCATGACATAGATTCTGATTTAACGTAGTCGGGATGTGGAGCCTAAGTTTAGTTCAGCTTTACAAAATGCTGTGTTATAAGACAACTGCATAATAAAACAGTTCTTGGTGTGGCTGCTAAAGACTGCATTAAAAGGAGGTTCCAGTGTATTTGGGCATATTAATTGGGTTAATTATATAATTTTTTGGTTTAAAATGCATTATTGAGATGTTGATTTACAACAAAGACTGGTTTAAAAACATAGGAGATGATGAAGAGAGTGATGCCTACTATGAAACGGAAACTAACATTACGCAGAACTTGACCGATGAGGAAATGGAAAAGATGCAGGTCCAGGCAGTGGATGCAAATATACAGAAGATCTTTGCCGCTGGCTTGGACCTGATGTCTCCAACTTCAAGAAATTGCTTCAAAGCACGAATGAAAGTTATGGTATGTTTTAGACTTTACTTTGAGAAATTTTTAAACGGTACTTTGCAGATATCTGCATAGATATTTACTATATGTTAGAGGTATCAAAAGATAGGCAAAATACAGCCCAGGTACCTGAGTTCATTCTGAGTGGGTACCCAGATATCCCATCACTGGATAATAAATCAGTTGTCCAGCAGGATTCACTTGAGTCACTATATGCACTTAGGCCTTATTCAAAGTTAGTTAAGCGTTTACCTTACCCACAAGGCCATAGTATCTTTCAGCCACCATTACGACTGCACTATTTCTATTGACTCCTCGAAAATAAAGATATTTGTTAATAATAACTTGCCTGCAACCTGACGCCTCCCACCCCACGGCTTCACAGGCCACAGACAACTGCACTTTATTGAACTGTTAGCCTGTTAGCTACAGCAACCTTATGATATTTTGGCCAGGTTTGGGGCTATAAGATTCACAACCCAGGTGCCACCTTTTGGCGGGTACCTCTAGGTGACAGGCCTGTTACATTTGCAGTACAATGTAGTAGACACGGAACTCTGAACATGGTGTCAATTCCGAATAGGAACATGTAGTTTGGGCTCTGCATGTATGCAGGAGATGGCTGGTGACTTTTACATTTGGCTCAGTGGGCATCAGACAATTTTGTCAGTTTTCTAACCATTTGTTGAAATAACTACCAGAATATCAATCTGTTTGTGGAGTGAAAGGAAACTGAAGAACACTTGTCCTTAGTAACATGTTCCTGATGTTTAAAGATTATTTTAGCCTTGAGCCTAGGCGGCTTGGCAGTTCTTAGTAATGAATTTCGTACAGTGTCCTAGAATTGAAGCCTTGGGTGCAGAGGTGATTAGCCAAAGCATTAGAAGTTAATGTAGTTTGCTTGAATTTAGTACTGGGGCTCTGTCTTACTGTGATATGCCTGGTACTCGAGCATCATTCACCAGCTTTTACTATTGAACTGTAGTCATTGATGGTTGGCGAGGAAGTCCTTTGAGAGTTTCTTAGAAGGTCCAGGTGCATATATACATGCATACGTATGCATGTACTTACATACATACATACATATGTACATACATGCATACATACGTATATACATGCATACATGCATACATACATATATACATGCATACATGGATACATAAACATTGGTACATTGTTGAGTTTGGCCTATGACTCATCCTTTTGCGTAAGCCATCATTAAAGCTTTTACTAAGCTAACCTTGAAAGCCAAAGGCAAAATAGCTTAAAACTTATGGTGCATTTTGCTGTAAGTCTTAAGTGAATTAACATTCAATTTTGTAGAATGGAAGGCAGATTCAAGCTGGACGAAGGAGACTCAAGGACAGGGTTAGCCACTTGTTTGTTGAGCTTGCACTGATTAAAATGATTGAATGCACCTTTAATTATGTGCTATTACAGATCCAACACCACATTTCTGCCGTTTCTACTTAATTGGAAGTCTAGAGGCCGTTACCTTTTGATGGGCTTTTTTTCTAGTTTATAAACGTGTGCAGAAATGTACCCCAGAATATATATGCATGTATACCAGTATATACATAAATGTACACCAGAATATACATCTCTTATCATCCCTCTTACAGCACAGTCTGATATGATGTGGTCGAGGAGAATGGATCTGGGATTTAAATCCGAATATACCTCACCATTACGCATCCTCATAACACAGCATGTAATATGACTCTGCTGAACATTTTCTGTATAATTTAATTACATCTATAGTACCGTTATCATAATGCACAAGGCATCGATTGATGGTTGCTTCAAGTAAAAATGTAGTCAAAATCACAATCTGTTTGAGAAGCTCAATCAGAATCCAGTACATGAGAGAAACCAAAAAGTCAGGCCTACCTTAAAACACAGTTGTTTAGATCAGTTAGTTAGCCATGCGTACAGCGCTTTGGAAATGTAATTAAAAGTTGTTATACTGTCATGATACATGACTATATACATACATGTACTGTACATACATGCAGTGGTAGCCATTTAAGAAGGTTCCACTGCGTACAAGTACTTTTCCAAAGGCTGATAATAATTTCTGAATGTGCTGAAGTCAAGTATATATTTGCATTGTGTATGTATTTATGCATGCATGCCTGCATGGATGTATGTATGTAATGTATGTATACATGTATATATGTATGTATGTATGTATACATGTATATTTGCCTGCATGGATGTATGTATGTATACATGTATTTATGCATGCCTATATGTATGTATGTAGACATGTATGTATGTATGTATGTATGTATGCTTCTGTGTATCCAGACAGATAGAGTGGTTCATTTGTTATGTTTCAGTTTGTTTTAATTGAGTTCAATGTTTATACTTTAGAGCCTTTTTAAAATTTTGTTTAAGCATCCGGGATATTCACTGTCCTGCTTCCTCCAAGAGCGACAGATGTGGAGCCGTGGGTGGCAGCAACAAGGTGGCTCTGGCACCGTTAGCATGATGCCAAGTGGCACTAGTAAACGACATCGTAGATTGCCACCTGCTGACACCAGTGAGTTTCAGTGGCTGTCAGTCATCCAGTGACTGACGTAGGGATGTATTTACCATATTTAATGTGTGCAGTGTGTTATAAGTGGACATTTATATAGCACTACTATATGGAAATATCTCAGTATTGGAGTGCCTCTGAGTGGATATCCTGGAGTACATAAATGCTCCAAATGAATCAGTATATGAATGGATTGATGAATTGGATCAAATAACCCTAGTTGTCTGGTTAAATAAATAAGAGAACTGAAAATGTATAATTCTGAGACTTAAGTGTGAAGACATTAAGACCAACTCCGTGTAACTGTTTTTGTAAAACTTTGTATAACTGTGTTTGTAATTCTTGATCATTAAAGCATTTGAAAGGCATATTTGAAAAGCTTCATTTTGTCCGAAATGTGACATGGTTTTATATTTAGGTAATGCAAAACAATGCAGAATGCTTTGATCATTTGATCAATAACCCTGCTTTAATGCATAATATATATTGTCTGCATGAACAGCATATTCCTGCTGAAATAATCTTTCTCTGCGTATTTTTACATATGTATATGCATATATGTGTGTATTTTTCTGGCTGGGGTCAAGAAAATTTTCACCTTTAAGTTGCACATATGCTTTCATTCATTCAGAGCATTTATATAGCGCCCCTTTAAATAGTGTACCCAGATACTGGTAGAGTCTGGTATCTACCAGTAGATCTTTAGACAGGGTTCATGGTCATATCATTTGTGAAATGTTCTTAAATGCATGCACTGTATAAACATGCATACATGCAGCAAGTTTTATGTATTTTTTCAATTTGAGGCTGATTAATGCTCACAGTCAGTTTGACTGCACACCAATATTTGATTTTATTGATCAAAAGACTGATTTCATTTATATCAGTTGCTACATCACAGTATTGTTGCTCATAGTGACTGCTGCTTATGCAGCAGTCTGTAGGCACTCTGAATTGTCAGCATTTTTCAGGCTGCTGATTTAATTAGCACCAGTTACCACCAGCTGCCACCCTGGCATTTTGCCAAGTACAGAAAGAAAGCACGTACAACTGAGGGGCTGAGTGAATGAACTGAGATGTTTTCATTCTGTTTTATTGTTGTGGTGTCCCAGAAATCAGTGGTACATAGTACATTCTTTGTAATGGAAATAAATGTCTACAGAAATTGAGTTAAATGGTTTTTATATTCAATGAGTTTGGTCTTGTCATATTCAGCTTTTAAAACATTTTGCCACAAAATATTCCCATAGCACCACAGTTTCATTTAGGCGGTTTGGTTCACTGAATCCCACTACCTTCTAATTTCCAAAAAGATTTAATTTATAAAAAGGCCTTTTTTATGTTGACTACTCAACTTGAGGTGGCTGCTCCTGTTAACCTATCTGAGCCTTTATATAGTGGCTTTTAAGAAGCTCTATTATTATTATTATCATTATTGTTAGTATTATCATTATTGTTAGTATTATTATTATTATTATTATCATCATCATAATTGTTATTGTTATTATTAGTCAGTCATTTATGTAACCCATGAGTTAAGCAATATGTTTCTCAAAGATGTTGGAATATGGCTATTTAGAAGATCTAAAAATTTGCCCCTTAAGATAAGATTCTATGCTTCAACTTGCAGCTTTTGAAATGATGGCCGAGCACAGTGAGCCAACTGCTGGTACCAACGTCCACTGCCGTCTTTTGCCCGGCACTGGAACGATGCAGCCGACAATGTTCTCTTTGAGTCAGAAACCCCGATCCAAAGTACACGTTCCTTCATCTGTTTCTCACCATTTCGTCTCATGAGAGCATGCCTCTTTCCATTTCGCCTGCTGATGCTGAAAGGAAGAAGACATAGAGGAAAAGCTTGAAACTGAAGTTGGACGACTGTGCAAAAAAACTGTACAGTGCATAGGAAGCAGCTGGTAAACGAGTAAATGAACAGTTTGGCAAGGGTGAAGCGGATAAAGGCAGTCAGCATTTTACTGAATGACAATCTAGTGTTGCTGTGTCAAGGTGCAGACTGTTTTAAAGGACTCTCGTAAGGTACACCTCATCTGTTGATAGTTGCTTAATGTTTTAAGGACGCTCTGAGAAAATTGTTTGATAACGGGATGCTAGTGATTAGTATTCAACCTCTCTTTTATCGTGCAGATGAGCTGAATTCAGGTTCAGTTGATATTATGCTGTCGTGATCGTTTTCATATAACGAATTTTGTGAACATTTAAAGCTATGGATTGTGTATACATGCGATTTGCAGCAAACTGATACATTTTATCAAAGGTTAATTGATCATGTGTCTGCTTCTTTATGGCAAGATTTGAGTCGCACCTGTTTTTTTTCAGACTCTGATGTCAAACTATTCTTTAGTCTTGCTGGAAAATCTTTTGGCATAATGTATTTGTGGATGCTTAGGAAATCAGAGAGCTTGTTACTCTTCTCACCTTTCCTGCGACTATTTTGAAAGTTGTTTTTCCAAAGGCAAAGCTAATTGCACTACACCCATTGTTTGACAACAGAAAGATAAACGCACTGATCATGTTGCAGATTTGTGGACGAAATTCTGGAGTTAAACTTGTAAATGAAACGAATACACGTAATGTTTGTTTTTCAGTTACTGGTCCAACGTTTTAACTCAGAATTATATAATTTGAATTGAAACTTTGTGAATGCTGTAGAGATAAAACGGTGATGGAAAGAATGACACTTAACTGTCAGCTGAAAATAACAGCTTGCCGTTGACAACTCAACACTGCATGCATCGTCCCTTCCTTCTCTCCTTCCTTCCTTAAGTCCATGGAAATGTACACGTTTTTCTTCAGTGACCATGTGGCCTTGACCCTGCTCATTTTTTAGTGAATTTATGGGGTGAGATTCTTCACCACCACTCCCCGTTTGAATGGGCGTCAGGTCCATGTGGTGTAAAAGTTGTATATCTAAGGTAAAGTCAATGTCAAGAGCCCTGGCTGGCAGCCATCATTATAATATAGGTTCATTTTCTCTTCAGTGTGACAATGTGGCACATGTATTATGTTCCACACTGGATATTACTACAACCTTATATGCCGAGGCTAAGAAAGTGGAGTCACAAATAATTCATACCCATGACTGCCTTTCGGGTTAGTTTACAGCACTGCTCACATTCTTTGATGTTCTGTAGTATATAATGTCGAGAAGTCATGATGGACTAAAGTATTCACTAGATGGCGTCATTCAAAGCCAATGATGACGTAAGACCAAAGGTCGCGTATTACAACATTTTGAATTAGTGGAACATAACTCTTCATTAATTTTATAGATGAAATTCGAATGAAAGAAGCAGGTTAACAGTATAACGGGGTTTAAAAAACTAATATAATAGTCTACTGCTTTGTTCTGGAGGTCTAAAACTTTGGCAAGGTATGCTCGATTTATTCCCAACTAGGAGTCTTGCAGTTGACTCTCGCGATGTGCGCTTTTTTTAGACACGAGGTCTGCATCGGTATTGATAAATTAATTATGCCCTTAAAATGTTTCTTATCGGGTTTTTGGATTCCAAGGGCGGACTTTGGAAGAGGGGTGGTGTGCTGTAGCAACAAGAGTGCCTTAGCTGTGGCCGCTAGAAGCTGCGACGTGCTAACACTTGGGCTTCATCAAGGCCTTCGGAATCACACGCGTAGGCCCTATTCCAAGTTCGAAGTCCTTCAACTAAAAGCAAACATGTATGTAGGCCAATGTATGAATGTAGGCTACATGCTTCACATAAGCACGCAAAACGTTTCATAATCGTAAGCTAGAAATTTCTACAGCGCGCGAAGTATGCTAAGTCGCTGGAACCAGGTTAATGACAGACGACGCTCAGTCACAAAAAACGAGTTGACATGCTTTGCGTGAGCACATACAAACGTCTGTAGTGAGCATCAACTTGGTCAACTTTCGCATCAGACTGTTGTGTTATTGTACAACCTTGTGTTGTAAGCATTATTAGTCACTACCCAAATCATACAACTGAATAGGGTTGCCCTCGATTTGGGCCAAGGCAAGGGAAGCTACCTGAATAGGCCTATAACCGAAACTGACTCCACGCTCTCTGCTTGGCTTTTGGATCTTGACCTGGAACCGAACCCTTTTTGCCTATCGATTTTGTTTTGACTGAGCGCCGGTGAATAAGCTGGTCCCCGTGACGTGGCGTTCGTTGGGCGCTGTAGAAGTCTCGGGATTACGATTACAGTTGTAGTCTGTTGGTTAGCGTGCTCGGCAGTCAAGAAGTGTTCGGTTCCAACCCTGCGACGGCAGACTTGTTCTATCTGTGCTCTTTAGCAGTGTTGGCAGATTACCATGAATAGGCCTATGCAATAAATTTATGCCTCCCATTTGGTTCTAGGGACGTACACGTCCTAGAAGCCGCACCATATGCCGAGGCCGCGTAAATAAAGGCGCTAACGCTTCTCGTGGTCACTAGTCTACACGCATAAGAGACAGCTCTTATGTGTACCGATAACCAAGGCCATCTCAAGACCAATGAAGGCCAATCGTATTCTGTATAGCGGCAAAAAAGGAGTTCAATAAATAAGAGAAAGCTGGCGCCATCTGGCGTCCCAGTATGTAAACTTGTTTTCTGAGTGTCAGTGAAAAATTATAGGGCAACGCCGTAGTTGTTTGCGAGTTGCGAAATATCGTTTAAAGTGTAACTTTTTAAGAATATTGCGAAGTTTCTTTCTAGTGAACGAAACTTCAAATTATTTAGAAGGTGAGTAGTTTTAGTTTCATACGAAATTCGTTAAAACTAGAGTAATTGAAGCGAATTTCGTCGCCAAGGTCGAAATTGACGCTGGTTCTAACCGGGTCATATCGTCCTCTGTTCCCATTGGTCAGATTAGGAAATAGGTCACGTCGTCCTCTGTTCTGATTGGCTAGCGGAGAGGTGTGTCTTGGATCTGCCCAACTTTGCTGAGCGTATATTTTATGGCGGTTTTGCGTCTTTTCAATATCGTGAAGAAAAGCGCGTGTAGATAAGTAAGTGCAACGTGTGCTACTTTATTAGTTGACTTCATTTTGCGACTCCTCAATACTGAGTCTCCAGGAATTGCCACTGATTATATTCCACATTCAGATTGGTTTCTCATATGATCTTAACTGCGCGTCCAGCATGAAGTATGGCTCGAACCATAAAAGCTTTTGCGTAGGCTTTTCAGCAGCTTGAGATAAAATTGTCTTGGTTCTTGGACCAAGTGATCCAATTCAAGACCATTATTATATGGATTTTTCTGTATTTGAGGTGGAATCATATACGAGGTATTTGAAGTAAGCAAGCAAGCAAGCAAATAAGTACATAATTAAATTACAGCAAGTAAGAAAATCCGTGAGTAACTAAGTAACAACCAAGTAAATGAACAGCCTTTGTTTGAGTCTGACAAGCACATATTGGACCTTTGGCACACATGCTATTTGGAGTATGGTAAATATTGTATATGACAAGCACTGATGATGGCGTTTAATTAAAATGGGTGTAACAAAACAATACTATGCATGCTGTTTACCGTATTACTGCTTGTTGAAATGATAATATGAGTACAAGGATGCCTGCCAGTTTGCATACTGATCATGGCAATGTTTCAGAGATTTGAATCTCAGGCTAACATGGTCCAGTCTGGACACATGGACCTAAAATGACATGGCTCCTGTTAAAACAGGCAGCTGTGGTGAAGGAACTCACTCAATAAATTCATTGAAAAATGATCAGGGTTGAGACCATACCTTTGCTATAGAAAGATGCATACATTTACGTCATCTTGATAGCATGATATCCACAGTGTCAGTATTGTTTTTGTTATTTGCGACCTTATGGCTATTGTCTTCATCTCTTTAACATCTTGTTAAATGGATATACAGAAAATACAGTTAATCTCAGCCCTGACTCTTTAACATCCTCTCACCAACATAATGAGGGGGGTTTATTAAAAGCTATTATCTCCAGTCTGCCTGTACAAGTCCCATTTCTAATAGTCCTTGTGCATATGCTAGTATTCATTCATTTGATTTACCCTTAGTGTTTAAATTAGTACCTGGTGATAGCAGACCCCAGTGTGGGTAGAATATTTATATGCAATTGTGAAGATGTGTGTAAAGTTTTATATCAACCAGTCGCTGTTGTATAGCAATTTTTGTTACTTTGAGGATGAAAAATAACAACAGAGATGCAAAACATGATTGGAAATTTGTTGCAGTATAGCCACTTGACCACAGCAAAAGAATTGCAACAGATTTTTGAAGTAGGTTGTTAGCTGGTATCATTACTCATCTTCATTGTGGAGAAGATGCCAAATAGGCTAACAGAAGGCTTTACTAGTTCAGGGGTCAGTGGTTGCTGCATGATTCTATGCTACGTGAGGTTCTTAAGAGGTGTTACATAAATACTTTGATGCATGCATTTGATATGTGGTACATTAGAAGTCTTGTTATAGCAAAATTCATTAGAACCTTAATCTTTCCAGCATTTCTGCTTCAGTTTTATGTCCTCTGGGCAGTATACAATTGCCATTGCTTTCCTCGGTTGTGAAAGACGCTTTTGCTCTCCATACCGTGGTTCTATACATTTAGTTAGAGTTGCAGTTAAATAGGCTAAGTAAGCTATATTGACTTATAGTGCCTATACCTCTCCGAGCTCCAACTGTTGTATTTTTTGTGAAAGTGTTGCATGTTGCTGATATTACTTCTTCTGGTAGCTGGTTCCAGTGGTCTACAGTCCTCTGGCTGAAGAAGAATTTTCTTATTTCCAGCTGCACTCTCTTAAATGATAAAGATTCAGACTGTGTCCTCATAAATGTCCAATTGCTGCCTTCTGGAAGAAAGTTTGCACGTCTTTATTCTTAAGTCCATCTCGAGTCATCGTAGGCTTTTTCCAGTCTGATCAACACACAAGTAAATATGTTTTAAAGATGTTATTCCATTATCTGATCATATAATGACTTGCTCCAAACCCTTTTGCTAAGATGCACATTTGTGTTTAGATGCAGCAAAAACTGGGGTAGCTAATGTGGTCAATTGCCTTTTAGTTCACTAGTTCAGGACAGTTTTATGGCCTTTTGTGTGTGGTTGTAGGCCTCAATGACTGTTTTTTACTAGACAGTGTTTGGTATACACATCAGATACTTATGACCACTGGCATGCAGCATAATGCTGTAGATATCAGGCTGGCAAACGAAGTGAAGTTAAGCAACTTCCAGCTTCTTTAATACTTAGATGGTTACCATCAATGCAATCCCAGGCCATGTGGACCAAATCAGCTTTCCATCCGTTTGGGGTCAGTATTTGAGGACCAGTACAGGTTGGGGGTATGATAAAATGGTGTCCTGTTGTTGATCTGCTGTCATCGTGTTTGCGCTTCAGCCAAAACCTTCAGACCTAGGACCATGCTTATGAATTTTTATTGAGGTGTGTTATACCTTTGTGCTTTGATGCTCCTGTTGAAAGACTGTAACCTTGCCCAATATTCACATAGACCAAGGAGGCTCCATTTTTTATAGAACATGTCATTTCAGATCTACCAAAGTTCTCAAGACACTTATTCGCATCAGTTATAATTATTTTGTTAAGTCATGCATCCTTTTGCATTGTTTACAATTTTGTGAGTGGTTCTAATTGAAACCAGTTTTTCATCGTAAGTCTAGACACCCAGTCAGTTCTGTTTTATAGCAGTCCACAGCATTTATTCTCTTTCTTTGAGGAGCTACTAATGCATCTCTTCTGGGTGTGCTTGATGGCATTACTGTCAATTGCCCCATCATTTGTCAGGCAGTTGACAAATACTGCATGGTTCTAACTTTCCCATGGAATTAACAGTTAATGTGTTTCCTTACTGGGTGTCAATTGCCAACTCACTCCAGTCTTTTTATTCTGAGCCTTTCAGAGTGGTACTGAAATGACAGTGCCTTAAAAATATGCTTACTCAACAGACCCGTAACTATTCCACTAAATTCTATGATTATCTTTGTCTTGACATGCCTGGAGTGAATACTTCTCTTGGTAGCAGTCCTTTTTCTGTTCCTGGGCCAAGGGTCTGGAATACTCTTCAACAGTCTGTTGTCACTGCCGGGTCCTTGGTGTTTGTTCATTCTCAACTCTAGAACTTTTTTTCAGCAAGCTTATCCTCCTCAGGCTGCCTTTCTGTCTCATTGGACTGATCCTTGGAATTGACCAGATTGGGATTGTTTCAGATTGCCGTCAATTAATGACAGGTGCATTATTATAATGGTGCTGTAGGAGTTCTAACATTGGATTACGGGGTATATTAGATTAGATTAGATGCTCTGCTCCATATTTGAACTAAGCCTCGTAATCGTAATCTCGAGATTTCTACAGCGCTCAACGAAAGCTAAGTCACGGGAACCAGCTTGTTCACAGGCGCTCAGTCAAAACAAAATCGATAGGCAAAAGGGTCAAGATCCAGGAGTCAGGCACTCAGACAGTCGGACGGCTGCGGTGGATGCTGTTTGAAATTGAAGCGAGAAGAGAGATAAGGGGAAGAGGAAGAATCAGGATAAGATTTCTGGAAAAGAAGTGTTTTCAGTCTTGAGTGAAAGAGCGGCGCAGAAACTGAAAGAGGTGAAGTGTTGGTGAGTTCGTATGATTGACCAGACAACTGTCGCAATTCTGGCGGGAGTTTATTCCAAAGGGGTGGGGCAGCTATGACTATGGAGCGATTTCCAAATTTTAAGGATGAGGTGACGGGAGGGCGAAGAAGTGTTAGGACAGACGAGGAGCGGGTTGAACGGAGTGGTTGGATAGTAAATAACTGACGAAGATAGGAGGGTTGGGAGGATTGAAGTGTGTTGTAGGTGAGGGATAAGACTTTGTACTCTATTCGTTCTGGTATTTTAAGCCAGTGCAGTGATTTGAGAACAGGGGTGATGTGATGGTGTTTGGGGGTTTTGGTGACAGCACGTGCGAGATTTCGTGATTTAACGAGACTTGGTTTCATCATTTATGGCACGAGTTATTCATGAGTGGTACAGTAAGTTGTTTGTCTTTTTTACTTCCTTTTTCGCTTCTCCGTGTCATGAACTTTTCCTGTTGAGGGCAAGAACATCGAGTTGCTGAAGATCCTACTTACCTTTTCTTTTCAGTTAATATTTAGTATCTTAGTTTTTGTATATTAATTATTTTATAAAGGTGAGAAATGTATATATATATATATATATATGACCTCAAATACAATTGCTCATATAATTATATTCATGTAAAAAATGTTTTTGGTAGTCTCCTATTATACAGGTAGTGCTATGAACTGCCTGTGTTTTGATTGCTTCAACCCCCAGTTTACACATGGATGCATTTACAAGGTCACAAGCTAAGACTATTAGAGTGCAAATTTGCATCGGTCTTTGCAAGTGTATTTCTAGAAATTTGGATGGAAGATTTTATATAAATAAAATCAACGTGGTTGATGTTGGGCATATTTTTGATTAGTCCGTTCTGCATTCTGATTGTCTAGGTCCATCGACCCACCAGTCTGCCAGCCGTGTGGCCGTGCGTCATGTTTATGCCACTAACTGGTGGTACTTTTGAGGAAATTCCAGTCGAACATCTTCAAGCTCCATTCAGTCTTCCATCTTATAACCTGACTTCAGAGACAGACTACACTAACGATCTGGAGCTCATAACTAGCAAGATATCAAGCCATGCACTCAGCTGTGGCAGGAAGGGCTTCACAAAGGACCTCAAGTCGCAACGACCACAGCAACGGCAGGGTACCAGTCCTAAGTCGTCTGTGACTGGTGAGGAGCGACTGTGCCTTGTGTGTGGAGACAAGGCCTCAGGAGTACACTATGGAGTGGCTTCCTGCGAGGCATGCAAGGCATTCTTCAAACGAACCGTTCAAGGTATGTTAGTTGTTTACGTTTTTAACTATAGTTGGAGAATTTTCTGTTCTGCCATGTAACTGTGCCGGAGTTAAATAAAAGTTTGAAAATTTTGAAAATTGGTTTAGTGCTGCAATGGATTAGGCTGGAGGTGCTGAATATTTTGGTGATAACTGCAGATTTTTATCACAGATAGTAAAAAAAGTCACGCTGTTTAATATGTATATCTCCATGTGAAAAGTTTCAAAATATCGCAAGTTAAATTTTACCTGAAATTTACCTGTCTATTGTAAATTAAATAGAATTTTTGCATGCAAAATTGGTTATGTACCCTGAAGTTTAGCATTAGAGCTGTTGAGTATTATGTTGCATATCTCTGTGCAAATTATGCGTGGAGCTATTTTGACCTAATTCATGCATAACCGACTTCTCACTCGATTTCTCGCATATCAATATTTCTAACTTTGGCCAGGTTTTCTCAGGCATGGTCACGTCAGTTTTGTATTTGTAATTTTATATGACCCCTTATGGAAGAAAATTGTAAAGAGGCGCTGAAGCGCATGAGATATGGGAAGAGTTAAATGAAAACAATGGGTTTGTGGTTGGTGACTGAGTTTAGGACAGTAAGGTGTGGCAACCTTTTTGAGACGTGAAGCACAAAGCACCTCATGATTTCCTGTAAATGGTAACAAGAGGAGTTTGCATCTGATATGGGGAATTTTTTCCAGGCAGTGATGTTGGATAATTTAAAAGTTTCTAAACAGTGTGCATTTTGTAACTTATGTGGAGCTTATATTGATTGTTGCACATCATTCCATCTCCTGGACTGTTACGTTACTTCTTTTGGATGAATCATCTGATGCACATTTCTTACTTTTCTGCTTAATGCAGCTCAGTATACAATCAACTTCAGTCATGCGTTATCCATCTGTCGGAATTGCACGTGTATGCATTATGGGACTTTTAAAGGGCCAAAAATGCACTAGACATAAATATCAAGTTATATTTCGTGATGGCGAATTCATCATAAGTGGTGCAGTTTTTTTCACATTTTGTCATGAGAACTTTCTTCCCTGACATGAATTGCTTTTCTAACAAGTATTTGCTGACTGATCATTTCGTGTAATTTAGGACTCCTTTTGTAAATAGTTGCAGTACTTTTGCTTTGGAGTTTTTCAAGGTAGAGTACACCTTAGCAACACACTTTCTCCCCGGCTTGAACCCCGGAATCGAAACTGACCCAACAACCTGGGTTGCTGATTTGATGTAGCACCAGTGTTTAAGCTGATCTCTCTGACACAGCTTCTGTGTGGTAAGAGAAATTTTAGAGTTTTACATTACATTAGAGGGGAACTGACTGTAAACATACAATAAAAGGGGGTATCCCTCCAGACAGGTGACAATGAAGAGGCTGCGGTTATAGTTTTGCTGTCATACTGTGATCAATAGGCAGGATTTTGATACGCTTAATAACCTTTTGTATGTTCAAGACTGTTTTTCCAAAGAACAGCTGGCAAGAACCATCCTGCAGCAGCTTTTAGTCTTGACGTTTTGGGTTAGCAGCTAGGATTTTGGCAAACGATGCACATTCTGAGATGACAACCTGGAAGATCTCAAGTACAACTGTGTTGAAAAACAAGAAGAGCGATTTTGTATTGACTGAGCTTTTGTTGGGCGCTGTAGAAATCTTGAGCTTACGATTATGATTTATTAGGACTTTACCCCAGACTTTTCCACACAGAGGGATACTGATCTGTCAGTTCAGGTGTAGTGTGTTTCCTAACAAGCATAGGAATCCATGTAAACAAGTATCACTTCCAGTATGGGAGAAACATCGTAAGTACTGGATATGACGTTACAGGTGGAAACCATTGAGGAATAAGCCTTATAATCATGCTGTTGCAACATGAAAGTATACAAGTGTAGATTATCTTCAGGTCTTCAGATGCAGTCCTGCAGAGTGTAAGAAGTCCCGTGATTTTTATGTTTACCCATGCTGGGTCTAGTTGCACAATAATTGCCAGTCAACAGTGGAGCTCCAGTCCTGAGCTGTTTTATAAATCGTACAATATCACCAAAGTTTTCTTAGCCAAATCCTGCCACAAAGACCGTTAATGCAAATTTGATATGACAGAATGTATCTGTCAAACGAAAGAGAAGATCAGACAGGCAGGTAAATGGTAAAATTTGCTGCTACTTGCACTTTTCTGATGCTACAGATTCAACAGCTGTCTTCAAGTAAAAAGATGGAATCCTGCCATAATGAAAGTTTTAGAGTAACTTGGTAAAAGTCAGTTTGGCATAAGCTGGTATTTTACTAGTTGTTCTGAAGTGGGATTTGTCAAAATAAGGCATTACAGATAAAATGTGACCTGGAAATTTAGAATTAATCAACTGAGCCGCACAACTAAGCCCCAATCCTTGGACAGAATAATGTTGGAACGCTTTCCATTTTACACAGTAAACCTGTGAATGTATAATTATAGTGTTTCGCATACTATCATTCATGCCGCTCTTTGGAATTTTAATCACTCAAACAAGGGCTTTGTTTTTGTAAGTTCCCTTTAAGTGGTATTATGTGCCATAGACTTTGAAATTTATGCAATCAGGTGGAGGCTGTGATAGTTTCTCACAGTAGCTCAACTGGAACTTTATATGGCTGCCTATAGCTGTGTGTGTGTAAGGTCTGACTGATTGTCTGCTGAGGGTGTAGCCTGTTTTGAGATTTGTGCCACCTTATCTACTTATTCGTGTGATTTGCCGAACTGTTTATTCCCACAGTTTGAGCACAGGGTTGGTTTGGTTTGCACCAGCAGCTGTTTGCTTCTGCCCGTCTCAAAAGAAGACAAATAAAACGACCACTCAAGGGTAATATTGCGATTAAGTATGAGAAAAGCATTGGATCTGACAAGAAACCTTTTAGAACATAAATCACTCCCCATAAGAACCCATCGGCCGGCCCCCAAGTGGCTGGCTTCAGAAGCTGCTGCAGCTGATGATGATAAACTGTGTGCAAACTATGCTGCTATAGCATATGACTGGAAGAAGAGATGCCTTAGATTTTCTGCTGAAGTAGAACAGAAACTTTTGGAATTTTGAATTTAGGTTTATCACCCATCTTTCCCACTCGCGCTTTACTGCTTTACATATAGCTGTGACCTTTGCAGACTATGCCCTATGTTTGACTTAAAATGATATCTACCATCACCACATCCATAGTCCATGCTAAACTAGACCATTGCAATTTACTTCTTATGAATATAGACATCACCCAAACCGCTGTCAGGCTATTTAGAATGCTCTCACTCGTGCTGTAACTAAAACCCCCAAACACCATTACATCACTGCTGTCCTCAAATCACTTCACTAGCTAAAAATACTTGAACATATAGAGTAAATGTCCTACCAATACATTCCGTGCAATACAGTACTATGCAATACATTCTAATCCGAACTTTGTGCGTTATTTGCTGTGCAACTACTCCATTCATTCTGCTCCTTTTCTTCTCTAACACTTCTCTGCCCTTCTGTCACTTCATCCTTAAAATATGAAAATTGCTCAGTAGCCCTAGCTGTTAAACTCCGGCCAGAACTACACAATAATCCGACCTCCCTGTGAACTCACCAACACTACACTTCTTGCAATCTCTTCTTGGAATCTCTGCACAGGTCTTTCACTGAAAACTGGAAACATTCTGGAAAGATCCTATCCTGATTCCTCTTCTTCCCCTTACCTCTCTCACCCCTCCAATTCTAAACACCATCCACTGCAGTCATCTGACTTTCTGCCTGCCTGACCCTTGGATCTTGATCTGGAATCAAATCTGACCTTTCCTGCCTGTCAGTTTTGTTTTGACTGAACATCAGTTAAAAAATGGGTTTCCGCAACTTAGCTTTCTTTGGGTGCTGTAGAAATGTTGAGATTACAATTATGATTATGATAGTTCTATTGAGTAAATTTGCCAACAAAATGAGCACGTAGAGAACAGGTGTCAAGGAAGAAGATTGGTCAAGGTTAAGAAAATAAAGATGGGATCATGTGCTGTAACTAAAAAAAAGTTGATTACATTTCGTACTCATGTCTGTGTCCTGGGTTGGCTTCAAGAACTGCTTTTATTGGTGCCTAGTGTTGACTATATGTATTTTTCGCAGCAGTTTATTACTGAAGTTTACATAAACTTTGTCTGAAGTTTGCTGAAGTTGCTTAGGAGCTTGGACTTGGGAGTGTACTTTGCACCTGCCGTACTTTGCACCTGCCGTTTGCTTGTGGTTATATGTAAGAAATTAATTATACAAACTGTTTCACTGGAACTTTTATTTCTCTTCAGGAGTTCCAAGTACAGTATATCAGAAACTCCTTATAATATGTTAAATTATAACATGAATTCTGATATAATGTGGCAGGGCACATGGACCCCAAATTTAGTTCAGCTCTAGAAGTTGACCTCATTATAACACAAGGTCCTCGTTATAAGGTATTTCTTGATATGGCTGCCAAATACAGCATTATAATGAGTTTCTGGTGTACATTTGCCTTTCCTCTGATCACTTTTCTGTACTAATAGTGTTTAACAAAATAAAGCCATATGTATATGTGTATGCATATGTGTAAGTTTGTTTTTGTGTGTTTTTTGTCTGTTTATATGTTTCTTTGTATGTATGCATGGTTGTGTGTCTGTATGTATGTATGTATGTATGAATGTATGTATGTATGTATGTATATATGACATTGTATGTATGTTAATTTATATGTATGTATGTATGATGTGTTTGTGTGTATGTTTGTGTGTCTGTATGTATGTATGCATGTATGTATATATGTATGTATGACATATGTATGTATGTATATATGATGTGTTTTTATGTGTGTATATATATATATATATACATGGATGTATGGACGGAGAGACAGACAGACAAATGATCGGAGAGACAGGTAGGTGGGTAGGTGGATGGATGAATGGATGGATGGATGGATGGATGAATGCATGCATGTATATACAAGTATTTTAAAAAATAGATGCATGTATGTTCACTTATATGGTCATATGACTCTTGTGTATATGTCGGCCTGTGTGATATAACGAGTATGACTCTGCACAGGATGTCTGAATTCTTGGCCAATGACCGTTCTTTTTTGCAGGTGAAGAGTTTTCTAGTGTTTACCACTTGTCCTGATTTACGACACACACCAAGGCATGACTAAGAAGCATATGCTGAAAAGCTGTTTCAGGGTGGCCTGAATTACTTCTCCTGATTGTAGTTTTAACTCGTGATACCCAGGGTAGCCAGCAAGGTTGAGAGTAGTTGCTTATGGGTTTTTGCATAACTAGGCAGCTACTTATACACACACAATTATTAATGCATTTTCTAGATTCCCAGGACAAGGCATAAATGTAACTGTACATGTTTTTCTATAATGACGTTTGTGGCCTAGACCCTACACATGTGTCATGAATTTATGGGGTGAGATTCTTAACCATTTCTGCCTGTTTGAATGAGTCCCTCACCATTTAAGGTCCCTGTGTAGCTAACCAGAACTGGCAAAGCATTCAGAATGTTGCAGATGAGTTTTAACAGCGAGTTGTACATAGCTTATTATAAAAACAATATCTGAAACTTATTGAAAAATTGTTTTCTAAATGGGCCGCTTAATGCTGTAGTGCCATTGGGTGCATTCTGTGACCCTGTGATCCACGAGTCATTAGTTGCTTTGTTGTTGCATCTGCATCAAGTTGCCTGACAGTATTTACTTTTTCCAATAACAGCCATGAATGGGAACTTTCTTGATGACATCAGAAGAATTAGGTATGTTGATTGTAAGCAATGACGTTCCTGGCCAGGGGGTATTGGAGTCTGGACCCCGCTGAGGTAGTTTAGTTCTACCAAACACCCCCCTGATCGGTGAATTGAGTTTGCTGTGTCAATGAATCTGAATGTTTTTTAGACTGACTTCGTATTCTCGATTCCTGGTGCGTATTTTTAGGTATCCTGAACATATTTTGTTATTAAAAAGCAGTGCAAACATGTAGCCCAAATGTGCTCAATTTCATATTAATGTTAAATGCTCAAAAATTCATTGGCTTCTGGGGCTTTGCTCTGTACTTCTAGTCTTTAGGGGCTTCACTTTTTTATTGTTTATGGTCCCAAACCCTTAATTTTTTTATTCTGGTGCTGGACCCCCGGCTAAAATGTTTTGTATCCTGCTGAATGTAAAATGAAGAAACTGTTAGGGGCCTACTGTTATGATCCATAAGCGATTTGCCTTCCAACACGCCCATAAATAGTGATGTTCTGGTTAAACTGAATGCATTCAGTCTTTCACAGATCCTATCCTGACGCCCCTTTTTCCTCTTGTCTCTCTCTCCTCTCCAACCCCAAACACCACCCCCCATAGCTGCCACGCTGTCTCTTGGCTTGACTTTTGGATCTTGACCTGGAACTGAACCCTTTTTGCCTATCGATTTTGTTTTGACTGAGCGCCTGTAAATAAGCTGGTCCCCGTGGCGCGGCTTTCGTTGGGCGCTGTAGAAATCTTGGAATTACGATTACGATTAGTTATAGTTATTACTGTAGTTATTAAGCTATAAAATTTTCATTATT
Organism: Norana najaformis; assembly: GCA_964023275.1. Lineage (NCBI taxonomy): Eukaryota > Metazoa > Annelida > Clitellata > Crassiclitellata > Hormogastridae > Norana > Norana najaformis. The sequence goes on along the minus strand of OZ029913.1, from coordinate 54,710,229 downwards.
ATTCGTGCAGCAAGTTTTTGTGTTAGTTCTGTTTATAGTGTTACCTCTTGAGTTTTAGGTTTTATTTCATTATAGTTATTGCATGAGTTTTAATTACATTTGTAGTTATTGTTAACAAAACCCTTGAGTTTTTATTAACAATACATTGTTGTTGTTATCATTAACAAAAACTTCACTGATACACCCATAACATTTTATGGGACCTACATGGGTTCCATATGGAAATATAGGTCCCATATGGGCCCCATATGGGGATGGTAGCAGGGTTCATTCATTCATAAATTTTTTGTTTTATCTTGGTCCTGAATCACTTTCATCTGTTGCAACAGTGAGAATTGACCTTAAGCATAGGGCTTCTATAGTGGCCAGGTCAGGTTTTAGCAGTTTTTAGCATTTGTGCTGGTCCACAGGTGAAGTCCTTGAGTTGTGGTGTGTAACTTTTTTGTGCACAAAACATTTGCTTTGCTGTATATAGACTGTGGGAGTATGTGTGGCAATGTAAACATTGACAATTTGCAAGACAGTAGAAGTCACAAGCTAGTTCAGTATGTTGAACTGAAGGAAGTATACAAATGTAATTGACTGCAGCCACATATGGCACACAGAAGGTTGTCTGTTAGTAAGGGTTAGGGTTATTCTTGCAATAGGTGTAACTAATGAAGATGATTGTGCCTAAACTTTGTTCAGCATAGGTTAGAGTCAATTCTGCTTTGTGTGATAGCAAATTTGAATCTCTAGACATTGACGTTATGGAAATTTAAATGCATTAAAGTTTTAAGTTGAGAAACTTCTAGTCTTTATCTGCAACATTAACAGTAAAAATGTAATATTCCTCAACAGCACTGATATGAAAAAACATAGCTGTGCATTTACTCTACAACAGATGTAAACTGCTTGCGTAAAGCTTGTTGTTGCCTGCAGCCAGATAGTTTTGACTAATCATTTCAAAAGGTCACAAGAGTGTCTTTGAAGAACCTTGCATCTGCCTCCATTCTGTGATTATTACTAGATAGTTGATGTTCTGTAGAATCTGCTGTTTCTGGATATTTCTTAAGAGGTGTAGGTGGCATTAGTAGTCCATACTGTGCAGGATTCTTTCACTGATAAAATTCGATTTCTTATTGAATTTGATCTTTTGTAGGCAACATTAAGTACCGATGTCCGGCGAGTGGAGCCTGCATAATGACAAAGAAACGCCGCAAAGCCTGCCAGTCATGTCGATTTCAAAAGTGCCTTAAAGAAGGAATGCTAACCGAAGGTATTAAGAACTTTTCTTCTTCATCTTTGGTCAGGCTTGTTGAATTAATTAATGAATGGAGTATTTTGGAGTGCCTGTTTTTAGGGCTTTGGTTGAGTGGCATGATGATATTTTGATTTTCACCTCGACATTTCATCAGGTGCAGCATATGAAATTGACAGTTTAGTTTCTTTTCAAGAAATAAGGAAAGGTTTTCTTATTGTTATTAAATAATTTATGTCATGGCAGTGTCTAATGCACAAGGCATCTACCGAAGAAGAATCAAAGCCAAGCCGCATGCAGGCCAATATCCAGAAATGTAAATGTACACTTGTTTTCTATGTTGACCATATGGCCTCGACCCTGCTCATTTTTCAATGTATTTATCAGGTGAGATCCTTCACCACTGCTGTCCATTTGAATGGGTGCCATGCCATTTAAGGTTCCCATGTATGGACTGTGCTAGCCCAAGATTCAAATCTCTGAAATAAACCTCCATTGGTATGCAAACCGGCAGATCAGTCCACTAAGACAGGGAAGCAGTGTACGGTGGATAAGCAATTTAAAAAAAGGGTAAGTCAAGCAATTTGAAAAAAGGTAAGCCTTAAGTTGAGAACAAAATGATACAAGCGACCGAGCAGAACAAAATGATACACGAACTATTACATCTGTCTCCATTCAAATTCTAGGTCTCGCAACTGAAAAAGCCCATTTGCCACGGATAGTTCTGTTATTAGATATCACCAGAGAAAGGCAGTCAGAAGACCTGTATAACAATAAGTTTGGGGAGTGAGGACTGATTTTGTGGTTGGCCAGAGTTTAATGCTTTATAAACTATTAGCCTCAATTTGAAACAAATCCTTTGTTGAACAGGAAGCCATTGCAGAGATTTAAGTAAGGTGTTATATGCTCATATTTTGACATTATTAGTTATGGCTCTAGTCAAGGAGTTCAGAATTCTTTGGAGTTTCTGCATGGTTGACTTTGTGATTCCAACAATATGCGAGTTACAGTAGTCAAGGCGATGACTAGAGACCAATGCGTTTGCTAAAGATCTTCTTGAAGACAAGGGGACAAAACACCTTTTCTGCATATGTCATGAATGTAGATGTATGATGGCATACAAATACCGATTGCATACTCAGTGAGAGATATAATAGAATCAGAAGCAATGCCCAAATTATGAGCAGCATCAGCCAACTCAACAAATGAGTCACTCAGTTTTAAGGATTTAAGCCATTGAAACTTCTTACATTTCTGTGGAGTGGTCAATAGTAGAAATTCAGGTTTTGATGCGTTAATTAGGAGTTTATTAGCCGCCATCCTAGACTGCGCCTCCTCAAAGACAGTTAGCAACAGCTGTACAGATGAGTGACAAGACAAACTGTCAAAAAAATATGGATTTGAGTATCGTCAGCATATAAATGATATCCTAGTGAATGATTGTCAAGCAATGTACCTAGTGGTGCTTTGTATAGTGTAAACAAAAGAGGACTAAGCACAGAACCCTGTGGGATGCAGATAGTCAAAACATTCCAACCATGTTATTGTGAACTTACATACCATAAAATTATGAGAATGTGAAGGTGGCTTGCTGTGCCCATCCAAGTCATGCAGCACAGAAAGCACCTGTAGGTCAGCCAGTGGCACATGCACGAACAGCACAGAAATCGACATGGAGAAGAAATAAATAATTAAAACATATTTCAGAAGCAAAACAAAGAACACAGTTACCAAAAAGTAAAAATGTAAGACCAACTTCGATAATTTACCTGTTAGTATGCCAGAATTTATGTAAAAATGCAATATAAAATGAAATTTAAAATCAATGTATCTTGTAGACTGCCTCCCTGCTATTTCATTGCTATTGTTTGCATTTCAGTCGTAATATCCTTTGACCCAGGACCATGGCCTGAGGAATAATATTAATCAAAGGGGGGCATGATAGTTTAGTGGTTTCTTACTGGACTGTTAAATTGGAAGGGTTCAAATCCTCACCCAAGCAGAAATTTCTTTTAGACTCAGCTGTAATGAGTACATTGACTGTACACTGTCAGTGAGAAGATAAGGCTCAAGCAATGATGGAGAGGGCTGGCCACCTGCCCTCATACACAAAGAATAAGAAAAATGAAGTTGCTAACACTTTGTACACGTGGGTGCTTCTAGGGGCAAGATTAAGGGACTGCTGTCCATCCCTGCTTCACCTTGTCAAAGAAATGGCAAATTTTCCTGGGGGATTCAGTCAGGAAAGGGCATTGACATACAAGGGGCATGGCCCCTACATGAAAATTGGAGCCAAAGGTGTTTTTGACACCCTTTTAATCCTAAAGCACTATCTTTCCTACTTGGGCCCCTTTCTAAACTTCTGGATTTGCTGAGTCACCGCTTGAAAAAATGTGCCGATGTCTTTGCATGCCCTCTGGGCTAATTCCTATGCTAATTAGCTGTGATTTACCAGTGAACACTTAATTTTACATTGTAATGCATGAGACCATTTTATTGTGCCAGAAACTTGCATCTAGACTTGACAACATAAAAAGGCATCAAGTCAAGCAGTATCCTAACAGTATTCAGCAGAACGAAGGCAGATGCATCTAAGAATATCTTAGACTATGGGATTAATCAAAGTTGGCAAATTCAGAATAAAGAAAAAAATTTGCAGGATTTGCACCCCCGACCAGAGGGCAAATCGCAGCAACTGTCTTAGAGATTAGACAAAGAGCGATTGTACACATGAGTAACATGATCAGTTCTTCTTTGGAGGGGCAACTAGTACAATTTATCCTGTCCACAGGCACCTATTACCCAGACATGGGAATCCTACCAATTTGCCTATCTGTGTAGGATTTAGATAGACAAAATTTTAGTGTAGCTTTTAGGGCAAAACATGTCAACCAGTACATGAAGTGTTGAAAACAACTAAGAGTGCTGGCACTGGCAAACTGCCTTATGGTGAACAGGCTACATTAACCTAAGCAAGCCACCTTTACATGCAAGCCACTTTTTAACCTAAACAAACCACAATGACACAGGATAAACAAACCACATTAAACATGTAAACAAAACCGGATTAACACAGGCTAAACCAGTCACATTAGCATAAACAAATGAGCTGGCTTTTAGATAATTATTCTAAGTAATTTCTGAAATAGGCTTACATTTCACAGCAATCTTGATAGTGCAGCACATTTTTAAGTAACTTTGATGTCTAACTTCATTATCAAATGATTGCAAAGACAGCACCCAACATGTTTACATAGAACTGTTAGGTGCACATGCAGTTAATTCTGTATTTCATTGGATTGTGATTAGTATATAGTATTATTTTAGCTCCTGTCAAAGAATGTTCAAAACCTATGCAAAGCAAAAATAACAGCATTACTTTCCTTTTCTATAGTGCTCCACTTTCTCTGTATCTCAGACATTTTGGCAATAGGCCTTCAGAGCCATCCTAATACTGAGCTAAACAAACCACTACTGCATAATTGGATGCATCTGTCTGAATAATAAAAGACTTCTGAATTTCAGGTGGAGTCAAAACCTAAGAACTACTCCAATAGAGTTTGTTTTAATATGGCTAAAGCCTCATACGCCTTGCCAAAATGAAACCCAGCCTTATCCTTAGTTAATAAGGTTAAGGAAATGATGCTTTGTTGGATTCAGACAGTGAAATTACTGCTTCAAGCAAAAGCATGTTACCTCATCAACACTTCACCTCTTGCAATTTCTGCACCAGTCTTCTTCCACCCAAAAGTGAAAACAGTCCTCTTCCACAAATCCTATCCTGAATTCTCCTCTTCCCCTTGCCACTCTCACCACTCCAATTCCAAACAACGTCTGCTGTGGCCGTCTGGCTGTCTACCTCCCTGACTCTTGGATCTTGACCTGGAACTGAACCCTTTCTGCCCATCGATTTTGTTTTGATTGAGCACCTGTGAATAAGCTGGTTCTCGTGACTTAGCTTCGTTGGGTACTGTAGAAATCTTGAGCTTACAGTTGCGATTACAATTACCTAATCTTGTTGAAAGCAGTCAACCTGTGGGCAAAGTTAAATTGTGGGAGGCATTTGGAGTACAGTTAATGTTCTAAAGCTACTATATATATTGCTGTCTGAGAAAGGACCTAATAAACCTGTAGCAGTAATTCTGATCTGTGCTGTAACTGATGTACTTTACTTCAGGTACAGAATGTCTACTGTCTTTAGATGGGTGTAAAGCCTTGACAGAGCCAGGTGGCAGACGGGCTTTGAATTGGTGATTAACTGGGGGAAAAACAGCAGCACTGGAGACAAGGACTCATACTGCGTTATCTCCAGTTGGATGTGACAGCTTGGGAGTAAAGCAGCAGATCTGATGAGAAAGGATCAGTTGATAGAGATGATGGATTGAAACAGTGTGTGATAAAACGAGAGAAAATGGGAGACGGGTTTTACATCAGAGCAATGGGTAAGCTCCTGTTCCATAAAGATAATATCAGGAGAGAGATTGCCAATAAGTAACTTAACCCTGGGTAAGCAAGATAAAGTTATACCCTTGTTAGCAGCAGAAACATTTTTAGCAGCTACTTACAAGGCACTAAGGGTAAATAATAATGAGCCTAATTCCAAACAGAGTCTTCCTCCTGTTTCTTTCTCTCTTTTCTGAGTTCAGATTCCTTTTCTCATAGAACAAATCCGGATTTCCTAAAACAGTCATAAGGACTATACTCCACTTCCCAATTATTACAAAAACCCTCAGGTGCAAAGCATTCTTCCTCCTCATCCTTTTCAATTATAATACAACTCTTATTCATCTCCCTTGCCTCACCCTCAACCACCATGTGACTGACATTGACTTCAGACTTGACTTGAAGCAATCATCAATTGATGCCTTGAGCATTATGATAATGGTGCTATAGAAGTCATTAGATTAGAGATTAGAGACGTCTGAGGTTTTCTTTTATTTCTTGGACAATTTGCTTTAAAGTGCTGATCATAGGAACAAATTAAATACTTTGGTTTTTCATATTTTCCTCCAATTTCCCCTTTATTTATTCCCAAGATATCCCTCACTCCTTTTGTAGTAAACTTTGGAGAACTTTTAAAGGGTTTTCTTTACCCAAGTTTTAACAGACATTTGAAACAGATGTCTTTGAAATATTGGTTCTCAGACATTTTAATTGAAAAGGTGTCTCAACCAAATGAATTGGGTCAAGCACACCATGACTCTCATAAGCCACAACCACAAAGGACATACACTCTTTCATTTTGTCTCCTACCCACAAGTCTTGGAGTTTCTAAAAAGTATTAATCTTCCTGGAGTGGAGATAAAATCTGAGATATGTGGTGAGCCTGGTTGCAGATTGCATTCATGAATCATTTGCATGCTTTTCAGCTTTAACATACTGTGTTTGATATTGCCATGGAGTTAAACGAAATCCATGCAGCAAAGCAGCCTTCAACTTTGCAGAGTTGCTTATCTGATCAGCTGGAATTCTTATTACCAAATTCACAAGTCTTGGAGTTTCTAAAAAGTATTAATCTTCCTGGATTGAAGATAAAATCTGAGATATGTGGTGTGCCTGGTTGCAGATTGCATTCATGAATCATTTGCATGCTTTTCAGCTTTAATATACTGTGTTTGATATTGCCATGGAGTTAAACAAAATCCATGCAGCAAAGCAGCCTTCAACTTTGCAGTATTGCTTATCTGATCAGCTGGAATTCTTATTACCAAATTTTTAGCTTTCTCAGACAAAAAAGGCATTAATAAAACAATTTTAAATTGTTTTGAACCTGATACATTACTAATGTGCTTTCCACAGACTCAAGTGACAAAATTAATAAAACTTCTTCTGCAGGCATCTTATGTAAAACATTCTTTAGAATATCTCCTAATTTAATTATTATTATACCCACAGATTCTGTTTCCTTGGTCTTTCTTTCCATTTCCTTTACAGCTTCATCTCTAACTCTAATTTTGTCCTTGGAATTGTCAATCCAACATTTCTGTCTCCACCACTCCATTTGCTCTTTTCTCATTGTTTCTTCCATTTCTGTCTCTTCTTTTCTTTCCCTGTTTTCTTTCTCTATCATCGTTTCCATATGTTTTTTATTTGCCTATTCTTTCCTGTTCATCATAATTTGCATCATCTCAACCATTATCGTCTTCTTTACCAGTTTTTTAGGTAAAGAGCCCTCTTTAAAGTCTTTAGCCACCAGGCAGCATTCAACAAGCTGATACTTACCTAATTTTACTACACCTTCAAAATCAGAGCCGCCTGGATTCAAATTTCTAAAAGTGTCCATGCAAAAGCATTTTCTTTTCTCCTTCTATGGTTAAGAATTACCAAAATGTCAGTTAAATTGCTAGTTATTCTGAAAAAATGACAAGTCATTGACACCATACAGTCAAGACTGCTGGACCGTGACTTGAAGTGGACCTTTACTCCAACCAGAACTTCACTGGAACCGGTACTGACTGGAACCAGAACTTGACTTCAAGCAGAATTTGCCTCCAGCCAGAACTTGACTTCAACCAGAACTTGACTGGAACCACCCATTTTTGCATGGAACATTTGGACCAAACTGCTAGAAATGTGGTTGCCTGTTGTTGTTGAACACCAGAACGCTTTCATCATCTAAAACCCTCAAAGTCACTTCAGAAGTCATAAAAAAGAAAAGGCAAGATGGCCAACTCACCATCCACCACACCAAACCACCAGAATTGACCTCTCCAGCCACTGTCTTCTAATAAGTGAAAAAACCTCACCCTGATTTCTGAGCAATGAAGACCTCCAGAATGTAGCTCGGCAGTACCATTCTTTAACAGTTTCATAACTTCTTCATGTAGGCCAGCACAGAGCCGCCCACCCCAGGAGTTCACCTGGCAACACTGACTTGCACTGTCCAACTTGTTTTTAAAAATTCTGTCATCATTGATTGTCAACCAGACTGCTTGAAAGAATTTTTACCTAACCTGGTCACAGGACAAAACTGTCATGAGCTGGTCCCTAGTTGATGTTTCCCAAAACAAGTCACAACACAAAGTTTCACAATTGTCTTCTCGACGTAACTCATCTTTTCAACTGCCATAACTTCGATGTGTCCCATTTTTATAACTGCCATAACTTCGATGTGTCCTATCTTTACAACTGCCATAACTTCGACTTACCTCAGAGGCTGTATTACTGCCCCATGTATAGTGAAATAAGCAAGTAATTGGGACCCCAAATTTCTGGTTCTGACGGACTTCTAAACATATTTGCAGGAAACATTAACTGTTATTACAAGATAAACCACATATTGATATAGACTTGTATCTACATCAGTCACATGTGATTCAAGGTAGTAACTTGATGATGGGTTGAAAGTGGTTCATTATACTTAATGTCTACAATCACTGCTTGACTAATTTCTAGTAACCAAAGTCTTCCGTATCATCCAGATTGACAGTATTACTGCCCAGCCTTCTGACAGTAGGTCATTAAGTAGGTAAGAGAAAAAACACGAAGTCCTAGACGTGGGACCAGTACAGTGCAAGATTTATGATGTACTAACCAGTTGACGCCAGTATTAAATTATGTTGACTTATGAGAGAGACAACTGCCTTAGTCTTTCTTATATGCGTATCTTTGACACCCATCTGGGTCCTGGTCTTGTGAACTTTGTGATCTTGACCCTCATCTGGATTGATCAAGGTCATTACACAGAGTCTATTCATAAAACTTGAAATACAATTGCACTAATGAAGAGGCCAGCCGCTGTACTATACTAAGCTGAACTAGCTTGAATAATTTCTGTTTATTCTGATTTTCTGCAAAACCATCAGAGTGGGATCTCTTGAAAAATGAGTGATTACTGTAACTTATCTTGTTTAATCTGATCCAGTCTAACAAATTCTTTGGTGCTCATAGCTTATGCATAAAGCATTATGCATAGAACTTGGCTGCAAATCATAGAGAAAGATATTTATGCAGTATCTGTTAAAGTTGAAACTTCATCAGCTTTGAGGCTGGATTAAGTTACAGTCAAAATGCAACTTATCAATATGTTTCTCATTTAAGAACAAGTTGTATTCTTGCTTCTTGGAGATATACAATTGATGAGCTTGACAGTTTTCTGATTTCTGGCGTCAGATTGGTTGACAGTGAGACTGCTGTGATGCATTGCAGGCATACGTCTGGATAGGCTTCGTGGTGCCAGGCATCAGGCTAAGACCACAAAGGTGGTTACCCAGCAGAACTCAACACTACCGACTAAAGGCGCCGGAACAAAAGACCTTGAAAGTGAAGGTACTGTACACTTTATATTAATTGCTGTGTTATAAATTATATTAACTTAATTATCTCTAGTTTTCAAAAGGTCTTTATCTGCACACCTTATCTTCTGTCTTGGGAACATTCATTTATTCTCTAGGAAGAGCACGATGAGAAAAGCAGTCCCTTATGTTAACCCTGAGAGGCAGTCATGGGTATGACATGTTGACACCTTTGTTTTTGTTAGCTTTGGCATATGAAGGCGGGTGGCCAGTCCTCTCCCTTGCCGCCTGATCTTCCTGCCGACAGTGTGTGGTCATTTTATAGCTGAGTTTGCTAAAGGGCATTAACAGATCAGAAATCTTTAAACATCTTTCTACCCTGGTGGGAATTTGAGCTCCTGACTTATGGGTCGACGGCCCAGCACGCTTATCACTAGACTTTAGCACCCCATCCTTTCTGGAAACCATCCTATACAAGTATCTTGCTATTTATGGTGCTGTATTAATTGTTGTTATTAAATACGTTACTGTAATTCACTTCTACTTTCCTGCAATGCAAATGCAAATGTCCACAGTCAACTGAGAATAATGTAGCCTTTATGGCACGACAATAAAAATAACAGTTGGCAAAGAGAACTGCTGGTAGCTACTACTTGTAGCCAGTTAGAGGATTGGTTTCAACCTTGTGTTGTTTGTCTGTGATATTCGATGGCGTTTTTCTTTGTTGTGCTGCTTTCTGATAAGAAGCTTTTGTACTTCTCCAACGTTTGTGATTTTTTTACTGTGGTTTCGCTTGAGCAATCATTGGTTGATGCTCGTACATTATGATAACGGCACAATGGAAGTGATTAGATTAGCTTAGATTAGATTAGATTAAACTATTAAGAGGTTTTCAAGGGCAGTTGATGCTAAAGTTTGCATTTGAACAGTTTTTGTGCAGATCTGTAGTTATAGCAGTCTCTGTTGATGGTTCTTTACTTAAAAAATCATGGCTTTTACTGCATTCGCTTCTTCTTTTATTAAAGTTTGATGGACTGCAGGAATCTTGGACAGTCCTGTGCAAATTAATAATGGGTTTGTATAAATTGGTAATTGAATTGCTGGAGCAAATACGTATTAGGCAATTTATTCATTTTTATGTCTTGCAAGTGGTTCAGTTTTTACTTTCTAATGTGGAGGCTGCAGGTTTTAGTTTCTATTATCTTGGAACTGTGTAGGAAGCCAAAGCAAATTCTATGCAAATAAGTGCCTTGCGTCTTGCTGGGCAGTGTGTGTTTGTGAGAGCTCATCAGTGGTGACTCTTCCAGTTATATGAGCGATATTTGGTCATTGTTCTTAACACTACTGAGACTAGCATACGCAATGCTTTTGTGAGGTACTTAAAAAGCACTCTATTCGGTGTCTAGATACATACATACAAGCATACATACAGACATACATATATACATATGCATATATACATACATGTATACCTACATACTTACATACATTATGCTATTGATTGATGCTGTGCAAATACAATATTAGAAATATTATTTATAAACTTCTAGGATTTTATCTTGGATTTGGTAGGGTTTTTTCTGTTTTTTTTTCTTGGTTTAAATTTATTATTTCGGCTGTTTAAGGAAGAGTTGGTGGTATCCATACATAATACCAGAAGTATGGACGAATGCTATATGTGATATCGTTTTATCTAGCTTTCATCGTTAAAGGATTTTGTGTATCCAGTGACTTCTTAGCTTCTTACCTTTGCTATCCATCCCGATTTCCGTACTTATCGTTGACATTATCACTTGAGTCTAATAATGTAAATTTTCTCCGACAAACAGAACACACTTGCCTTCGGCTTTCAGAAAAGAAATTTCTGTCTGTCTCGTTGACACGGTACATGTGCTTTGTGTTTTCTACTGTGACCTTGTGTTCGTTCGGTGTCTCTCCACGGCCGGGTACTGTGTTTAGGTTTTTCCTAAGCATCGTATATGCTGAACCCGTGGTTCTGTATTGGTTAAAGAGTGCATCAAGGCGCCTCTGTGCTCGAAGATGCCGGTTCACATACCGATTGTGTCTTTTTTCAGAGATTTGAATCTTGTGCTAGCACGGGCCGTACACAGGGACCTTTAAATGGCATGGCACCCATTCAAGCGGGCAGCGGTGGTGAAGGATCTCACCCGATCAGTTCATTAAACAATGAGCAGGGTTGAGGCCATGCGGTGACTTTAGTAAAACGTGTACATTTACATTTATATTATTTATATTATTTATCAGGTCTGGACGATGTCGTTCTGTCTACGTGACTCAGTAACATTTGCTTGCCATGCATGCAGTGAAAGGGTTCTATGCATCCTTGCCAGCTGCTGCTTCTGCTACTGCTGCTGCTGCTGATGCTGATGCATGAGTAGGTAGATAGTAGTGCTGTAGTGGCGGCATAAGGTTCATATTTTACGACGCTGTCCTAGCAGTGACTGTGGATGGTTTGGCAGCTATGATGTAGGATATGGGTAAATATTTGGATCTACTATGAGCAGCAAGTAATCCTGTCTCTGTCTTTCTCCATCTCTGGATATGGACTGCTTTGTGATGGAATCTTGCTATAGCAACTGGTACAGTCAAGGTAGGTTGCAGTTTAGATGGATGTCTCTTTTAAATTAGAATGTTGTTTATGTGAGTAAATGTACACGGTTTTCTATAACAACAGTATGGCCTCGACCCTGTGCATTTTTCAGTGAACTGATCAGGTGAGATCCTTCACCACTGCTGCCCTTTTGAATTGGTGCCACACCATTTAAGTTCCCCGTGCATGGACCAGGCTAGGGGGCGGCTTCAAATCTCAGAAATAAGCCACAATTGGGTTGCGAACCGGGGATCCTCATGCACAGAGGCTCCTTGGCATATGCATTTTCCCAGGTAGCTAACTAGGCCAGTAGATATGGTGTTAGTAATTGCTCACATGACAGTTCAGTTAAATGTGTCCCATGGCCAAATGTATAACGCTACATAATTTGCAGAACTGCAATTTGCTTTACCTGTAATGCCTTCCAGGGTCAGGTGTAAAATTATGTAACACAAAAATTGCTTTTACTTACTTACTTACTGTCTAAGGGTCATGTGTAACATTGTGTAATGTGTAATTATAATTTACAGATGACATCTCTCAGAGCCAGTTATAAAATAATGTAATGTGAAAACTTCAATCACTAATAGGCTGCCACAGCCCAAGTAAGTTTGGCTAATGCACTGATTATCACATCTCCAGTTAACATTGCTGCAGGATAATGCACTGATCATCACATCTTCAATTAACACTGCTGCAGGATAATGCACTGATCACCACATCTCCAGTTAACATTGGTGCAGGATAATGCACGGATCATCACATCTCCACTTAATGTGCTGACTTTTTCCCATCAGCATTTAGTTGATGTTGATGCTATAGAAGTCTCAGCAACACTTGCGATCTAGAGCTTGCTATCTTTCTGTTATTATTTATTATTATTTTTGCATTTACATTTGCACAAGGTCAGTAAATCTGAATCTGAGGTGTGAAGCAGTTGTGAGTGAAGGACTTGCGCGGGTAAACGGCGGGAGTAACTATGACTCTCTTGTGTGAGTTTGTTGGTCTGTTACTGGATGTCGTGCCCGCAGAGTAATGCCTAACTGGGTTAGGAGTAGCGTGGGTTGCTACCGTTGCTCCTGTAATTCCTGGCGGCAGCTCCACGGCCTCTAACGGTGGCACTGCACTCGTTTCTTGCGATAGTGTCTACCCTAGTTGTCCGCCTGGAAGCTTTCGGCCGGGTATGTTAGATGGCAATGAGGTGTGCCTTCCTATAGAGGTTGATCGGTTGGATACTGCGGGAGGAAGAGCTTAGTAATCTGCGTCATGTGTTCTCGTCGCGGCGTGGGTGAAAAGCTCGGAATCTTGTGGTGAGATCGACCTCGGCCCCCGGAGCCTGGTGCACCAACACCTGTGTCATCCGTCTCGTCAGACTACTTACAGGCTACGTTCGCTGGCCTTGTCTGAGACCGGTCCGTTTGACACGGAGGGGGCACAGGCCCAGCTGAGCCCACTGAATGAGCGCATTTACTAGAGTTGGTTCGAGTGCCAATCAAACGGTGCAGTAGTGACTTGCACAGTTATCACTGGCCGTCACTGGAACGGGATCGTAATCCGGGGTGGAGGGTTCTCACACACCCTCGTCGTTGGGTCACAACGAGTGTGCCTGAGGGGACAGGTACCGGTGCCCAGTTAGAACGCGGGACTAGTGAAATGCGGCCACCTGTAAAGCAAGTTATCGGCTGGGAGAGTACCATCCTGTTGAGCGCAGAGTGAAAGCCTGAAACCTCGATCCCACTGCTAACTGAATAAGTCAAAGTGAAGAAATTCAAAAAGCGCCGGGCAACGGCCTGGAGTGACTAGTACTCTCTTAAGGAAATCCCTACACAGTAGCCATGTAAGGGGAGGGTCGAACCCGTACTTTCCGCGTTACCAGCCGAGCGCTCTATTCAGTTGGCTACCATGCCCCAGTTAATCGGCTACCTTGCAGGCTTTCCAAAACAAGTTATAAAATATTGTACTATGTTTTTATGTATGTATGCATGTGTATGTATGTATGTATGTATGTATGCATATGTGTATATGTATGTATGTTTGTGTATATATGTATGTATGTATGTATGTATGTGTGTATGTATGTGTATGTATGTATGGCACGTTTTAAGTAATATAAGAATACAGTTTGCAGGTATCTGATGGCTAGTTAAGTAAGTAAGCTTCAATGCCCCATGCAGAAATGTGTCTGAGGCATTCATTTCTGCTTTTTAAACCTTGAATCAGTAGTGACCGAATCAGTGACGCAGGATCAGTGCACTTGCCATTTACCTCCCAGCTTACCGAAGTCACCAAATTATACTGCTTGGTAAATAAGGCGAGTGTGCACAAACAACTCGTCCAGGGTCATTACACAGAGGCCATCTTATGCATTGGTAATGTAAATGTAATGTAAAACTACAGTTTATTGTAATGTAATGTAACTTAGAAACCAACATTTTTTGTGTCTTGAATGGCAACTTGGTTATGATAACATGAGGGTGTTTGCTGCTTGGTAAACATATTGAATGGTGCCTGAGGCTCCTTATTGGTCCTTTCTTATCTATGTGATCTCCACATTCCATGTCTATCTTGTAATACTTTGAACATGTTTTGTTTAAACGTAGTTTAAATGTCTTTTTCTGTCATATTTTAGTGGGTCAGTAGTTTTGAGGGGATTCAGAAAGTTACCGTAAAAACTGAGTTCTTACTTTTTCTCTAATTATTAGGTCAGAGTTTTGTGTACAAAATGGGGTCAGCTGGTCTTAAGGATTTAATAGAGCCAAGTTTGTAACTGTGTTCTGTGTTGCTTGTGTTTCTTGTGCTGTCTGATTACTTGGTTGATTGATTGATTTATTGATTGATTGATTGATTCATTCATTCATGCAGAGCATTTATATAGTGTCCTTAAAGATAACTACTCAGAGGCACTCCCAGCCCAGTCCCGGTGAAAGAGAACAGTTTCCCAGTGTTGAAAAAAGGTATATGTAGCATCCAGTGTGAATACCACCCGCCATCCTAGAAAACAAACTCTCAGTTCTGTTCTACGATGCTAAGCCTTCTAAAATTAGTTTACTGCTGATGATGCTCTGTACATCATCATCAACATCATCACCACCGCCGCCAACACCACCACCAGCATCATCGAGTTTTTAAACTACTCGTTTGACGGTCAGTGGTGTGATGAATGGTCTTCGTTCTGTTTAAGGATTTTTCAATTCCAGTACTGATCTCATGCTTTGCAGTCTTTTTATGTCTTTGTTTCTGTGGTTTATTTCAGTTGCATTATATAAACTTTTTGGCATTGTTTTCTTTGACTGAAGGCATGTTGTATTTGGCTTGTAATTCTGTGTAAATTTTGTCTTACGATGTAGTTACTTTGGCAGGTTTAGGCTGATCTGGTTTAGCAAAATATTTGTGTCTAGGGTGCAGGAGTTTTTGAGCCATTTAGAGATTAAAGGGTTTTTGTTTGTGGGCAGGGGGGAGTTGGAAGTTAAAAGCAACAGAGACTAAAGGAACCAATCGAAGGCACTTGCACTTGTGGGCTGTCCCAGCTTATGTTAACCTTTGCCCAAAATGGGTTCATCAAGTCACGGAGTACTGTTTGATAAGCAAGTGAGAGACAGACAGAGAGACAGACAGTCTGTCTGTCTATCTGTCTGTCTCTCTCTTGCTATACAGACACAGACAGACAGACACAAACAGTGAGACACAGACAGACAGACACAGACAGACACAGACAGACAGACCGAGAGAGGAGAGAGATTGCACACAGCATTCTGCTATGCTAATTGATTCAGTAGTTGACTTGGTTAACCGATGCACTGTATTTTGTCATGTCATTTGTCTCGGGTGGGCATACGTGGCACTTATCACAGAACATCTTTTTCTCAATTCACTGACTTAGTTCCTTTTGGGATCTTCTCCTATAGGCACGGATGGGTCTTCTACATTTAAGTTTTTCCTTTTTCAGCCATTTCTCACAGGCTTTGTATAGGTTCCGAGAACTCTTCAGTGTTGAGCCTTGTTATTATCTGGTGTGCGATAGTCTAGTGATTAGCACACTGGACTGTCAACCCAGAGTTGGGGATTCAAATACCTGCCAGAGCAGAAAGATCTTTCCAAGATCTTGCGACCCACTTGTGATCCCTTGTGAAACACGACTACAAAATGAGTACAAGGACAGTGCATTTTCGGTGGAAGGGCAGACGGCGAGGACATGGACTGACCCCCTTTCTCACTTGCCAAGGCTAAGAGAATGCACTTCCTACCCATGGCTGGTTAAGAGAATGCATTTCCTACCCATGGCTGGTTAAGAGAATGCATTTCCTACCCGTGGCTGGTTAAGAGAGTGCATTTCATACCCATGGCTGGTTAAGAGAATGCACTTCCTACCCATGGCTGGTTAAGAGAATGCACTTCCTACCCATGGCTGGTTAAGAGAATGCATTTCCTACTCGTGGCTGGTTAAGAGAATGCATTTCCTACCCATGGCTGGCTAAGAGGGTGCATTTCATACCTGTGACTGGTGGCTGCCATTCAGGGTTAGTTTAAGGGACTGCTCTTCTTCATGTCAGCGACAATGAAATTGCTTTGGTTCTGAAGGTTAGCTGCCTGCCTGTTAAATAGTTTGGTGTTATTAAATAGTGAATTTTGTTACCTTGTTTTCCAATAGCACTGAATGTGTTCAGATGCTTTTGGTCACTATAGGTGCAAGTGATGCATTAGAAATGTATTTTCTAATCAGTTTTGAGCTTTGGTTTTTGAAATTTAAGTCATTGTTACGTTCAGGTTAAGGTTAGATTTGCATTTGTTTTGGTTTCTTATTAAATTACACTTTTTTAGACCACAGTAGTTTGACAGTAGAACTTGTTTATGACATATCTCAAGACTGTCTGGTACTTCTGATGGTACCAATTATTTATGTTTGCTATAGAAATGAAGAGATATACTTGAATATGTCACATGGGGCCCATGGTAATGATGAAATGTCCTGCTAGTAACGACCCAGGGAAGATTTCAGCTTATTTGAAGCTGCATCTTTGTAGATCCGTCTTATAGTCATGTTTTGTGCCTTTGGGTGTCGTTTGGTGTTACAGAAACTTGGAATTAAGAAATAAGACAGTCTCTGAATATAAGAATAAAATTGTTCAGTGAAGACTCTGCTGGTTTGGTCATGTGCTTAGATCTCGTGCTAGTACGGTTCGTTCACAGGGACCTTAAATGGCGTGGTGTCCATTAAAATGGGCGGTGGTGGTGAAGGATCTCACCCGATAAATTCATTGCAAAATGAGCAGGGTCGAGGCCATACACGGTCGCTATATAAAACCTATACATTTACATTGTGTTAGACAGAGAGTTAGGCAGACAGCAGCAGCATCACAAGTGGATTATTTACCCAGTGTGATAAGAGTGGATGTCATCCAGTCATGATCTGTGTGTACACTTGTGATAACAGAGTTGGCGTCCGGGCCTGGCACAGTCTTGCCTAGTTTTTGACACATGCAGACGCGGCCGTGGCCTAAATAGAATCCAAATGTAACCAACAGGACTTCTGGTGGGACACTTGAGCTGTGTAACGTCACCAGACAGGCTTCATTGTCTTCTGTCTTGGCTAGTTTCAGTCAGTAAGTAAGAGGGACAAGCCACTGATCCTTTATGCAGCTGTGGCTTACACTGTCGATGTCTGTCGTAA
Organism: Norana najaformis; assembly: GCA_964023275.1. Lineage (NCBI taxonomy): Eukaryota > Metazoa > Annelida > Clitellata > Crassiclitellata > Hormogastridae > Norana > Norana najaformis. The sequence continues at coordinate 54,692,476 of OZ029913.1, read as the reverse complement.
TCGTAATTCCAAGATTTTTACAGCGCTGAACGAAAGCCACGTCCCAGGGACCAGTTTATTCACAGGCGCTCAGTCAAAACAAAATCGATAGGCAAAAGGGTTCGGTTCCAGGACAAGATCCAAAAGTCAGACGGAGAGACAGCGGGACAGCTATGGGGGTGGTGTTTGAGGTTGGAGGGGGAGAGAGATAAGAGGAAGAAGGGGTCCGCAAACAGTGGCGGACTACTGACTTCTTTTCGTTGATCGTGATGGTTGCTACTGGCCGGGCATGAACCGCATAAGCTAGATAGATTGTAGGTGAGGTATGTTGTTTTACCAAGGTATATTTTCAGGTATCACATGATGTTTGGTCAATGCCTGTGTACTGGTTTCGTCCAGAGGTCTGGCTTGTGAGAGAGCAGGTTTGGTTTGAGGACAGTGTTTGGCCGAGTTTGAAAGGCTACCAGGCGATGCAAGTTATGCTGCAAAATTACCAAATGTGCTACAGGTTGCTTTAAAATATTTTAAAAACAGTATTCACCGTCAGTAAGTTAATGTCCAGATTTATGATGGTAATTTTCTAGGTAATATGACTGGTAAGGCAAGTTCATTCACTGGAGGTCATTAAGCCAGATGTTCAGGTGTGAAAGTGTAAATGACACCCATTAACCATTTATGGGGCTATCTAATGGATGTGTTGATGCTCATCATACGTAGTGGTTTTGGTGGGTGCTGGCAGCAGTAGTATGGTTATCCTAGATGGTAGAGGTGGTGTAAGATTAATGTTTTAATATGTTTGCGTGTTTGCACAAATTATTATTCATTTAATTATTGTTACTGATTAGTAACTTCTATCCTGCGGTGGTCTAATGCTCGAAGCATCAACTGATGGCACACCCAAGCCAAGCCACTATCAGGTCAATATCCTGAAGGTCTGTTCACTCAGGCAGAGCGGCCGCCTATGGTGGACGCTTGTGGAAGGTGTGGAATTTTCCTGCATATTTAACTCCACGTTGTTGTGTAGCCGTCACTCGTGCAGACTGGGGTGGAGCTTTTCTACACAGTTTGAAACTTTTCACTGCCCACTATTGTGTATTTAGAAAGTGCACAGTAATGTGGTTTTCTTCCACACTAGGTTTTGTACCTTAGGTAGGCAATGTAACCATTGTAACCATAATTATTATGGATCCTTACTGCACAGTAGTTATTACACCTAATTGTAATCATAATCATAATTCTGAGATTTCTACAGTGCCCAATGAAAGCCACATCATGGGGCCAATTTATTCACAGGCGCTCAGTCAAAACAAAATCGATAGGCAAAAGGGTTCGGTTCCAGGTCAAGATCCAAAAGTCAGATGGAGAGACAGCGTGGCAGCTATGGGGGGGGTTTGGGGTTGGAGAGGAGAGAGGGACGAGGAAGAAGGGATGTCGGGATAGGATCTGTGAAAGAGGAATGTTTTCAGTTTTGAGTGAAAGGCTGAAGTAAATGCGATTAACATTTTGCTTTTGTTATTAATATTTATAATACCTAATGCTGTAATGTTTAAAGTTTAAGTTGTTTATTTCTCTAACCTCCTTTATGGCATTGCTCCAAGGTTCTTTTACAGAGGATGAATAAAAGCAGATGGGAAGGATCCTTTATGCAATGAGAAATTGATATTTCTTGTAATGGTTGGACATAGGACATCAAAGCATTCTTTCAGAAAAGCTTTAGGACTGGCATCCAGGAGTCAGCTTTTTATCACATGAGGAAAAGATGAGTTTGCAAATTTCTGCAAGATTTCTTGTCTGAAAGTAGTCTAAGACAGGAGTTGAAGAACTGGGATGAAGAAATCGATCGCATTCCGAGATTTCTTGTCTGAAAGTAGTCTAAGACAGGAGTTGAAGAACTGGGATGAAGAAATCGATCGCATTCCGAGTCCCAAACAAATTTCAGCCTTATGCCAGAAATTTATATGCAAGAAAGGTCAACAGCTGACTGGCTAGCTCTTTGGTAGCTGAGAACACAGCAGAAGACACATTTAACTTCTCTCGATGTAATGACTTACTGAAACCATCCACAAAGTTTTATGCTGAATTTTCAGCAGTTAAATTGTTAAATATGCAGATTTTGTGGATGAAACAAATGTTCACACAAGTTTGCACAGTTGCTTAAGCCTAGTGTGGTCCGAGGGTAGGCGAGAATGGTGCGACCAATGCGCTAACTGACTTCTGTGACACCGAGCTTCAGAAATGAAAGAGTTAAATCAATGAATGCTTTGGTGTGTGCTGTAATGCTATCCTAGTTCTAACAGGAATTTGCCTGTCAAGGAGCTCAGTTAAAGTAGGCTGCAGTTCGCTGGAACTGCATAACCTGTAAAGCACACAAGCACATGTTTACACAAATGTTCATAGAATTGCAGGATAATGCAGAATGTTTTAGTCAGTGGGAATGGGTCGTTCACTGCTGCTAACTTTCAAAAGACAACTTGCTTAAAAGCCTATCAAAAATTTTATTCTTGTAACTTGAAGTTAAATTATGTGTACAGTGAATCATCTATAGCCTTACGCTTACTCCTTTTAAAATTTTCATTTCATTGTTTCTCACATCTTTGCCGAACGTTGTCCGGCCCTTGTTCACAGTTGCTGGTCCCTCTGTCTGAAACTCGATACCCATCATTATCGCAACTCCTTACTGAGACTGTCTTTTGCTCTAAACTGAAAACTTACCCTCTTCCAGTTTGTTTATGGTTCTTAATGTTTCATGTTCTTGGCCTTGGCTTCAATGTGCAATTAAGAACTTTTACATGGGGCATTATCAAATTAAATTGTATTGTATTGTACTGTACTGAATTGTACTGCTCTAGAGGTAAATGCAGTTGTACCATTTTACTGAGTTTGCCACCAGAGAGAGAGAGAGAGAGAAAGATTTTCCTCTGTAATCTGGTGTAGAATTCCATTCAGAATGATCTTATATATAAAGCATGGGGGTTAAAGTTTTCAGGGTTAAAGTTTTCAGAGCACCCTTGTACCAGGGTCAAAGTCACCTTCGTCTGTTCCAGTTGTCCCCAAGCTCACCGAAAGGTGTTGTCCGGAAGGGCTTCCGGTAATAAAACTTGGGTAAAACTTCCACCACAACATCCCCTCGATAGGGTTGAAGGGCAGTGTTGCCACGCCCCGCGTATCTCTTTGTACTTCAGATACCTCATAGTCTTAGGCCTTTTACTGCAGACCAAGTGCTGCCTGCATCTGGTATTCTGATGAATGACTTTTAAGGGGAGGAGACCTCAGCCATGGACTTCTGTGTGTATAAGAGTCCATAGCTCAGCCCAGAAATGGCTTCTGGCTCTGGAATACTGCTGGTCCTAAGTGATCTGCCGTCAGCAGACGGAAGGTGTTAATAGCAGATGCCGGTTGGGTACTGCAGCTGGTTTCCTGGTTTCTTTCATTCGTTGATTGGTTGTAGCCACCTGTTCGTCACCAGAGTTCCGTCTCAGCTGCCTGTGTGTGCCTTAATGGGACATAAAAATTCAACTTTAGTTACTTAATGCAACTCACACATAATTGGAAGTTTAATAGGAATTCTTTTGCTCTGGCTTTTGCATGACTTCTTCTGGGCACTCAGCGAACATTCATCAGCACCTCAGATTCAGATTTACTGACTTCATGTGTGTAATAAAGGCTTTATTTAAACAACAAAAAAATAAAAATTTAAACATTTTAAGTTGCAAGCTATGTGTAGACTACCATCCAGTGCTCAAAAGACTTTTTCTTCATTATCTTCCAACCATAGCTATATACATGTGCATTTGAACACTTGTGCAATACCTTTAAGAACTCACAAAAGTGCTGAAATGCTATGTAAATGTTTAAGCATTTAGATTCTTCAAACACATATTGCTTATGAAGTTCATTACACAGATAGTCTAATCTAGTCGGATTTATCAAGTCTAATATTGAGAATTCTATAGCACCATGATCTTAAAACACAATGCATCAATCAGTGGTAGCCTCAAAGAAATACGACATTTTGTTATTATAATCTTTTGGACCGAACCACTTGAGGTCCAAGAGGTCATCAAGGCAGCAACACAGCCTAAGGCTTACGTGCGTTCGGAAAAAGATGAGATTTCAGTCAGCTCATTGTTTAAAGATGTTCTTATTTCTCTTTGCTGAAAGTGCCTCTGAGTAGTTTGTTCTGTAAGAAGCGCCGTATAAGTACTACAATACAATACATCAGAGAATGGTGGTGGAGCAGACAAAAAGAAGCATCAAATACGAAAACTGGGGACCAGCAACTGATGAAAGCCATAAGACCAGTAATTTCCTTGTTCTAAGCTCAGATCAGATGTATGTATGTATCTGAACACTTATGTAACCCTTTTAGGACTTCACAGAAACGCCGATCTGTGTAACAGAAAACAATATATAATCACAGATTATATGTGTTTTTTTTATTAATATCCAAAATACTACTGTCTTGACAATTCTTTTAGCATGACTGCTTGCTGTGGAAGAATCTCATCTCATGTGTTGGTATTTATTTAGCTCCATTATCTATTGATAAAGCAGCAGTTCCTGACACTGAGCAGTTTTGTGTTAAGGACTTGCTAAAGGTCCATCCACAGTAACGATTGAACATTTGTGTAAATTTAAAAAAATGTTTTTGTTTTAGAAAACCGTTTGGTACAGTGCCTTCTGAAGATTGAGCCCCAGAAGGTGTTTGCGATGCCAAAAATGTTGAATATGTCAGTAGCTGACAACGAGTTTCGGATGATGTCATTGTTGTCAGACTTATCCGATCGAGAACTCGTAGCAACAATTGGATGGGCAAAGCAAGTTCCAGGTTAGTTAGTCGCATTCTCACAGAAATACATTTCCTGAAACTTCGAATACAATTGCTGTCGTCATTAGTACAGGCATTTGTTACATGCACAAGTTCGCACAGTGGTGTTGTGATGATGATGATGATAAGTTCTCTGCCTGAAGGCAGGTCGATTGGCTTTATGCCACCCGGGGGTGAGATGAAGTGAAATGGTTTCCTGTTGCCTTCCTCATAGACAGTTGTGGGTCAGTAACTTGTCCAAGGTCGCTGTGGCAGATTCAAACCTGCAACCCTCTGGTTACTGGGCACAGATCGTACCACTACACCACCACATCCCATTGCACTTTTCAGAAAATGGCATTGACCTCAAATCATGCCAGCTAGAGTTTGGCGAGAGAAAACAATACAAAAACAATACATTAATGATTAAATTTATACATGTGCAAGTACAGTGTATGCATAATGTTTGTATTTGGAGAACTCCAGAAGTCAAGTTGTAAGTCTGTTGCAGAATTTAATACAGATTGGAGACTCAAAGTGTTTAAAGCCTATCAAAACTAAGTTATATTATACAATATGGCTACATACAAACGCATGGACCATAGAAATTATTAAATGTTGTGAGCTGACGAATTTAGCCACACAGCTCTTACTTGCATGAAATGAAAGTACACCTGAAATAAAAAAGGTACACCATAACCAAGTTAAAACTCTGTCTTTAGGGGCGACACCAACACCACCTTAGAACAAAGTTATGTTAGCGTGAGGTCATTTTCTGCAGGCTAACTAAATTTGGAATCCATGATACTGACAGAATTTGTGTATAATGGAGCGTGCTATATAAGGAGTTTCTGATGTACTTTTATTCAGGCAAGAGTTGCATGGCTAATTGGTTGGCTTACCACATTTAATAATTGCTATGAGCCATGCTTTTGTATGTAGCCATGTTGTTTACTGCAAACTCAGTTTTGATTGGCTTGAAACACTTGGATCTCCAATCTGTAATAAATTCTGCGCACGTATAGATTTAGTCATTAACGTTTCTTGCAAATATTAATAAAAAAATGTGCCGATTGTAGAATACAATCTATTTAAGAATAATTGAACTCTTAATTCAACTTTTATGCCTGTATCAAGAGAATTAATATGGTGGGTGTAAATGTGCATGTGGAGCCAAGTAGGTCTTCGTGGTTTTAAATTTACTTAGTAAGCTGTTTAGAGGAAACAATTAAACTCAAGGAAACCTGAAGTAGGTGTAGCAAAGTTTCAGTTACACTTGACCCTCCTGACAGACAACTCTAATTGTTTAATTATTGCCATTTGGAGTACGCCATGATGGACTAATCATAATCGTAAACTCGAGATTGCTACAACATCTAATGAAAGCTAAGTCGTGGAACCAGCTTATTCACAGATGCACAGTCAAAACAAATTCGATAGGCAAGAAGGGTTCAGTTCCAGGTCAAGATCCAAGAGTCAGGCAGGCAGGTGGCTACAGTGTGTATTGTTTGGAATTGAATCTGCAGAATAGAAAAGGGAAAGAAGAGGAATCTGGATAGGATCTGCAGAAGAGGAGTGTATGCTTTATTTTAAGGTCACATTATAAGCTGGATATAATTTGGGATCTTCTATTTCCAGACTTTTCATTATAATTACATGTCCTGTAACGGGGCATGCATGTACTTACAGTTTGAACTCGTTTTAAGTTAATTAGCAACACGTTCAATTTTGAGATGAATCCTAATTCTCAGAGATATGTAGGTAAATAACTGATTTTAAAATTGCATTGTAAAGCTGGATATATTTTGGATTTATGTTCCTGAATGCTTTGCTTCCGAATCAGTTTTATAATATTGAAGTGTGCTACAACTGGGGAGTGGTGTAATTAATAAATTGAACTAGTTCATGAATAATCAGCAACATAATCAATTTTAAGGTGAATCCTAATTCTTAAAGATATCTAGGTAAAGTACATGTTAAACTAAAGAATAAAAGGTTGAATAGCACTTTTTTATTTCCACCACTGAATTACTCATCTCGTAATGCTATAATAATAGTCTTATATATTAGCAGGCTGAGATGCAAATGCGTTAAATTTGTTACTTTTGGGGCCATTTTTACGCCCGTCTGATAACCTTAAGCAGTTAATAAAAGCAATCGTGAATAATTAATAAATGCCTGAGGTGCTTAACCTCAGAGCAAGGTTATCTTCATGGAATTGCCAATTTCCCTCTGAACAGAAAGTATGGAAATAATGTGTCTATTGTTAAAATGTGCTTTTTACATTTAGGTGAAGATTTGCTTGTATCAGTAGCATTCCAAGACAGAGACAGAGAGAGAGGGGGAGGGAGAAAGGGAGGGAGACCCTATTTTAAATTTTATGTGCAGGACCTTGGATTTTCACTTTTGACCTTTTCGTTTGGCAGCTGCAAAATAAAAAGTACACCTCATTCTTTCATGTTCTTTCGTGGTTTTAAAAATAAGTTATGCTTGTTCTCGTAACTAAGTGAAAGTGAATGATCTGACCCAGTAGATACCCAGTAGTATTTAGGAATTCCGGCCCCAGGAGGAGTAGCAGTAGCTGTAGTTCCAATTGGTGTCCTTGGACGAAATTTCTGAAGTCAGATATAGGCCTACATATTTGGTAGCATGCTAATTAGTTTTTGCATTGAATTGGATCACACAGATTTGCATGAAAGTGGCAGTAAAGAGGAAAAGATAGATTGTTGTGCAAGGAAGAAATTACTGGAAGGTGTTTTGATGAAGACATCCCAAAACGCAGAGAAGCTTCAATTTCTTGAGTCAGTGTTAGGCAGAGAAAAAGCCTCAATTTTCTTGAGTCAGTGTTTTAGGGAGAGAAAACTACTATTCAGATTAGGAGTTGCTACATAAGCCCATCAAAAAGTGTGTTGCCTTTTAACTTGACATTTTTATCATTACCCATATTGCAGAAAGTAATGCCTGCCAAGCAGACAGTTGAGACAGAATTCGACAGCATATAGGCCCTATGGTTCGGAGCAAAATATTTCTGATCCCTACCATGCATGCTTTATTATAGTGCCATAAATGCCACAATCCATGTAGGTTTAAAACAAAATTTTGAATTATTTTTGAGTGGATAATAAATATGTTTAAAGCAAGAGAAAATGATTGTTGAAGATTTGTGCACAAATTCATGCTTAATTTTTAGTTTTTTTTGGACAGCCTTATAACAGAAACCAAACAGTTCTAGATACAAATTAAATAGATAAAATATTCAGACTGTTGCATTTATTTTGGATGACAAAAAGAAGGCAATAAATCAGGGTGGAGTTAAGTAGACAAGGGTAGGGATTGGCCTATCTGTATAATCGTAAATGTATTCTGTAGTGACCTATGGCTTAACCCTGCTCATTTTTCAATGAATTAATATGGTTAGATCTTTCACCACTGCTGCCCGTTTGAAAGATTTTCCTGTCTGTATAATTGTAAAATGTAAAATACTTGTTTTCTATAGTGACCTATGGCATCTACCCTGCTTATTTTTCAATGAATTAATATGGTTTGAACCTTCACCACCGCTACCCGTTTGAAAGATTTTCCTGTCTGTATAATTGTAAAATGTAAAATACTTGTTTTCTATAGTGACCTATGGCATCTACCCTGCTTATTTTCAATGAATTAATATGGTTTGAACCTTCACCACTGCTACCCGTGTGAAATGTTCCCTTGTAGTAGATTGTCAGATGTAATAACTGCTAAGATGTGTTCAACTGATGTACATTGCCTGGTATTATGTATGCTGACTAAGTCTCTGTCAGTGCCAACTGTCTTTTTCGAGCAGGTTGCCATTAGTGCAAGGCGAAGACTTGTTCATCCATTTGGTTCAATCTGTCTTTCATTGAAGATACATTTTGCCCTAGCATTTTGCTTCAGCCCCTGTCAAGCAGGAAAGCATCCTGTTTCAAAATGAATGATGCAAAACTGATGCAAAACTGATGCAAAATGAAGCACAAGCAAGCAACGCAATTGGTAAATAAACGAAAGCAGATGTAACCTATTGCAGTTTTATAGATGTTTTTGGAAAAGTTGAAAAATGGCAAGAACGGTTTGCTGAATTGTATGCCTTTAAAAGTTACAAGATCATTTGATTTTTTAAAGTATACTGAATTTGGAGTAATTTTATAGGATTCGCTGGTCTGCTGTTGCGAGATCAGATGAACCTACTACAAGGAGCGTGGCTGGACATCCTCTGCTTTAACATCACCTTCCGTTCATCCCCGTACAAGGGCGTCCTGATATTCGCTGACGATTTTGTCATGCCCGATGGTGATTCGGCAAACTTCTGCATTCCAGTGGAGCTGAACGCGATGCTGCGAAAGCTGGCTAGGAAACTTACCGAACTTGCTTTGACACGAGAAGAGTATGTCCTCATGAAAGTAATGCTGTTAATGAACCCAGGTAAATCCCAGTTCAAATATCATGTACCCATGGTATCAGTTGAATTGTGGTCCTAAGATCCATTGTCTTGGAAGGAAATTTCAAAATTCAGTAGACAGATCAAGTAAAAATTTGCTACATGGGCTCAGTGGCACTGACACTAAAAGCAGGTAGTGGCAGACGGCACACAAAGTAACAATGTTTATGACAGTTACATTGGAATGAAAAAGGTGTATGCAGATTACCACCCCTGAGGGCAGTAGGTAATTTTCAAGCTTTTAGACTGGTTTGGAAAGAAAAATTTTGTTTTATGCTAATATTAAAAATCTAATATGGAAACTTATGTAGCATCATTATCATAATGCACAAGGCATCAAGTGATGGTTGCTTCTTAGCTGAATACAGAGCCATTAATATTGTTTGCAAGACATGCCGATGAGCTGGCATTTACTGGTAAACTTTTATTATGCATTTTTTCAACAAGCTAAAAACTTCTCCTGTACCTAATTTTTGCCTGTTTTTTGTAGATGCTAGCTTTTGTAGCCTGATTACAGTTTTGAGTATTACAAAAACAGCTGTGTTCCATCTTGTATTCACATTTCAGGAACTAATTAAGGGCGACTGACAGGAACTTTACTTAGACAATGGAACAAAAGAGTCTCTTGTTTCTGCTATCCAAATTTCAGTCTTATTTGAATAACTGAATAAGGATTATGACTTAAGAGGCAGCTGCAAAATACATAATATGCATTTTTGTGACAGATCTGAATGTCGAAAATCCAAAGTCTGTGCAGCACCTGAGGGATCAGATATGCGATGCAATGCTCGAATACGAGAGCGTACGTGGCGCCATTTGTCATCGCCGTATGTGCAATCTGCTGATGGTTATACCACTTGTCACTCACTGTCGTCTTCTTGCCAGAGATTACTGGAACAACGTAAAGCAAAGTGGACGTATCACTCTTAATAAACTTCTGAGCGAAATGATCGACTGCGTGACCGAGTCATTGTTGTAGTGGCTGTGAATCAAGTGAAGTTAATGACTTACAAAGACTGTTGCTTTATGTACAATTTGTCGTTATTGTACAGCTGTGGTTTGGAGCTACTTGGTCTAATGTGCACCCTGTTTAGAACCATGTGGTATTACGCGCTGTGACCGTTTTGCGCTGGTGCCCTTGATCAGTTTGGTTCAGATATGTAAACCTAAAATTTTGAGAGGTCCAAAGAATTTCTGAGCTCGAGTGATTCTGGTATTGGATCGGTTTGGACCAAATGTATGAGCCTAAAATTTTGAGCGGTCAAAAGAATTTCTGAGATTGAGCAATTTTGGTGTCTGCAGGTCAGCCTTTCATGTTTTGGTGAAGGAGTTCTGGTGAAAGAAAGTGTGCCATTGTCTAATTGGTTTAGGATTTACCATGTGTTCACCTATGTCTCTTGGTTGTTGATGCTGATGGTTGTAAAACTGTGGTTATCCTCTTGCCTTCTGCATATGTCAGATTTTCTCTCTGAATATGATGTGTCCTTGCATGAAAGGATTCAGAGTCTATAAGTAGCAGCTTGTGATTGAGGCACTGATGGAGATAAAGGCCATTTGTGGATTTGGAAACTTTTGAGGATCAAACAGTGTAGATAAGAATTCTGAGACCAGAAGACGAGTTGAGCTTGCAAGTTTCTTGAGTTTCTTGGGTATCATTAGTACATGTAGGTCCTTTGATATGACAGACCACTTGAAATGTGATTGGTTCTTAGACATGATAGACCACTTGAATTATGATTGGTATTTAGATCTAATATACCAGTTCAAATGTGATTGGTCCTTGGATGTCACTAGACCATCATAGATTGCAGAATCTGTGATACACAAAAAAATTTGTACTGCAGAATTTGCTCACAGCAGGGATTATGTAAGATGCTGCAGTATGGCCTTTCAGATTGCAAGACCACTGAAAACCATATAATTAAGTACTGGAGACCATGTAGTTAAAGATATGTGAGGACCTTAAGTGAGTGGACCATATATTTATCTGATTGTTATGAGCTTCGTGCAGAGTTGCTTCTTGTTGTAGAATGGCTTGATCACTGCAGAGTGCCTTTATTTTAGTTTTTTGTGTTGTTTTTTTGAAGTGCCTACATGCGTTTATAATTGTGGCCTTCAAGTGTTGTTGGATGCATAACCTTTTGGATTAGACTAGTGGCCTAAGTATGTATTAAGCCTAAGTATGTATTAAGCCTAAGTTTGTATTAAGCCTAAGTTTGTATTTAGGCAGTGAGCAGTCAAAGTGACCAGCACTGTTTCGTTATTGTATGAGAATGTTTGGAAGAATGTGAAACTAAATATCTCTTCATTTAATAACACCAAAATCTGCCTTTCAAAATATATTTTGTTGTGAAAAAGATCATAAGTTGGTTGATACAAACCATTCTTTTATTTTCAAAGAAATACCTGATTTGTAACTATTACACCAAATTTTCTAGTTGTTTGATGACCAAGTTAGCCATCTAAACATTGAACAAATATTATATCAATCTTGATTAAGATTATTTATTATTATTATTGTTATTATTATTATTATTTTTATTGTTGTTGTTGTTGCCTGGTGAAGTTTGTTTTGTTTTTACGCTTATATCAGCATTAGTGAATTGTAAAAACTTTCAATGTATATTAAGAGTTGATAATCCTGAAATCTGCACGTGGTTAGTGTATGCAAAACAAATTACACAAACCATAAAGTTTCTTAACATGCACTAATTCTTTAATTTGAACAATGTCACCAAATGGCATTACTACCATGTCTTCTAAACTTCAAATTCTAATGCAGGTGAGCATTAGCTACACTTTTTATTGCTTCAAAGTTCTATTCCTTGCTACCAGGTCAGTACTTGAATGTTACAGTGCTTAGGAATTTTACAGTTAATATTTCTTGTATTTCTACTTCCAAAGATCTATATTTTGCTGTCATAAGCTTGTCAGTACAGTATGTTGATGTGTTGCAGTTATAAACTTTAGCTAAAGTTTTCCTTTTATGTGTTTTTGGCTCACATTATTTCCCATCAGTATTTGAGTTGCAGCTGATGCCAAAGGGTAAAATGCTGATTATTTTACATGAAGACCAATACATCATCTGGACAAAAATGGCTATGGCATTTTAAAGTGAAAGCCCACTAGTAATGATGTTAATAATCTGATAACTTATAACTTCTATAGTACTAAGGTAATAATGCTCAAGGCATGAGTCGATGGTTGTTGCTAAACAAAACCATTGTGCAAGCCAAATTCCATGGTGAGTCTGGTCAAAAACCCAAGAAAGAAGTCGAAGAAGACACGGAAACGGCCTACTTTGCAGAGTGAACATTTGCCGGAAGAGTTCCTGAGTATAGGGCCAGTGACAGAAAAGACACACCTGCTGAGAGCTCTCCTTGTCCACGGAATAGTAGGATTTAGACAGTCAGAAGACCTGGTCGAGTAGAGACAAGTCTTAGGAGTCAGTACAGAGTGAAGATAGTGAGGTCAGCTGAAGTGTAGTCTTGTATACAATTAGCCGTCTTGAACATTATTCACTTTTTCATGGGCAGCCAATGCAGTAACTTTAGGATCGGTGATATGTGTTCATATTTTGGAGTTTTAATTATAGCTCTGGCCAGTGTATATTGGACTGTTTGAAGCTTCATCAAATTAGCTTTTAAAATGCCAGTAAGAAGCAAGTTGCAATAGTTGAGACATCTGGAGACCAGGGCATTAGCCAAAGAAACTAGGGCAGAAAATGGAATATGGCCAAGCCCAGCAGTGCATCAAGTACACTTACTGTATGCATAGTATGTATGCACATAGTGGCACACGCAGTTGGAGAACACGTAAAACATAATATATTTCTACTGTGTAACGCACGTGAGAAACATATTTCTCATGTGTATCACACATACTTGGTCTTTAAGTTGCTGTTGAAGCCTAACATATTTCACATGTGTGTCACACATACTTGGTCTTTAAGTTGCTGTTGAAGCCTACTTAGTATTTTTTAAAGTTTTTGCTTAGATAAGATTGTTAAGCCTATAAAAATTCAGTGATGCACTTGAAATGCGAAAAATCATATTAGCCCATAAAGAACGATGCCTGTAGCCTTTTGAGTGTTTAGTGCAATCACCACAAACTAGTCATTACAAGTCATTTACTGTTGACTTTGCACACAACGAGTACTGGCTAACAGTCTCTATTGCATTAGTAAACTGCATTATGTTGCAGAAGTCACAATCATAATCAGTGGGGTTTGACCTATCAGAATGACCCCACCATCATATCCGGTAGCATATGGTGTATCACCATCACCAATGTATCTGCCACCACTATATCAGTCCTGCACATTTAGCCTAACCCTAACCCCTGCATTATATCCTTTGAACCCCTTTAAAAACACTAGTTGCAGTTCTCCAAGTTTGGCCTATTATTTTGTGACCTATAAAGAAATGGGAGATTTTTATGGGCGATTTTTAAACATGGTATCCATCACATTTATGAAAACTGCAGCTGCTTTGGTAATGTGAGCTTCAAATGGTACCATTACGTACCACCACATTACCACTATGCAAAGTGATCATGTCTCTTAAAATCTCCACTTAAAAACATATTTGTGAGGATGTTCAGTATTAGTAAATTTGTTGATGCTGTTGTGTTCTTAGATTTAAAATTGTAGTACGTTTGGGTAACCTAGATACTGTACATTTAATTCAGATATGGGTCATTCCGTGTCAAATCAACCAAAATCCAGAAACATACCCACCACACCACCTCAGAATTTGATGATATTAGGTTAATTTGTAATTAACCATGTGGTAGGAAGCCATGCAAAATATCAGGTCTTAATGTTGCATGGTGTTGAGGATATGAACAATTTTTATATTGGTAGGGCAGCCTCAACTTGCGAATGACTTAATTCTGGGGCCTTTTGCTTGCAATTAACTCAGGAATTATGGTAGATAAGCTTTCAAAGTTTTGCCAGATTATCAGCTCTGTGAGTAGAAGCTAACCATGTAAAAACTGCAGTTTCAGCTATTATCCATTAGGGCAGCCCAGCTTGAAAATGGCTGTTAAGTCCATCAGTACAGATAGGCCCTATGGACATTTGAGCAAGCTCTAGTGGCTGTTAAATATGAAGTCCCAAAAGTTTGTGGCTTTGTTGTGGGCTATCTGATGGCATTTTATGAAGTATTTTAACGAATAAATGAATGTGCTTGACCCTTTTGAAAACTGGGAATTAAGTGAAAGAATGGATAATCTCCTGACTGAAATATGGTAAAGTGGGTTCGGTATCACAGTAATTTATTGCACACCATTAGAAAGGGCTTGAAGAGTACATTCATATGACATATTTTGCTTCCATGATGCCTTCCATCACAAAAATGAAAAATGAGTTTTTACATCCATGAACTGTTGGAACAGACTTGATATGGATTTATTCATATCTTTATAGGAAATTGCAACTACTTCTTTATAGGAGATTTGCAGCTATGGTAATGTAATCTGTATAGTACTTATGAGGATTACTTAAACGTGCTGTATTACATGTCTTGATACACACAATGTTACATTTCCCTTATTGGTTAAAGTAAGATGTATTTCTTTTAATTCTTTTGTTAGAATTGCAGGTGTGGTATTACTACATGTATATGTAATTACTGGGTATCTAAATGGATTAAGCTAAACTAGTAATAGTACAGCAACGTGTGGTTTTATAATCAACTCACATGTGAAATTGAGAACTTGCTATCTCTTTGATGTGAAATACCTAGTTACTGCAAAGGCCAGTATGTAACATTGTCTTTTTCATTTATAGCTACAATACATGGTGGCAGTTACCTGTATATAGGGTATTGGACTTCAGTACCTTCTGGGATTATAAGAATATCTCTACATGCAAGTTTTATTGATTTTATTTTGATTGGGTAAAGCAATCTCTGTTGGTAAATGGAGACAGAATTCCAAACACACGAAAGTAGATGGAAGAAAATGACATGGAGGTTGACAGTTTAATTTAAATTTTGTTTTTTATTATTATTTAAGACTCAAATCCTTGTCAAAGATATTAAGAGAAATGTTCAACTCTTTCCTAAGTACTGATAAGATTTCTTATATAATGCATGAACGAATGAACAAATGAATATTAAGAGATTAACATGCCAGAAACATAAATTTTTATGCTGTCAAATTTAAAGAATACTGTGGTTTCTTTATTATACTTTGGGATTAAACACGCATTACATTTTCAGCTAAATTCATCAACAGCATATAAAAAGGTAATTTAAGCCTCTTTTTCAAGATGTCCTGCTGAAACAGAAGGGTTTAGTAATAGGGTCTCTATGAATGTTCAGATACATACACACAGTATGCCTACGAGCGATCAGACCTTATCTAGGCACCCTGGTTGTTTGTGCTTTTATTAAGTTTTCACCCAAGTGACTGCAGACAATCGCAAGTCCAGTTATTACTGAACTGGATTTGTTTTGACTGTGTACTATGCATTTACTTGATAATAGATCCATGTTGTGTTGTAATTATTTTAGCTGAGCAAGCTGGCCTAGTTAGCTACATCAGTAAATGTGTACGCCAAGTAGCGTGTGTGTGTGAGGAGCCCCCTTTCGCAACCCGAAGGTGGCTCATTTAAGAGATATTAACCTCTTGGGCTACCACGGTCTATGCACAGGGACCTTAAATGGTGTGGCACCCATTCAAACAGGCAGCGGAGAAGGGTCAAGGCCACATTATTTACATCTATACCATCATGGTGAAATTTGTATGGGGAAGAGGAACATCCCATCTCTAGGTCATAACATCCATACATGGGAAGCATTTACCCCATTTGTTACTCTCCTGCCGTGGTGTTTTCCCACTGGTTCCAACCATAGATCACACCCCGACACACTTGACTAGCTGATTACTTTACTGTACAGAAGTGCCCTGGATATGCATTTGTGATCTTTGATGTTAATAAGTTAATGTAGTTGCGTGTCTGTAAGCAAATGACTTTGTAGTATACTTATTTGATTAGGATAAGAATTGTTGCCTGACAAGTTTTAAACCTTTTTAATGAACTTGAAATGCTTTACTTAATGGTATATACTTGTTAAAGCTGAAAAGGCATTATCAGATTAAATATATTTTACTCATTCACTTTCTTGTTGATCATTGTGCCATCAACAGGTCTAGCTTAAACTTCTGTCAGGTTTAATCAACACACATGAAAGTTTGTTTGCATTGTTTCAATACAGCTGAACAAAATTTTGTTGGTTCCCAGCTGCTGCTGTTCAATTCTGAAACAAATGAATATTTTAAAATAAATAATAAACTAATTTTATTTCTGTAAAGTTACTGATTCACTTCAAACCATTATACTTGGTTTAATGTTCTGCATAGATACTGCAAGTACAAATAAAAGTAGTCTCATTCAATTATTTTTAAAATAGGCAACCAAAGACCATTCCTTCAGTCAGTCCCAGAGAATTATATGCACGACTTAATTTTCTTAGCCTCGGCACACGAGAGTTGGTTGCCAGTCGCCTCCCTCGCTGGTCAACCTGCCATGGAATAAACCCAACGTACTCCTTTTGTAGTTAAATGTAAACATACTTGTTTTTCTATAGCGACCATATGGCCTTGACCCTGCTCATTTTTGTAATGAATTGATCAGGCAAGATCCTTCACCTCCACTGCCTTGTTTGAATGGGCGTCCCTGTATAAGGACTGTTGAGTTAGCTACACAGCAATTGTGGGACATCTAAAATAATCTTAGAACCCGTATATTAGTACATTAGATGGCACCCCAAAACAGAAATGCAACCCCATCAATTTCAAGGTTCAGTCTGACGAGACAAGAAAGACGGCCAAAGGATGATAAGCATGTTGAAACAAAATTGTATTTCGTCAAGAACAGAAAGACACCAACAACCCAGATATCAGGATTTTACTTATGGTCCTAGATGGACATTTAACATCTGGGTTTTCAGTCCAGCAACATAACTACTAGACTACGACACAAGGCATAAAACACAGATGACACTGCATTTATTAGTTTTTCCTGCTCGAGTGTTTCTTAACCGAAAAATAAAAAGGAAGAAAAATACAAGAAAACACAACCACTCAATCACCTCACTGAATGAGCAAACACTTCCTTTTGGCAAATTTGAAATCTAAATGCATAAATACTAACCTCAATAAAGTGCTAAGCAAATTAATTAAACAACTGGTATTTACAACAACCACAACTACAAGCCTGCACAACTTGGGGCAACAACAGTCTTTGAAACAATGCACGTTAACGCCCAAAGCAACACGCTTCAACGTCGACTGCAGTTTTTGACCAGCACTTTAACAGACTAAAGCCAAAGATGTCTTGATCGTTAGCCGATGTGGTTGTTAAGGATCAAGAGGATGCAAACGATCACACATTGCAACAGCAAAGCATTAATTCATCCGGAAAACCATTTAGAAGAGGATGTCAAGAGAACTGCAAACTGAACTTTGCCTTCCGACACCAGGGGTCACGTTCAGAGGTCATTTTTTGAACGTGTTCTGCAAAATATTAACACACTGTAAATTTAACCAAAAATTAACATTAATTATCTTTTCAATTTAATAAGACAATTTAATAAGAATAATCAGAAAATAACAAGAAATTAAACAAGAAATATATCTAACTTGATTCAAAGGCAAAAATTAGGACATAGGACTTGCTCCATTCATATATGACCATTTAAAAGGACCACTAAAGACGATTAACCCTCACCAACAGACAAGGTGCTTCTCATCTGAAAACTGTTGTTAAAACAAATGCCTAGTAAATAAGCAACTGATAATATGAAATATATCAAGCTTGTTTTTAGTAGGCACTGAATTTCTGAAGGTGACCCACAACATTTCGTCTGTTAAGCATGACTCAAAACTTGAATTACAATTTCTCGGTGACAGGCATGGTGGCAGATTGCTGTTGTGCCTGCCTCTGACCTCTCCATTCTGGGTTAGAAACCCAGTGTCAAGTGAAATTGGCAATCAAGTGTCAAGCCACACAACCTTTGTCTGACTAATGTTGTCATTCTTGTGACCTCAGCTGAAATGTTCTCCATTTTTTTTTAGTAACCTCCAGGCTCAAGCCTCTTAGCACTAAATTTGACAGAGGTGAGTAATAAATGAGCAATGACCTTACTTTACTGTATGGAAGCTTGCACTGTCATCACTTCAGGATACCAGTATCCAACCGAATGTGGTAAATACAAACAAGGAAATACAAAACACTGCACAGAGTAAAAGTTCCCCAAAGAGATTGAAAAAATTTATCAGTTGCTAGTAATGTGTACAGCACCTGTGTGAGGTACTTAAAATGTGCTACATCAAGTGTCTTGATATATATGTACAACAGGTATTACACAAGTGTTAGACAAACCCTCAATAACATTAAAATAAATTACAAATGTCAATGATTCCAGGATACATCTGTCTTTTTGAAACCCACAAGGTGAGCCAAACCCAAGATGGTCAACTGTTTTAAAACTAGTAAAGAAAAGATTTTAAGACCTTGGCCACTGCTTTTCTTTGCTTGTTAAAGGCACGTAAATAACACCCATAAGTTCTCTGCTGACAACTGAGCCATCCTCCAGTTTGTCGATCTGAGTGAGGATTTGGTTGTGTCCCTCTGGACCAACTGGAAGAATGAGTCTACCACCTGGCTTCAACTGTTCAACCAACTATCCAACAAAACACAGGATTGTATTTGTCAATTTATAAAGCACCTCTTATGGAACGAACTACTCGGCAGCTTCAAACTACTTTAAAGCTTAAACATGTAACTGAAGAATAAATCTCAACAAGAAGTCAAATAACAGAAGATCTTAACACAGAGCCGCATGTTTTCAAACAGGTCTTCTGAAAGCTTTCATGTAAAAGTATGATACAAATACCTGGTTATTTATGTATGCAAAAGACAACAAAAACACATACATAGTAACCAGTACATACAAAAACAATTAATACATAAACTCACATACATATATACAGATGCACACATACATACATTATCATTACAAAAGTTTTAACGTATGCATTCACACAGAAATGCAAACCAGAGGTTCGGTTATTCAGTCACTGGGTGACAATGCAGTTAGATATCCAGACATTTCAAAACCAGTGTGAAACAGTGAGTTTTGAGGTGTTTATTTAATGCAGGAAAAGAGTTCGAACTTTAGAGAAACAATTGTAGTCATGCAGGCATACATACACACATACATACTGGGTACATACATTTAATATCTTCAGAGGGAACACCAAAAGAACAAGCCAACCTAAAGAAATAATATTACCAAACATCATAACAATTACGTAAATGATTAGTTAAGTATTAAGTAATTACACCAAACTGTCTTAATTAAAGTGACACAGTTGGCTGTCTTAAAATGACACAGTTGAGTACCTTAAAATGACACAGTTGAGTACCTTAAAATGACATAGTTGGCTCCCTCAAAACGGTGCAGTTAGCTGATTTAAAATGATGCAGTTGGCTGCCTTAGAATGACATAGCTGTCTTAAAATGACACAGCTGGCCTTAAAATGACACAGTTGGCCACCTTAAAATGACACAGTTGGCTGCCTTAAAATGACATAGCTGACTGTCTTAAAATGACACAGTTGGCCGTCTTAAAATGACAAAGTTGGCCGCCTTAAAATGACACTCACTGCCTGTGGTATTTCTGCAGCTGCTGCACCAACGTGAATTGCATCATATGGTGCAGACGGCTCATACCCCTTTCTTCCATCACCAACGATTAACTTCAGCTGCCCAGTTTTAATAAAGTTGGCGAGAGCCGGATCTTTGTTTACGTTTGTTATCGAGTCATTTACAAGATCTTCAATATGATCTATTCCAACAGCAACTCCAGATTTGCCAACCTAGCATAAAACAACACTTCTAATTAAAAGAAATTAACTCTCTCAACACCAAGCAATATAAGGCCAACAAGCCTTTGTGACAGTCATGCTTCATTAGTTACTAAGCATAAATCAAAGCATCTTACACAGAAGCAAGCAAAAGTCAAATCAAATTATCTGCAAACCTATGACATATTCTTATAACAAAAGTAAAAAAGGCCTCAGTAGGATTATCCACCTATATATGGTAACAATGTTTCCGTTTTTGAATACTGGAGGGGGCCAAATAAGTCCACTACATAAAATAATAAATCAGGTGCAATTTGATGTAAATTGGGAGAAACTTTTGAGGTTGCACAAGCCCTTGGAAGTTCCCCCAGTACGCTGTAGTCTTCTTTCAGTCATCTACTCGATGAACGGAAGGTCTAGTGTAGGTATGGCTTCCTTGCTAATAAATGTTGAATCTTCATTTCACTTAAGTATGCTAGATTAATTTTTCAATCATTCTAATATGGAAAATGGCACTGCAAGACAGTAATGATAGAGTCCAAGGAACACATCATGAGAGATAAAAAAAAGAGATGGAAGTTCTATCCATCACTGTAGAATAGGAGTTAAGATCTAACAACAAGGACACAGCTGATGATCCAGAGTAAGAGGGAGAAAGCAACATTTATCTAATAAGAACCTCAGCAAGAATCCCTTTGCCACTAAGTAGCTGGCAGCAGCTTTGGATTGAACTAAAGTCACTGACAGGGATGCACCATATCTTTTGGCAAGAACGGTTCAAGCTCTAATGAACATCTTCCATCCAATTCCAGATCAAACTCAAGCAAGTTGGAAAAAGGATATTTTCCAGTTTCTTCTGTAGACATTACATCCAGGTGTGGTTTCAGGTATCCTGCATCATTTCTGCCCATCCCATGATCTTTGTTCTTTGGCAGCTGACTGAATACAGTAATCAAGAAATTTGATCAGGCCATTACTGCAGCATTCCATAATCATCTATGGTACTTGAGCGCAGTAAGAGTTTGGTTGTCCTTCTCTGATTCAAACAGTAAGCCCACTGAGAAAGGAAGAAAGGCTGGATTGGAGCACCAGCTGCATTCGATAGCTATTACCGTTAACATCCCACTGAGTTCTTGTGTTACCATCAGCATAGGAACATATTTCAGATCCTAAAACTGAAGGATTCAATCCTACTATTCATATCAGAATGCTGGAATGAAAACGAGGACTGTCTTGCTTCACTGTAAATTGTGATGTTGCTTAAGGTTGCCACTGACACGACCAAGACAGAAGTTAAGCTGATCAAGGATTACAACTCAATTTTGACAAATGTTGAACAGCAAAGACAATAATTACTGCAAGTTGTTCAGTATCACTGCCACAAAATTCCTGACTCCAGAGAGAAGACTGTGGCCGGACTTCATTGTACTTGCAGTTTGTTGACTTATTATTTTATTACAGTTACCTAATATTGATAGTTTAAGTCATACCAAAGTACATACTCTTTATGTTAGTGTACTGATTCTTGTTTGTCATAAGGCAGTATACCATCTTATACCCAGAAATCTTTGATCAAATTCTGCAATCCCTAAATGTAATTCAATCTGGCTCAAATTTTCACCATGTTACCATGTTATCACCATGTTATTTTTTACTAGATGGACTATAATTGCAGGTTCCAACATGGAACTTAAAAGCAAAAAAAGTTTTGGACCACCCTTGGTGGATAGAACTTGGGCTTCACTTATCGTATAATGCATAGGTGGGCAAGTTTCTTCAACCCCAACAATCCCTCTTGAATAAATGTGACAGGGTAAGACCAGATATAACTGGTAGCAAACTAAACATTCACATACAGATGTAAAACAATAACGTGGTAAAGCTGATGCATGTCAGCAAACAACATAGGTGCATACAATAATGTTTGAACAACTTAAGAATTTACCAAAAAGGTTTATGATTCAATGCATACAAAACTGACTTACCCGTAATTACTCTTTACTTTCTGCTGGGAACACAAAATAATTTCGAACCATAAATTTCAGCTCGTTAAAAGGCAAAGACACCGAAAAGAACTGAATTTTGCCTGTGCTCACAAAAGCTGAGTTAAGAAATCTGAGAGATTCTTTGACGATGCTATCTAATTACCCAGACATACGTATATGCATATAAATGCTTCTGCATACCATGACTGCCATGCACGCCACAAGATAACCGCTTCCAGAGCCAACGTCCAGGGCTCGGCTTCCTTCTTTCAGATGATCGGCCAGCAGCTCCAAAGCATGAGCATGCTGAAAAACGACAGCATATTATCATCCAAATTATCATTGTGCAATATTTATAATTTGACCAGTAGCTCAACTCCCTGATCCAAGATCAGTAAAACCAAGAGTGGATCTATGAAGCTACGATAAGTCCTAACAATCGCTATAAAAGATTTGCACATTTCTTTATTATTATTATTATTAAACAGACATTTATAATGCGTGCAATTATTATTACTATTAAACACACACTTATAACATGCGCAATTAACAGCCCCACAGGCATGTGCAATGACCCTAAAAAAGCCTACCAAGTAAAGTCGAGTAATATCATGGTTTATAGATCAATAGGCATGCACAGAAAACTAGGCAGACCTATTAAACATGCAAGTTTTAAGCTTCTTTTAAAAATTTGTTTATTGGAAGAGTGTTATCTTTCTACATTTGCACATGCATAAATGAACAGATATCTCACATAGGCCTACAACAGGTAAAATCAGCTAAATAAGACACAAAACCAGGACTTGAGATCGTAGACATGAAATGAACAACATACTACATTCATCAAACAACATTTGGCCTTTGTGAGGTTCTTAACAGGCGCTATATAAATGTTCAGATACAAATTATTCAGATATGTTCAGCATTTCTTAGAAATTCCTAAGAGGTGCTCTACCAGTATTCAGTTGCAATTACAAAATCAACTAAACACAGTTTGTCAAAGGTCAAAAGTCATCAGACATAAGGTCCATCTTAGTAGATGTAACAAGAAGGGCAGTCTGTTAAGCTAACACCAAGAGGCAACCATGGGTATGAAATGTTAGCAACTCCATTTTTCTTAGCCTCTGCATATAAGGGCAGTTGGCCAGTTTCCTCCCTCCCTGTCTAATCTTCCCACTGATAACAGTGTACAGTCAGTGTACGCATAATATAGCCGAGTTCACTTGGGAGAGCAAGTGGAGCAGAAATTTTAAAATGTCTCTGCCCTGGTGGTGATTTGAACCTCATGCCCACAGCCATACTACCACACACTCCAGTTGATGTAAATCAGTAAGATAATACAAGACCAAACAGCATTACGTATGGTGTCAGCAACACAACACCAGAAAAAGTGAGCAACCTACCATGTGTGGAGCACTAATTGTGACTGCATATCCAATACTCTGTGGTGAATCCATGTATGGATTATGCTTCGAAAAGAAGCCTCGATCAACCGCCGTCATTGCCTGAAAAACTCTTTCGTTCTTTATTATTCCATTCGCTAGAGTTACAATCAACAACACCAGATTAACTCATTTAACTAACACAAAACTAAAGTTTTAACTTGAAACAATCGTTCATGCCTTAATTACCAGTATTCCCATCAGTACAATAAGAAATTAGGAATTTGTTAAACTACCAGTGTACAACATTGTAGCTATGGTTGATAGCTCAGAGAAAGCTACAATTTCATGCAATAAAGTAACTAACTACAAAGTGGTTTAAACTCACTGAAAACTGCCACCTCAAACACTATTGCTTAAAAAAGTCCTTCAGTGTTTCCTTCAGCCCAGCATTCTAACCACTACAACTATCGGAGGCATATCACTGCTAAAGTACATTTCACAACACAAGTACGAACACATTCAACATAAACATACACATACAATATACATACACACATACACCTCAGTGAATAGCTGAAAACTGCAGTTTCAAGTAATATTATGACTGATACGAAATACAGCAGGTACTGTAAATTGTTCTATGCAGCTATACTGGATCAATTCTAAGTTTTAATAACAACTTAATTGGCATACCTCCTGCTATAAGTGCAAATTAATTTTAAAATTAATTCTTCATTGAAACAAGTTAAAATTTTGGCTCCAAAGTTGGAAATTGTTGGCTAATAGTGGCATTAAATTGATTAAACACTGTATGTATCACCTCATCAAGCCAATAAATGGTTCATGACATCAGTTAAGATAGTAAGTTAATTGTAATAGTAAGATAAGAAGAACATTGCAAAATTAATGGCAATATAAATGAGAAATCAAGCAGAAAAAACACATACAGGGATCTATGAAGTGGAACATAAAAATTTAACAGAAATATTTGTAGCTAATGACTAAAAGCAAAGTTGGTCAAACAGATAAAGCATAACCAAGTATAAAGGAACATCAACACATTTAAGGGCCACCAAACAACTGAGAAACCACAACACATTCAAACAGCAACTTACAAATAAGTTAAAGCCTTAATCGCTTTCTTGAAAATATCATTTCTGCTCATACATTTTGTGTAAAATGCAATATTAAATTGACTGTACGATTACTGGAACAAAATCAGAAGCAAAACAACATATGTAGACATAAATGCACAGCAAACGACACACATGCAGATATGCATACAGAAACAAACGC
Organism: Norana najaformis; assembly: GCA_964023275.1. Lineage (NCBI taxonomy): Eukaryota > Metazoa > Annelida > Clitellata > Crassiclitellata > Hormogastridae > Norana > Norana najaformis. Next base: position 54,667,690 of record OZ029913.1, on the reverse strand, counting down.
ACTAACATTTAAGGTTGTCTACAAGGTTTTTATTTGTCAAACCACTTGAGCGCCAAGCCATCGCTCTTTTGGTGCAGTTCACGAGAAGAGTAACCGATGCTGCAAACGCAAAATATTTCTGCCACATTAAAGGTCCAATCGTCAACAAAGATCTTCTAGAAACTAAAAAAGAAATAGTTCATAATTATAATTTGAATACGTTATTTTAAAAACCGTTATTACCACAAAATAAAATTTCTATAGTACAACAGATTTGGAAACATACCTAAATACTGCATCTAAACACACATGCACACACTGAGGATCATATGTGGACAGTCTAAACTCGCTGCAAAATCTAATGGCATATGATTTTAATATGGCCCCAAAGGTTTTAAAATACTTGGCACCACTTATTGGCACTTGTTACTAGAAAGTATTGCTATAGAAAATAAGCAGTAATAATAATAATAATAAATAAATAAATAAATAATAATAACAATATTACTAATCCTGGGCTAAAAAAGATAATAAAAAGCAAGATAATGTCAAAATGCCAAATTATTGTGGAACAAAATTTTATGAGTGTAATACACTTCTTTTATAGCCTACTGCATTGTTTTCAATTCACTGCTCCAATCTAAAAGCAGTGCTTCTGCGGCGGAAGCTTCCGCCACGCAACGCATGCATAAATTACTTACATGGTAGAAGCTTGCAGCCTTTGTTATTTTTAGTGGAAATTTTACTTCTGGGGCAGAAGATTCTGCTAACCCTAACCCTCGGTGTACTGCCTACCTTCTTGTTATAGCTAGTCACTGTTAACTGTGCCTTAGTCGCACATGCTGATAATTTCAAACACAATATGAAGTAACAAACTGTTCAGTGGAAATGTCATACGCTAATGTTTTGAATACACATGCATGAAGGTTTTGAATGCATGTGCATGAAGGTTTTCCGCCATGGAAGTAATATTTTGCTGTCTAGTTATCCGATCTAAACATGGTTTGCTTGCAAGTGATCATCAAGTGCAAGCATCGCTTCAGGTGGTCAAGCAATAACACACCTCATGCGATTTCAGTGAATGAGGAAAGTATTGTCCCATCTACCATAACCAGGATGCACACACTTGCATCACAAAATCAGCCAATCCACTAACAGATGCATATTACGGTCTGGTTTCTGTATTTAAACAAAAATGTTTCTTGCAAGCCTGTGAACATAAACTTATGTTCTTATCGGTACTTTTAAGACTTATTAACACAAGTGCATGCCGTATGGACGGTGTGTCATTTAATTCGGTTTTTCAGTTTCGAAAGTTGGCCCGAAAAATGAATTAAGTTTTTGCCTTATTTCATCAGAATTATTTATCCAGGTGTGGCTTCTTAATTTAAAATGTTGCATACTGCATGTTTCAACGATAAAAATTTGACGTCAAATTCTGATGCATTTGATCCACTTGGAATGTTTTGCCAATCACGGAACAGCGCAATAAATAAGCGCCATACTAATGCGGATTATCCCAGGGCACAAATGCTTTTATGTTCAAAGTCCCAAATAACGCAAACATGATAGCAATTTATCCAATGTTAACACTCGCAATTAAATCAAAAAAGGAAAAATGCTTAAAACCTAGCTTACACGATCTGAACTTTTAGAAAATTCACATCACAGTTGCAGACAACAGCATTAAATTGCTACATATTATAAGAGTCCACGCTTGATGACGTATCTAGAACAGCCAAAACATCATAGTTAATAGGACTTCTCGTTACTATGCCAAAACACTAGCAATCGTAATCGTAACTGTAATGGTAATCTCGAGATTTCTACAGCACCTAGCGAAGGGTAAGTCGCCTTTTAAGCAGAAGCGTCGATCATATGGATGTCCCTGGGGCCCGGGCTCCGGCAATATTTTAAGCATGGGGCCCGGCCATTGGTTGGGCCTCGGCAATATTTTAGTTGACTCTGCTGACACATCTCTACAACAAGCTTGTTTCTGCCATTTCTCATCAACAGGTTTCTTGCCTCTGTCTCCTTGATATCTCTGCAGCCTTCAACACTATAGATCACAATATCTTACTCCACCGACTTTCAACCTGGTTTGGTATTGCTGACACTGCTCTCCTATGGATACAGTCTTATCTCTCCTCCCGCTCTTTCTCTGTTAAAACTTCGGAAGCCTCTTCTAAGTCATGCCCTCTCACTTGCGGAGTTCCACAAGGCTCCGTTCTTGGACCTCTTCTGTTTATCCTCTACACTACCCCACTCAGTTCACTCATTAAAGCATCCTCCGTTGACCATCACCTCTATGCTGATGACACCCAACTATTCATCTCTTTCTCTCCAAATTGTTTCAATGAGTCTACAGATCATATTCTTTGTGTGGTTAAACAAATCTTCTCTTGGATGACATCCAATCTCTTATGCCTGAGCCCATCTAAAACTGAATTCATACTTATAGGCCTACGTGACTAGCTCAAGAAAATTCCTGACCCCTCTATCTCCCTCAGCCTGGACTCTGCCTCCACCCACACCTTTAATACTAACTCATCTGTCCGTAATTTAGGTGTTATTTTCGACCAGAACCTTACTTTTTCTGATCATATCACCCATCTTTCTCGCTCTTGCTTTATGCATATCCGCGACCTTCGCAGAATCCATCCTATGCTTGACTTCAAAACCGCATCTATCATTGCCACATCCATAGTCCATGCAAAACTTGACTACTGCAATTCACTTTTCCTCAATATTGACACAACCCAGATAAATCGCCTACAAGCTATCCAGAATGCTCTCGCACGTGCTGTCACTAAAACCCCCAAACACCATCACATCACCCCTGTTCTCAAATCACTGCACTGGCTTAAAATACCAGAACGAATAGAGTACAAAGTCTTATCCCTCACCTACAACACACTTCAATCCTCCCAACCCTCCTATATATCTTCGTCAATTATTTACTATCCAACCACTCCGTTCAACCCGCTCCTCATCTGTCCTAACACTTCTTCGCCATCCCGTCACCTCATCCTTAAAATTTGGAAATCGCTTCATAGCCATAGCTGCCCCACCCCTTTGGAATAAACTCTCGCCAGAATTGCGACAGTTGTCTGGTCAATCATACGAACTCACCAACACTTCACCTCTTTCAGTTTCTGCGCAGGTCTTTCACTCAAGACTGAAAACACTTCTTTTCCAAAAATCTTATCCTGATTCTTCCTCTTCCCCTTATGTCTCTTCTCGCTTCAATTTCAAACATCATCCACCGTAGCCGTCCGACTGTCTGAGTGCCTGACTCCTGGATCTTGACCTGGAACCGATCCCTTTTGCCTATCGATTTTGTTTTGACTGAGCGCCTGTGAATAAGCTGGTTCCCGTGACTTAGCTTTCGTTGAGCGCTGTAGAAATCTCGAGATTACGATTACGATTACGAATGTTTTAGTTGTAAAATCGGAAACTGTGGACTGATAAAAGCTCTCATTCTTGACTTTGAATTATTTTCTTCAGCTATAAACGCATATACATGTACCTTATCTACATATGGTTTTGTAATTAGGGGTGATTACATAGATATCTATATTAGTATGATCGCCCTTTATAATTATGAAGCCCCCTCTGTTTAATATATGAATGTGAGATTTTGTGGATTTTGTACAAATGACATTTATAGACACATTGCTTTCGGAGTTGCTGATAGGAACAATGGATAAAATTGTTACATAAAAGAAACGACTAGATGACACATGTTAAGGTAGGCTCATCAGCTTTTCATCACTCAGTGTAGGAGGAATGAGATGAAATTGAAAGCCAGTTAGGCCTACTTATAAGTTTTCCAAGGTTCAAATTCAGGTAGGCCTATAGAAAATTTTCATAATTTGACTCAGCTATCCATTCCACCTGTAGGGCTATAGGTGAAAGGAAAGAATCACATAAGCGGGTTAAACAGCTGCCTCATTATGTTGACATATAGGTAAAAATGAATGATTAATGAATTTAGAGCTCTTTTGAGAGGCTGTGCGAGGCGCTATATAAATGCTGCATTACAATAACATTAAGTGTAAAATATGACTTTATTTTCGTTTACACAATCTGCATTTAAGGCAAGTGACTCAACTGTCAGTTCTGACACTAGAGTGATAACAACTGAAGTAGATGACAGGTAACCTGAAGTCTACACTAGCGGGTAAGTTTGTTATTAAAGGCACGATCAGGGAGAACATTTTCGGCAAGTTCAATGTTGAATAAATAATTATGTGCTCATACTGCGCTGCTTTAGCATTAGTGCCATACTGTTCATAACTGCAGCATAGGCCTAAGTTGACATTTCACTGTAAATAATATTAGCGACATTTCTCATAGGCCTATATAGTTTGTCTATTGAGATGTTGGGCTTTATGTCTGCCTGCATTAGGCCTACTTCCTGACCACTGGCAGGGGCTTTGCTTCTGGAACCCAATAGCGGCTTCCCATCCAGACCCCCATTATAGGCCCGGGCCCTCTCCCCAATGTTTACAACGGATCGACGCATCTCCTACTGTGAAAGCTTATTTAAACTGAAAGTCTTCTAAATACGGTAGAATAATCGCTTCGCGCAAAACTAGACTCTAGAATTACCATTATGTGAATACTTAGTGATTCATCCAGCACAGTAATCGTGATCAAGGTAACCTCCACAAAGCTCAGGTTAACGAACTTAACGTGCAAGCACACGGAAAGGCTTTGACCAAGAACCCGTCTGGGCTCAACACGCCCACAAACGCCTTCACCGTTGAGGAGACGCTTTCTCGGAAGGAAAGGAGGAATGCCCACGTTACTTGGTAATTAGGGACCCCAATAGCCTTAATCCAGGCCTGCTTTAGATCTAATACTCGAATTAATGAACGAAAAAGGCCTCCCTTATTGATTTCTACTGAAGAAACCACAAGTTCCATAGGCTCTACGTTGCTACAATAGAGAAGAATTATCAAAGTTAAGTCAGTGTAGGCCAATGTTGGCTGTAGTTGCCAAAATGGCAGATTTTAAGCATCTGTTAGGCCTAATTAGATGTTATCTAATCTAATCTAAAAACTTCTATAGCGCCACTGTAATAATGTTCAAGGCATCAGTCGATGGTCACTTCTGAACAAAATCATTGTCCGAATCAAATTCCGTGGTGAGTCCGGGCCGAAAAGCCAGAGAGGAGTCCAGAAGTCACAGAGACAGCCTACGGAAGAAATGAGTTCATGAAAAGATGAGTTTTTAGTCATAATGAGTTTTTAGTTATAATTACATGATGTGAAATTCGCAAATCAGTGTGAAAGTAGGCCTATTTAAAAATAAGGCAACAGGAACACTTCTCAAATCGAACTTCAGATTTCTACTTCTTTCTGTTCGATGATTTTCGACAGTTCTCTGTTTGAAAATGATTTTTCTCCTCATCTCTTCCAAGTCGATTTTGCCAACTGAACTTCGTTTCCAAGGCATGAAACAATTGTGCCAAGATGTCGTCATCTATCTTGCGATGACGTCATTGGAACAACAATCGCAAACTAGTGTATTTATTATTATATGCGCCATCGCTTTACGGTTAATTCGCGAAAGAGCTAAGTAAGCGAGTAAGTAATTTACTGGCCCTCACACGTGTACACCTAATTACTCCAAATGAGAAGTATTGCTGGGTATAAATTGCCACGTAAAATAATAATGATTGCGGACTACAGCGATCGAGATTAGCTTATGTATGCAATTAAAATCACCACCGCCGTAATCTGTTTGTCTCACATTTGAATTTGGGCTCGGAATCGAACCTATAACCTTCCTCATAATTCGATGATTTTCGACAGTTCTCTGTTCAATTTTTAATTTTTAAAGTGCTCGATTCGGGTGGGCACACAGCCACATGACTTGATGAGATACCCATTGTTACATTTGTATCAACAAACAAACCGCGACAGTGAAGTGATTTAGAAACAAAGATAATAAAGTCGGTAGTCTATGTTGTTTTTAGTCTACGGAATAGACATATTGTTCTGTGTTCTTCATCTATTTAACTAAAAATTGGAAGAACAAGACTTTAAGTTCTGAATTTGCCTAATTTCGATAAACATGGTTCTGGAAAGTACAGTTGTATGGTAGGTACATTTTGCCGTTTGATGTCGTGTTTGCGATTTTGGTGTAAGTTATTTTTTATGTCTGACGTCCTTTTGTGCTAGGTAAAATGACGTTGCATAAAATGGTTCGCCTGTTTTGATAACCCTACAATTACAACATAGAAATTGAAGGAAATTCCATCTAACACAGGAGTTCATTTTAGCGACTTTTATTACTTAACAAACCAACAGCTTAATAGAATAAATTTCAGCTTGTAATCGATTTAATCAGTACTACAAAGTGACCGAGAGAAAATATTAGAAGGAAACAACAAGAGATATTGGACTTTTGTGGATTTGGGAAAGGCATTTGATAGAGTACCAAGAGAGGTCGTATATTGGAGTCTGAGTATAAAGGGGTATTGGAGAAAATAGTGTGATTGGTGAAATCAACGTATGAAGATGCACAGACTTCAGAGAGGAGCAGTATAGAAAACACCGTAAAATTTGAGATCCGAGTGAACTTTTTATGAATTAGTGATAGAACTTATTCAGGTGACTGAGATTGATGTTCAAGCACAAATCTGTTTGCAGATGTAGGTTGATGCAAATGAAACAGTCATTGGTGATATGCAAATTTAGCATCCAAGATTTATAAGCATAATAATTATAAATCTGTGCTGATTAGTCTGCACATTCACTTGATTACTGTAAGCAAAAATATCTGTTTGTTTGGCTGATAGTACTTTTTTTAAATCATTAAATTAATTTATCAAAATCGTTAGCTTCAAAGAACACGAGATTCATCTAATGTAGTGAGATGACTGCAATGTTTGGAATGTACCATACTTACAGAATGTTGAAATATATGGACGATGGGTACGAGAAAGTTAGTTTTACTAATCAGTTGCTAAAGTTAGCTGTATGAGGTATTGATTTTAATCTGCCGTCGTTGTTGTGTTGTGCATTATGCAATTAATTTTGACTGAAAACTTATTTTGATTGACAATTGTGTTTTCAGTGTTGATAACAGTGACTACATGAGGAATGGAGACTTCCTACCAACTCGCTTGCATGCACAACAGGATGCAGTCAACCTTATCTGCCATTCAAAAACTAGGTCTAATCCGGAAAACAATGTTGCACTTATCACCTTTGCAGGGTAAGTTTTAATAGTCAAAATTACTTTTGATTTTTTTCATTATTTTTGTGTTTGCTATTGATTCTTTCTGTGTTTTAGGATTATACTACTTGGGCAAAACTTTGATACTTAGCATTGCAGGCCTTGTGAATATTATTTACTACGAACAAACTGAACAGTTGTTTTTGAACTCTACCAATGTAAATTTTGCAAGGACCTTTTGAAACTGTCTTAAAAGTGTGGTTATGTTACATTCCATTGCTTAAAATTTAAAAACTTCAGGTTACAGCACTCAGTCAGTGTTAGAAGTAATGCAGTATGTAATTGGTTAATCTTTTTACTGTTACTTCTCTTGTGCACCGAGTGTGTTATTGTCAACTCAATTTTGTTTTGGTAAAATTGTTTTCTTATGGCCTGCTTTATATAATGAAGGCTATCAGTGGCACCTCTATTAGGTGCAACATGGGAATTTTACAGGTTCATTAGAAATGTAAAATGAAACTTTCCTGCTTTGTTTGATCCACAGCTGAAGCCATGTTGTCCATTAGTGGTTTGATGTTTGATCTGTTGTTCACTTCCACTTTTGTCATCATATTTGTAATGCACATTAATATAGCACCTCTTCAAGAAAGTCTCTAGTGGTACTCCCCACCTGACAACACAAGACCACAATGAAACAGAGTGGTCTTCAAGTGCTGGTGAGACAGAGGGGGAGAAAGGACTGGATGTTCACGCTGCAGGTTGCGCAGCAGTCTGTTTCAGAGTGAAGAGGCAACCATGGTGAAGCTACCCGGTTGTACTGTAGAATTGCCCTAGTCTTGCACATTCGGAAAGCTGATGATTGATAGCGTAATGTTATTCCAGATACATAAATCAAGTTCTAATCCTTCAACAGAGATACTTGGTGGAAAACATAATTTGTGCTAAGTCTGTTTTAAAGCTTTGCTGGTCTGTAATTTCCTTCAGTAATGCTGAGGTGCTTGCGACACTGACGTCTGATGTAGGAAAACTGCTGGCCAAGCTTCATCAAGTCCGACCAAAGGGAGTCATTAACTTTGGTGCTGCCATTCGCATTGCACATGTGAGTGTTAATTGACAATTACAGTGCAGTTCCATTTATGTGCGACCTGTTTAATATGCAAATCCGCTTAGCACATGGTTGTGGCATGGCTCCTGATAATGCCTATTTAACATGTGACTTCATCTTTAAAATAATGTCTGGAAACGACGGTTGATGTTACTGTAGCCAGAAGCGTAAATTGTCTGGTATTATATCAGTCATTTGTGCCCATGGCAAGATAGCAGTGTTACCTTTCTGAATAATTGGACAAAATCACCTGGTAGTGGGCTGCAGTGCAAGTGCCTTCACATCTGGTGGCCTATGTCTGAGCTTCTTTCTTTCACTAAAGCTTACATAAATCATACACTACTGTGTATTTCTGCATGGCCGTCTTAATCTGCAGTAACTATCTGCCTATGACCATGTATAAACGGGACTACAGTGTATCATGGTCACTTTTCAGCTAGGTGATAATGGCATTATAGAAGTTTCTAGATTAGATTAAGTTAGATTAAAAGGTATCCTGATACATGCACACATACATACTTGCATCCATGCATGCAAACATGTAGTGAGCTAGCAGCCAGAATGCTGGAAAATATGCTTTACTCTTTAGCTTGGACCTCTTGACTAATTCGTAAAGACTTTGCAATTCAGGTCACAAATATTAAATCTGGGGTGAAAAGTTATTGATTTAATACTTAACAGATAATGCAAACAATGTTTTTTGTAATTTATTCAGCTCGTTTTGAAACATCGTCAGGGCAAGAATCACAGAATGAGAGTTGTGGCTTTTGTTGGCAGTCCCATTGTGGAAGATGAGAAAGAGGTCAGTATGTGAAATGTATGATTGTCAATAATGTAGTTGGTAATTTGTTGGTCAGAAGACTGTTATTGTTTGCTTAGAGTCAGCAAAACAAACACTGCAAAATCAGTCTTCCAAAAAGAAGGACTCGACAGACTGGGATTGTAAGACTTAAAATGATGCGTATTGGCAAAAAAATCATTTTTAGCTTCTATTATCAACATAGATGCTGCCTTAAAGCTTGCTATTTAATGAGTTTGGGTTTATATAGGCTTGTGTTATTTGATACTTGGTCTTGTTTGTCTTTTGACAGTTGATTAAGTTGGGCAAGAAACTGAGAAAAGAAAAAGTGAATGTTGATATAGTCAACTTTGGAGAAGAGGTTAGTGCAAGGCTTTCAGTTTTTGGATTTGTTTAGGTTAGCTCACAAACTGTTTTTGGTTTTGTTCCTGTATGGGTTACCGGAACAAACATTAACTGTGGCGGAAATATTGATTGGCTAAGATTATACTTTCAGCGCACTTTGAAACCAGGTATGGCCAGGTTACATCATGGCGTTGTTTTAAATACAAGTACATCACAGCTGCTGTTCTGTTCGGACCCAGTTATGATGCTGTAGTGCTATGTTTGAATGAGTCTGTTAAAGTATTTGCAATTATGGATGCAGTCTTCATTGACACAGCAGTGTTTGTGAATGTTTTAGGGTTCAAATACTGAGAAGCTGACTGTCTTCATTAATACAATCAATGCTGGTGATGGAAATGGGTGAGATGCTTTATTCCTTATTACAATCCATGATATTTTTCAGAATCTGGTAGTAGAGACTTTCAGAAACCAGAGTTAACTCTAATACTTTAAAGATTCTGGCAGTATCTTATTGCTTATCAGTTAGTTAGCACAGCTAAAAGCTGTAAAATTAATGAAGAATATTGAGTTGGTACTATGCCCTTTCCTATTGTACTAGTTACTACTCCTTGTAATGCTAGTGAAACTTTCAAAAGAAGTAGCTGGCTGGTGCTGTTGAGGAAAGTCACTCTTTCACAAGAGTTTGATATGCATTCAAAATTGTAGCTGAAATTTCACTGTCCTCTGCCTGTTGCCTTTGTTGTTTCATCTGATTTAATTGTTTCTTTTGTAAGTTGTTTGCTATTATGTGGTATTATTACGTGACATATGTTGATACTTTGTTTAGATTGTATTGGCTTTTCTTTGGTGTTCAGGTCCCACCTGGTGACTGTTCCGCCTGGACCTCTTCTTTCGGATGCTCTGATTTCGTCTCCTGTGATTGTTGGAGAAGATGGTGCTGGAGCTGTTCCTGGAGGATATGAATTTGGTGTTGATCCTAATGAAGATCCAGAATTGGCTCTGGTACTCTTGTGATTTAGTTATTCTTTTTCTATTTAAGTAATTACTTGGCAAGATAATTAATCAATGTGATGATTATCAATAAGAAAGATCTTTATTTATCACAGAGCAAACTTTGCATGGGGCACTGTTTTTTGCTTATAACTGCAGTATACTTAGTCATAATATCTGAGTGTTGCACTCAAAGGGTTAAGTGATTTCTGTGAATGGTAAAATTGCTGTTGAAGTGTATTGGATTTTGCAATTTTACTCGTCAGTGTATTTTCTGAGAAAGATATATTTTCTTTTTAGGCGTTGCGTGTTTCCATGGAAGAGCAGAGAGCGCGTCAGGAGGAGGAGGCAAGGAAAGCCACTGCTGCCTCAGTTGCTGACATTTCAGGCAAAAGAGGTGCCGAAGGTACGAGATTTTTCAAAAGGCATAGACCAAGATTGTCCTTCAGTGCATGTTGCTTGTTGCCCACTGTTATGACCATGCTCGTTTGGCTATGTTTGACCCCTTGTGTTCTTGAATGCCTATTTTTCTTTTGATTTATGGGCAGGGCACATTTTATTCATAACTTTTTGCAAAGAATTTGTTGGATAAAATTTGTATGAATCTGTAAATGTGTAATTATTATTTAGTGTAATTGATAATGTTAAGTAATAATTTATTGTGCATCCTGATTATGTTTAAGCTAGTCAGTGCTAAAATGGATTTATTATTCAAATGTTTGGTAATTAGTTTTATGATAACGACATTCTTTTATTCATTCATAAGATAAAAACATTACTGATAGACAACATTGGTTACTGTACTAAGATGCCAATGATTGCAGTAATTCTTAATTGAGACAATGATTGATCCTGCATTGCTTGATTGATTAAGACAATGATTGATTCCAACATTGCTTGATTGATTGAGACATTGATTGATTCTAGCATTTCGAAATAAGTTATTGTAGTTTATGTATTGATTTTATTAGCAGCTAATCTGTATGGGTTGATGGGTTTATTGTGACCGGGACATTGAGCAGGTTCGAAACTGCATTTGCAGTGAGTTTTCATTTCTTATCACAACGATTTATTGATGTGTTTAAAGAAACAGAAGAGGAGAGGATGCTGAGACAAGCCCTAGCGTTTTCCTTGCACCCAATGGATGAGGGATCCTCTGGCATGTTTGATCCAAATCAGGACCTTGCATCAATGACTGAAGAGGAACAGCTCCAGTATGCACTTCGTCTTTCACAACAAACCGAATCTGGTCAGTATTTGAGCTTTGTCTTGAGTGGAACTTTGAGTTCAACATCCTGTGTCTCTCCCTGTCTTATATTACATTTTTATTTCTATAGTGTTCAGTCATGACATCTTTTAGTCTTGGCATCTTTTAGTCTTGACTTCTTTTAGTCATGATGTCTTTTAGTCTTGACATCTTTTAGAACCTCAGATGACAGAAGCAGCCAACTTGTGTCACTGCTGATGGGTTGTAGTCTGTAGCGCGATATAAATCAGTACAGTGCAGTTTAAATCAGTACAATACACAGCTGAACGCTGGATGAATTCAAAATGTGTTTGTTTAAACTGGTACACTTATTCAGTTTAGAATTGAGAGGTTCTAAAAGGTGATCAAATTATCCAGATACAGTTATACCTATATCTGTTAAATCATTAGTATAGATGAAGAAGTGTGTTTATATGTGCTTATAAGTATGCCTGGTGTCAGACCAATTCTTGATGTCTGAACTTCCTTGTTCATCAGTGTCTTTGATTATTGTAGCAACTCCAATGGACTTGGACGAGAACAAAGAGGAGAAGGTAAGTCAGGTGTTTCAAAACTTGGTCACTCTGTGTAGGCTGTAGATTTTGTGGAGACATTTTCAGTCGTCTGTTATCTAGTGATCTTAATCATTTCTCAGCTGGGTAAAGAATATCATTCTTCACATTGTTAGTGTTTGCTAAAATTTATGCAGTTTAATCGAATCTGTCCGATTTGAAAACTTCTATAGCACCACCGTAATAATGCATAAAACCCCATCTGGATTAAACTAAAAATGCCCGATCAGACTGCAGGGCAATGACTTCACTAGAAGTTGAAATTAACTGCAATCTGATTTCCTGGATTATGAATAGCTTTCAGTTGATTGCTGGTGGGTGCATTGCTGCCTGTAGCTGGTTTAACTGGCAAGTGTTCTTTGATCTACTTTGTCATGAAAAGTGAATCCGGGAGAACAGAGCTTTGTCAATTCCATGCATGCAATTTTCTGACCATACAATTTGTGTGGTTCATTATCGAAGTTCATACCCTGCTGAGAATTTGTGCCGGATGATGTACATGCTTGTCTGATTTTGACTAACAGACTGTTGCCAGTGCAGAGGAGGAAGTCGATTTTTCGGAGGTCATGAATGACCCAGCATTCCTCCAGAGTGTTCTGCAGAATCTGCCTGGTGTTGACCCAGAAAGCGATGCCATAAAAGATGCAATGGGCCAGTTGCTGAAGCAGGACAACACAAAGAAGGATCCCAAAAAAGAAGACAAAAAAGAAGACAAAAAAGAAGACAAAAAATAATTCATAAACCAATTCTTTCAGACAAATTTCATACAAGTAATGAATGTTTTCACAGTTGAACCTCACAAATAAACTTAACAACTGAAAATAATAGTGATGCTAGAAATCTTATGAAGTGCAACGGTTATGCCAGATGTTTAAAACTTAAGCAACGCGTTTACATTGTTGTTTCACTGTGTCGTTGAATTTTGAGTGGCTGTAATAATTACATTTTTCAATACGTTACTCATTGTCTTGTCTTGTCTTCCACTGGCCTTGAGCCGCAGATTGGCTGCACAATGGACAATTTTGTGCCCTCTGCTTCTGTCCCTTGTCTCCTGTAATAATTGGTTGAACAATAATTCAATCTGCAACTTGATGTTATTGATCCATGCCACCTTGGGTCTTCCCCTAGCTTGAGATCCAGGATTAGTGCCTTGGATGATCTCTTTCTCTAAGCAGTCTCCACTCTTTTCGTAGCACATGCCCAATATATGAAAGCTTCCTCTTTGATTTCTGATTACCCTTGTAGTTTATAGACTAGACAGAATCTGTTACCTGCTTAACTAAATTGCAAGAATTTGTGCGGTGCACAAGATTTAAGTGTTCCCTGCTGATTGATGTTTACAAGAATCACCTCCATCCCAGACATCCACATTCTTTTGACCCGTAGTTGATGGATGAGTTAAACTGCCAGTGAAATGCTGAGACAACAGTCCTGTTAGGATTTAGTGCACTTGCCTATGCTGTGTAGCTGATTGTTCGTTATGACATTGGAATGACTGGATGTGTAAACTAATGTTACTGTCAGAAACATTGGGGTCGAATTTTTTGTAAAAGAATGACGTAAAATATGTTTGGAATGCTTGTGGTGGACAAAATTGCAGCAACAAAGATTAGTTTTATGTAAATTCCTGGCTGCACTTAAATTGTTATCTTACTTGCTGAGCCAACGACAGCCACGTTTGTTGGGCCCAAGCATGCCATCGTTTGCCGCGTGTGGCACGATGTGGGCTTACTACGGGTTAAAAGAACATGGATGCCTGGGGTGGAGGTGATTCTTGTAAACACTTTTGATGTTATGTATCTTAAAAATGTAATTAAAGCATTTTTCTGGGAGCGTTGATATTGGAAGTTTATTTCCAACAATGTGAAACGTGTTAGTAAATTTTTGTAGAATGATGTAGGTACAAGTATTTGCCTACTGCAGTGTTTTAAGTTATCTTTCAGTAGACAAGATTTCTTGGTTGATGTGCTGTTAGATCATTAAAAGATTAAGTAGATTTCATTTTTAAAGCTGTTATTTGAAACTAAAAGTTGCTTTTTATTCTTATTCTCTGAGGAAGCGATGGTGGCTGACTGCATGTTGGTACAGTGCTGATGGAACCTCATAAAAGTGAAATTGAGAACAAAATTATCACTAAAAATGGAAGTTGGACATAGATAATTATAATCTGAAACATTTGGGGAAATAATAAAACTACTTTAAAAAACTTGTGTGCTTTATATGCTTTATTAATGCCATATGTTTAAAAAGTTGAAATGGGAAAGCACGGCTCACTCGTCTGCAGTGGAATTTGCTGATGCCACACTGGGCTTCACAAGTGAACTGTGCACTTGTCTCCATCTACTATACAGTCCATAGATGGAGTGCCAGATTCTGCAATGTGTGATGTTCTCATGGATCCCCTCACTAATAATCGACTCGTGCATGTCTAGGTTTCCCATCCATAGTCAGTCTATGAATAATCGATCCCCTCACTGAAATTTGCTTCATTTTACAGAACACTACAGTAAAATCTCACGAATTCTCAAGACACTGCGTCTGGTTGGTAGCAATGTACAGTTCTTGACCACCTCCATCCAGCTTCAAGAGGTTCTAGACAGCCGTTATATTGTTATTTTTATTGCTAATTATTATTTGTAATTGTAAACACAACAATTAATGCAGCATCCTCAGTAGATAGCTACTTCAACGGTGCTTTACAGTGTCAAATGTCGGGGAGCACAAGAGTCCAACAATTAATGATAAATGGATGATGTACAAAATCAAATCCAAATGCTGATTATAGAGTTCGACAATAAACAGAAAATTTTAACTGTTAGTAGAGTATCTCTGAAGTCTCTTAAAAACATTCTCGGGTTCTTGGATGGCTACAGAAAGACTTCCAGGCACGCGAGCCTGCGACTGTAAAGGCACGATCACTCATTTAGTCTTAGTTGCTGGTATGTATGAATTAGAAGACCTTGATGTGCGTAATTGGGAGTCGTGTAGGATCATAAGACAGTAATTTGATGCTGTCCGTAAGATAGCTTGGTGCACGGCAGAGGCGGAAATCAAACATTAAGCATTTTATCCTTTTATTTTAAACTGACACTGTTCTATAACTTCTATTAATTAATTTTTTACTTGATGGGATATGCCACCAAAATGAGATCGCGATTTTGACAGAAAATATAAAAGTGGCAATCAAAAGAAAAAACAAAAAGCAACAGAAGAAAGCCAAGTTAAGGCATTAGGCCTAACAGGATCTCTCGAAAAAGATGTTGTACAACAAGAGCAAAGTTCGACAACATGGTCAACATCTGAAGAATATCAAGATGCAACGACTTCTGAAAAGAACACAAGTGTGACAATGAAACTTCTGATGCTAGTATTGTTGATACTTCCCAGATAAAATATACTGGGACAGATGCAGAATGTGTTGACAGTACTGTTGGCTTGATATATGTAAGTGATCCAGCAGCTTGGCCAGAAAATTTGAACGCAGACACTCGTGCTTCGATAATTAATTATTATTTGCAAGGGGCCAAAAGAAATTGAAAAAGACTTTCCTGCAGATGCCAATAGACGGAAATTTTCTACAACTTGCTGCAAACGACATATGTTAACTGGAGAAAATGGCTTGTATATTCAGCAGCGAAGAACAGAATATTTTGTCTCTGCTGCAAACGTTTTGGCAACACTTTGTCTGCTTTGGGATCCGGGGCATTTGTGACTGGAAAAATGCACTTAATAATAAATTGCCCCAACTGCTGATCGAGTACCGGTCGACGCTATAGTTAGAGTCCCCAACGGTGATCCGTAGTATCACTTCCGGTTTGTTGCTAGGCTACGCAGTTGGACACAAGCGCGGATGTTAGCAAAAGTTGTGCTGTTCGAAATATACTATAATTTGGAAACTTTTATGAAGTTTAGTTTAAATAAACCTCTTCTGATGCGTAAATGCTCAGAAGCAACAACGTATTTTGTGGTCGTGTGACAAGACTTGATTTGAACGTCAAGTTATTCACCTCAGGTAATTTGTATAATTCGCGCGAATAAAATTACAAGTTACGGTTGCGTTGTAGCGTACCAGAATTTGTCTAAAAATCCGATTGCACATTCGCAGCAGGTGACAGTTTAAATTACTCTGTGTAGGTTTGTAATTCTGAGTTTGGCAAGGTTTGTTTTGCCGGCTACATGTGGGGTATATTCTGATATCTGTTATGCCTTGTACACACTTCTTTAGCGTTAGTATCCAGCGCCGAGACAGTCCAGTTAGCTTCTGGAAAGAGATATGCGTTGAAGCGTTTAGTCTTGAAAGGGCGTATAAATTTTCTTCCGAGAAAAGAATCCAATTCAAGATCGTTAGAGCAAAAAGCTGATGCTTTTTCATCTGTACTGCCTTTTGCAGAGATGGGGAAATTGAGCTGATACATTGAAACTGAAATTAAAGACATACACATCTCGAAAAACTTCATTTGTAGCATAACAAAGTGTATGAGGCAAAAAGAGAATGTCTTCTTGCAATAATTTGGTATACCAAAATATTCATTTTCAGTCCAGCAGCACTGGAAAGGGTTTCATTCTTCTGGTTTAAATAAATACTACTTTAAAGTGAAACTGGTTGGTTGATTGATATTTGTTTTCAGTCACTTCACAATGGCAGCAGCCACAAAGAAAACATTGAAAATGAACAGTAATAATTCAAATGGCCCGGGTAGAGATGATGCCCGCAACAGCTTCAGCTGTGGCACCACAAAGAGACAGATTGACTATGTTACAAGCGCGACCATCATAGAACTTCCAAGTGTTGATACTGACCACCTGTTAAAGTCACGCTTGTTGTGCCATGCACCCGTGCAGGCACCTGTCAATCCAACTGCTCTCTGCTTCAAACGACCAACCAAAGCCCAGACAAAAAGGTGTGCAATACCTGCAGAGGCATCACTTGAACCTCTGGTAAGTGACTTTTTAAAGTCTCATTCATGGTTTACCATAACAGAAAATCAGAATTTCTCTCTGTCTGTCTGTGTCTCTCTGGTTTCCACTTTGTTTTTCTGTGTTTGTTTCTTTCTCCCAAGTCTCTATCATATCTCTGTGTTTGTTGCTATGTCTGTTTCTGTGTCTGTCTATCTGTCTTTACCACACTTTTCTCTGCCGGAAAAGTAAGATCAGAGAAAAAGCTGAAAGGTTGGAAATACAAAAAGAGCTATTGTTCATTTTGTGTTGACGTTGAAGAAATGACAGGAAGGCTAACTTGAAAACATATTTGAATAACTAGATGGATAGAAAGATCGTTCTACCAAGACCTGGTTGCAGATGAAAGGCTTATTTTAAGGTACAGTAAAGTAAGATAAGGTAAGGTAAGTTAAAGGAGAGTAAGGTAATTACATTATCTGCGTAGTGCCAACTCTTGATGGGAATCCATTGGTTGGGCTTTACATATGTGAGAGAGCCTGTCAGGAGTGACTTCTAGTTATCTGACCATGTTTACTAATTGTTGCACTTTTTGTTCCTAATGAGCCACATTCAATATCCCTTAGGCTAGCAAATGCTGTGCAGTATTAAGTTAAAGGTGGTGTATTAAGTGTCTAGATGCATACATGCACACATACACCAGAGTCATTGTGTCAGAAAAATTGCTTACATATCCTAGGACAGTGTTTTGTTTTTATTGGCAATTTCAGCCAGTGCTGAAAGCCTATCAGCAGACACATCCCTCAGCAAACAGAGCGCTAAGAGCTCGGGGGAAAGTGGAAGCTGATGGATTGCTTGTTGGTCCAGAAGCCAAGAAGAGGCGCCAGTCAGTGGAACCGATTGAAAGACCTACATCTGTTGCAGCCCTACCTGAACTGCCAGAGGATCTCAAGCAGAAACAGGTGATTTACTTATTACTGCAGCGGTTATTAAAGGTGCTGTATAAATGACCAGCTGCATACACATGTATCTGTATGCATCTCAAAGCATCTACCAACACTCGATTTAAAATTTCTTTTAACATAATGTTACATCCTTTTTAATTTTCTCACATTGTGTTAGATCGTGTGAAAGTCCAGATGGTAGCAAAATAGTGTTGTCATCAGGTTTTTTCAAGATCCTTGGTTCATTGATTCATTACACTGAATTAGGCTGTGAAGAGTTCATATCTGATATGGTTTGTCAACACTGTTGAGGGTTAAGCAGCATTGAAGGAAATTAAAAATAAATGTTATTCAGTGCTCTGTGTGTAAATATGTATACATATCAGTGTACAACATTGTATAACAAGTTTGTGTATATACATATATACATACTTACATGTCAAACCAACACTGGGCTATCATTTTAATGCTATATGTGGAAGCTAAATCAAGTGCTGCATTATGAAGTTGTGTAATAGAGAGGCTGCAGTTCTGTGTCATCAACTGCTTTATATCAGAATTCAGCTATAATGATATAAATGTAAATGTGCATGTTTTTCTATAGCATGTGGTTTCAAGTTCTGCTCATTTTTCAATGAATTTATCAGGTGAGATCCTTTGCCACTGCTGCCCAGTTGAATTAGAGCCACAACATTTAAGGTCTCTGTGTATGGACTGAGCTAGCCTGCGTGATATCATGTTCTTGAGTACATTTGTACATGTTATGTGTTTCTATATACTGGTGCCTGCTGTATTGTTTCAGCTGAGCTTGGATCAGGGAATCAGAGATCGGCTGGATAGTGCTGATGTACAGGGTAGGGGGTTGCAGACGCGTGGACAGAATCACACCAAAGGACCAACGATGCCTCCAGTGGTGCAGAAAATTGGTGAATATTAATGTCTTCTTTCATGCTTCTTGATAATACACACGTTTTTCGTATGGATTTCAAGGATTTTCAACAGTTAACTGCATATCTGAGTAATGTTTGGATAATGTGATGGAGTGATGTATATGAAGTTTTTTATAATTAACTAAACATAAGTTTAGCTGGGCTTTAAAGTGGTTCAGAAGAAGTCATTTATATCAGAACCACTTCTGTGTCTGGTCTTTCATGGCCAGTTTTTCATAACTTCTGTAAATGCATTAATTAGTTGTGCTAGCTGAACAAGTCTTTTTTTCTATGATCTTTCATTTTCTAAGGTTGATTAAGTTTGATAAGACAATGTGCTTGCTTCAAATTGGTTTCGAGTCAAAATGAAGATCAGTAATTTAGATTTTGAATAATTTTCTGTTTTAAATGGAGTTTGATTTTGACAGTTTGTTATTAATGTTAATGATTATGTACTGGCTTTGTGTGAAAGATTTGCAAATGCAGTTTAGTATAAATTAATTAAATTAGGTTAGATATGTTTTAGTAGTAAATTGATAATCTTATTATGTAATGAATTTTATTTTGTAATTAAATTCTATTTTAAATATGCAAGAAACAATATATAGCCTGAGGATGGGGTAAGTAATATTAGTTATACTTTGTGAAATTCACGTCGGTTTTTTACTGTGGTCTTTTATTTTTATTTCACTGAGCACTATGGGACAGAATCAGTTATTACACTTTCATTTTGTTTGTTTTCAACTGTTATGGATTTTATTCTTGGAATGGACTTGGGGTATGTAACAGAGCAGTGTTGTTGGGAAGAAGATTTGATTTAAAACAGCATCTAGGATGAAATATGACATGCAGTGCATGTGAAGCTGTATGTCAGTTAATTATTTGTGAAGAGCAAATGGAAATGCCAACATGGTTTAGCACTGCCAAAATATGGAGAAAAACTGGGTAAAATGGTTAGGAATGGTTAATTCTATTTTAAATATGCATAAAACAATATGTACCTTGAGTATGGAGTAAGTTCTACTTTGTGAAATTCACCTTGGTTTTTTACTATGGTCATTTATTTTGATTTCACTGATGTGGAGCAGAATCAGCTATTGCACTTTCATAAAAAGTTAGTGTAAACTGCTAACACACTTAGAAATTGAGTAAAAATAGCTTGACATACTTAGAAATGACAAATTGAAACTGTTAACATATTTCTCTATTTTTTTGGCTCTTCTTCACTCACTGACTTTTCTGATTATACGAATACTTTACTGACTTCTGGCTTCACTTACCTTATGAGTTTTACTGGGATTCTCCAAGGGATTGCAGTTGAAGCGACCCCTGATTGATACCCTATGCATTATTTATAACAGTCAGTATAATAGATTAGATAATGAATTATTATCTTGCTTTGTTGAATCTCTGCTTATGGTACTGTTGAGTGCAATGAGCATGAGGATGAAACAAGAGGACCTTGAGAAGGAGAAGAGGAGGAAGATAGGAAGAAGTTCACTCTGTAATAACCATAACAGTAATAATGATTGTAACAGAAAGTGTTATTGTTGAGAAATTACAGCTTAACAAACAGAAACAGATGAAACAATGTTAAAATAAAAGCTTTATTTCCTCATAAAATCAAGAATTTAAAATTTTTTTTCATCTAGATGCAAGTACTTTCAATGGACTTCAAGATATGCATAAAATCATCAGCATTATTCGTGAGAATCCGAAAGTTGGCTTCATGTATTTGACTCCAGCGGTTAATAAGTCGAGTGTACGATACCATTACTACAACCTCAAGTAAGTTTACTCAAATTCATGAAGGGCGTTTTTCTTGTGAGTATTGTATTGTACTGTATTTGGTAACTTATATAGCGCTTCTTACAGAACAAACTACTCAGATGCGCTTCCAGCATGAGAACCCTGGGGGAAATAAGAACGTCTTTAAACAACGAGCTGACTCAGGACTCAGTCCTATCGCCAGCAGAGACCCCTGCATGAAATGAAGGTGGAAGTCCATTCCACAGAAATGGGCCAACAACAGCAAAAACCCTCTGCTGCGCCGGGGAGGGCTTCTTATGTCACTTTTTACAACAGCTACGAAAGTAAAGATCTCGAGATTACAGATTTTAGATAAAGGTGCTTCGTTTTTTAATGATTTCCTGAAAATGATTTAGTACTATTCAAATAATTCAGAATTACATGTGTATGTGAGTGGTGTACAAATCAGATAACTTAATGAAGTCCCTTTATATACCTCAAAACTGCTGCAATAAACTGTTGTAATAAATGCTTTCATGATTCTGATTTTCACAAGTGCATTAAGTGAACTGCTTGTTACATTACTGACCATTTTTCTTGTGACCTACATTTATGGCAAATAAATTTTTAGCAATCCTAAGTATTCGTTAGTTGGTATGTGGTGCAAAATTAATAATGCAATTGTCAGATGCAAATAAATGCTTTCATTTTCATTTCAAACCCTGCATCCAGGACTTGCAGCTGGTGCAGAGGAATTATATAAACGAGCATTTGCCAGTTCATACGATACAAAATCTCATTACTTTACAGTATTTTATGAAACTTTGCGGTTTTGATTTGGTCGTCTTGCTTGCTGCTTAGGGTTGCTGATCATGAGCGTGTAAACAAGCTTGACTACTGTACAGTCAGTCAGAGAGGAGTGACACGAATGAGAGCAGATGATGAAACAGAGTTTATACCACTCGACCGTTGGGAGGAGGAATACACATCATTCCAGAAATTGATTAAGGTAGTGATACATTTATCTGTTTTTTTATGATCGTGCTTATTAAGCTTTCGCTAATAAATCATTAATCTTTTGATTAAATTTCTACTGGTGTCATGCTTTTCTGTGCGTCATGATGGTCTTTTGGTGACGTGTTTGGTCAGTGATCTTGCTGTTGCGGGTTCGACTCAGTGTATTGACCATGTGCCTCTGTCGCCAGGCAGTTTAATTTGGTGCGAGCATAAGCTAGGAAGTAAATGGCAAGACCTGTGATGCACTGGCCTGTGTCCAGGACCTTAGGATTCATCCATTGCTGGCTCAAGGACCTAAAGATAAGGACATTCGTGGATGAGCGGTCTATGATGGTGGCTCTGGGCTCTGATCGTTTGGCTTGGGCGCCGCTCCCATTCGGCGTCCCACAGGGTTCAGTTCTTGGGCCATTTCTCTTCATTCTGTATACGGCTGACTTGACCCGGCTCATCACCTCCCTGGGAGCTCGGTGCCACCTGTATGCTGACGACGTCCAGCTATATTCCACCTGCCTTCCATCAGATGCGCATGCCTGTGTGTCTAATGTATGTTCTGCCGTGGTGGAAGTTCGGGTTTGGATGGCGTCAAATCGACTTCTGTTAAACGAGGCCCAAACCCAGTACATTTTTCCTGGGCACACGTCGGGCACGTTCCGGGATTGATGCTGAAGCGCTACAGGCTGGATTTCATGGCTGGGGTGTGTTACCTGTGGTCCGTGACCTGGGCGTCCTCCTCGATGGTGAACTAACTATG
Source organism: Norana najaformis (assembly GCA_964023275.1). NCBI lineage: Eukaryota > Metazoa > Annelida > Clitellata > Crassiclitellata > Hormogastridae > Norana > Norana najaformis. Next base: position 54,645,177 of record OZ029913.1, on the reverse strand, counting down.
GCTGATCATGTCAACTCGCTCTGTAGATCCTGTTTCTATCAGCTGCGGCAGATTCGCGTGTTACGGCGCAACCTGTCCTTCAAAGCTGCTGTTACTCTGGTCCACTCGTTCGTCCTCACACGAATCGACTACTGCAATTCCATCCTGGCGGGTCTCCCGAAGTTCAGACTTGGCCAGCTCCAGTCTGTCTTGAACTGTGCTGCTCGGGTGGTTGCAAATCTTCCAAAGTTTTCTCACATTTCGGACTACATCAGGGAGACGCTACACTGGCTTCCTATTTTGGAACGGATTCGGTTCAAGGTTCTTCTACTTGTCCGTTCTGCTACGATTGGCACTGCGGCTGCTTACATTCGGGAGCTGTGTGTTCCTGTTTCCAGTCGACCTGGTGACCGGTTGCTGCGTTCTGCTGCTCGTGGAGATATGCTGATTCCACGTTACCGCATGTCGTTGCGTGCTCATCGTGCCTTCTCCTGCTTTGGTCCATCGTTCTGGAACAGTCTCCCTTTAAACATTCGTACTTTTCCACTTAGTTTAACTCAGTGTTCATTCTCTGTTAACTTGAAAACGCACTTGTTTAGATCGGTAGAATACCCATGTCATCAGCGCTTTTGAGAGGTACTTGAAGAGCGCTATATAAGTGCTTGTTACATTACATTACTTAAGCGCCTCTGCTACATCTCACTTGCAGGATATGGGATACTTTACATACTTTTCTGTTCACACAGAACAGAGAAATGTTGTTGTTGGATTCTTGGACGCCTAAGAGCAGAACAATGAAGAAGAGAAGAAAGTAAGGGTTGTGGTATTAGCCTCAGTCTCCAGTGTATTCTTTAGCTGCTGTGTTCATGAAAGCAGCTGTTTGATCGCTGATCTTATGATTTAATTTTCCAGATCCCAGTCTTTGCTGAATTTCGGAAGTGGAAGGCTTTTAGTGTCTGGAAACACAACGTTGAGATGAAGAGATTCATGACCAGAAGAAAAGCCCTGGCTGACAGTCTGTTCCTCACTAATGCTGTAAGTGAACTGCTTCCTGAAAAGGCAAAACATTTGATTTTGTGATTCACATAAATAGCAAATAAAATTTTGGAACCTTGTTAATTACAGTCTTATGTCCAGCTAAGAGGATGTCATTAGTTGAACTTTTGGAAATCTCTGTCTTTTGGTTTGATGTTGGCTGATGCACAAGATGCACCAACATTTAGTTAATATATCTCATTTAATGTTTTGAGCCCCAACACCTGGGCCAGGTAAATATAGTGGCCCAATAGGGTTACCATAAGTGCCCTAGGTGTATGTGTATGTATTTGTGTGTGTTTGTTTTAAACTGTGTATTAGAATTGTGCTCACTTAACGTACCTAGCCGTATAAGAAATTCTAAGTAAATTTGTATGAACCTCGTGCATTGTTTTGGGGAAAATTGGGAATTCAAAACCTTATCTTTGCCATTTTTTTGTCTGTTAGTCACTGCGTCCTGCACTGCTGAATGTTCGTGAAATGTGCTATCGGATCAGCGACATGGGTCTGTGTAAGATCGAGAAAAGTCGTACTTACACTCTTCAAGAGTTCAAGGAAGCACAGTTTGCACAGCTTAAAGAAGTATGTTTTATTATTTTCTAGTTGTATATTTGTACCGTGATGATGCCATCAAGATGTGGTTTTGTGTCTTATTCAGCAAAACCTTGGCATGCATGACTATGTGTGGTCAGTTGGTTGAACAGACGCTTTAAGGGGTATGGGTTTGAGCCTTCCTTCAAATCGTAATCACAACCATAATTGTAAACTTGAGATTTCTACAGCACCCAGCGAAAACTAAGTACCAGGAAGCCGCTTATTTAGAGTTGATAAATCAAAACAAAGCCGATAGGCAGGAATGGTCAGAATTGGTTGCAAGTCAGAATCTGAGTCAGACAGGCATCCAATCAGGCAGCTATGGTGGACTATGTTTGGAATTGGATTGGCAGGATAGACAGGGGAGGAAGAGTAATCAGGATAAGAACTGCGGAAGAGGAGTGTTTCCAGTTTTGCGTGAAAGACCTGGGTAGAGATTGCTAAGGGTGAAGTGTTGGTGTGTTTGTAGGATGGCTCAGGTAATTGTCATAATTGTTCCAAATGGTTTCTGTATAAGGACTTTGCACAAGTCATCAACATGCAGTTGCTAGTAGCTTAGCTCCACTGACTGATGCTTAGTCATTAGATAGTGATGGTATTCAAATAGTTCAGACAAAATCTAATAATAATTATAATGATGATAATGCTTTTGGTAATGATAATTGCAGAGATAGTGATAACAATAGCAAAGACAAAAATAAATGGATGTTGCTTTCCCTTTATATGATCTGAGAACTTGGATGATTAATTCTACTTTTGGTAAAGTATGAATAATATTTGTGAGCAACCTATGATTGCCTGCTGTGGATAGGTTTCAAACCGCTTGGAGGAATTCCGTGACCTGGTGAAGGAGGTGGTGCGCAGTGCCTGTCGAACTGCCCTTTTGGAGGCTGGATTTACTCCAGATGACTATTTCTATGATGGCCTTGAGGATGGAGGTAAGCCTTGCTATTCCAGTTGACTTGCATTACAGACTATTATGTAATATATTTTGTGACTGTTACAGTATTTATGGGTTGCCACCTAACTTTTGTGCTGACAGGTAATTGGCCTGGTCAGCTACATTGGTTAAAGCATACGTCAAGAAGCCTCTGTGCATTAGGATGCCGGTTCGCCGAAAGTGGCTACATTTCAGAGATTTGAATCTTGGGCTAGCATGGTCCATACACGGGGACCTTAAATGGTGTGGCCTCCATTCAACAGGCAGCGTTGGTGAAGGATCACATCCGATAAATTCATTGCAAAATGAGCATAGTCGAGGCCATACAGTTGCTATATAAATCTGTGTACGTTTGCGTTTTAAGTAACAAGAGCACATATATTTGAACACATTTTCTATGATGTTTGGCCAAAGCTTGTTTCATCGTCTTCCTCGGTTTCATTACAAATGGGCCAGAGTTTATGTGTTGGACAGTTCGAAATTGCAGTTATCATTTTCATTTCATGTAAATGTAAGTGTTCATGTTTTCCTGTAACAACCGTATGGCCTCGACCTGGCTCATTTTTTCAATGAATTAATCAGTTGAGATTCTTCACCACCACTGGCCATTTGAATGGGTGCTACACCATTTAAGGTCCTTTGTACAGACCATGCTAGCACAAGATTCAAATCTCTGAAATAAGCCATGACCGGGACGCAAACCATCATCCTCGCGCTCGTGCTCAGAGGCGCCTTGAGGTATGCGCTAACCAGTGTAGCTGTCCAGCGCAATATGTACCTGGATTTTAGCCTTGATCACAACATTTAGGCAGCTGACTGCAGACACAGAACAAGGAGATGACTTCTACTACAGAATTAGAGTTGTAGGAACTCTTAAAGGAAGTGTAGACAAAATATTGGACAGCCTTTTGTTATGAACTATGTCAATATAAAACAATCAAACGTATAAGGCAAGAAGATCATTACAAACTGTGCTTAATATGTTAAATGGTAAAATGTGTGCAAAGTACAAAGTCTTAACGTGATTAGATGTTTGTAGTTTATAACAGTATTTTCCTGTGCAGCAATTTTAAATTGCTTATTGCCTGCCATATTGTTTTCAGATGCCAACAAGATGTCTGGATATCTTAATCCAAACCAGTATGATATGGATATTTTTGGCGAAGCTCCAGACAAAATGACATACACAGAACAAGCTAACAAACGTAGCAACTGCAAACGCCTTGCTAGGTAAGTTTGCTTTCAGGACCGTGTTTTGCATTTTCACAGTATTTTTTTAAGGTCTAAGGTCTATTCATTTGGTATGCTCATTGTAAACTCAGATGTAGTGACTTTTTTCAGACTCCTTCTACTCGACTCAATTTGCACGCTTCTTGTGCTAAGAGGCACCTGTTTAAATGTAAATGTAAATTACATGGTTCTATATAGGCGCTGTATGGCCTTGACCCTGTTTATTTTTCAATGAATTTATTAGGTGAGATCCTTCACCATCGCTGCATGTTGAAATGGGCGTTACGCCATTTAAGATCCCCGTGCATGGACCATGTTAGCCTGAGATTTAAATGTTTAGACCCCATAGCCATGCTCACAGTGCTTTTGCGTGATCCTTAGTTTAAAGGCACTAAACAAAAACTCAGTTACATATGTACATACATACATATGTATAATTTACTTTTGAAGCAGTTTCGGTTTTTGTCTTCATTTTTTGGTGAAAGTTAGCTTTAGAGTTACTTAGTGTTGCAATGTTTTTGTTAGTATTTCTGTGCAATTCATGTACGTTTGTACCTGGCTGTTTATATAGAGCCTTTTAAGAACCTCAGAAAGATGCGTTTTTGGATATAATATCTGATGCTTTGACTTGTTTTTCAGTTTTATTCGCTTGGTTGACTACTTGATTGTCTCAACGATGCAAGTCTTGGCCGTCAATTCGATTATGACTTTACTCAGTCAGTTGGCTGATCATCTGCAGAGAACTCCTTCACTGGCAGACATACAAGGCTGGACAAAAGTTCTTTACCCAGACACTGATTCGTCTTCATCACTGCCAGACAAACCCAAGGTCATATCAATCACTTTCAAATCAGTCAGTTGCAAATTGAAATGATCAAAAATCTGCCTAGTTCTGTGCATTCTGTCAGTTCATTAACTGGCATTGAAACTGTAATTTTAATCACAGATTTATGTAGTGCACCTTCAAGAGAGACTTATCGCAGGCATTCCTGATCTGACTACACAAACCATGATCAAACAAAATGGTTTCAAGTGCTTGTAGAATAGAGCTAAAGAAAGACCTTGGAGCTCACTTGCTAGGCAACTTATTGCTGAAAGTTGGACCAGCCATAGCAAAGCTTTTATGCTGAACTGTGGAAGTACAGCTCGGTGGGACAACCAGGTTACCTTTCACAGCAGGGCAAAGGGATCTGTGGCCAGGAATGGATGAGATGGAGATGCATGTACCCCAGCCTAAGTTCTAGGCAATTACTCATGAGCATTAAGGTCTAAGACTCAGTGCATCTTGCACAGGTAACCAGTGCAGTTCCTGCCACATGAAATTTGATATACACCCAAACCTAGGTACACTGCTGATCTGCTGAGCCACGGCATTCAAAACATATTTAGCATAATTCAGATCTAAACTTGAAACTCATAAGTTTCAACTTGCTTACGCCAACTGTAGGTTGACTTCTAGTTTCCCTGACCTGTTGGAATTTGGCTGGGCTTCTCCTATGAATTACAATTTTGACTACAGTTTCACATGAAGCGACTGCTGATTTATGTTTTTTGCATTATGATAATGGCACTATAGAAGTTCTTAGATTAGATTAGATAGGAGCATAGAAGAGATGAATGCACTGCAATGAAACCAACATTTTTATAGCATTCTCTTAAAATATAATCTACAGCTTCTATAGTGTTGTTATCATCCATAGTGCACATGGCATATATTTATGGTCGAAAAGCAATCAACGATAGTGCTACAGTAATTGAAAAGCATTCATTCCTTGCATTCAGTCCTAGGTGTCTGATTACTGTTTGTTTTTTTGCAGGCCGCTGATGAGAAGAAGGTATCCATACCACAGAAAGTATGTAGCATTAATACACAGAATAGAAACTGAGAAAATTTGAGCATTAAAAAAACAATTTAAGCAAGATACATTCTATCATAGTGGCTTGGGTTATGTTGTGGCCTGATCTTCTCCCTGACCTAATTCAGCGTTATTCTTAGATGTAGACTTGACATTGATAACTAACTGGTTTCCTGACATGTGTTTGTAAAAGCATTTGGTTACATATCAACATTACCACCTGGGATGCAGTTGACTTGCTTGTGCCTCAAATTCATACTGCAGTTTGACCTTGTGCAATTAATAAATTTTCATGATAACCATTATAATTTTAATAAAGCTAGTGAAACAGATGGAATTATCATGGACTTCAGTCTTTTGATTACTTGTTTTTGTGTTGAACTAAATCTAACTTATAAGCTGATCCTGCAAGTGCAGATGAAATTCAATTTTTTCTTTGCTGTAGTAGTAGTAGATATATTCCTCCTGGTGTTGAACGAGCTTACCTTATGTATTGCATTACTTAAGAATCAATCTTTGGTGTAAATGTAAATGTTAAATGTACATGTTTTTCTACAGCAACTGTTTGGCCTCAACCTTGCTCATTTTTCAGTGAATTAATCGTGTGAGATCCTTTGCCACTGCAGCCCATTTCAGTGAACGCCCCGCCATTTAAGGTTTCCGTATGTGGACCTTGCTAGCCTATGATTCGTGTGATGCACTAAGCTTCAAGTCCTTGGCAAAGCACTGAAAATCTGGTACATTTCCACAGACATCATAGTCACTTTTATGCTATGCATTTTACTGTAATTGAAATTGGTATTTTAGGCTGGGGAGGACAAGAAGACCCAGCAGGGACAGAAACCTGGTGCGAAAGCCGACCCCAAGGTAGGTGTCATGTCTTTGGTTACGTGTTCTACATTGTTTATTGGTTACTAGTGGTGTAATAAATGTACGATTACCTTTCCTTTATGTTTCACTAGTGCCGTCTAGTTGACTCATGTATGAAGTGAGTGCTTGAGGATTACCAGTCCTTTCTTTTACCTTACACTGATGCCCTCTGGTGAACTCACCTACAAGTGAGTACATCAGCTGCACACTGCTGATGGGAGGATCAAATGGCAAGAGTGAGGACCTATCCTTGTATGCTGAGGCTAAGAAAATGAAATCGCTAACGGTTCGCACCATGAGTGTCTTTGGGTTTGGTTTAAGGGACTGATATTTTTATACCTGTTTTGTATTTGAAAACTATTTTTATTTTCTCCAGGTTGGTTTAACATTGGGTGAGGAGGAAGTAGTTATTCCTCCCCTCTTCATCACTGAATTTATCCTTGACATTAGCCAGCTGCTCTTCCAACCAGATGAGGACATCTTTCTTGAGGGAATGTCAGAAGTGATTAAAGGTTTCCAGGACACTGTGTTGAGGGTTCAGAACCTTGTACCAGACCCATACTTTGATGCTTTCACCAGGCAAGTTGACATCCCAGTTCACAATTAAATCACAGTTTGACTTAGATGGAAAACTATTGTTAGGTCATTTAACTGAAGTACAGAAAAGAAAACAGAATCTTGCCTTATTAAGGCAATAATAAGGCAAGCTATCTTTAGCCTTTCATCACTGTGTCCAAGGTTCAACTGTTTTGGAAAGGTAATGTAATGAAGGATTGATTATTCTAGCACCCAGTTAAAGTATATTTGCTGACCAGCATTATGACATTACTTCAAGCTGTGAATATGGCATTAAAAACTGTTGTTGACAGAATTGTGTAATAAATGATCGGTAACCTTGCCTTATCTAACCGTGTCTTACCAGTATGCCTTATTTTGCCACAGGCTAGGAGTGTCACATGGTTTTTTCATTTAACCACCGCAGTGGCCATCTTTAATTGCTAGTTATAGGAGCATGCCAGTTTTAAACAAATGCATAATCAGTTATTTTAAATTAAACGTTGACATTAACGGAAACTTATTGCAGTTGATTGCAGAAACTGAACGATATCTCATGCACTAGACTGCTGAGTTTTGCGCATTCTCTGTTGCGTGCATGGCTTTCGACGACATCTGGTGGCTTCAACATCACAAGCTTAATAGCCAAAGAAAGGTCCCTGTAGTAAAATATATGACATCATTGTCTTGCCCTTGCCTTGCATTGCCCATCACCTCACATTAAGTGACTTCACCTTATTATATATGCTCAGTGGTGCAAACAAGTAAGTAGTGTGCTGTTTGTTGTTCTAGGCCAATCATCAATCAGAAGTTTGAAGAGAAGACGTGTGGAGATGGACCAAGTTTGGCATTCATGTTACAAGATGACAAACACATGCAAGGACTCATTGACAGCATTAAGGTAAACAAACTAAAAAGACAACACCATCTAATGTGATAGTTAATTGCTGTTGTTTTAACCATAATAATAACAGTAATAACAAACATCTGTTCGTTGTTATTATCATTATTCTATTTTTTTACCCGAGGTACATGTAATCCCTCAGAACAAAACAATTAGCATGGGAGCAAGAAATTCATCTGGAACTACGAGTCCTTGTCCTTGTCCCCATTGAGGTCTGCAGTTAGTGTGCCCCTGAAGCAATGGCATATAACACTGTGTGCAAATTGAAAGGTGCTGAAAGATGTGTTGTCTCATGTGGATCATCAGAAATAGCAGTTAGGCCGTTACCCAGTTCTGAAATAACTAAGGCCTGTCAGGTTGATTGGTCCCATTATCTCAAATGCAGTTGGAACAAAATGGAACAAAGCTGTGTGATGGAAGGAGACCTGAATAGTTCGCATAGTTTGGTTATTATTATTATTTTTTGCCCGAGGTACTTATGATCCTTCAGGACTTATTATTATTATTATTATTTTTATTTTTTTACTCGAGGTACTTATGATCCCTCAGGATTTCAAAAATTAGGGATTGCATTGTTCTGGGATGGCTAGTCTTTGGTGATTATTATTGTTATTGTTGTTATTATTGTTATTGTTGTTATTATTGTTATTGTTATTGTTATTATTATAAGATCTCAGAATTCATAACTAGGCAATCACAGTTGTGGATGGCAATTTTATATATGATGATGATGATCATGATCATGATCATGCTGAAGATGATTATAGTAGTGTCATTTCATGTTTTGTATGCTACAGGATGCCGTCTGTGCTGCTTTCAATGCTGCTTCCCAGTATGCTGATACATTTGAACCATACAGACAGTTCTATAAGGTGAACGAAAGCGCAGACATGGAAGCTGTCCGACAGCAAGAACATGGTACAGTCTAACACTGTCTCTCGTTATGTGTTTGGTTATATGTATAGGCTGCTCTTATGTGCTGTTGATTACATAGGTCGCTTGTGTGCAGTTTGTGACAGGTGTCATTTCCGTGTTGTTGGTGACATGTTTGTTGCTTGTTATAGATGACTTGTGTCAACTGTGCTTTGTTAATGATGTGCTGTGTTTGCAGATGTGCCCTTCTTTGCTGAGGCACTCGACAGATACCATGGACAGCACAGAATGGCTGAGGCAATCATTGAGAAGCGGCCAATCGGAATGCTACTGATCGATGCCATCAAAATGAAGAATCTTCTCATTCCGTCTCCTCTCAGATGCCTTGACGTAAGACACTCACCACTTGGGTTTCTTACTTAGCCATTCCTCTTCCGTTAAGTCTCATGTCCAGGCCTTTTGGATTTCTCTGCTGTAGGCTCAAAATCAAAATACAGAAGACAACATGTGCCTACTGCATGTTTCACTGGGAAAAACAGGAGACTGTAATTTAGTTACCAGTAGAAATTGGAGTCTGAATCTTTGCTGCACTATACAGCATACAATTTTTGAGAACACAGTAACTTCCTCACTGATTCATTGACTTACTGACTGACAGACTTGTTGACCAGTTCAACTTTCTGGAGTGATTACTTTATGTCATTGTTTTAGAGTCGTGTTATGTGCATATATATATGTATTTAAACGCTGCATATAGCACCTTTGAAGTTTCTTGCGAAGGAGCTGCCTGTGCTACCCTAATAAAGTTCATGGTAGAGCAAAATTATCGTGCATACTGTTATCATTACATAGTTGTTATAGACATCACTGCTTCTCACTCTCTGAGTATTTATGTGACTGGATGCCGTATGGTTGAATTACAGGTCATTAATGACATCTTGCCTGTCAAGGCTCGCACTGAGTTGGATCGTCTGACAGTTGAGCTCCAAGATGCTCAGAGTCGATTGGAGGCAGTTCCAGCGAATACCATTGAGTTTGTTAATGTTTTGACGTTCCTTGACCAAGTTCAGGAAAGGGTAGGAATGCTGCTGATCATCTGTTTCTGTGGCAGATTATTCTCTGAAATTCAAAGCATAATGTTAATCATGAATCATGCATTTCTGAAGATTAATTAAAAGAACAGATGAGAGTAGTGATCACTGATCACTGTGACTTATTTGTAACTGCAGAAGAATAGTCTTTGTTCTTCAGAGGTGACAGCTGTATTAAACCTGCAGTAGATTTACAGTTCTTGCTATCTCTGTGATGCTCATATGTCGTATCTAAGCTTAGTGAGCCTTAAATGATGATAAGATAATTCCTTCATTTGTTTAAAGTGTGGATCAGTTTCACAGATAAAAATTCAGTTTATAAATCCATTACTCAGCTGAGTGCCACTCCCTATTTAAGATCTTCTCAGCACTTTATAATTTCTTTTCCTGGCTACAGTTTCATTTGGTTGTTATTTGAATATGAGAAGGATTATTATGCTTGCATTATGTATCTGCAGTGCTTTCATGCTTCTGAAATGCTAATCCAAGAGAGTTAACTTATTCAAAGTCATACATCTGACATCTATTTGAAATGCTTGAAAATTTTTTGAAATGTTTTTTGAGTTTTAGTGTAGTCTGGACTAGCAAACTAGTTTCAGAAATTATGTTTGTTTTGTTTCAGATTGAACCTTTGCTTAAAGAAGCACAGGTTGTGAGTGACATGTACGAGCTGATCGAAAAGTATTCAGTTCCTGCCCCACCAGAAGATTTTGCTGTCTACCTGGTTAGTGCTTAAACATGCCAAGGTTTTATAGTTTCATTTCTGCCTAGCAATTGTAAGAACAACATGAACTTCATGATGAATCACAAAGTAATACTTTGCAAAAGTTAACATGGTGCTAATCTAGTCTGTACCTTGCTGTGCTGTTGCACTTCTATGCAGTTATACTCAGACAGATACAGATTCAGCACCGTAGTTGTTCTGTATTTGTATTCTGACCCTTACTGTCTGTCGATTTTGTTTTGACTGAGCGCCTGTGAATAAGCTGGTTCCCACGCCTTAGCTTTCGTTGGGTACTGCATAAATCTTGAGTTTACGATTAAGATTTGTTGTGTGCCGCTTAAATCTGCAGTGACCAACTATACATCATGTAGTCAACTGGGAGAAAGCTAGCTTAGGCTTCTCCCTTTTGGGCTGTCTTTTTCAGGTAGTCTTCTAATGATGAGTTTAGGTAAAGTCTATTACCTGCCTCTTTCCATGTCATATCACTGAATTCTATCTGGTGCAGTTTGAGTTTCTTTCTGGCCAGTTCTAAATTTAGACACTTGTTTTCCACTAGGCTGATAGCAGGGTGGAGAATAGTATGAGAGGTTTCTGAAGATTTTACGTAATGTACTAGTACAACATTTACGGCTACTTGGAGTTTTAAAATTTACCATCAGTAAGAAGTTTAGCTTGAGAATTACTGCCATTCTTTCCATTTCCTACTCCATTTGAACTTTAAAAAAAATTTCAAGTTTTTATTCAGATGAGACAATGATTCACCAGTATGTATCCACAACAGTAACTCAATAAAATAACAATTAAACTATTTTTCATAGTGTTAGATATGCATAGACAAATGTCCATTATTGGTTGATGTCAAACTGACGAGTAGAGACTAGCAGAGGAAAAGGCTTTGGTAAGATTACCAAATCCACCTTGCATGCTTAATGGGTTCAGTTTGAATCACCATGAAACTTCTTTTGAGTGACCTTTGCACAGTTTTTTTGGTTTGTTCTTCCCACATGCTTTGCAGAAGTTAGCTGGATGAGATTGAACTGAATTATTTTGAGTGAATATTCTGATTTTAGACTCTGACTCCATGCATTAACAATGCACTTAACGCAATTGACAAGGCTCTTGCCGATCGGGATTCAAACGTCACAAAGTTTTGCCAGTACGTTGAAAAAGACATTGCTGAGCTGAACAAAGACTTAAAAGAAATTAAGCAAGAATCTCAGGTTGGTCTTATGGTTGCTCCTTTCTTCTGCATAACTTGTTTCATACATTCATGTTCTCAGCTTCAGTTCCTGGCTGACGGGTTGTCATCTGTATGTGTCCCAAGTCTAGGCTTACCGTATCTGAACTTCTGCTTCACATGTTAATTCACTGTTGGCTGCCACAGATCCTCCACTTTGACATACAATTCATCAGTTTGTGTAACCGACTGGTGCTGCTTTAGAAGAGCTGTTTAATTAGAGGAATGATACCATAGTGTAATGATTACAGTGATGAAAATAACGATGGCAATGATAGTGATGTGTATAATTAACATAACTGTGGGGCATGGTAGCCAAGTGGTTAGAGCATTTGGCAAACGGAATTGTAACGCATAGAGTACGGGTTCGAGTCTCCTCTGAGACGGTTACTGTTTAGGGACCTTGAGCAAGTCTTTCACAATTGCTTCATGTCGCAGATTCAGGTTTACTGACCTTGCGCCTGTAATAAATGCAATATGATGATGATGATGATGATGATGACGATGACGACGGAAGATGACGATTGATGACGATTGATGATGATTGATGACGAGTGATGATGGTGATAGTTAATAATAATAATAGTAATAATGATAATTATAATAGTAGTAATAATAATAGCAATAGTAAAAAAAATAATATTAATGACAGTGGCAATAATAGTATTAATAACAACAACAATAATAATAATTAGGTCTCAGATATACTTAAACCTATCTTAAAAAACAGTAAATAGTATGACTGTCATAATAATAATAATAATGATGATGATGATGATGATAATAAGTTTACAATTTTGGATGTTTGTTTTCTACATCAGAGATATTAGTGTGCCCCTGACAGCCACATTCACTGTCCACCACTTGCCATCTTTTGGCATGATCAAGGCCCACTCTGGGCCCAATGAACTTGGCTGTCTGCCCAGACTGGCTCTACTATCCTCATTGTTGAAGTGATGTATGGAGAGAGAGGTGCTACATATACTATTACTTTAAATTTTTGTGACAGAACCCTGCCATTTTGGATGCCAGCACAGACCGGGAGGTCATTCGCTCAACCCTTGAGAGACTTCAGGGAAAAATGGATGAATTACAGAAGCGAGCATTCACCTTCAAAAATTACCAGAAAAATCTGAAGGTGTGTCTGCAGTCGAGTTCAAAATTTCAAAATATTTCATTTATTCAACACTGTTTGCACAAGAAAGAAGCAGTTGGCTTTAGAACTAGCAACTCACTGGAATTGAGCATTTTCATCTTCCTGATGAGATTATTCTTGAAGTAGTGCTTTATAAATGTCAGATTACAATAACAGTTACAATTTTAGTAATCTACAAACAACCAAAGTATTTTCTAAGGATTATGGATCTGCTGTCAAGTGGGATAACATTCCTCTAATCTTGGGGCATTAAAACAATGAACCACTCAAAAATGCTTAATTTTTAATGCCTGAAAGTTTGCTTATTAAATACTACATATGGCAGAGGATGCATATGCAGTGAATGCTATGGAAACTGATTGATTAATGGATTAACCGACTGGTCAGTCCATCAGTTGACTTTACGCTGTCTCTGTTTGCAGATAGATGGTAGTTTTACTCTACAGGCCTGTGGAGTAAAACTGACCAAATTTACACTGTGTATATTCAAGTCTGGCTGGCTGACTTGAAGAATGGTCATTTACGTGTATATATGCATTTCCTTGGCATTATATTTAATAAAAATTTGTACCATGATCTGCATTGTGTGTACAGCGTAAATCCTGGAAAAGTAAGATAGTTTTGCAGATTAAGCTTGAGTTGAGATTAAGATTAAGAGGTAAAGTTTTAGAGGTTAAGATTATGAGGTTAGAGGTTAAGGCTAAGAGGTAGAGTTTTAGGTGAATGGGTGTTGATGCTTTAGGTTGTTGTAACGAAATATGAAGAGTTGGAGGAAGTGCATGCTGAGCTGAAGTTGAAACAATTGCTCTGGGACTCGATCGACCAGTGGGATGAATTACTGAAGCAGTGGAAAGATGTTTGTATACACTTCATTTCCTAGACTTTCTTCTCAAACACTTATGAGGCTTGATATGGCAATAAATAAATAATGATAGTTAACACTGTAACTGGTTTCCATTGTCTTCTAAGATATTTACTTCTCTTCCGTGGTTGTGGTATTTTTTAAATTGACCGTCATCTGTATCTATCATAATTTTACATAATCTTATTCTGTGTATGTCAGTGGGCTTTTCCATTTGGCAGCTTTTGTCCTTTTCACCCAATATTGCTTAATCTCCTCCTTCTCTTACAACTGCAACCTCCTTTATTGGAGCCCATAACCGTTTAATGAAATAATTCTGGCTTCTTCTTCCTCTCTTTGTCATCTAAATGGCAATTTATGGATCTTGTAGGCACGATTAGACTCTCTGGATCCAGATGAGCTGTCAGGAACCACACTGAAGTACTACAAGGCAGTGTACCAACTGGAGAAAGGACTTCCACCAAACGGAGTTGTTCCAAAGTTAAAGGAACGTGTAGAAAATATGAAAGAAAAGGTTAATAACTTAATATTTAAGTCCTGTCGACAGAGTGCTTGTTACTTTCATTTCAGTATGTACGCAGTGTTTCAGTAAAAGTTCTTGCTAAACCATCCGGTCTTGCTTGTTGAATTGCTCAGTTACAAGCTTACTTCAGGAATAGTTTGCAATTATTTTCTTTTTGTGTGTGTATTTGGATATTTATTATCATGCCTTCTAAGATATTCTCAGAGGTGCGTGATGGAAATCAGTAGAGTTTGAATTACCGTATTTTCCGGGTTATTATGCGCACTTGTGTATAATGCGCAATAGCATTATTTTGCCTGATTTTTACTTTGATCCACATATAATGCGCACCGCAGCATAGTGCGCAAGCACTATACCCAGGACATACATTTTGACTGCACCTAGCGCATTATCCTTCATCTAGAGTAGAAAAATCCCCTCATAGCGTGTCTTCTATTCCTATATTATCCGATCAGCAATTTATTTGAAACTAACAAAAATAATTTAAAAATCATCTCTTACGTCAAATTAATTTTAAATTTCTGTAAAGTTTTTTTTTAATTTTATAAAATTCCGTTAAATATATTACCGTAATTTTGGCATGGTTTTCACCCGTCCATGCTGTTTCTCCATGTAGAATGAAAGCGGAAATTAAGATGGCGGCTTAGGCTTGACGCTTGCAAGTGTTAGATCAATAATTTATGTAGCGCTTAATCACTTCTTGGGAAAAATGCAGATGAAGGAGACTGATTTAAAATATTAAAATGCCAAGATCTTTATAAGTTTATTGAATTATCCAGGCCAGCTTTTAGTAGGCGTAGGCGCATGCGCAGTATGTCAGTCAGTGAAATCAATTGGCTACACTGAGCGATAATCAGGTAAACATTGACGATATTTCTTTTGTTAAAAACCAAGCGCGTGATAAGAAAATTCAAAAATCCGAAAACACAAATAGCGGATTGTTATTGCGTGTTTTTAAATAATGGTATTATATGCAAACATTTTTAAAAATCATTATATATTGCGCACCTGGGTATTGTGCGCACCGTCATGAAACACTAAAAAAAACCGCGCGTTATACCCCGGAAAATACGGTATTTATATCACTGTTAAGTCATTTGTCGGGACTACTTTTTTACTCTGACCTTTGCATCACTTCATTTTGACCCCAAGCGTATTCATCCACATCACAGATTCAGATTTACTGACTCTGTATGTGTAAAAAGGGCTTTTTATAAGTAAATAAGTGAAATGTATATTGGTTTGTATGTAGCTTTTGGTTGTGCTGGAAAATGAGCAAGACTTTAAATGCTTTGTTACTCTTAAACTCCAAGTGGGTTAAATTGCTGAATAATTTCTTGACAGTGGTGTCTTGACTGTTTGGTAGTTGCCAATGATAAGTGACTTGAGAAATCCAGCACTGAAGCCGCGTCACATGGAAATGATTGAACAAGTTCTCGAGTTTCATTTCACGCCTGAGGAGCCAATGACTTTGGGTCGCTTGGAGAAGATTGATGCATTCAAACATGCTGAAGAAGTTCAAGAGATTTCCGGACAAGCTAGTTCTGAATCAAGCTTGGAAGCCATCCTTAAAAAGGTATGAGCTCACTGGCAGCTGTTGAAAGTGAATTGTCAATTGTCAAGAGACATTTAGCGGTTCTAAGGCAATTCGGAGATGGACAATTCGGCGCGGACAATTCGGCACGGACAATTCGGAGTGGACCTCTTGGTGCGGGAGAATGTTTTACTTGCGAACATAGAATTAACATTTTCATTTTAATGAAATTTAATCATGTTATACCAGGGGAATGTTTTTCTTGTGAACATAGAATTAACATTTTAATTTTAATAAAATTTAATCATGTTATACCAGGATAATGCCAAATGTTACAAAGTCCATCTTGCAACTATGCAATCTTATCACAATACTATGCTAACTAAAAATTGTCATGCACGAAATGTTTAAAAAGTTTTCTGAAAAACGTAATTCTATCTGTTTTGTTTAATCAAATAAGCTAATGTTGTGGCTGCATCCGTGGAAGTAATCAATGGATGTGAGGTTTCCATAATCTAGAACGACACTTCGCAACCGACGATCCAGATCCCGATATTTCTTCTTCCTCGGAGGAGGATCTTAACCTGCAATTAGATGCTCACTGTTCATTTGATTGATATTCTGTTCCTTTTGGAGTTTGACTACTAACCTCGGCAAAGTTGGGTGGGGAATAATTTACACCGAGTTGTCTGCGCCGAATTGTCCGCTTTTTTACTCCGAATTTTCTGTGCCGAATTGTCCTATTCCAAATTATCTGCGCCGAATTGTCCGCGCCGAATTGTCTGGCTCTGAATTGTCCGGTTACCCATTTAGCAGCATTTTACAAAGCAGAGGTGAACTCGCTGTTACCTGCTGTTGCTGGTTGATGTATGCTTGTCAGAACTTAGAGTCATGTACCGAAGATGCTGTCTCTTTATGAGTTGTTTAAATTTTTTTCCAAAATTCTTGACCTGTGTTTTCAGGGTCTAGTTGTTGCAGCACTTGAGAAATGCTGGAGACTTGCCATAACATGCAAATGCATTTTTACCAGGTGGAAGATGGCTGGAAGACAATGGAATTCCCAGTTTTGCAATACAAAGACTACAAGGATGTGTACATCCTTGGTGGAACGGATGACATCCAGGTCCTACTTGATGACAGCAACATCAACATAACGACTATTGCCAGTTCCAGGAATGTTGGTCCAATCAAACAGCGTGTTGAAGAATGGGTCAAACAGCTCGACCTGTTTGGCAAGACACTGGTAACGTAGAACTGTTGTTTGAAATGCTAAACTTAATGTTAGGGCCTGTTCCTAGGACCAGTTGTCTCGTTCTATTACTGTCTTCAGTGCTTTTATTATTTTCATAAAATTAACGCCATTGGAGGGATTGACCTGTTGTGAGACTGATGTTGCCATGTTTGCAATGACTCCATTCATCCTTGGACTCAGAGACCATACCTCTGAGAACTGATATATTTACCAAGGAAACTAGGGATTACTCTACCATTAAATCAGAACTAAACCTTGCCCAGTCCATAGGCACCTGTGAACTAGCTGGTTCTCCAAAATTAACGTCTATAGGCAGTTTCCTGTTTTAATACTTTACCTTACCTGATAATTTACCTGATAATAAGACACGATTATAATACTTTACCTTACCTGATAATATATGCCCAATTACCTTAATTTACCTGACCATTTGCAGTTGATTTTGTCATGTAATATAATGATTGCATGCTTTCAGGATGCTTGGCAGAACTGCCAACGTAGTTGGTTGTACCTTGAAAGTATATTTACGGCACCTGACATACAGCGCCAACTTCAGCAAGAATCAGCAAATTTTCAGATTGTTGACAAATCCTACAAAGAGATCATGAGGAAGGTTAACAAGGTGCCACTTGCCATGAGAGCTGGCACCCAGCCAGGTCTGATTTTTTATTTTACTGTAGTATTTAGAGTTTATATTTGCATTTAATTTAGCTATGCGAGATGATTTCTGGGATTCATTTTATGCAACTATTCATATAAATATGTGGGTGACTGGATGATAGGTGGATATGCTTGGTTGTGAGCTGTTGAAACACAGAGAACTAGAAGTTACTTTTAGGAAACTAGAGTCTATATGGACATGATGAGTTGCTTGGCTGACATTTTTACCAGCTGGGTGCTTGCTTGTGCAGGATTTGAAATCTGAGCTGATAGTGATTGTGAGAGCTTATGTGTGACTATTTATGAAAAGTTTTTGTGAGAATGGTGGTGTCCACCTGGTGATTTGAACTGTCTGGACTTTGAGTAGCAGCTGGCTTTAATGCTTACCTATATTTGGGCAATTTCTGTGACTGAATAGCTTTTGATGTACACTGAAAGAAATTGCAGTTGTTTCAGATTTATATTTTGCCACCCATATGATTATGGAACATCGTTTTACATAAGCAGCATCTTTTACCTGTTTAGCTGAAACTTAACTTGACTGGAGCAAGGGGAATGCTGGCCAACTGAGCCAATTTGTGATATACTGTAACCCCCAGGAAACACTGTCTTTCAGAGCCATGTCAGTTATACTATAATGAGGTTGCATTTTGATGATGTCATGGTTGAGAGTTGATACAAATATGGGATCCACGTTGCTGATCATGTGATGTCAAAAGTCATGTTGCTGTGGTGATTTGCTGTGTGGATGTTTGAACTGATTGTTTTCTAGAAGTATAGATTTTGAGATGAAAGATGTTGATTTCGTTGGCTGTAGGTTTGCTTGAAGCCTTCCAGAATAATAATGCTCTCTTGGATCTGGTCATGAAATGCCTAGAAGGATATCTTGAAAGCAAGAGAGTGTTATTTCCAAGGTAAATAAGTGTAAAGTATCATTTGAAGTATCATGCACTTCATGTAAAGTATCTTAAATAGATGTAGTACCTGACTCAGATTAATAAAATTTTGATTAGTTATTAGATGAAGATTGTCTTACTGGTAAAGAGCAAGCAGCGTTACTCAGGAGTTCAAATTCTAGCTGCAGCAGACATTGTGATGAAGGATCTCTCCCGATTAATTCGTTGAAAAATAAGCAGCTGAGGCCATGCGCTCACTATATAGAAAAAAGTGTACATTAACGCTTACCTTCAGAATTGTCCTTTGATGGCAGTTGTTGAAATTAGCTTTTTAAGAATGAGTGATTACCTTATCTCATGTTAGAATAGTAGGAGAGCAGCCAGCCTTGAGAGTCAGCATTGGGTATAAAGTTAGTGACTTTACTTTTTTTGCATCATCATATAAAGGTGGGTGTAGGCAATTTAATCACCACATGCATTGCCTACTTTCTTCTGAGGTCTGTCAGTGGCTTTAATGAACCTGGTCTTGGAGATTGAGCTGTCATGCATGAACTTTTTGATAGTGGCTCTGCCCCTGGCAATCTCAGCTATGAAATGCATTGTACAGCTGAGTTTGCTAGGGGGAAAGTAGAACATTTAAAGTTATTTGCACATAATAAAACGATTAACTTACCTTTTCTTTCACAACGATAAGCTTGTCAAAATGCTGCTTCATCATTTTCTGTTGCCCATAGATTCTACTTTCTGTCGAATGACGAGTTGCTTGAGATCCTGTCCCAGACGAGGAATCCTCAGGCAGTCCAGCCACATCTTCGAAAGTGTTTTGATGCAATCGCCAAGCTGGAGTTCGGAACTCAGAATGTTGAGATCGTTGACAGAGATGGTAACTTATCTGTTTCACTAAATCAATGAAACCATACAGTTTTATGTATTTGAATCATCTAATATTTAAGATCTGTGTAGAATTATTGCAAATGAAGATCGGAAAATGGGTAATAGTCCTGCAGCAGACTACAGTCGTGAAATGGGTTACAGCTGTGCACAACACTCACCAACTCCAATGTTCTGTATAAACTTTTGTGTCTTGCTCAGGCTGGTTTTAGAGTGTCTTTGTGTAGATATCTGACAGAGGTGCTATATAAATTATGTATTATGTTACCTTACTTTGGCTAAAGACAGAAGTTTTTCATGTGTTGGTAATCAGCCATCTATTGCCTTCGTCCCTTTAACCTGTGTGCTCTTACCTTTTTCATGATGTGGCATAATTGGCTTCCAGGTGAAAAGAAAGAAGAAATTCAGTTCACTGGTGATATCTTGGCCATGCTGTCTCCAGAGGGAGAGAAAGTTACATTTCCCAAGGTTTGTGGCATCTGTTACCTCCTACAAAACATGACCACTGGTCCAGTCACCGCTGCTGCCACCACCACCACCACCACCACCATCAACAACAACAACAACAACAACAATCCCCTTAAAGCGTACACTCACACATAAATGCATACATACATACATATATTGGAGATTGTACATATATGTACATTGTACATACATACATATATACATACATGCATACACACATGCACACATACATATAAATATACATTATACATACATAAATATACACAATTTTGTGTTGTTTTTGAAGCACTGATAATTTCATTGTGGCTTGCCTTTGCAGGGTCTTAAAACAAGGCCAAACGTTGAGGAATGGCTTGGCAGGGTGGAGAAGTTCATGTTTGAAACTCTTCAGAAGCTCCTGAAAGTGGCTGTGATCGACTACGAGAAGAAACCGCGCGAGGAGTGGGTGCTTGGCCATGCTTCTCAGGTTGCCATTCTTTACTTGATTCTAGCCAAGTGGTTGTAAGCATGTTTACTATAATTAACAGGTGGAATGTGTCTATTATCATTTTTGTGTATTTAATGTAATGTAACAGTTGTGTATACTGTCTGAGCATAAGTGCTGGAAAATGTGCTTGATCTGAACGTGAGTTATGAATGTCCAAGTTAAATTATTGTGAAGTAAGACTGAAGTGGCCACTCCACTTTAAGCTAGCCAGGAGTGCCTATGAGAGGCAGTGTAGCTATGACTGAGGAATGTGCGTGCTGCTAAAGCGTTACAAAACTTGACTGATGTGATTTCATCACTATGAAGGATGATGTTCTTTTCACAAATCTTATTGAGCAAATTTCTTAAATAACGTTATCCATCGTTTAATAAAATGTGCATATTCTTATAATTAAATAAATTAATCAGCTATTTAACAACTTAGCATTAATTGTCTTATATACAAATGGCTGATAGGCTGGTTTGTTGATCGACTAATTTTAGATCATTCTGACAGTGGCACAGATGATGTGGTGCAAAGATATTCATGAAATTCTGGACAGCAGTGGTGACAGACTTTTCGGAGTAAAGGCATACGAAACGAAATGTTTCCAGGATCTGAACAAACTGGCCGCCATTGTCCGCGGAAAACTCGGAAAGTTGTCACGTGCGGTTCTGTGTGCACTAATTACACTTGATGTTCACTCGCGAGACATCGTCACGGAAATGGTGAAGAACCGAGTGACGAGTACGGAGAGTTTTGACTGGCAGAAGCAGCTGCGATATTACATGGAGTCTGACCGATGCTTTGTTCTTATGTCCAATTCCAAGTATGCCTATGGCTATGAGTATCTGGGCGCGTCACCCCGGCTCGTCATAACACCACTTACTGTAAGTTGGCTTCCAGATGATGTGTGTTTGGCCATAGAGCTATTTTTAGATGCATTTGTCCTTGACTCCTAGGACTTGACCTTTGAACTAATCTGTGACTAAGCCTAAGGAAACAGTGAATATAATACTTTTTTATGACAGTGGCATTAAAGAATTTCAGACAAATACACTAGGCCAAACTGGACACCTTGAGACCTTGAGGTATCTTGTCTTAACCTAATTGATTTGGCCAAAATTTCAAAGGCTGGTGCTTGAACTGTGGTCCTTGACCTTGGCATTTGTGTATGCAGTAGAAAATTTCTAAAGCACCATCTAAGAACCTCTTAAAGGCACTCCAAGACACAGTCTAAGGCTTGAAGGATGTGTTGGCTGAAGTTGTAAATGTCATATCAGCTTAGAACTGGTCTCAATCTGTGGTTCCAATTGCATATTGACATTGCCTTGCTGTGGTTCCAGTTGCATATTGTCTTTGTCTTGCTGTGGTTCCAGTTGCATATTGGCATTGTCTTGTGGCTTAGGATCGATGTTACCTGTGTCTAATGGGTGCACTCCAGCTGGATTTAGGTGGAGCACCTGCTGGACCGGCAGGCACTGGAAAAACTGAAAGTGTTAAGGATCTTGCAAAGTCAGTTGCTAAGCAATGTGTCGTCTTCAACTGTTCTGAAGGTTTAGACTACAAGGTAAGGAATCATTTTTTAAAATGTATGTTGATAGTATTAACTTAGACTATATAAGGTTGGATGTTATTTTCTTTATTCGTGATGAGGTACTGATGAAGGCAGTTATGATGATGGAGAAGTGAAACTGAGATATTGAAGTCGTTTCTATAGCCACAATGTCTGTCACTTGCTGTCAGATGGTACGTGAAATGTGGATTGTAAATGTGCAAATCCATGTGGATATTGGTCCTGTTGCTGAATTGCTAATTACAGTTCTGGCTTTCATTCTAAAAATGTTGAAGTTGTATAAAGAAATCTCTACGTCTTGTGAAATACTTTTGTAGCACTACTTTAAATGCCCAAGAGCTGACTTTTACAAATTTCCCCATCTGTGTCGTACCACTTGACCTATCTTCCCTAGGTTGCCTCTCTTTCAGGGGACTGACTTTCTGGATGTGCAGCTGACAGCGACTTGACTTTGGTGCACCATCGGTTGATGCTTTGTGTTTTAGATGCTGGCGTTATAGAAGTTGCCAGTTACAAATTTATACATTTACAAATCCCTCATTCCCATTGTGTTATTGCTGCATCCAGTCCAATTCTTGCCTTTATTCTAAAACTTTTCAACTTCTAGAACTTTTGAAGTTCTGTGAGTAAATCTCTTGGTATCTTCTTATATCTCTAGATATCTCTTGATGTCTTATATCCACATATGCATCTTCCTACCGGCATCTCCATCGACAGCTACAGCTAGCAATGATGGTGATGATGATGATGGAGAATACAGTAGTACTAGCAAAGGATGACAAAGGGCATGATGGTAGTGGTGATCTGATGGTGAAGATGAAGAAGACGATGATGAAGGTGATGATGATGACGCCGATGACGATAATGATGATGAGGATGACAAGGACGATGATAATGATGATGAGGAGGATGACTATAAGGAGGACGAGGACAACAATGACGACAATGATGAGAAAAGTAGAAGTGTCACATTTTTAGTAAAATATGGCCACCTTTTGGGTGGATGCCCTGGCTGCCTAGTCATGATTACCAGTGATTGATGATGATGGTTGATAATAACTGATGATGTCCCAGTTTCTCTTAACATCTGCATTGGAGCATAGTTTAAGTTACTGTTTGCACATTTGTGTGCTTTATGTGTTATACAGATGATGGGTAGATTCTTTTCGGGTCTAGCGCAGTCTGGCGGCTGGTGCTGCTTTGACGAGTTCAACCGAATTGATATCGAAGTCTTGTCCGTCATTGCTCAGCAGCTTATCACAATTCGCAACGCTAAAGCAGCAAAGGTCAATTGTCACATCATGAACTCTGAAGAAGCCTTTTCCTATTTAACTCATAAATGTGTTCAGAGTGCTTTCTTCTGAGAAGCAAATGTAAATGTTGTATTTACAACTACAATAACCATCTTCTGCACTGTTTTGTTATTGTAATTTAATGAAGAATTATGTAGAATTTTATACGATGCATTTTGTGTAGCCTCTTCAGAGACACTTTTTGGTGATGTTGGTTGTCTGTATTTTGGTGTTTTTATTACAGATAAATTGTTATTCATTGTCAATTTATTCAATAAAATTACTGATAATTCTTGAAGTGCTAAATTATTTGATTGGAAGACAAGGTGAGGCTTTTTGCTTGTTATATTGTCTTCTTTGATGTTTAAAGTTTCATGTTTGTTTGCTTTTATAGCTGTCGCGTTTCATGTTCGAGGGACGGGAGATTGGCCTTGTCAGCACATGTGCGCCCTTCATCACAATGAATCCAGGCTATGCAGGACGAACTGAACTCCCTGACAACCTCAAGGCTCTGTTCAGGCCATTTGCAATGATGGTCCCTGACTACAGTATGTCCCAGTCACTTTCGTTTTGGCTATTAATATCCTTCCTGAAGAAAACATTTGTTTGATGTTTGTTTATTACATAGGCTAATGCTGATAATATTTGGTGATTTGATGTAAGGATGTAAAGATAAGATAAGGTAAGACAAGGCCTAGTGAGGTAAGTTAAGCATAAGTAATGTATAGTATGGTAAGGCAAGATTAGGTAAGGCAAGGCAATGCAAGGTAAGGTAAGGCAAGGTGAGGTTCAGTAAGTCATTGTTGTCAATTCACAAAAACTGCTGAGGCTTTGGCACCAAAGGAATGCTTTCAATACAGAAGCGGCCAAAAACGGAGAAGTTAAGAAAGAAAAAAATGGCCATTTCACTTACATCAATGTAAAGTTTCTAGGCTAAGGTACTGGAGCAAAGTGTTATGAGCTGATGTCTTTCCTACATCCATTGGTTATACTGTCACTATTCCGACAGCATATCAGACATCTAGTCTTGCCGCTTTCCTTAGACCTTAGTCCCTCCACATGCTGACGCACATTGGGCGATACAGGTTCTCCATCCTTCTCTGTCCTGAGCAGCTCTGGCAGCCTCCTCCCACGTCAGTCCTCCATCTGTGAGGTCTTTTGTGATCGTGTTCTTCCAGCTCTTTTTTGGTCTTCCTCTCTTCCTTTTCCACCCGCCTGGGGCCCAGTCCATTGCCTGCTTCGGGATTCTGTCCTCATCCATGCGGTGCAGGTGTCCCAACCATCGCAGTCTTGCTCTCTTCATCATCTCCTCAATTCTCTCCATTCCCGCTCTTCTCCTGATCTCCTCATTCCTCACCATGTCTCTCCACGTGACTCCCAAGATCTTTCGTTGCCAGCGGTGATGTGCTGCCTCCATTCTCTTCAGGTTTGCAACTGTCATCGGCCAAGTCTCGGAGCTGTATAGCAGGGTAGATAGGACTATGGCCTTGTATAGTCTTATTTTGATGTGTAGGCTTAGTCCCTTGTTTCTCCATATGTTACTAAGTTTTCCAAATACCGCGCTGGCCTTTCCTAGCCTGCATCTGACCTCCTTGTCGCAGCTACCATCCCTTGTGATGACGCTTCCCAGGTAACCGAAGTCTTCGACCTTGTCAATCGGCTCTCCTCCAGCCCTTATCTCCTGTGTCGCTTCCCAGTGCCCGACTCTCATGAATTTTGATTTAGCGGCGTTTATCCTTAGTCCAGCATTTCCGGCCTCTGTCTCCACTCTCCTGGTGAGCTCGATCATCCCATTCCATGTATTGTCAAGGAGTGCGATGTCATCTGCAAAGTCTAGGTCGGCCAGCCTCTTGTCATCTCTCCACTCCAATCCATAGATCTCTTCCCTCGTGCTTCTTCTCATCACCCAGTCCATAACCAACAGGAACAGCAGCAGTGACAGTACACACCTCTGGCGCACCCCGGTGACAATATGGAACCAGTCCCCCAGTTTCCCATTTGACCTTACTGTGCATCTGCTTTCTTGGTACATGTTTTTTATTACGTCGATGATTTTTTCTGGTATGCCATAGTGTCTGAGTATACTCCATACTGTTGGCCTGTGCACACTGTCGAAGGCCTTCCTGAAGTCTATGAAGTTGACAAGCATCCTGGTATTTCCCGCCACACACCTTTCGATGATTTGTCGTAGCGCAAAAATTTGGTCACAACATGATCTATTCTTTCTAAATCCTCCCTGCTGTTGTCTCAGCATGTTGTCAACTGCTTCCTGAACCCTGTTTAGTATTATTGTTGCCATCACCTTTCCAGGTACCGAGAGTAATGTTATCCCCCTCCAGTTATTACAATCTCTGGCATCACCCTTTTTGGGAATAGGTATAATTATTCCATCTCGCCAGTCTCGTGGTACCTCTTCTGTGTTCCATACCATGTTGCACAGCCTTGTGATCCTGGTGACCATCTCCCTTCCTCCATTCTTTAGTAACTCCGCCTGTATGCCATCTATGTCTGCAGATTTTCCATTTCTTAGCCTGTTTATTACTCTTTCAACTTCACCTTCCGTGATCTCTCCTAAATCGGCATCTATTGTTTGCAGGGGCGCGTCTAGGCTGAAGTCGTGTACTGTTTCTGGTTCTTGGCAGTTGAGCACAGCGCTGAAGTGTTCCTTGCCGCTTTACTGCTGTATTATTATTTCTGCATTTATTAAGCGCCACTATCTAATGATTAAACATCAGTCGATGGTGCTGAGGAGTTGTGAGTGATGGACTTGCTCCAGGTTGTACACAGTAACCGTCTCAGAGGAGGCTCGAACCCGTACTCTCTGCGTTATAGGCCCAGCGCTCTAACCCTCGGCTACCGTGCCCCTATGAAGATATCTAAAAAGAATCTTTTTAATTTCTTGCTGCTTCTAAAAATAATCTCTTTCATTCACAATTCAGGGCTGATTGCTGAGGTGATATTGTACTCGGAGGGATTTGAGTCGTCAAAGAACCTTGCTCAGAAGATGACTCAAATGTACAAACTCTGTTCGGAGCAGCTGTCTCAACAAGATCACTATGACTTTGGAATGAGGGCTCTCAAGTCAGTCCTTGTTATGGCAGGAGCACTGAAACGTCAGAGCCCTGACAAAGATGAAGACGTCGTTCTTATAAGAGCACTTCGAGATTCCAATCTACCAAAATTCCTTAAAGATGATGCGGTTCTTTTCCAAGTGAGAATTTCTAGTTATTCTTGTGAAATTGTTTTCCAGAAAGTAGGGTTGGTGCTGTTTCATGATATTTTTGGAACTCTTTTACTGACATTGCTGTTGTGTATCAATAAATGTGCTGTTTCTTTTTAGTGATATTCATGACTGAATGTGAGATTATCTTAAATTTCAGTATTAACTATATGTAGTAAAATGTATCTGAACTTCTTATTGCTCTGATATGCACTCTAATTTTTATCAGGCCTTTTTATTGCCATCTCGTTTCTAGCATTTTCTGATTTTAGAGCACTTGTAGAATTGTTCCTCCATTTTGAAATTTCTGAAATTCTAGCTATTATTTGCCTGTTTTCTTCTCGGTTTTAGGATTTGTTCCTTATTGTTGAAATTTCTGACAATCTGTTTTTCTGGTTTTAGGCTGTTCTGCAGGACATGTTCCCTGGTGTTGAAATTCCTGAGCATGACTATGGACGTCTGCAGGAGGAGATTGAGCAGGTGTCACTGGGCCATGGTTTACAGGTTGTGCCAACACAGGTCAAGAAGGTTATACAGCTGTACGAAACACTGCTTGTGAGACATGGTGTCATGTTAGTTGGTCCAACAGGAGGTGGAAAGACAACAATCTACAGGGTATGATGGAGTTATTCACCTGCATGGAACCAATCGTTTCCGATTTTTTCTCTAAATTTACAGGGTTGCTGTTTAGTGTGTCTGGTTTTTTATTATTCCATTGACCTTTGAAAAAAATTATAAAACTCGAAATATTACTTATTACTTATCCATCTGGTCTTCAGCATATTGATCAGCATATTGATTTGGATTTCTTTGTGTAGGTACAGATCGGTTAGTAACATAAAGGTTGTTTGCATGCCCGAATTACTTCTACTCTTACTAAAATAGAAAATGATTTAATGCATGTTGAATGCAGATATGTGTGGTTGGGAAATGTCTCAAGGGCAGTCATATTACGTGGTTTGCAAATATGGGCCTTTCAGTTTTGAGGTCCTCCTTCAGGAAGAGCCTTCTTCTAAAATTGTATCTTGTTCAGACCATTGATGCCATGTGAACATCATTTGAACATTGCAAACTTGTTCTGTTTTCTAGAACTGGGCTGAGAGTAATCGCAGCCCTAATCGTAAGTTCGAGATTTCTACAGCACCCAATAAAAGCTAAGTTGTGGTAACCAACTTATTCACAGGTGCTCAGTCAAAACAAAATCCATAGGCTGGAAGGGTTTGGTTCCCGGTGAAGACCCAATACTCAGGCAGGGAGACAGTCAGACGGCTATGGTGGATGGTGTTTGGAATTGAACCGGAAAGTGAGATAAGGAGAAGAGGAAGAATTGGGATAGGATTTGTGGAAGAGGAGCGTTTTCAGTTTTGAGTGAAGGACCTGTGCAGAGATTGCAAGGAATGAAGTGTTGGTGAGTCCATATGATGGGTCAGATAATTGTCGTAATTCTGGTGGAGTTTATGCAGAGGTGAAAATGCAGGAGATGAGAGATGCAGAGGTGAGCAGTTTTTGAGAGACTTCATTCGGATGTGTCCAGATTTTCTTATTTTCTTGTTCAGCTTCTGGCAGACACTTGTCGAAACCTACATGCAGCCTTCTTCGTTGATCCATTTTATCAGCCGGTCTATACTTACGTTCTCAACCCAAAGTCAATTACCATGGGAGAACTGTATGGTGAAGTGAACAAACTCACCTTGGAATGGAGGGACGGTCTTATGGGACTAACAATCAGACGTGCAGTACAGGTATGTAATGTTTATTTCTATACCTGGTAGTGACTTTACAAGCCTCTCAGAGGAGCTGAAACATGGTTGTCTGACAGATCTAAGAAGGTGTGACTTAAAGCATATTGTATTGATATCTTAAAAACGTTCTTTGCTATGCATATTTACGTATACATAATTTCGTAATGTGATACTGGCTTGGAGAGCCCAGGACAGTGTGGCATAGTGTCATTTCATAAACACGACAATGATCAGAGGAGGACACCACTAGAAGAAATTAAGTTTTCTTAATACTGGTGTTAAAGCTTGAAGGGAGAGCAGAGTACCCTAATTAAGTGAAGGATGTTAAGCTTGGGCAAGTTGTGAAGCCTTTTGTTTGTCACTAAACAAGTTCTAGTGCCAGACAGGATGTCTTGCAATTCTTCAGCCTCTTGTCCAGGACTTCTTATGCATACCTTGTTGGTTCAGTAATCGTGATTGTAATCGTAATTCCGAGATTTCTACAGTACCCAACGAAAGCCGCGCTGCGGGGACCAGCTTATTCACGGGCGCTCAGTCAAAACAGAATCGATAGGCAAAAGGGTTTGGTTTCAGGTCAAGATCCAAAAGTCAGACGGAGAGACAGCGTGGCAGCCACGGAGGTGGTGTTTGGGGTTGGAGAGGGGAGAGAGATAAGAGGAAGAAGGGGTGCCCAAGAGAAGAAAGCAAGCACCTTCCTTGTATCCCACATGGATTATGGAAGACTGATTTACTTTGTGCTATCTTAATATTTTCATATTTCTTGATTTTAGCAGTTTAATAATTTTATTCTATACTAATACTTTTATAATTTTACTTTATTTTGATATTTCTATGCTGCTGCTTGTATTGTGGCCTGGTTGTAGGACACGACGGAGGCCCATCAATGGGTCATTTGTGATGGACCGGTCGATTCTCTGTGGATTGAAAATATGAACACAGTCCTTGATGACAACAAAATGCTCTGCCTCGCTAACAGTGAGCGGATCAAGTTCACACCCTACATCCACATGTTGTTCGAGGTTCAGGATTTGGCCGTCGCTTCACCTGCCACTGTCAGTCGGTCAGTTAACCTTCGGTTTTACGTATGAAAACTCTGTTTTCTTGTTGATTTCAGTTTGCACTTGCTCTTTTGGTGTACTTCAGTGTAAAAACTGTTGCACTGTTTAGTCTTACAACTGAGTTTATTGAACTGTTTTCTGGCTTGAACTTTTATTTGTCGATATTGGGTTTAGTTTAGGTTTTACATGTGTGTGATTGTTATTGTAATTGTAATTACAATGTTAAAAATTATATATCCTACCTGTTTTTTAAATTATGTCAGGACTTTTAATGAATTTTACTGTAACTCTTTTTCCAGGCAAGAAAAACATAGCTGTGGTTGGTTCCCTGGCCACCCTTTTGAATCAGGTGGTAGATTTTGAACCGAACCAGAAACTGATTAAGTCTTTGCCTTAAAGATTTTGGGGTATTTGAATTTTTACAAGTTTTTCCTGCATATCTGTACTAGTGTTTTTTCAGTAAAATTAAAGTTGTGTTGTCTTTGATGCCTTCTTTATTGCTGTTTTTGAAAGTTGTGGAATGGTTTATGTGGATCCGGAGGATTTAAAGTGGATGCCTTATGTGAAGACGTGGTTGAGCAAGTTTGAGGGCAGGCTGCCTGAGGAGACAAAAGAGTACTTACTTGGACTTTTCACAAAACATGTTGAAGCTGGACTTCGATTTGTCAGCAAGAAGTGTATACAGACAATGAAACAGGTCAGTTGGTATGTGGGGTTGTTTTAACTGAATGTGTTGGTCACAGTTGAGTGTTATCTTGTTGATACATGGTTCTCACTGAAATTGATGGAAGCAGCTACTTCATTCTCAATTTTGAGGTCAACTTGGTTTCGGTTGCTTCATTATTGATAAGGGCAAAAGTAATGCGCATAAAGTTATGAATAAAAATACTAAGATTGAATGTTTCCACTGACTAATATTCCATGACTTTGTGACTTAGTGTAAATCTGGTCATTGCAAGATTTTCCTTTTTATTAATCCAGAGAGGGATGAATTAAGTTTTGATCTGACGCATACAATATTTTATCCTTCAGTGGGGAGAGAGTGTCAGGTATAGAGGAGAGAGGACTACTTTGACAGTTGAGCTTAAATATATAACAAGCTACTGAGTGCCTTGAAGGAAAGAGAGAGAGCAAGAAAAAGAGAGAGAGACACAGACAGACAGACAGAGAGAATGAGAGAGAGAGAATGAGAGTGTTGGTCAGTTCAACTCCAGAGTTGAAACAACTCAATAGGTGTGCTGTACAGAATGTATACCTTATAGGCCTATTGATCATCAAGTTTTTTGTCAAGAGGTCGGAGAGGGTCTTTGGATCTTAGAGACATGGGCTCTCATTGTATTTTATGTGATCACCATTGAAATTGTGGGTGCAGATGACAAAATATGTCTTTGAAATTTCATTTTACCACCCTTTTTGCTGCCCCTTGGACATTGCCACCAGGGGCGGCTGCACCTCTGCTAGATACCCTACTACTGCCCGTTACCTGTAATGCAATATTTTAAGTCAACCATGATCTGCTGTTTAGGAAAACTCTTGGTGGATGATATGAATGAGAAATGGAGTCAAAGTGGTTTTAAGATTGGATTAGATTAGATCACTTTATAGGATGATAAACTCTTTGTTTTTACCCCTTACTACACCAAAGTGCACACATATATATATATATATATATATATTTTAAGTAATGTGTACTTGCTCTGTGCACATATACTCATGTTGGTATTAGTAATATGTCACACTTGGTAAGTTGAGATTCTTGTCTTTGTGGATGTAGATTGACCTGCCCTTACTCTGTGTATGCGTCTGTATTTCAGGTTGACATTAGTAAGGCTGAAACACTGTGTAAGTTGTTTGAGAGTCTTGTCTTTGTGGACGACGTTGACCTGAAACAGGAAGTGAGTCGACTTCATCCGCTGCTTGCTACCATCTTCGCCTTCTGCTATCTGTGGTCGGTCGGTGGAAATGTTGCCGAGAACAACTGGGACATTTTTGACACGTTTGCTCGTCAGCAGTTTGAAGACACTGGAGAAGCAAAGGTTAGAGCCATTGATGTAAAATATTTGTTGAGTGGTTTTATGGTTGTAGGATTATTATTATTACTATTATTATTATTACCATTACTATTACTGTTATTACTATTATTATTATTACTATTACTATTATTTTCAGACAACTTGTATGGTGCCATAAAGCAAATATTCAAGATGTAACATGATTAAGAAGGCTTCAGTGGTTAGTCAGTTAGAAGCAACTTTCCAGTAATGATGACTCAAGGACACCTTACGAACAAAAGAGGAGTCAGGAAAAATCAGACTATTCCGGTCAGTCTGTCTGTATGACTTATGGATCAGCAGTGTTAGTAAGGCATATGTCCTGTGTAGGCCTCATGCAAAAGCATGCAACAGATCCTAGAATCAGAGTGTTGCACCAATGGATATTTTGTTCTGACAGCCTGAAATAAATCTGCAGTTATGTGTGGGGCACAGTAGCCAATTGGATAGAGCACTCAGCTTGTAACGCCGAGAGTATGAGTTCGAGCTTCTCCTTAGATGGTTACTGTGTAGGGACCTTGAGCAGGTCCTTCACTCACAGATTGCTTCACACCTCAAATTCAGATTTACTGACCTTGCATGCGTACTAAGTGCAATAATAATAATAATAATAATAATAAATGGATTATGATTTTGATTACGATTTCACTTGAAGCAAACATCAGTTGATGCCTTGGGCATTATGATTATGATATGCTTGTCGCTGTTACTTGGAACTTTCATCCTCATATCTCAGCTCATTGCTTTGCTGTTGCTGATATTTTACAGTTTTCACATGCTTTCATCCTAAATTCTTTTCTGATTTTTCTGGTTATCTGAACATTGCGCTTCACTACTGACGGAGATATTCAGATGTTGCGCTTCCACATATCAACAAGCTTATTGTGTCATGTATTGGATCATTTTTGGATCAGTCTTCTGCTGCACTTACATTTGACTCTGTTCATTCAAACTTTATTCAGACTGCCTCAAAACACACTTGTTTAGGCTAGTTAGAAAACAAGTGTGCAGCAATTTTTTGAGGTACTTAAATGTGCTATGTTAAGTTTTCTGATGTGTAGATACATGCAAACATACTTACAAACATGCTTGCTTATGAAGTTTTTGTTCTTAATGACTTTAACTTCATTAGGCTAGCGTAGAGCGTACACCTAGGTTCTCTTGAAGTGACACTATATAAATTTTGCATTCGAATTACGATTACATTGTATAAATTTTGCATTAGAATTACAATTACATTGTTTGTTTTTGTAGCTACCGCTTTCTGGAGATCTGTGGAGCTGTTTCGTTGACTTTGAACTGCGCCGCATGGAATCTTGGGAAAAGGTGGTTCCACAGTTTAAGTATCAGCCAGAGACGCCATTCTTTGAGATGCTGGTTCCGACTGTTGATACAGTTCGATTTGGTTACCTGATGGGCAAACTGCTTCAAGTCAAGCATTCTGTTCTTTTCACAGGAAATACTGGAGTTGGCAAGGTAAGACTGGCATTATTAATCTGATTACTTTCTGCATTTACATAGTAGCAATATTTGTTTCTGATTGTGTTTACAGGGGGTGCATCATCATCTTCATCATCATAATTATCGTCGCCATCATGCATTTACAAAGAATGATTGCTTACTGCTATATCATCTTCTTGTTCTTGTTCCTGTTGTTATTCTTTTTCTTGTTCTTCATCATCATCATCATCATCATCAATTCCGATACAGGCATTTGGCAGCAATGGCTGGAAATCAATTTATTATTAACTATTTATTAATCTATTGTATGTATATATGGGTACATGCATAGTTAGGCACTTTTATAGCATCTTTTAGGAAATCTCTCAGAAGCTTATGTTGTCATGCAAAATAGAAACTGGTTTTGGTTATGGATGTAAAGTGTTTACTGATTTTAATGAAGGCCCTAATTGCTTCAGCATGCAAGGATTTCCTTAGTATGTGCTGTCCATTTTGCATCTAGCATACATCATTTTCACTTATTTTGAGGACTTAGCTGGAGAAGAAATTTTATTATATATTCCTTCCATGGATTTATTACAGCTACAGTATCATCTTATTTTCTACCACCATAGTCTTGATTTATGTTTGAGTAACGGTCTTAGATTTTTCTTTGATTGATATTTGCTTGGTTTTCAGTCGGTGATTGCACGAGCGGCGCTGCTTGGCCTTGCTGAGAAGAACAACTATGTTCCTGCTTTCATTAACTTCTCGGCACAGACGAGCAGTTCAAGAACGCAAGAAATGATCGAGGCTAAGATGGAGAAAAAACGCAAAAACATTCTTGGTATGTTATTGTTATTTATGCACGTTACTACTGCATTGTGTTTCATTGTAAAAGGACAGCTTTCATTTAAATAACAATTAATTAACAAATAAAATGCTTTCAGTTAATTAACAGAATAGTGGATTAGACTCTTATTTTTGTTCATAATGATAGTCAAATTAATGAATATTTATGTGTGTATCTGGACACGTACTGTAGTTACTTCAGCATTTTGTGACCCTTCTGTGTAAGAGGATGGCATTATCAAATCTTGAGCATGACTGCATTTCAGATATCTCTCTTGGGGCTAGCATGATCCATACACAGGGACCTAAAATGGTGTGGCCCTCATACTGAGAGGCAGCGCTGGTGAAAGGTCTCGCTCAATGATTTCTTTGAAACATGAGCAGGATCAAGGCTATATGGTCACCACAGAAAAAACATGCATGTGCATAGTATCTTTTCAAACATCTTAGATTTTTTTTGTATAATCTTTATTTTTGTTTGTTCAGTTAATATTGGTATTGCTGCTTTTAAATCTCTCTTTAATATCGCAGTCATTATTACAGTCTGTTGATTGTGTCTTAAAACATGGATGGACCGAATGACTTAAGTAGTTGAACTGACCTGATTTATTTCTTTGTGACTGTTGCTTTAGGTGCCCCAGCAGGAAAACGTGTCATTATCTTTGTTGATGATCTTAACATGCCTAAGCTGGATACCTATGGCTCTCAGCCTCCGATTGAACTCCTGAGACAGTTCATGGACTTTGGAGGGTTGTATGATCGTGAAAAGCTCTTCTGGAAGGAATTTCATGTATGTTGAACTTTTTGTCATGCTCACTTTGAGCACTTCTTCACTTATTTAAAGTGTACTGGTTAATTTAATTTGTAACCATCTGTAATCTTTTTTAGAGCACTAGCCCTTTTGCCCCATCGAAGGAATAAATCTATGTTCCTGGGCTACCCCAGGAAAACAGGGTTTATAGATGTTTGTGAAATGACCATCAACCACTAAGCATATGAGACATAAAACTTTATTTACATGCAGAGAAATTCTTCCCTAACATTCTAACGCTAAAACTGTACTTTGGAATGGTAGTCCATCCAGCAACTGCTGCCCTTCCGTGTGCACAAGTAAGCATTACAGGTTGTACAATGAAAAACAGTTTTGTCTTCTTTTATGGAGTGTCTTTGGCTGGTGCACCAGAATATGCACTCAGTTTTCTTTTGACCTTTTCTCTGCAACAAGACAGGTAATAGTAATCTTAATCAGAAACTCGAGATTTCTACAGTGCCCAGTGAAAGCTAAGTCGCGGGAACCAGCTTATTTACGGGCACTTAGTCAAAACAAAATCGATAGGCAAGAAGAGTTTGGTTCCAGGTCAAGATCCAAGAGTCAGGCAGGCAGTCGGAAGGTTACAGTGGGTGGTGTTTGGAATTGGATCTGCTTTGGGTAATATGAGAGAAAGTTATTAGATTAGATTAGATTGTGCAGAGTTTCTGATGAAAGTTCCTGGTTAATGTCTTGCAACTCTTATTTTTCTAAAAACATTTTTTACTTGGGACGCAGTGATGCAGTGGTGTGGTCTGTCCCTTGTAACCGGAGGGTTGCAGGTTCAAATCTCAATGCACTGTGTAGCGACCTTGGACAAGTTGCTCACCCACAATTGTCTGTGAGGAAGGCAATGGGAAACCACCTCACTCATCTCATCCCTGGGTGGCATAAAGCCAGTGGACCTGCCCTTGGGCAGAGAACTCGTCATCGTCATCATTGTCATCGTCATTTTTTCTAGCAACAATTATTTAATATGATATATTTCTTTCTGCTGACTTGTGGTAGCAAATATATAAAGACAGATTTATATCCTGAGGCTTTGTTTGACACTGTTAGTCCATTGTTGAGTCTAGTAAGTAAGGAAGAGTTTTCTAGGTTTTTGGTTTCTAATGTTTCCTAATGTAAAACACGTATGTATGTATCTATACAATTATTATAGAGTCTTTTAAAGCATCTCTCGAAAATGCTGCCTGGTTTGGCTTAAGTGGTGTTAAACTTCATTAAGCACAGGTTCATCTGTAAATTTATGATGCTGAGGTAACATGGAAAGTCACCACTGGCATATATTATTTCGGTATATAAGATTATTTATTTAATAATACAAACCATTTTTTTAGGATATGTCGATCTGTGCAGCATGTGCTCCCCCTGGTGGAGGTCGTAACCCTGTCAGCCCACGGCTACTTCGACACTTCAGCATGCTGTCTATTCCTGCACCATCTGAACACAGCATGAAGCACATGTTTCTGGTGAGTTTCTCTGATTGTTTGGTTGAAGTTCATGTGAAAATACATCCATTTTACTTGAATTGTCAGGAAAAAGCTGACTGGAATGGCAATCATAAAAATTCAGATGATGATGGCAATAATTAAAGACTATGTTAATGATAATTATGATAATGGTAGTGATGATGTGTGGACAAGGATGTCACAGTGGTGACTACAACAATTGATGACACGATGATGATGATGATGATGATGATGATGACGACGATGACGGCTGTGACGATGATGCTAATGTAACAACAGTGATGATTATGATGATTATGATGAAGCAATCAGTTGTGTCTGTTGCTTTTCCTTCCAACTAAAGGCCATAGTCAATGGTTTCTTCCAAGACTTCCCTCATGCTGTTCGCCTCTGTACTGAGTCAGTTGTTGGTGCAGCCACTGAGGTCTACAACCGAATGAGCTCAGACTTCCTTCCGACTCCAACAAAGTCACACTACGTCTTCAATCTTCGAGATCTGTCCAAATGCATTCAAGGTTAGATTCAGATCCAACACTGTTTGTGTCACTTAAACCTACAGTGACTAGCTGCTTTTTGCAACCAAACACACATTTTCACCTCAAGTTCTTTTGGTTTTAGTTAGTGCACAGGTTTATGAGCTTTCTAACCAGGAAGGGTTTAACCCTTTAACGACCGCAGAATTTTTTTACCTACCCCTTTACGACCGCACATTTTTGTCAAAAACAGCCAAAAAATAAAAAATTTGAACTTGTGATATCTCTGTCAGTTTCTTACACATAGACATAAGGTAAGCACCATTGTTTAGTATTTTATCTCCTCTTCCCATTCATCTGTCAAGTTTTTTTAAAAAAGAAATTTTGGAGTACCCAAAGTTGCCCCAAAAGTGTATCCCCCAAAAAATTGCTACATTATTATCATCAAGACAGTCTACAACAAATGTTTAAATCTCAACATAGATTAATTGAGCACAAAATTGTGCAGAAATTGTTGCCCAATAGAATTAAAAATAAATTTTAAAAATATTTTCAAAACTGAAAGAGATACAATTTTTTTAGTATCTAGACCATTGTAAGAACTGAAGAAAATTACAGGAAAAAGCCTAAAAGTAAAACAAACTGAACTTATGATATCTCTGTTGGTCTTTGACATGTAGGCATAAGGTAAGTACCATTCTTTAGCATTTTATATCCTCTCCCCACTCATCTGTCAAGTTTTTTGAGGAAAAATTTCTTTGGGTATCCAAAGTTGCCCCCAGCTGTACCCCAAAAACTTTGCTATATGTTTATCTTCAAGACAGTCTACATACAAATTTTAAGTGACAACATATGGTAATTGAGCACAAGAAATGTGCAGAAATTGTTGCCAGATAGAATTAAAAAGAAATTTTTAAAATATTTTCAAAACTGAAAGAGATACAAATTTTTTTAGTATTTAGACCGTTGTCATAAAAACTGAAAAAAATTACAGGAAAAGCCTAAAAGCAAAACTAATTGAACTTGAGATATCTCTGTCAATGTTTGACATATAGACATAAGGTAAACACCATTCTTTATCATTTTATCTTCTTTTCTCTTCCAATCTTTAATTTTTATTTCTCAACACAACATTTTCTGGGTAACCGAAAACCGACCCACAATCGCCGCAGGCATAGAGGCCTATAGCGGATGCCATTGTCATCAAACTCCATATCAGTGTGCGACTCGTTCACTTCGTATTGCCAACAGACTCGTGTGATCCATCTGACACGTTTTATTCATCAGAAGAATCACAACTTTCGTTAATATACGACCATTCGTCGATCAATCTGTGAATTTCTTCCTCTGGTAAACAACGCTTTGCCATTTTGGGACATTTAAATATCCTTTTTTAGCTATACGCTGGCTGATTTAAATGCCCATTTTGATTGGTTGTTTTTTATATTTTGAGGCGTTTTCCAGGGATTCCGCTGATGTAATATGGATTAAAATTATGCCTATTTGCCTAAATGACATAGAATTCTAAAATTATAAGGAGTACAAATAAACAAGAGGTAACGATATGACTAGCCCCCACCTACTACCGATTCGTACCGTGCGGTCGGCTGACATTACTACCATTTAGTACTGTGCGGTCGTTATTGAGTTAAGTGTCTTTATTATGAAATTTTGGAATGTGGTGATTTTGAACTTGTAAATAGGAATTAGTGCACAAATCCCTGACCCACTGAATTTTGACTGGATTGCTCCAATGGATTATGATTTTTACTACAGTTTCACTGGAAGTTACAACCGTTGATTTATGCCTTCTGCAATAGGATAATTTTGCTATAAAATTAATTAGATTTTATGGAAACGCTCAGTTTTTGTAATGAAATCTTTTTGTATATTTCATAGGTGTACTGCAAGCCGACATAGGTTCAGTGAGAGAGACAAAGCAAGTTTTCAGACTGTTCTGTCACGAGGCTCTGCGTGTCTTCCACGATCGTCTGACAACTTCAGAAGACAAGATGGCATTCTATGTGATTCTAGCCGAAATGGCTTCAAAGTTCTTCAACGAGGTCACAGTTCTTTCTCTAGCTCTGTCTAGTCTCTTCTGTTACATACATACATGCATACATACATACATACATTCATACATACATACACCATGCATTTCAAAAGTGTGTAATAGGTTTGCATCAAGAGGAACCGTTTAGAAGAGGTATATGCATAAAAGTATGTGTCTTGACATTTCCATGGCATCTTAAGAATATTTATAAAAAGCATATAGTTTACCATTACTGTAATATTATGTGTTTTTGTGTATAGCATGTAGAATCAGATTCTTTCCTTAAGCACCCAATAATCTTTGGTGACTTCATCAAAGTAGCCGCAGCTCGCGAGGACCGAGTCTACGAGGACCTCGGCAATCTAGACAAAGTTAAGACCGCACTGCAAGACGTAAGTTAAACAATGGCTCATTTCATTAGTCAGTTTATTCTACTGCATGATTTAATGCTCATGCCATGATTGAGCATTTGTAAGTTGATTTAATATTTTAAGGATGTTTTAACATTTATAAGGTAATTTAATTCACTTATTTTATGATTACTATCTATTATATAGTAATTCTTGTATAAGATTATTTTGTTTGAATATAATTTACCAATTTTTTTTCTATGGTTATTTTTCTTGAGTTACAAAAATTGTTTCAATCAAATAGGTTTAAACTTCTGGTGAATGAATTTTTATTGTAAGCCTCAGTAAATTTTGTTATTTCTGTTCTTGTTGTATGGTTCATTTTGCTCATTTATAAGTTTTACTGACATTTCTGTCTTTTTTATAACGCCACCTGTCCAGTGATTGTCATTGGCACCAGGCAACTGCATGTGAAGTAGTTACTTGAGGTTTTATGATGTTAAAGGAGACATTTGAAAAGGCACGATAGATTACAGGTTATATGGCTCAACAGTGAATTGTCAATTTCATGAGGCACTGGGCTTTGAATCAAGCTTAAGGACAAACACTTCTAGGTAATAAAAATTAGTAACTTCTAATGCACTGATGTCTAATGCACAAGGCTTCAACCGATGGTGCATCAAAGCCAAGCTTCAATCAGGTCCATATCCAGAAAGTCAGTTCGCAAGATGAAGCTGGTGAAGAGAGTGATATGTTACTGTTTGCCTGTTAGTGGATTTTGGTACACAGCAACACACTTGCTTCATTTCATGTGGTTTAAGATTCTTATAAAATAAGTGCTTCTTCCTGGTCTATTCTGTGTCACCTTACTGGGAAGATGTCTGATTTGATTTTCTAATGGGGAGTGGCTTACATTAATCGGCTAAGTGGCATATGTGTGAAAGGGCCGTTGCTATGAATTTCAGTCTGCATTGTGGCAAATGACAGTGATAGATTCTTACTGAAATAAAGATGCAGTATTGTTGGCTTGTATGACTACTGGTAAACAAACTACTGGCAATAGAACTGTAGACCCATTTTCACTCCAGTGTCATGTACTGAAGGCAACATTCCTCATTCTGATCAGCCATACAATATGTGCATGCTACAGCAAGCAACAATAAAGGATGAATTCCGCCTATTCTTAAACTCATTTATTCAATAAAATTTATATAGCACCTCTTCAAGTCTCAGAAGTGATTCCTGTCTAACTTCAGCGAAGGGGAGCAGTTTTCAAGCATTGCTAGAAGGTTCATGTAGATTCCCTAACCAGGAGATAAATGTAGATCTAGATGATGGCATTCCAGTTAGGTGGCACAATCACGGAGAAGGCACGCCATTGCATTATCAGAGTTAAATGCAAAGGGACTATCAATTCTTCCTGGGTCGTGAAGCAAAGGCATGTATGCAGCCAGCCAAACCTGAGACTAAGCTTCTACAGTTAGGCATGAGTATTACCCATCTGGTACCATCATACCCACACTAAAATGTTAAAATTGATGTGCTGAAATAATAAGTACACAAAGCAACAACTGACTTGGCTGTTGCAAGGACAAAGCTTCCTACAAGGCTATTGAGGAGATGTCTGTCTTTATGCAGTGCCAAATTAACTTCTTGTAAAGTTAACCTTAATCGTCAAATTTTCTGTTTTCAGGTTATGAATGCTGTAAGTTGTTTCCCTTGTGCCATTGCTGGTGGCCCAGTTATTTACCTCGTTTCTCTTTTGCTTCTTTCTTATGCATATCCATAGTATATGTATGATGCATGCTTGTGAGTTATTGGTTGATACAGACATATGAAGTTGACACGACACCATGCTGGGCTATATTTGCCCAACTTAAATACTTAGTGTTTTATGCTTCAGTTCTACAATATTACTACACTGGAACCTCTTTATAAATGACTGTAGCATGAATTCTGAATATTGTGGTCACAAGTTAATTCAATTTACAGAATATGACCTGACTATATTGTAACCGCATTATAATATGGCACTTGATGTGGCTTCAAACAGTAATTTATAAGGAGGTTACGGTGTAATTGTATCTCTACTCTGACTATACAGCTTACCTCTTGCTTGCTTCATTTCTTACATAATTCATGTCAGTACATAAGTCTGTTAAATGGATGATTTTGAGTACGTGAATTTGCTACTTTAAGCAAACTTTGAGGTGGTCTTTTTCTTCTTTGGTGTATGCTTTCTGATACCACACGTGCATAACTGTTATGTTATGTACCATTCCAGTATATGCATGTATATATAGTTCTAAGAGCTATGTAAAGATCCGTTGACGATTGTTTATGATGATATATTAACTACATTTGATATAATGCAGCTTCTGTGAAAGAGGCATGACATAGGCTATTTAGTAATATTTGCCTGTGATATTGAAACAAAATTACTTTATATTTTTGACAGTTTTTACCTTTCAAAGTGGTATAATACCAGCAGTGCCCAAACTCAAGCTTAGTTATTGTTGCTGAACTATGCTCTGTATCAGAATTTCAGTGTAAATATGATCTAGTAATGAAAAGAGTTAGTACTGTTTACTGCAAAGACCAGCTGGACAGTTGTTATTAATTGTACTCATATTACTACTGTTTCTGAAAGACACCTTTTTGTTTTTACAAAAGGTTTTACTGAGCTGTGTTTTAGCTTTCTGGCTTTCTACAGTTATCTTGGGATTGACTTGTAATTAATAACTGTAATTTGTGTAAGACATTTCAGCTTATAAATGAATTCCTTTACGAGTCTCTGCTATTGTGTAACTTTTCTTCCTTAGTGTTTTGCGATATGTTAATTACTATCAGCAGGCATTCCCGTGGCTTGAATTCTGAGCTGTTACAAACAACATTGGGCGTCTTTCTATAAATATTCTGCTTGGTTTTCTGCTTTGCTGTTCAGGATAAAATGTTTTAGCTTTCTGCTTACTAGTATTTGCAGTTTGGTAGATTTTGTCACATTTAATATCTTTTTTTATGTCGTCAAATTTTTTCAAAACAAAATATTTAAATAACTATAAACTTATTAGTGATATTTTTAGA
Organism: Norana najaformis; assembly: GCA_964023275.1. Taxonomy (NCBI): domain Eukaryota; kingdom Metazoa; phylum Annelida; class Clitellata; order Crassiclitellata; family Hormogastridae; genus Norana; species Norana najaformis. The sequence continues at coordinate 54,603,109 of OZ029913.1, read as the reverse complement.
TTAATATAATGGTGTAATTCTTCGTTTACATTCGAAAAAATAAGTGCAGACAGTCGAATTGTTGTTGAATAGATCTCTTATTGTATGCTTTCAGCACATAGGACAGATCTTAGTTTTTGCAAGGCATAATAGGTGTAGAGGTGAGTATTGTAGCTGAATTACAGAAATGAAGCAGCAGCTGAACAACATTTTTATTTGACTCCACATTAAATTACCATTTTCACTGATGATTTGGAAGTGCTTGGTTGACTATGGCACAATTTCCGGTCAGCTGTCCTTCGTATCTCTTTACAACTTGTTGATAGGGTTATGGTCCCTGTCTTGCCTAAAGTCTCGGTAATGTGTGTTTGATTGTGCGTAATTTAGAATATGTATTATTTATTTAGTGCTTTTAAAAAAATAAAATGTTTTCAACTTTCTTTTTAGTTCTTTATTTATATATCTACAGTATCAGATATTTGTATAAAGAGTCATTGATTAGTGTTTTGCTTGAATTTCTGAGTCAGAGATGTTCTGGTGTTTTTCTTTATATAGTATCTTGATGAGTATAACTTACAATCATCCAAAGAAATGAAACTCGTTTTCTTCATGGATGCAATCGAACACGTGTCACGAATTGCGCGCATGATTCGACAGCAGCGTGGTAACGCTCTTCTGGTCGGAGTTGGAGGAACTGGAAAACAATCACTCACCAGGTTAACAGTAGCTCTTATCTTTACAAAGTCAACCGACTAAGCATTCTGTCACATGTTTCTGTGGTCAGCATCATTGTCACCGTCTTCGTCCATCATCATCATCGATCATCGTTGCTGTAATCGTCGTCATCATTGTACTCAATATTGTAGTAGTCTTTACAGTTTTAACAGTTGTTTCTGCTGCAGTGTAATTTTATTGCTAGTTGTTTTTGCTTTTGTAATGGTAACTGGAGTTTTGCTGTTGTTACTCTTGCTTAATATTAGTATTGTTATACATTGCAGATTGGCTTCTAGCATCTGTGGCTACAAGTGCTTTCAAATTGAGCTTAAGAGAGGGTATGATTATACTGCATTCCATGATGACCTGAAGAAGCTTTACACAATGGCTGGTGTTGAAAACCAAGATACTGTATTCATGTTCACAGACACACAGGTAAACAATCAGTTTGAAAGTGATTGTTCATTTTTTACCCCATTTTTATTGCACTACATAAAGATTTATCTACTCAAAGGTAATCCCAGACCCAAGCCCTTCTGAAAGAGAACCGTTTTCAAGCATTGATGAATTCTGATCTAATGACTTCTATAGTGCCGTTTTCATAATGCCCAGGGCAGTCATGGATGGTTGCTTCAGGTAAAATTGTAATCATAATCCATTGGAGAAGGCAGGTTGAATTCCTTTAGGTCAGAGAAACCAGAAGTTAGGCTACAGTGGGTGAGCAAATTGAAACAGATGAGTCTTAAATTTAAACCTGAATGACATCACAGAACTAACAGTGAATCAAACTACTTGGCGGTGAATTCCAAAGCTGTGGACCAGCAACCGAGAACACTCTAGAACCCAGCACCGTCTTGGTCCAAGGGACAACAAGAGTCATAGTAGTGTTCACTGATTGAGTACAATATTTGTTGGTGGTATAGCCAAGTTAATTTGAGTAAGCTATTGTAGTATATCACACTGCACAGTAAGTCTAGCCACTATAGAAGTTATTGGAGGTTAGGATGAAGAGGACAGCTAATCGCAGAAAACTGATACCAACACCTGGTTTACATCAGCGGCCCCGGTCAGCGAGCAGTCAGTAGGGCGTCTGATTTATTACTTGGTCCAGTCAGGTAGAGGAATCTTAGATTTCATACAACTGACTCACCAGCCCACTCAGAGAGCTTTGCAGAGACAGGCAAGAATACATAAGGCCACACATGTACAGATACAGGGCAGATCGAAACGGAGTAAAGCCAGCGGACACGCCAAGATCAACAGAGCAACACGGAACCAGTCAGAGAGAGATACGCAGACAGACCCAGCTGAGTAAAGCTGTAGATTTCAGACAAAGAGAATCCTAGCGTCCAATCAAATAGACTATCCGGAATAACTCCATAACTATTGACCAATGGAAGTCCGACACATATCGCCGGACAAGAGAACCTCAGACAGGATCTATACTAAGGGAGTCTGGTTTGAGATACCATACAGATCAGTCGATTAGCTCTGAGATTCTACTCTCGGAGATAGAACGCAGTTAGAAATGTAGTCGGAGTAGTGTCTAGTGTCTTATCGACACTACCGGGTAAAATAGAGTAAGGGTTTGTCTTAGGCTTCTGGCTCGCTCCACAATTGAACTAGAATCGCGCTTGCGTTATGTCAAACAATCATTCGAAGAACATTCAAGTGCTGAATGACATTTCAAGAATAAAGGATGAAACTGTACAATGCGATCTGGACGAGAATTTCATCACAATAGGTAGAAATGAACTCTACCACCGTATGATGGTTGAGTATGTAATATCTTTAGTCAGAAGAAGACACAGGTAATGATGCTGTGTCCAGTCATTGTATGTATGCAGTGAATATTTGTACAGCACCTTTTAAATTATTTATCAAACACCTTTTAAATACCTCTCAAAAGCATTGTGATTATGGCTGTCTAACAGACCCAAATAGGTGCGACTTAAGGTAGGAAGAGAAAGTAACTCGTACAAAAAGCATAGAGTGATTGTAATTATCTTGATCACAGGCCCTTTTTTGATTAGGGTTGATATTTAAAGTGGTTATCTTTATTATTTGTTAATCAGATACCATAATCATGCTTAGTTCACATTTTTTGCTTCATTAAGATTGTTGTGGAGGAATTTCTTGAAGACATCAACAATATTCTCAATTCTGGTGAAGTTCCAAATCTGTTTGAACCAGACGAATATGAAATGAACATTGTTGGTTGTCGGCCAGCCGCTAAGGAAGTTGGGGTAGCTGAAGGAAATCGTGATGGAATTTATGAGTTCTTTATCAACAGGGTCAGGTATGTATGTATGCGTGTGTGTATGTACGTATGTGTTTATGTATCTGAGCTTGTTCAGTGCCTTTTAAGAACCTCTCAAAAGCTGTGAGCACCATCTAAACACCACTGTTACCTCTGTAATTTTCAGTCTTTTTGCAATTAAAATTAGCAATATATTACTGTAATACTGTCCTTGCTGCTTTTTATTGTCAGAGCTTATGAACTCCATATTCAGAGCATCAGTTTTTCAGGAATACTGAACCAGTTGTGTCAAAAGAAAGAGGCATTCAAAATTACACACAGAAGTCATGTAAATGACACAGGCATTTTATAAACAATCAGATCCATTCTTGCACAGAGAGAAACATGGCAAAACGAGTCCATCAACCCTTCTTGTGCACTGGACCTTCCTCTTGAAACAATGTTTGATTAAAGGCATGTACTGTGATTTGGCTCAACATGCGTAAGTTGTACCTACGTATTTAGATCACTTTGATTGCTTTTGATTCAATCTAACCTAATGACTTCTATAGCACCGTTGTCATAATGGGTAAAGCATCAACCAACGATCACTTAGGAAAATTTGAGAGAGAGTTGCTAATAGAAAGGTGCTAAAAGTTACAGTCCATTGTTACAAACTTTGCTAATTCTTCTCCGATATTTGATGATAGAAACAACCTGCACATCGTTCTATGTATGAGTCCCGTTGGAAATGCCTTCCGGTCGCGCTGTCGTATGTTTCCGTCACTGGTAAACTGTTGCACAATCGACTGGTTCACAGTTTGGCCACAGGAGGCACTGCTCAGTGTTTCTCAAAGTGCCTTCATGCCTGCTGAAATTGGAAGTGCTGATATCAAGGTCAGTAATAGTTAATGTCTTGCATATATGTCCACCGTTTGGGCGTAATTCTTAGGAAGACGGTTTATGCTGGTAAATGGAATTACTGTTCTGTAGTTCTTCAGATTTAGGCCACTCACACACATTGGACAACGCTGTCCCAACATTGTCCAACTTTTGTTCCAACATTGTCCAACTTTTGTTCCAACTTGGCCAACATTGTCCCAATGTGTGTGTGCTGGCTGGGTCAGTCTGAAGCACCCTTCAGGTTCAGAACCCTTTTCCATCTCATCTGCAGGGAAGCAACCACATAGATCACCCACCATCAACACAGGCTACTATGAGTTCTGAACCACTTAACTCATTTTACTGGATTTATGATCATGACACATAGTTGAAATAATTTAACCTGATAAATAAAAATGGGTCAAATGTTTCTCTCACAAGTAGTTGTCACCTTGCATCCTGTAAGCTTCCATGGCTCCAGTTCATTGAAATATTTTTACTTAAGGCTTTTGGGTAAATTTGACAGAAAAAGCTGGCTGAAATGTGTATGGAAATACACACGAGCGTCAGTGACGTGGCTGAGAATTTCTACAATGAGCTGAAACGTCGCTATTACACAACGCCTACCAGCTACCTGGAACTCATCAATCTATACCTGTCCATGTTGGCTGATAAGAGGAAGTAAGTCTTTCTTCTGACAGTTTAAAGCATTAGTTTACAGCAATTTAGCTGCAGTATGTATGTATATATGTATGTATATAAGTGGGTCACATGCATTGGATTCATTTGTCAGAATTACAAGAGATGAATGGAGAAGCTGCATTGCATGACGTGCAGACAGGCACAGGAAGGGCTAATGTAATTTAAAGTAATGTGAACATCTGTATAGCACTTTTTACAACCTGTAAAATACATCTATATAGCACTTTTTGCTACCTGTAAAAAGTAAATATTACTGTTTACAAATCAGTCTCTAAAATGCTCTGCCATGAGTCAACAACCTGGTTTGCCAGCAAATTGTCAATTTCAACTGACCATGAAAATCCAGGGTCATTGTGGTCAAAACTCAGGTAACCCACAGATGCAGAATAACAAGCAGCCTATGGGGAAAAGTTCACATTAAGATTATATTATGTCTTGACTGAGCACTGCAGAAGTATTCTGGTTTACTTGTTGAAGTACTATAACAATCCCATACTCGTATTTACCATAGTAAATATCTTCTTGTCTTAAAATGAGCAATATCTTATTCATTGGTTTCTACCAAAAATATGCCTCCGTAAGAAAAGATTTTATTTTTTAACGCAGGCAGATCATCATGGCCCGTGACAAAGTGAAGAATGGTCTAACAAAACTGCTCGAGACCAATGAACTTATTGATAAGATGAAAGTGGAACTGGTCGCCTTGGAACCGGAGCTTAAGAAGAAGTCGGATGATACTAACGTGCTGATGGAAAAGCTGGCTTTTGATCAAGAGAAGGCTGACTCTGTATGCTTACATTATGTTCTTCAGTCTTTTAAGGGTTTCAGGCATTTTAAAGCGCTGGGTGTTTGGGAAAATTTTGGGATGTGTGTATATGCATCTGTGTACAACTGTACATTTGTTCATTCATTTTGTTTATTATTCCCAGCAACAGCGTAATAACTTCTACAAAAATGTTTCTGGGATTCAAAGGGCAGACCCAGAAGGGACTGAAGTCCTGCTGATATCAAATCAGTTTAAAATGAAAAAAGATCAACAGAATATCAGTCCAACTGGAATATCAGTCCAACTGACCTTGAAAACAAAGAGAGTCAGAATGAACATAACCAAAAACTTAACTACCATATGTGATGCTTATTTATAATTAATTTACATAAAGTGTATATAAGTTGTTTTTTCAGATAGACTTACGTGCATTTTTTGGGAACAAATTCAAATTATGTAGAATACTGGGTAAACAGAAGGTCCAACAAATGTAGTTGCGTTAACTGATTTTATGGTATTCAGTTTTTCTGTAGTTGTTGTGAAATGACAGGCAAATTCAATCTGTAGGTGCGTAAAGTCGTGATGGAAGATGAAGCTGTGGCAAAAGTCAAAGCTGAAGAGACGCAGGCGATTGCAGATGATGCCCAGAGAGATCTTGACGAGGCGTTGCCAGCCTTAGAGGCCGCCATTCGAGTATGTCTTCAAGGTCAATTTTGTCAGTGGTGGTGTGGTGTGGTGTGGTGGTGGTGACAATGATATCATTGTTGGTGATGGTTGAATGGTGTTCTTGGGGATAATATAGGTGTTGATGATGGTGGTGATGGTGGTTCATGTATTTGATGACTGCAATAAATAAAATGCAAATGGCAAGACTTATGAGTGCAACCTTGACAATGGCTATGGCAGTGATGATGATATTGATGATGATGACGACAACGACGACGACTACAGCTTTAAAGAACCACCGTTTTCCATTTTACTGACAGTCTAATCTAATCTATTCTAATAACTTCTATACTGCCAGCATTATGATGCATAAGGCATATATTAATGGTTACTCCAAGTGAAATTGTTAGAAAATTAGTAATCCATCGAAGAAGCAGAGTCAAAATCAGATAGGTTTGTGAAACCAGAAGTCAGGTTACAGTGGCAGTCAAGTTGAAACAGCTGAGCCTTAAGCTTAGACCTGAGTGACATTAAAGGACTGACAGAATGCACAGAATGGGGCGGAGAATTCCTACGCTCCAGACCAGCCACTGAGAACATTGCATTACTGACTTGCTTACTTATATTGGAGAGCCCAACGCTGTTTTGTTCACAGCAAGAGTCAAAATATCTGACTGATAACCATGTGTGGAGCACTTCCAAGAGATTCTTATGATTTGCTTTGCAAACATTCTGTTACAGTTACAATGGCAATTACAATTAAAATGGTTATAGTAAAAATGCAAACGTTAAGGACAATGCCTGCATATGATAGCACTGACGGTGAAGTGATAGTAACAATGATGATGACTGCAGTGGCGATGGTTTTGTTTCTCGTAGGCATTGGATGCGCTGGATTCAAAGGACATTTCGGAGATTCGTGTGTTCATTAAGCCTCCAGAGCTTGTTCAGACTGTCATGGAGGCAGTTTGTGTTCTTCTAAATAGACCGTAAGCAAATGATGATATTTTTATCAAGCCACTGTACTCTACATTGCAAACAGCTAACCGAATTCTATGTTGATAAAACCAAGCACCTAAAACTGCTGTTTGTTTTTATTCTAATTAATTCTAAAATTTTGTTACGCAGTCAGACGTCCCTTCTATTTAAGTTATCATTTTTAACTACTATTTAGCCTCATCTGCTTGTGTCTCAAATCGCTGTCATATTTAATTCTAAAGTCAGAAGGAGAAAGAACGAGGTATTGATTGTGGATTAGTAGCTAATGCATTCGCTTTTCACCTCTGTAACACAGCTTCAAATCCTGGGCTCATCGTGTGAAACTGACATAGATAGCATTGTTGAAATGTGCAAAACCTTGGAGGCCATCTCATTCGATATGAGTGTGTTGTTAAAGCCATCACACAATTTGAAATAGTTCTGTGCTGGATGTGGCACAATTGTATAGGGACTTTTCACGTCTGCTACCTGGTTTTGAACCCCATGGCTGTCATGTGAAATCAACATCTGTACCATTGTTGAACGGTGCATAAACTCTTAAGCCATCTTCTTTTATATGAATGTCTTCTTAACTCCAACAAACAACAAATGACCTCTGCTTTGTTGTTTAGAACTGACTGGGGATCAGCGAAAATGGTTCTTGGCGAGCAGGGATTTCTGAAGAGTCTCTACGAATACAAAAAGGATCTTATACCAGATGCTATGTTGAAGAAGCTGAAAAAGTACACTGACAACCCAAAGTTCACTCCGGAGGCCGTCGAAAAAGTTTCAAAGGTATAATTTATACAAATTTAACAGATTTAGGCTAAATCAGTAGTAATTCTTGTAATATTACGTATTGCACTTGAATAAATATATATATATATTTTGTATATATATGTATATGTACATGTGTGTGTACCTGTGTGTGTATGTATGTGTATATATGTGTGTATGATGTATCTGCATATGTATCTGTTTGTATATATGTCTAGATATGAATGTAGGAACCAATATTTATCCTGACTGTTAAAGGACCTTTTTAATTAATTTTAGAAAAATGGCAGTCTGAAGTTTGGTTTCGTTTAAATCTGGTAGACTGAAACCAAGAGAATTGCTATGGTCCTACCCAAGCTCATTATGATGACTTCCAAAACTTCTGACTCATGTCTTTGTAGCTGATGGTGGATGGCATTTAGTTTTTATGTGTAGTTCTGTCATTCTTTTGTGCTGTTGGTAATGTAGGCATCAAAGTCGCTCTGTATGTGGGTGCGCGCCATGGAACTTTATGCTCGTGTGTACCGAACAGTTGAGCCAAAACGAATCAAGTTAGTAATGCTCAGCACATGTTTAATAACAACAACAATAATAACAACTGCTACTAATAACTAGAAGAAGAATTTTTTAAATAATTACTATTGTACATATTGATAGTTATTTATAATAAAGGTTAATAACTGAAATAAAATCGCCATATCGCCATTCTGCATGCTGTTTTATTCCAGTCTGCCTTTAACTTTGGCATTTGAGGTTTGAATTCTGATGTGAATTGACTGTTTTTGAACCATTTGGCCACAATGAAAAGTTTCCCAGTTGTTCAATGGATTTTGCCGTGTTTGTGGCTTAGATGCTTTAGCATTTCACAGAGAGACGTTTTAAATCAATTTAAATGGCAGTTATGCTGCAGTCTACCCAGCAGTCAGAGATTCAAATTCCTACCAGGACAGAATCTTAATTCAGGATATGTCTTCAATTAGTGCCCTTGAGTTAACTTAGCTGTAAAACAAATCAATCTGTCGACTGTACTCTATCCTGTATTTTTCCAGTGGGAGAATCACAGAACAAGGGGGTGTACTAATCATCGGCTTTCATATGCCAAGGCTAAGAAAATGAAGTTGCTAACAATTTCTGTCCATAGCAGCCTCTTGGGGTTAGGGACTGATCTTTCTCATCTAAGTTTATGAGCTTTCTTGTTTTTTCTTCAGCATAAGAAATGTCCTGTTTCCTTTGCAGTCAATTCTAGCTTGTTTCCATTGTACAGGTTGGTAACTGCCCAGGCAGAGCTGGAGGTGGTCATGAAGACTCTGCGTGAGAAGCAGAAGATGTTGGCTGAGGTTGAAGCTAAAATCGCAGAACTGCAGAAGTCATACGATGTGAGTGTGGCCGAGAAACAGCGTCTTGAAAAGAGCATGGCGCTCACTCAAGCGCGACTTCGACGTGCTGGAAAACTGACCACTGCTCTGGCTGATGAAAAGACAAGATGGGAAGAGAGTGTTGCGGTAAGCCTTCCTGCACTTTTTGCTGTTATGTGTGATGTGTGAACAGTGCTTAAAAACATACAGTTCATGTTGAGTTTTGGTGGAGGGCTAATATCATGTTAGTGTTTAGGCCAAAAGACCTTTATGACAACATCTCTGAGAACTGTTAGTGACAGAGGCATGTAGTAATGGTCACTGTTGCACCTTCCTTGGCACAAAATAGAAAGCAGGAAAGTATTTTAGAGATGAAAATCATCTAGGTGGCCCATGCGGTCATTATAAGGTCAGTTTTTTGTTTGTTTGTTTTTAAATAAATCGAAGAACTGGTAAATGCAGAAAGTGCTTGAATTGTTTAGTGCCTGACACATAAAGTTTTGTTGCAAGACATTGGTGAAACATCGGATCCATCCTTAGAACCAGTCTTCCTGAGACAGACTTTTCTTTCAGTTAGTTACTTATAAGACTTCCAGAATATGTCTCAACATGACATAATATAACAACATTGCATAACATTCTGATATAGTATGTTAACATTAATGTTTTTTGTCTGGCAGAATTGTATCGCTCAGCTTGGCACCATCACTGGAGATGTGTTTGTGTCTGCTGCCTGCATCGCTTATTACGGTGCCTTTACATCAAATTATCGGCAAGAATTGGTTTCCCTTTGGGCGAAGCGTTGTGCAGAACTAGAAATCCCAGTCAGCAAAAACATGTCTCTTGTCAGCGTACTTGCAGACCCCTACGAGATACGGCAGTGGAACACAGATGGTCTGCCACGTGACCAGGTTTCAACTGAAAATGCCATTCTTGTCACTAGAGGTCGCCGTTGGCCGCTTATGATTGATCCACAGGAACAGGTATTACTTTGAATGCTGCGTAACTGTCGATAGATCATTTCGTTCAGAATGAGTGGCGTTGGAAATTTTTTATATTAATTCTGGATACAGTGCTTTAGCTTTCTGCGGTTTGCAGCATTCAGGTATTTAATATTATCATTAGTTTGTAGTCTAATGGTTAGCGTGCTGAACTGTCAAACTGGAGGTCAGAGGTTAATACCTCCATCAAGGCAAAAAGATATTTCAAGATTTCAGTTTCACTTGAGCCTCCCCCAGTGGAACATAGCTATAAAAATGAGTACACTGACCACACACTGTGAGTGGGAAGATCAAGTGGTGAGGAAGAGGACTGGCCGTCTGCCCTAACTTGCCAAAGCAAAGAAAAAATTAAGTCACTAATACTTCATACCCATGGGCTAGATTAAGAAACTGCCTTCTTTTCTTCTTGGTGCATATATTTGTGTGTGCTTGTGTGTATGTGTGTACGTATCCATGTATGTGTATGTGTGTACGTATCCATGTATGTGTATTTATGTACGTATCGATGTATGTATCTGTATACTGGTATGTGTGCATGCATCAAGACAGTTAATATTATTGTAATGTTGACTGTTGTTACCACTTACTAATATTTAGGTTTTTGTGTTCTTCCTGTTACTCATAAATGAAACAATTTTGTTTAACTAAGGCAAATAGATGGATAAAGAACAAGGAGGCCATTAATGGTCTAAATATTATCAAACTTTCCGATGGAAACTTCTTGCGGACGCTTGAGAACAGCATTCGACTTGGAATTCCAGTTTTGTTGGAAGACATTGGTGAAACGTTGGATCCATCCTTAGAACCAGTCCTCCTGAAACAGACTTTTCTCTCAGTTAGTTGCCTTTTATGAATATGTCTTAACGTGACATAATGTAACAACATCGCATAATGTAAGCATAACATAGCAAGATAGCATAGCATGGGTGTGGTTCAGAAGACATCTATCTGTGTTAGAACAAGGAAAAATTGCCAATATGCTCAATAATAATCAATCAACCTTTCTGGCTCCCTTTTAACGACCATGGTAGTGTCCATTTAGACAGTAATATTATCCAAACCATTTCACAAGTCTATAACTCTTGAACTGAAGAATTTATGCTGTAAGAGTCATGTCGGTTTCTTAAATAATTACGCTTTAGATTCAGAGTCTGTATTTCTTTGGTGAAAATTTGATCTTTTATCAGACATAAAATTCGTTATTTTTCAGTTCATTTTATTTTTATAGTAACTACTGCAAAGGTTATATTTTGTTTTCAGTTGCAATTATTTTATGATAAATTGTCGTTTTCGTGATGGTTTTGTTATCATTTTCTTTATCTGCATCAGCTTCTTTCAATTTTAATAAATATGTCATTTACTTAAATTCTGTTTCATCTGTTGCCATAGTCATTGTGATTTTTATATTCCTTCAAACAGATCATATCTTTCTGGCAAGTTCCAGATGTCAAACAATTCTGTAGTTGATAGAATAATAGCGTCTTTGGTAGATGGTTTGAGCTTAGGCGTGTGTGTGCCGACCCATTTGTTTCTCGAGTTTTCATTGCCACTGGTCTGGGTTGGGAGCGCCCGATGAGTTTATTCTTGAAGTGGTGCTTATAAATGTCAAATTACAATTACAGTTACAAAATACAGTGGTGTAATATTTTTGTATTGTGTTGGTGTTGTTTCTGTTAGGGAGGACGTTTGGTAATTCGTCTTGGTGACACCGATGTCGATTATGGCAAGGGTTTTAAGTTCTACATGACCACCAAACTGTCAAACCCACACTATCTTCCTGAAGTATGCATCAAAGTGACAGTCATTAACTTCACTGTCACAAAGACTGGACTGGAAGATCAACTGCTGAGGTGCAGAGCATTAACCTTCATTTTAATTTCTACAGATTATGGCTGTGTAACTTTTGTGATTTTCTTAAATCTGGTTTCAGTTTTAGCTGCATTAGCGATTCTGGTGTCAATCAGTTCTTTATTTGATACACGGTATTTCAGAATCGATGTATTATTTCTTATTTCTACATTTATTAAACACCACTATCTAATGACTTAGCATCCTTCAGTGGCACCAAGCATTATTGTGTATGGAGGACTTGTTAAAAGTTCCTACATAATAACTGTCTTTGGGGAGGCTTGAACTTGCACACTCCACATTACGAGGCGAGCACTCAAACCAAACAGCAATCTTGTCACATAACCATTTACGTATAATGTTGCTGTTCTAAAAAACAATTAGTTCAGTTTGGAATTGTCTAATGTTTGTGCATGGTAGCTTTACGGACGTCTGATATGCTTCTGATCTAATGACTTCTATAGTGCTGTTATCATAATGCTAAAGGCATCAATCGATGGTCGCTTCAAGTCAAAATCGCAATCAAAAATCATGTACCATTGGAGAAGCCAGGTCGAATTCTGATGGGTCAGAGAACGTAGAAGCCAGGCTACGTTGGGTAAGCGAGTTGAAAAACATGTGAAATGTAATGTTGGTTACTAATTCAGATGTACTTTTTGTGACCAATGCTTGGTAGAGTGTGGTCTTGCAAGGTCTTTAGCCCCTAAAGGGTTACATACAGCCTAATGTACATTTTAACTTGTCCTACGTCTTTCCTACATACATTGTTGCAACAGCGACACAAACCACTCTTTCAGTGGGTTTTTAAAGATGTGACGTCTATTTACTTGACACTGATTTGCAGATTAGAAACATTTCAAAGATGCTGCATAAATTATAAATTATTTTATAAAGGTCTTCTTGCATAGCATTTTAAACAGAACTTGTGGTATTAATAACTCAACCCATGTGCAGCGCCCTTTTCTTCGGCCTCAGCTGTGCTATGGCGCTATATAAATTGTATTATTATTATTATTATTCACTGCATATGCATTTTAATTTTTGTTGGACAAGTGGTCCAGTCTGACTTTTGTGTGCCTCTTAAGAGGTTGTTGAGTGATGTGCATGTGTTTTGTACAGTGAAGTGGTAAGCCTTGAAAGACCAGACCTAGAGGAACAGAGAAACCAGCTGATTGTCAAGATAAACACCGATAAGAACCAGCTGAAAGCGATCGAGGACAGAATCCTTAAGCTTCTCTTTGAATCCGAAGGCAACATCCTTGACAACGAAGATCTCATCAACACACTCAATGACTCCAAGGTCTGTGATTCAGTTGAGCACAATAAGTTTCATTTATTCTGTAATTTACCGAGATTCTTAAAGTCTTTGTAACAAAAATTTTAAAATTTAAACAACTGCATATAGTAGGCGATTGTGGCTTTTACTTCTGCTTTCTTTGGTAAAATTTTTCTCCAGAACATTTCTCTTTCACAGATCCTATCCTGACTCCCCTTCTTCCTCTTATCCCTCTTTCTGCTACAATCCCAAACCTCACCCACTGTAGCTGCCATGCTGTCTCTCTGCCTGACTCTTGGATCTTGACCAGGAACTGAACACTTGCCTATCGATTTTGTTTTGAGTGAGCGCCTGTGAATAAGCTGGTCCCCGTGATGTGGCTTTCATTGGGCACTGTAAAAATCTTGGGATTATTATGATTACTAGAAAAATCAAATCCCTGAAATGTACATATTCCTGGTCTTAATTTTCAAAAACTTTTCCTAATTTTTCTGTTAAGTTTACATTTAGGTAAAAACCAAACTTATGTGTGTATATATGTATGTAATGTATGTATGTATGTAATGTATGTATGTATACATTTAATAAGTTGCCTTTTAAATACCTCACAAAAGTGCTGCTACACATGGCTATCTGACTGATCTAAACAAGTGCATTTTATGGTCTGATTTATGTCTAATTGTTCAACATTTCTTCTTCTAATATCCGCAGGTGACATCGGGAGTGATTTCCCAGAGGCTGAAGGAAGCTGAAGCAACTGAAGAGAAGATCTCCGTCAATCGCGAACGATATCGTGTTGTTGCCACACGTGGCTCTGTTATGTACTTTGTCGTTGCCAATATGGCAGAAGTTGATCCGATGTATCAGTTTTCACTCAAGTATTTCAAGCAGCTGTTCAGTGGAACAATTCAGAACAGCGAAAGGAGCAAAGAACTGCAAAAGCGACTTCAGATTCTCCTGCAATCGAGTACAGTTGATCTGTATAGAAATGTCTCTAGGTAAAGAAATGTTTTCCTTATGCAGGGTTGCTACTGGTAGAGGAGAGCCTTGAACTAATGAACATGGGCACCATGACTAATATTACCTAACTTTGCTTAACTTACCTTAGTACTTTACATAACCTTACCAAGAAAATTTTGTGTTAAGACATGACTACTTTAAAACGATAACTTTTTTAATTGTTCAGACTTTTGACTACAGTAAAACTTTAACCTTTTGATGACAGTAACCAGACAAATTTAGATGTTCGAGTATAATCTAATTCAATCATGTAATAATCTAAACCAATCTAATCTGGTGATACATGTAGCACTTTTAGCTTTGCACCTGGTTACTCCTCTTTGCAATGTCTACAAAAAAGTCATTCAAAAGTCATTCGATTATTTTTTTGGTAATTTGACGCTACTTGGTATTCTAATGATTGGCATGCTGGTCATAGGGGTTCATAGCCTAGCCAGGGCTGAAAGATATTTCTGTTCCACTTGTACCCTCTAGTGAATTCTGCTATAAAATGATTGTACTGTCGTTGGGGAGATCAGACAGTCAGGAGAGGATTGGCCACCCACCCTCATCTGAGAAAGCTAAGACAATTAAGTGGATAACACTTCTTCATAACTGCCTCTTGGATTGCTCTTCTCTTTAGTATAGCACTGCTTTCAGAGATGAGACTTTTAGAGGAACTGACTGTTCATTTGCACTAATTATTGTTCACTGTCTTGAGGATTTATTCTTTTTACAGGGGGTTATTTGAAAAGGACAAGCTTGTCTTCTCTTTCATGCTCTGCTGTGAGATCATGAAGATCGCTGGACTGATTAGCACGGATGAATGGAACTACTTCCTTCGAGGAGCCGCTGGCCTCAAGAAAGACCATCCAAGAAAGCCAGATGTTAGCTGGCTGACACAGGCATTTTGGAAGGAGGCTTGCAACATGGAGTTTATGCTGAATTCATTCGTTGGCCTCAGCCGAGACATGACTGCTACACCGTGCTGGGTACAGTTCGGTCAGCTGCAGGTAAGCACTGATTAAATTTTCACATATATGGATTTTCAGATCCCTTCACAACATTTCAAGGACTGTCTTCCAACTGCAGCTTGACACTTTCAAGAGCACAAATCCCCTCAAAGTCTTGAACAAGCTGGTGCCTTGTGCAAAGTCGATGAGTCCAGTGTTGGTGTTATGTCAATTGTTTCGTTTTTCTTGCAGTTTCTTTTGAGGATTACAGCAGACGTTTTCGTTTTTTTACAGTTTCGTGCAAATCCGGAGCAGAGCAAGACTTATGGCCCAGTGCCACCTGAGCCTCCTCCCTTGACCCCAGGTAGTGCAGATGACCGGGTTGATGACGGCAAGGTCAAAGGTCACTGGGACAAGCGACTGACGCCCTTTCAAAAGCTCATCTTCATCAAAGCTTTTGAAGAGGAAAAGGTTTGTGCAGTATTTTTAGCATTTATATGTTGCAGATGCTTCTGTTTTCCTTTGCAATTGTTCTATCTTGTGAAGGCATAACTATACAAAATAGCTGTGAGATTGATCCGCAGCCTGCACTGCACCTTGTCTCTAGAACAATATCCCACCCGAATTTCACGAATTCTCTTTTCCTTCATCCCTAAAAATGAGCTATATTATGTGTTCTGTTACACTGATAGCTGCTTTTAATTTCCCTGCAAATAGAGTTGAATTAAATTTGGCTTATTTAATAACATTAAATCATTATCCACCTAGTATAAGTTACTTTAATCCCTGATATGAATATCGCTGCTCAAGCTTTCCATTCAAAACTTAGGTGCGTGTATCTCCTCTTCAAGAAACCTTACCATGATTCATCGAATTCACTGCCTTCCCATATGTCTCAACCAACACACAACCCACAATTACAGCTTCTTCAGTTCCTTCCCTCTCTGGTCTACCAGCAACCATACCCTCTCTTCATACTTCATCTTGGACAACCACTCTGACATGATACAATGTTCTTGAACAAGCTGTTGTCCTATGCAAAGTAGCACTTTAGAAATTTTGAATTTTCACTGTTGACAAATATTATTACAGTATTACTGGTGATAGGAAGGGCTTCCAGTTTTTCTTGCTTGGCTGAGATTCTGTGTAATTCTTTTGCAGGTCACAGTGGCTGTCACCCAGTTTGTCAAGGAGAACCTGGGTCCGTCGTTCATCGAGTCTCCACCGACAGACCTTGCAACACTGTATGCAGACATGCTGAATGTCAATCCTCTTGTCTTTGTCCTGAGCACAGGATCAGATCCAATGGGAGCCTTCCAAAGGTTTGCCCGTGAAAGGGGCTACCAGGATAGGTAGGCTGATTGGTGCTTAGCTGCAAATTATTATTTCTGTTACGAAAGAAGCCTGAGTGAAACTTGTAAGATCTTTGAGATTTTCAGGGTTGAAATTAGGCAGTTCTTACGTTAATAATGTAACTGCTAAGATGGTTCTGTTTGTTGCTAATGCTAGAGATCATTTATTCAAGTTTGTCACCCATACATTGCGTTAACATTTTTCATTGGCATGGGTAGATGTAATTTCAAGTCACCTCATTACTCATTTGCAGTCTGCAGCCCATCAGCTAATCGTAATCATAATCATAACCCCAAGATTTCTACAGCACCCAACAAAAGCCGCATCACGGGGACCAGCTTATTCACAGGTGCTCATTCAAACCAAAAATCGATAGGCAAAAAGGGTTCGGTTCCAGGTCAGGCAGAGAGACTGATCTATTTTTTGTGGCAGCTACAGTGGGTGATGTTTAGGAGTGGAGCGGAAAGAGAGATAAGAGGAAGAAGGGAAGTCAGGATAGGATATGTGAAACAGGAATGTTTTTAGCTTTTGAGTGAAAGGCCAATGGCCAAAGCTATTGGTAGGCTTCCCATTTATTAGGGATTCCAATAATATTTATGAACACTTTTAGAGTATTTGCACTTTACATTATGTTTGTGACACTGTTGTGAAGTACTAGTTTTTTTCCCTGCCTTTGGACATAATAAATTGCTCATAAAATAATGACTACAAATTAAGTTTAAAATAACAGTCAGTAACTGGTAAAGTTGCTGCTAACTGTAACAAACGTGTAATTTTGTAATGATGATGATATCATTTGCAACTCACCATTTTTTACTTACGGTGAATTCTGTTTATTGCTATAAATAATAGTTTATTGTTTATGATAACAGTGATGACAGTGACGATAACTCTATAGCAGTGAGGATGAAAATAAGTTTCTTAACAGTGATTTATCCAGAGCATTGACGATGAAAGAAGTTTTTTGATTGTGGTCATGTTGAGTTTGCTGTACTTTTATTCTAGAATACAATCGATATCCTTAGGTCAAGGTCAAGGACCTGTGGCTGAGAAAATGATTCAGGCTGCCTTTACTACTGGTGACTGGGTCTTCCTTCAGGTGAAATTTGTTTTGCTGATTATTTTATTGTATTATTTTTACTGCAGTTGTATCATCATCATGTATAGAATATACTGTAACTTTTAATTTTTTAAATTAAAATTCAACAGATTTAGGAACTTTCTCCAGGGACTTAAGTTGCAGACAATGAAATTTTATGGAGATTACATTATTGCTGACCAACACTGAGAGTTTTCTTAGGGAAATTTATCAAGTATTTTATGTAACGTAACCAGACATTCATATAGCTCCTTTAATGAACATCTCACATTGCATGTCTAGCAGATTTGGAAATGTAAACAAGGTCAGCTCTAGTTGGGTATTGAACTCAATATCAATCTGGCCATAAATATCATAAATTATAATTAAATGCGTCACTGAAAATTTTAAAGGGAGAAACTTACATAGCCATTCTCCTGACTCTTTCTTGATCTGTTTTCACCTGGGTTGACTGTCTTGTAATGGGTTGTTTGTTATTTACAAAAGGCTGTGAATGCCATTTAGAACAGCATGTTTTAGACCACTTTTGTGTTATTTCTAGAACTGTCACCTGGCTGCGTCGTGGATGGTAAGTCTGCAAGAAATTGTCAAGGAAATGGGTGAGAAGCCACAAATGGTCCACGCAGACTTCCGTCTCTTCCTGAGCTCAATGCCAGCCACAAGTTTTCCTGTCTCTGTTCTCCAGAACAGCGTCAAAGTGACGAATGAGCCGCCCAAAGGTTTACGTTCCAACCTGAAAAGGGCCTTTACGGAGCTAACAACAGATTTCTTTGAAGAGCACAGTACGTAAATCTCATTCAACTTCCCATCCATGGACTACATATGGTCTTTTTTATTTACTGATTGGTCTGATATACTTTGTTTTTGTTTAATGTGTTTTATTCTTATAAGCAAGGAAGATTCTTGTAATAATTGAACATTGAGCTAAGCACCAAAGAGAATATTGTTCAAATTATTGTAAATTGTTAAAATTGTAAATAACTGATTTCATGTGGCGTTTTTTTGTTATAGAAGTTTGTATACCATGTCATAATACTTATTTCATTTTAGTAATCTTCATTATGATATTTTAGTATTTTGCTAGTAATTCAGTTTTGTTATTTTGAGTAAAAATTTTCGTTATGTCTCAGTAGGTCATGGAAATACACTACGTTGTGGGATTTCACTGAAACTGCATATTTACTCACTCTGCACAGATTAGTGTGCTTAATTATACAAATGCCTAATTAAGTGAACTCTTGTTTAGTTTTGTATGTACTAAACTCGAATGCTCTGATCTATTTTTTTGTGGACAAACACAAAGGGAAGGGCTTGAATAATGTATGTTTTATTAAATAATTTGCTGTGTGTTTAGAAACGTGAACAATGTTAAAAGAAAAGATGATATAAAGATTTTGTATGTTTTCTGGATTACAGTCCTTGGAGTACAGTGGCGTCGAGTAGTCTTTGGAATCTGCTTCTTTCATGCAATTATTTTGGAACGCAAGAAGTTTGGACCACTCGGTTGGAACATCAAGGTGAGATTAGGTTCTCTTAAACATAGTATTTTATAAAGTTTTGTTTTTTTCTTTAATAGACATTTGTCAATCTAATGAAAAGATTTCTCTAAAGTCAGACAGTGCGGAAAGTGAAAATGATTTTGTCATGCTATATTTATACGAATTGATTGATTTCTTGTTTATTATTAAGTTTGCATTTGTTTATTTGTTGCCTGTGACATAAATAAAAAAACCTTATCGCATAATGGGCAAATTTTTAATGTCTTTTAGATCTTAGAAATTGGTTATAATTATAATTTTAATCACTCACTTCAAGAGAAACTGCTCACAGTCAATAATATTCAAGGGAGAGGATACTAGTTGCCTTTGATGTTTTCAATGTGTGCTTGTTTTTGTACAGTATGAATTTAATGACAGCGATCGTGAATGTGCGTTGCTGAATATGAATATGTTCTGTGGCAGTGGACTCATTCCATGGGATGCTCTCATGTACATCACCGGAGAAGTTAGTACATAAACTGTCTGAAATGTTACAGTTTAATCATTGCTGTTATTATTTTTCTTTATTTCATTATTATAATTTTACATGAAGGATAGCATTCCAGGTCTTAAATTAAATTAGAGTTTCAGTTAGACATTCAAGGTTTAAACAATTAGTCTCATAAGTAAGTATTCAGATCTTCAAATCATGTTTGACTCACAAGGAGGTATTCTTGATTAAACGATGCAGTAACTGATTCAGTTTATTGCCAAAGGGAGAGAAATTAAACAGAGTTAAAATATGGCTGGGTTAGTATGTACGTGTGTATATGTCTGTATATAAGTACCTTAACAATTAATATAGTGCTTTCGAGTACAGTGGAGTGAAATATAGAATTAACACTAACTAATCCCATGAACGAATGGAACATGAACATGAATATGGCATGTTAACAAATGCACTAAATGCACTGAACAGATCACATATGGTGGACGCGTGACAGATCAGTGGGATCAGCGCTGTCTTCGTACGATCCTCAACAACTTCTTTCATCCAAAGACTCTAGATGAAAATTACAAGTATTCCATCTCAGGTCTGTAACTTCATTAACCAATCTCTCCATCAGTCAAGCATTCCCTACAGGTAATGTAATAGAGAATTTATATAGCACCATCTGCTCAGAACTTTGCCTAAGTCAGCAGTGAACATTGTTTACTTGTAAGCATCTTCGCACATGTCTGCAGCTAAGACGAGCATTTGTTTTGCTTCTTGTTTCATTTTGGATAGATTAGTTCATCATATGTGGAATTTGCTTGATGCTGGCATAGGCTGCATTTTTGTGAGGTATTCGGTGATGCCACATAAGTGTCTATCTACATGTATCAGAATGTTGGGTTGCCGATAGGTTCTCTGTTGTCATATTAATGCAGATGTCTTACATGTTCTATATTATATATTATAGATATTATATTTTGACTAAGCTACATTACACCAAATGAGAACATTACAACTTCTAAAGAGCCCCAAAGACTACAAAACCTAATCTACCCAAACTACTACCATAGATTTTAATCTGAGTCTGTCCTCAGCTCAAGAGAATGCTGATAACAGATAACTGCCATTCTGATTGACTGCAAGACAACTAAGTGTCTAGCATTCTTCTCTGTTGCTTCTTCTCTGTTGCTTCTTCTCTCTCTTTTCCTCTCTCTCGTTATGGATTGTTCAATCCAGAATTTATACACTGTATATTAGCTGTGGTCAGCCTACACAGGTGTGTATACCCGCAATACATGGTGACAGCCAGTCTGTCTCCGTGTGCAGGTGTGTGGGCATTAAGGTAACTAATGATATTTAAGTTGCATTGCTAATTACTGAATTTTAATTAGTCATACACTTATTTAATATGCAGGTGAATAATTCAATAAGTCATTTGGCTATAATTAATCTTTTGATAAATGGATTATAAATCTCTGAGATATTCCTTATTGTAATAGATGTTGACATTTGCAATTCCAAACCAGTACGTGAATTTTTGGAATTTTAGGAATATATTATGCACCTGAGTTTGACAAGCTGAGTGAGTTCCGCGAATACATTGACTCTCTACCAATGCTTGATAAACCAGAAATCTTTGGGTTGAACGACAATGCCAATATTGCGTTCCAGGTATGACAGATAGTCTCTTTTTTGTTAGGAAAGTTTTGAACTGAGCATTCAGTTTCCTACAGCCCAAGCATGATGCAGGGAGATGATCATTTTATCTTGTATAACCTGTGTTGACAAAAGACAAACCACAACATTTTGAACAGATGCCAGTGGGTATTGGAACTGGATGTTTACCTGCCAGTCCATGCCAGCACCAAACCAAATTATGCTTCTTGGAAACAAATTGTTGAAAGACTGAGCCTAGGTTGTAACATTCATGGATCACCTAATTACCTAGGAGTTACTTTTGAACAAGAATAGTTTGTCAGAGCGAGACCCATGCCCCAAGGCCCACAAGACAAACAGTCACTGTCACTGTTTACAAAGAACATCTGTTCTCAGACAAATTTTTGTCTGTGTGTGCCTATATACCTCCACCTATGCACACAGTGTTCAAGCTCTCAGCTTTCAGATTCACTGTATAACAGATGTGTGCAAGTAGTAATCAATGACGGCCCAATTCAGGTAGATATGACTGACGTTTAGAGTCTCACTGACGCTAATGAAGTCTTAGTTAGCTATTGCAAGTTTTACAGAAAATTTTGCAGATTAAAATGCTCCAGGGTCTTTCATCTGCTACAGCCAAATGAATAGAAGTTTGTTGTTTTCGAAATAGATAGCCTTGAAATTGGCAAATTTAAGTAAATTATTATATTTAATCATTTTTAAATTTGAAAGGTGTGCATAAGTCAGAAGATAGATGGTCTGCACCCACCATAGAAACGTATAGTTCTAGGTTTCTCGTGTCATAAGTCCTTTTAAGTTTATTCAACAGGCCTGCCATGCATGAGAGATACTCAGAATATCTGCCCTATTTTTGGGGGCAAGAACCCACCTTCACCGGTCAGTAAGTGTATGAGTGAAGCCATTTCATCACCTATATTGGCCATCTTAGTTGCTTTTGCATTTTTAGTACAGCAGAATTTTTTTTAAACTGCATCACAAGACATAATAATTGAACTTTAATCTAATAAAATGAAATAGACATAAATCTAAATCCAGTATCTGCAAATGCCTTTCACAAATTCAAGCATCCCCATCAATGTCTCAAAAATCTTTGGCTGACTTCATTGGTTCTGTCTCTCTTCCTTTGGGTCCAGGCGTCACATGGCAGATTGGCCAAGTACCTTCGGTCAAAGAGCCCCTATTACCCGTGGGCTTAGACAGCATGGTCTCCTCTCCCCTCTGAGATGGCTTCCCTTCTCATGGCTATAGTCCTCCCTCCACAGCTGAGACTAACAATGGTTTGTCTTCAGAACACTGAACAGCATTCTTGCAGCCAAGAGAGCAGGCAGAATTGCAAAGTCTTCACAGTAACTTATCGCTGATGATTAATATTTAAAATTTAACTAATTACAGGATAATTATCCATGTAATCATTTTAATATGTCGTATTTTCACATTGAAGTATTTTAATTGTTGCTTCAGCTCAGTATTTTCTGTCAAATATGAAGATTCTTTACTATAATAAGTTTTGCAGCTCAAAGGTTTAAAGAGCTGCTCTAGAAATAAATACTCTGTTATAATACAGTACAATTATTGCGTGATTTTGTGTTTTACTGAAGTACTTTACTTGCTCTACTGTATTTCAGATACAAGAAACAAGCAATCTGATAGCAACCATCTTAGACATGCAGCCACGCCTGACAGGTGGTGGCGCCGGAAAGTCAAACGATGACATCGTCTATGAACTGGCAACAGATATAATGGCTCAGCTTATGGATAAGCTGGATATCGAGGAGGCAAAGCAGGACATGTTTGAGGTGAGCAACATTTTAACTTTACAACAATTATATCGGTTCCAGTGCGTGAATTAATTCTTAATAATACTTTGTAATGTTGAAAAGACATTGATATTGCACTAATTAAAAACTTTCTCCAGGGAATTGAGTTGTAGACAAGAAATTTTGTGATTACATTATTGCTGACCAACACTGAGAGTTTTCTTAGGGAAATTTGTAAAGTATTTTATGTATTGTATCTAGACATTCATATAGCTCCTTTAATGAACATCTCATATTGTGTGTCTGGCAGATTTGGAAATGTAAACAAGACCAGCTCTAGTTGGGTTTTGAACTTAATGTCATTCTGGCTCTAGCTAATTGGCCATGTAGATAAGCAAAAATCTGTATGTTAAGCACATATTCCTTGGCAACTCTTGCCACACACGCACACACACACACACACACACACAGGATTTGCTAGAGGAGACCGTATGTAAAGAAACAATTTCATGCTTTCAGAAGTAAATAGGCATTTAAATTAATTGCTGTTTATGTTTAATTTTCTTAAATCTTGCCTCATTTTTTTTGCTTTAGCTTGTTTTCTTTATCGTTTTCTGTTTGTTAGCCGGATGCTAAGGGTCGAATGAACTCGCTGGCTACTGTCCTGCTGCAAGAAATCGACAGATTTAATAAACTTCTATCGGTTATCAAGGCAAGGCTGTGCATGGCTTTCTTAATGAGCTTAAATTGTGCAAGCGCCTATGTATGAATACCACCAAGTCGGACATCATACCTACACACTTGCACATGTTTGTTCGTAAATACTTGCATACACATGTGCTACTTACGTTATGGTACACACTTGCAAACATAAGAGATGTAATGTATTCGGAGTTTTATATAGCACCTTTAAAAAGCATTTAAAAATTGCTGTTTACATGGATGTCTGACAGTTCAAGAAGGTTCACCTTCATTCAGTTAATGGCTAGTTTTTGATAATTACAATCTAACGACAAAAAATTATTCATTCTATGTAGACGTCATTGAACCAGCTGCAGCGTGCCATCAAAGGATTTGTTGTGATGAGTGAAGAACTGGAAACAGTTTACAACGCCTTCCTCTACAACCTTGTGCCAAAACTTTGGGCGAGTGCCGCCTATCCTTCGATGAAACCTCTGAGCAGCTGGGTCAAGGACCTCATCCTGCGCTGTAAATTCATCTACAGCTGGATCAAGATCGGTCCACCTAAGTCCTTCTGGATCTCTGGGTTCTTCTTCCCTCAGGGTAATTTAATCGAATCTAGTCCAATTACTTCCATAGCACCATTGTCATAGTACACAGCTTAGGCTATGCAACGAGCCAGCATCAGAACACAACAGTCTAGGTGGGTAAAAAATAACAGTAAACAAATTTGTAGATATGCAGAGTTTAAAAACACAGAAAACCTTGCACCTTCGAATTCAATAATTCGTTTAGACAAGAAGACCCACTCATCCAATAAATAATTAATAATAATAAATAATAAATTATCTCATCTGTTGTCCAATCGATGGTTGCTTCGAGTGAAACCACAGTCAAAAATTGGAGAAGCCCCGTCAAAGTCCAATAGGTCAGGGACATCAGAAGTTAGTCCACGGTGGATGAGTAGGTTTTGCTGGAGGTAGAAAATTCGACCAACTGACGACACAGAAGACTTTCTCAGATTGGAATAAGCTCTGAAATTTTTAAAATTTCTTGTAACAAAAAGAATTACCTTGAATTCGAAGGTTAAAATAATAAATTGCCAAAGTGGGTGACAGTTGGAAATGTGGCAGATGAAAACTAATTCAGACAATAGATAAGAGGATAATTTATCATTTATTATCATTAATTATTATTTATTGGATGAGTCTTTGGAAATGATGGAGGCAAAGACTAATTCAGACAATGGAAAAGAGGATAATTTATTATGATTATGTGTTATTTATTGGATGAGTGGGTCTTCTTATGTATGAATCATTGAATTCGATTGTGTTCTGATGCTGGCTTGTTGCCAGAGCCTACTTTCAGGACAGTTGTGGAATTACGTGCATTCAGTGTGTGCTCCTCATATTTGGAATCATCTACCACAAAAGGCCTGACTTGCTGACTTTCTGTCATCATTTAAATCGCTTGTCAAGACCCACTGTTTTACTCTGGCCTTTGCCCGACTCCGTCTTGGCTTCTAGCTTCTAGGAAACATTCATCCTACCTGAGATTCAGATTTCCTGACTTTGCATGCATAATAAATGCTTCGAACAAGTAAAGAAATAAATGACTTAGAATTATGGTTCCTGTCATCCATTACTAGTTAATTTATTATCATGAATCAGAAACAGCTTTATGCTTGCTTGATTTGCTTACATAAATACTGCAGCTGTTTTTAACATGTATATTCTAGGTTTCCTGACTGGCGCTCTTCAGAATCATGCACGCAAATATGGCTTTCCGGTTGACCACCTCTCGTTCAAGTATAACGTGCTGTCAGTCTACCGTGACCAGGTTGAGGTGGCCGAGGCGATGGCCAAATTGCAGTTTGGTGAAGAAATTGAACCAGACCGAAAACTTAGAACACCAGCAGATGGCATCTTAGTGCACGGTCTGTTCATGGACGGATTCCGATGGGATGGTGACAACAACGCTCTGGCGGACTCCCTTCCGGGTGTGATGAGCTGTTCCCTTCCAGTCCTACACATGGAACCAGTGATGGACTATGAGTCTGACGAGGCTGACTACCAGGCACCGCTGTACAAAACGGCAGCAAGAGCTGGTGTTCTTTCCACCACAGGTCAG
Source organism: Norana najaformis (assembly GCA_964023275.1). Taxonomy (NCBI): domain Eukaryota; kingdom Metazoa; phylum Annelida; class Clitellata; order Crassiclitellata; family Hormogastridae; genus Norana; species Norana najaformis. The sequence continues at coordinate 54,577,303 of OZ029913.1, read as the reverse complement.
TGCATCACCTCATTTGATCTCATCTAAAAATCATAGGTACATATACATTTGGTGCTAACTTGTGAGTCGCTGTTTGAAGGCCTTTGTGAGATTCTTAGAAGGCACTGTGTAAATAGCCAGATACATACATACATTGGTGTTCCACAGGGCTCAGTCCTCGGGCCACTTTCTTACATCCCATACACAGCCAGATTGGCTGACCAAGATCGTACGTGCTTTTTGAGCCCAGGTTCATCAGTACGCTGATGATGTCCGGCTATACTTGACATGCCATCCGTCTGGCACACTGACTAAAGTGCAGGCAACTGTGATGAAAGTGCTGGCCTGGATGCCTTCAAATTGGCTTGAACCAAGAGAAGGCGGAATACATGACAGGCATGAGCAAAGATTGACAAGGAAGGGATAGTGGCAGCATTTCCAGGTTGGAAAGCACAGTGGGTTGTCAATTCCATCGATTAAATAATAATATCTAAATTCTTTTCTAGCTACATCCAAATGAGCCTCACTGAAAGATTCTTAAATTTATCAAACAGTTGTTATGATCAGATGTGCCTTTTACAACATATTCCTTTGATCTATGCTGTTTGCTGGGATTTATGTGTCCAAATATTTATGTTGCACCTTTCAGAGCTGCTACATAAAGTGCAGGTTAATGTTTTTTGCCACTCATGATACTATGACATTTTATTTGGCATGACAAATTGCAATGTCATTCAGCCAGTCAAAATCCCTCTTCTATAGAAGGAGACTTTTGGTCTGACGAACTCCATATCCTGAATCACAATAACATAAAGAAAATTGATCTTTTGCACAATTAACTAACTAATTAAGTAACCAGTCAATCAGTCAAATCAATCAACGCATAATATGATTGTCTGTGTTTTGTGCAGGGCATTCCACAAACTTTGTTGTGACAGTGAATCTTCCTTCGGTTCATCCCCAGGACTACTGGATCTGCAATGGTGCAGCTTTGCTGTGTCAGCTGAGTGACTAGGGCACAGCTAATCGGTTATTGCTTAACGTGTAGCACATACATGTACTAGAAAATCAGACTTCAGTACTTATGAACTACTTCAGTACTTACGAACTAGGCTTACTTCAGGACTTATGAACTAGGCTTACTTCAGTACTTATGAACTAGGCTTACTTCAGGACTTATGAACTAGGCTTACTTCAATACTTATGAACTGGTTACTCATTGTGTGCCACTTAATGATATTTGCCTGCAAATTATCTGCTGATTTTTTTAGATTTTAATATAAACTGCTGATGTAAACAGTACCATTTCTGAAATATGCCAATCCATTTTCTCTGTCGTTTTGATATTTAGCTGCAGATTAGTTGCAGATTTCTTCAAGTTTTAATATTGATTGCTGATAAACAATGCCACTTGAAAGAGATATCAATTCAATTAATGCCTCTTGTTAACTTTGCTGCCAATTATCTGCTGATTTTCTGAAGTTTTTCAAATTAATTGTTTAAAATCTAGAACCATTTCTGCAAATGCCAAGCTGATTAAGAGTGATATTAAATCTATGCATCCATTCTAAAGTTTAAATGTTACTAATCTTGCTGAAGTCTATGTAAAGTGAAACAGTGTATAGTTTTAATAGACATTTTACATCCTGCTGACATCTGCTATTGTAATTTTAAAAATTTGATTGTACTTTCAATTGTATTACCAGTACTGCACTGTTAGCAGTGAGTTCACATACAAAAGAAAGGATTTTGTCTGAGTTTTGAGTGCATGTTGTTGTTGATCATTGTGAACCTGAACGTTTCGGGTAATTGCAGGAGAGAATTGAACTGCAGACGAAAGCAGTTCACAGATGTATGTATGTATGCATGAGTGCAAGTAGGTATGTATATATGTATGTAAGTGTGTGTGTGTTTCTATGAGGACATGTAATACAGCACTCCCAAAAGCACTGCCAATGTGTAGAGCAAATTCATGTAATCTTCTATATGTAGCACGCCTTCAGAATTTCTCTGCAGGAGTTCTCCTAGCCTAGCCAGAGTGAAAATGAAAGCATGACTGGCAAGTCTTATATAACCATCATAAAATGGCAGAATATACAGAGGATCAATATATCATATGTGAGCTCACGTTGTGCATATTCTTGCTAATCACCAAACTGCTCAGTTTTCATGAATGTTCCTGTTATGTGCCAAAGGTCATCGTGGTTCACTCTAAAGGAAATACCAGTTTATTACACTTAGGAGTAGTAGGCCTACATAACACAAATTACATGCGGCAGTACATATTAAACGTCGTGTAGGGGAAAACAAGACATCGTCATTGTGTAATTGTAATCACAGATTCATGTAGTGCTTCTAGAGAGACTCGTCGCAGGGACTGCCCCATCCTGACCACATGAAACCATGATTGAACAAAATGGTTTTCAAGCACTTAGAAGCAGAGCTAAGTTTGGGCTGGTGGGACAATCAGATCAGCTTACGTAGCAGAGCGAAGGCATCTGCGGCCAGGAATAGACGAGACCAAGACACGTAGCTCCCTAAGATAAGATGGAGCTCAGCTTGCAAGGCAATTATGCATCAGTATTAAAATCTTTAACTCGATGCATTTTTGCATAGGGAACCTGTACAGTTCCTCCCATATGAAACTAGATATATGCGTAAACCTGGGCATACCGCCAAGTAGCAGCATTTAAAACAGAATGACAGAAACACAAACCTGATGTCTGCCTTCGTCTGTTGTTGTCATGGATATCTCAAAATAAGGAAAGTATGGACAAAGCAATACTGAAAAAACAACAGAATCATTTTTCAGTTGCATAGAGCAGCCTTCCTTCACTGTTACGTATAGAAGACCATTTCTTACATCTTGTTCACATGTAAAAAATTCTGTTCAGTACAAACTATCTTCTGAACTGCGACTTGAGCTCATTTCTCTCCCCCTTTCAGTATTCCGCAGGTGCCTGAGGACTGTACTGTTCAACAATGATTTTACTTTTTCGGGTCGGAAGCAACTCTGTTGAGTTTATCCTCTAAGAGGTGCTTTATAAGTCTCAAATTACAATTCTGGTATTCCTGATCTGTTAGAACTCGTCCGGATCCGTCCAACAAACTGACTACTGCCTTTGGCTTCATTTTAGAATGGATGTTGATCAGTGTCTTGTATCTTGTGATAATGATGCTATTGAAATGTTTTAATAAGTAACTTTACCTGAGTTACCTATCTGATAACTTACCTTACCCAAATATCAAAATGAGTCTTGGAGAAAATAACTCACAATGACAAATTTTAGCAGTGTTGCTTAAAATAGAAGCTTGAAGCTTTCAATACCTGTTCTGAATGGGTATCTCTAGAAGTATATGTATCCAGACATGCAGGAATAAATGCAAAACAAATGAGGAGGTTCTGGAGTGGGTGTAAGAGGAGACACTGTTGAGCACAATAAAGAAAAGGCGAGTTGGCCATTCCTTGCCACTGGAGGGTTGGACAGAATACTATGAACTATGCAGCTGATTTGCCATACTGGGCTACAGAGAAGTTAAGAACAAGGCAGATAAGAGTGGCACTGCTGACAACTGAACCTGCTTAAGTGCAGTGTTCCAACAAAGCCACAAAATTGTGCTCACTATCGTCATTTTTTAATGTGTTATTTCAGGAAATTTTCTTTGGCACAAGCGTGGCCTCTACAAGCAAAGTACCAGTAAGGCCTGTGAATAAGCTGGGTCCCGCGACTTAGCTTTCATTGGGTGCTATAGAAATCTTGAGTTTACAATTACATCAGAGGCACATTAAGTAAGTTATGTAGTTATAAAATGTCCCTATGAAATAACACACCACCTATGGTCACTATACAAACCCATATACATATTTACAGAAACATGCATACATTTACATTTGTTCTGTGATAAGTTTTGGGAAGACGTCAATTTGAAGCAGTGTAGCCAATGCTAATGTCAAGGCTAAACTTTTACAGTAATATTCCTTTTGCATAATTACTTACTAAAGTAGACAAAATCCTGTGGGAAACTTAAATGATTTGCCATACATGAACATCTTGGCCTATGCAACAGTTTCTATGTGCATGCTATACACAAGTATATACATAATAATTATATAAATTCATACATGTACCATTTGTCCCATATACAGCTGATACCATACTTGTACCATATACAGCTGGTAATATATAGTAGATAATACACCAAGAGCGAGAACTAGACCGAGACAGTGTTATATTACCCTGAGGACGGCAACTCTTTACTTTGTTACCTAAGACCCTCAGGGAGGGTAACTCTGTACCGTCATCCTACCAAGGCAGCCTAAAGACTTCTTTATTGACAGCATAAGAATGTGGGCGTGATGAGTCACCAATACTGAATAGCGTCTAGAGCAGACCATAGTCTACCTCATTACAAAAAACCTGTTTACACTTGCGGCCCTATCTGATGACTATCACCTTTAACCATATGCCATAAGCAAATACGAGTCTAAAGGCTATAGCCATGCCATAAACATTTGGTAGTGCTCAGTATCACTCTATGGACAAGCTTATACATAAACTACTGCATAAGTTATACACTAGTTTAAATGTAATGAATGTAAAAGTATAAGTTTTATATAGCAGCCGTATGGCCACGACCCGGATCATTTTGCAATGAATTTATCTGAAGAGATCCTTCACCACCACTGCCCGTTTGAATGGGCGCCATGCCATTTAATGTCCCCGTGCACGGACCAAAGTAAAGGTCAAGTAAGGTAAGCTTGCATTTATGAAGAGCCTCTACATATATAGCTCAGCCACTTAATAGAACTTTATTATTATTATTATTTCTGTATTTATTAAACACCAATAACTAAGCATCAAAATGATGGCGCTGATCAATTATGATAGAAGGATATGCTCAAAGTCTCAACACAGCAACCTTATCACGGGAGACTTGAACCCGTACTCTCTGAATTACAAAACGATCGGCTACATTGCTGATTTTTCACCACAAATGGCTGAAGAAACATTTTCAGTTTATCTTAAGATACACATTTTTAGGTCTGTTAGATGGCCATGTTTTAGCACCTCTATGAGGTTCTAACATGTGCTATGTAAATGTTCACATACATACGTGCATACATACATATATGCATACGTATGTACATACATAAAATACATACATGCATATACATGCATACATACATATATACATACATACATGTATGCATACATACAGGCTAATAGAGGAATTCAGTGCAAGTTTTATATCTGCATTTGATTTTGTATAGCAACCATTTCTCAGGCTCCTTATGCCCATATTACTAGAATAAAGGATGTTCTTTCATTATACTCCTGTGTGCTTTTTTTCATCAAACTCCCTTGAATAGGCCTTTATTAAAATCTATATGTCAGAAATGAGTCATCTGGGCCACCTGTATTAATCTACAACACAGCTATAATATTGATTCGCTTACCCCACCCATCTACAACCTGATAGCCCAACGGCTTACTTTAGAGAATATCTTATATACATACATATATAAAAATATATAACATATGCATGCATACATAGGGCCTACATAAACTTATGCATATATATATAAATATAGATTGCATCATCTGTGTGCATGCACTGGTGCATGATTGTGTTGTGCTTTTTCTTTTCTTTCAGACACATGCTCGCACGCACACGCACACACGCACACAATATGAAAGGCTGGCCATACAGGGCTATGAATGCTTTTCAGAATGGATCCATTGAATGTAAAGTTGTGAGATTCACTGCGTCAGAATGGTTAGCTTTATGGGCGAAATCCTCATTTTGGGCACCGATATGGTTTTAGGCTTGCGTAGGGCTTGTTGGTCCATAAGAATTAGTAGTAGTTTTAGTAGATTCCAATGTTTAACGACATTGAGAGAGACAGACAGACAGACAGAGAGACAGACAGAGAGACAGACAGAGTAGAGCGTCTGATTACACCCCTGTGGCCAGAGATTGTGGGATAAGATATGGTGACCTAAGCAATGCATAAACTTAACTTAGTGTAACGCCTTCATTTTCGCTTTGGACTTCGTGGTTATGAAGCCAGGCCTAAGTTCAGGTCCAATAATGGTGTTAATATCATGTTATTTTTCTTCTTTTTGTAATTTACAGCTAAAATTATGCTGACAAAATTGTATAAGCCGATTAATTGGGGGAAACAAAATCTGTTTCGTTCGGTCACTATTGTTTAAGAGGCGTATAACTTGCATGGAAATTTACGAAAGTATTGGGGTATCAGATCATCTCGGAAGTCCTTTGTACCAGAGGTTACAGTACACCAAAGCAACTGGTAGCCCAAGTGTGGGTGGTACACTGGGATCCATATCAGCTACACATGGAAATTACTAAAATTAGTTCAAATTACGTACATCATGCATGTCTTTATTCTTTCCCGTCCTACTGCGGTCTCCGTCTACATTATACATTACGCTCAGTGGCGTACGCGAATTTTTAGCCAGAGGTCGGGTATGTGGATCAAAATTGAGGGTTTAGGGGGGCGTCGTAAGCCGTTACAACGGGGTCCGGGGTGGAGCCCGAAGCCAACGCATTTAGAAGCACAACTGAGCACATTTGGGCTACGTGTTTGTATGACTGTTTTATGCCAGAGGGTCTGAGATAGCGAGCACCGAAGACGTGAAGACGCGAATCTTCTAACGAACAGAGGTCTGAAGAACGTCGTAAGGTCCTCACTGGGGTTCGGGGCAAAACCCTGGAACCAAGCGCATTTTGTCGAAGTAAAACAGACCAGAAACCGAATAAGTGAAATTGGCCTCGAAAATAGGCCTCCTCTTTATCGTATGCTGCTCGTATCCATCGACAAAGTCGAGTGTCCGATCGGTGGAGATACTTTTTGCTTAGATTACTACACAATGCAAATTTTACATGCTACATTTGCATTCTTGACCTTGTCTCACTTTGCAGACGCAACCCACCTCAAAATGATCTGACATGCCCATAAATTCCCAGTAGGCCTAAATGCAGTTCATCATTCTGCATAAGTTCTATAACTTGTTCGGCGTTGTTTTACAGGCGTAAAAAGTAAAGTATCCCTTATGCCACAAGTGAGACGTGGGAAAGGCACTCGCATCCTTTTCTTGGCCCTTGAGCCGACAATGGAAGAATCCTAAAATTCTGGACATCACAGGACTTGTGGTTTACTTCCTAGCTTAGGCCGGTACCAAATTATGCTGCTTGGTGACAGAAGCACGGTGTGCGCAAATAACTTGCCCAGGGTCATTACATGGAGTCGCATCCACAACCGCATGCTCATTGGCCAAACGCGTAAGAATGAACTCCCCCAGAATTGCGACAGCTATCTGACCCATCATAAAAACTCATCTATGTTCCACTGCTTGCAATTTCTGCATTAGCCTTTCACTCAAAACTGAAAATATTCATCTTTCAAGATCCTATCCTGACTTCCCTTCTTCCTGTTATCTCTCCGCTCCAATTCCAAACATCACCCATCGTAGCTGCCACGCTGTCTCTGCCTGACTTTTGGATTTTGACCTGGAACCGAACCCTTTATGCCTATCAATTTTGTTTTGACTGAGCGCCTGTGGATAAGCTGGTCCCCGTGACGTGGCTTTCGTTGTGCGCTGTAGAAATCTCGGGATTACGATTACGATTACCGATAGACCAGGCGTGGCGTAAAATATTGAAGTTTTGCAGAAACCCTTAACAATATCTTATGTAATAGTTATGCTCAAGAACACAAGGTTTTGCTTTAATTCGTGCTTTATTCGTAAGTGAAGAGATAAAGTCCCAATTTTATTGTACTACCTCACCAAGTCTAATGGGATTATGTTACCAAAAATGTGTAGACTACTTACCTACTGCAGCCCACTTAAGACGCAGACGATATTAAAAAGCGCTTTGTACATATTTACTCAAAAGTAAAAAATTTCGTCCCAATTTCCTAAATATTTCAAGATATATTATTCCGAAATAATTTTATTTTATTTTTAAACTATAGGGGAATGTTTTAAATCTGTGAGCCTTTTCAGAGGAACTATTTTCGCCAAAGGCGACGCCATCTTGTTGTCACCGGTGTTGGCGAATGATCTGTCTGACCTGAAAGTTTGAGCAAGATGACGTTTGGTTGAAGTTTTGCTGCAAGTCGAACTTTCGTCTTTTCAACTTATTCAGGGTTTGCTGCTATCGTCAACTGCCTAAACGTATATCTGCTTCGGGATTTACTGCAACAATTGCGTTTCTTATTGTGCAGGTGAGTTGGTTATAGTCATCTTTACCTGTATGATATTGCCAAGCGCCTGTCATTTTGCCTGTGTATTGGCGATGACGTTGACCTAGCCACCCAGCAATGTCGATAGTTAGGATTGCCTGTTGATATTTCGATCGCTGATTTCATTGAGCTTTATCGGCTCGAATTAATGCATGTTCGAAATTTTTTCTTCTTGAAGGCCGGAATAGTCGTTGGGTAATTTAGCAGGAGCTTGGGCGTTTTAGTGCCGTTGCCTGTAGCAACGCTTAACTTGTTGAATTTTGGATCGACTTAGAAGACTGTGTGCGTGGGTTTTGAGTGTGCAGACAAGTTTCGTTCGGCCGTCTGACTCTTTAACCTTGTATTCGAGTTGCATGCGTTATATTAGCGAAGGATAAGGAAGGATTTAATGCCGAGGCGACTGTTTATGTGTATGTAGCTTTTAAATGCAGGATGATAGCGGAGCTGTTGCATGTTTAACTTGTCTTTGCTGTATATGGAAGATGTCTTTACTTCTGGTGGTATAAAATCGGTAAAAAGCACCCCAAGATTTTGCAACTGCAGTGGATTAATGCTAACAATAATGGAGCAATAGGTTAGTTGCTAAAATATGATCACTGCTAAGTGCTAATATGCTATTTTGGCTTCACTTGGACTGATTGGCTAATTAACCTCATGCAAAGGTTAATAACTAGTAAGTTGATAATTACTACATTTATCATGGAGTTGTTTTACTAATTGAAATTGATATTTATGCTAAGTTTTACATGCCAGGTGGTTAACATACCTTACCTATGAAGTAAAGTGTTTTATGCTCAAGTATTAAATAGGCAGATGGTAAAATCCTTTAAGCATTGGATAAATATTGTTTAATGTTTAAGTATTAAATACTACAATTTTTGTAGGCATTTGAACAGCGCTAAATAAATATAGAGTTTTAGTATCAGACTCTTGAGTCTAATTTTGCACTTCATTATGAAAAAAAATACATGAGGTAGAAACAAATTTCACTAACCATTACCACTGCATATAGTTTTTTCTCAAGTATCATTGTTTGTCATGTCTCCATTCATTTATTATTTTATATGACCTTATTTGCATCATTTTTTGACAACCATACTTAATTAACATGCACTATCATATTAGTTTTACGTGTTTCATTTGTCACTGCAGAATTAGTTACACTGTTATACTTACGTCATGCTGCATTTGATTGTATATTAATTAAGGGACAGTTCTTCAGTCATTTGGCTAGCACTGTGTTAGACTTAACCCTGCACCTGAGGGATCAAAGGTCGTCATTGCCATTTGCATTTTTCCTAATTTCACCACAATGAGAGATGGAATGCTGCAAGCTTTTCCTGTTGTGATTCATTTCTCAGTTGAAATTTAATTGATAACAGTGAGTAATTAAAAGGATACGAAAGCATTTAAGATATCATGAATATCTATAATTTAGTCTTGAGCTTGTCTGAATTTAAGCCTTAGAAAGGGTGGAAATGAAGTTAAGTCTCATCCTGCAGATTTGGTAGAAATGCAGTGGGACACACCATGGTAATTATCTGTGGATCTGATGGCAGTTCAGTTTCTGGATGGGTTGGGCCCCTGCTTTTGTTGTTAAGCAGGTTTGCTGTCTCCTTAAGTTATATGCTGCAGAACACAGTTATCATCCGCTCACCTGTTGCACAAACACTCAGGCGGTATTATGGATATATATGTTGTTTTGTGACTCACTTAAACTCTTGTTAAACCTGACAGTGAACTTTTCTGTTTACCTGTGTGACAGACACTTGTCAATGTCACCTTTGTTATTGTGCTGGATTTATTATGTTAGAGGGCATGCTGGGCGGCAATAGCATTTGTATGCACCAGTGATGCTATATTGCTAATATTCCTCTCGCTGTGCTGCTGTTTTGGCCAGACTGCTACAACCTAACCAGCTGTGGTCCTATTAGGGGCACTGCACTGCTTAAATTTCATGGACTCTGACTGCTGTACACATGTGCCACCATTTACAGTGCAAACTGACAGTCTCCAACGGGTATTATTTAATTTCTGAGATTTTTTATCATGCAGATGTATTAGGCATTTGTTCTGTTGGGATTGGCCGACTGTATAATCAGTTCGCAGCAGATTGGTCTAAAAGACGATAAAATAGGTGAAGTACAGACAGCCTTTGTGTCAGAGTAACTTTGTTTTCAGATGGTGTTTATTGGTCATAGCACATGGTAGCAGATTAGTTATTAGTTCTGAATAAATTTTGTGATGTAATTTGATGTTTGTTTGAAGTTGAACTTGTGCACTGTTATGCATGATAAAAATGCCTTCTGTGCAGAGGCGTTTCATACCACGGGCACAAGCAGAACTGAGCACAGACAAAAACAGGGAATTCATATTCAAAAAGTTGTTTCTGAATAGCTGCCAGCTTTTGCTCACAGACTGCGGCTTTATAGCTGTGTGCAGGTGAGGCATTTATTGCATGAAAATGCTTCTGTGCCGTAGGAACATTGCTGTTTGTTGGGAATATTTTCTTACAGGCTTTTTGCAAGTGGTTGTAAAGTATGGAGGATTATGATAAGATGAATGATTCTATATGAAAAACCACTTTTTTCTTTTCACTGTCAGTTACCTGGGACATTACTTGTTGAATTATTTAATATGTTTGCACTTTTACTATCTCGATGATGCCCCTATTTGGCCTTGATGGGAACGAATGCATGATCTCCATTCACTTTTTTACATTTTTCAAGTGCAATGCTTTTCTCGTGTCTGGTTTAAAAGGTTAAGGTAAGTCACTTGTTTACACACTTCTACAGAAACTTGGGAGAAGCAGGTGGTTCCGAGGCTGAAGGACCAAATCTTGTTTTGTCTCATTTATAGTGTCTGTCTAGTTTAGTTATGGTTTCTTATTCTCTTTGTTCTATATGTACAGCTGAAGACAAAGCACTCCAGTAAGAGCTTTTTTGTTTTATTTTGAGTTCTGTACATTTGAGCAACCGTATATTGCACAGCCTACACAGTCTGTCATTTGGCCTCATGTTGAGGCCTGCTATCTAGATATACTTTCTTAGTCATGCCTGTGCTTACGTTCATGAATGCCTTTGAGAGGAGGGAATTGTTCAGTATCAGTAGGGCCAGGACTAGACATCAATATGGTTAAGGGGGTGAAAGATTTTCACTCCTGCTGTAGATGATCCAACACTGACAACTCTAGTTGATTAAACTGGGAAAATCCACCCAAGTTAGTAATGTCTTAGAAAGGATTGGACTTTATTACACGTGAGAAAAAACACTTAGACAAAAGGACTAGTAAAACTTTGTTTAGATTTGCAGATATATTTTATGGGAGAGAGAAGGTGAGACTATATTGTTTAATTTAAATTTGTTTTTCAGTTATTGTACCTATATTTGTATTTTTTATTTAATAAATTTTATTGTGTATATAAGAATGCCATTAAGCTTGATCATCTTCAAAATGGCTGCACTGTTTGTCTAGCTCTATTTCTAAAGGATTTGGTGTGTGATTCCTTATTGATTATTAAAGAACTGACTTAGGTATGTCTGATGTTGACAATAAACTTCAAATTCAGCACATTTTATTTGGTTTCATTGTGAACTGAACAGGGTTAACCGAATCATTGTTGTTAGGCTCCTTAAAAAAGAATAATACATAAAGCAGAATGTAAAAGCTTGTGCAGGTGACATGTTGAGGAAATGCTATGTAATCTTGTACCATATTATTTGTCTTCACATTACTTCACATTGTGTCATTTAATTATCTTATTTCTTAAATGGTTCAACTCAGTGTAATAGTGAACTCAGCTATAAAATGAGTACACTGACCATACAGTGTTGATGGGAAGACCGAGTGGCAAGGGAGAGGACTAGCCTCTCACCCTCATTTGCTAAGTCTAAAAAATGAAGTTGCTAACATTTCATACCTATGGCTGACACTTGGGATTAGCTTAAGGGACTGCTCTTCTTTGTCTTATAAATGGTTCGCTATGTTGCTTCATTTTCTTTCTGTGTGTGTTGAGCGAAGTTAGCTGAAGCATTGAGGTATCTGTCTGCTTTGAGTCATTTTGTGTAATCCTCTTCTTTATTACAGTACTTTACATGAGGTCATTTAAGCATCTTGTTTCATGAATGGTTTTGCAACATAAACACCTGGCAAAAGCTGATTGAATGGTTGTGCCTTGTTATTTAATACTGTTGCACAAATAGCAATATCTGTCAACAGATGGAGGCTGAATGAAAGCAGCTGGTGAACTTTGAACTGCTGGCTGAATGTTCATCTGTAATTCAGTGTTCTTGGCAACCTTTGGACCTGTGCTGGCTGGGCATGTAGAATGATGAACAGTTGCTAATTAAACTCGGCACCTGGGCTTGGGAATTTAATTTCAATTAATGAAACTCAGCATATGCTTTGAGGAATTAATTTAGGCCTAAGCTTTGCTGTCTGATTTGATCAAGATGTGTCACGGGCTTTTTATGATGTAGATAAAGCTTGAACAAATGCAGGTACTGCTCTAAAGGTGAAATATATCTGATAAAAAAGATAATGAAATACTAATGAACTGCTACAGATCAGTTATAAGCCCACGTACCTTATACCTACTTTAAGACTGCTATCTGGAGGGGCCTTTCTGAGGTTAGCATGACTGGGCTGATAAAAAGATGGAGTGTGACAGACATAGAGGAAAGGTGACAGATGGCTAATGTGTTTGCCTTTCACCTGTGCTTTTGGGGTTGAAATCCTGGAGTTTTATGCAAAATTGGTGGAATGGTGCCATATAATCAATTAATAAATGGTGTTCAGCTTGTTGAATTGCCATTATGTTTGCTGTTGTTGTGCTTGAACTTCAGCTGAAGATTTCTTTAACCCCCAGAACTGTGTCTCTGAATACTAATATTAATAGGGGCATGTAATAAATGAATGCATATTTTGCCCAAAAGTCTGTGGGGTGTATTTTGTCTTGGTAAATTTAATGCAATTGTAAAAGAGTTAAGGTTATGGAACTGTTATGCTGTTTGCATGTTCTGAGGAGTAATGTTGAAAGTAACATATAATAATTGTGAATACTTTACCTTACCAAGTGCAATATGTTAGTTTCTCTTTTAAAACTTCTAGCTTCCTGTTAAAGGTGATACCAGTGATGATATCACTGATGTTCATCCAGTGTTATGTTTAAGTTTAGGGCTCATGGTTCGTGATGTGTTGTGCTGTTTATGTATTTGTGGGATCAGAGTTCATTTGAACTTGTGTCTTATCTTTGACTGTTTTTTGTTCTGTAGTACAGTCATAGGAAATGACAGAACAGAACGGAACGCGCTGGGAACAGCAGACAGTCATTGCCAATGAAAATGAAGAGGATCTCGAAGATCAGGAGAACAACTCTGCCAAACTGTTTGAGAGGTCTAGAATTAAGGCCTTAGCAGGTATGCACATGACTGAATGATTCATGTCACCAGAATTTGAGTTGTTTTCTGTATCTTTAGTTGGCAAGTCTTTACCTAATGGCTGCATATTGATGACATTTTCTTGTCTTCTGTGGTGTATTCTATAGTGCTGTGCCTCTAGCCCACAAAGTATCAGTCACTGGGAAGGTATACAGTAATTTTTCATTTATTACACACCTATATTAACATTTTTTATATGGCTTAAAGGATATTCCTACTGAAGTGGAAATGGGGCAACAGCAACCAAACAGCTGCTTACCTTTCCTCACGAGTTACTGGATTTGAGTTGTCATTTTCACGTGATGCACTGGGATTTGAACCCCAGGTGCTGAGGTAACAGGCAAATGTAACAGATCTGCTTCTGTGCCGCTCAAGTCATTCTATATAAAAAATATATACAGAAGATTACAAATTGTTGAATGGATTCAAGATGAACTACAATATGCTTTGGATGAGTTTCATATAAATATTTAGCATCAAGTTCAGGGTTGTCTTGCCAGTGCTTGTTTGACCATTCATAAAACATTATGAAACTTCTGAATTAACTTATACTTGCAAGATGCTCTGCACAGTTCAGTTGAGTACTCCATCTCTTGTGCAGCTATGTGATTCAAAACCAAGTTTGCTTTATCAGTTCATTAATGTCATTGTAAATTGAAATTTCGTAGTTCAGCTTGCTCTGTCACTGTATCCCACCTTCTGGTCTACTTGACCTGTTGGATTTTAGCTGGACTTCTTCAGCAGATTCTGACTGTGGACTGTGGTTTCACATTGAATTAGCCATAGATCATAGAAGACTAATGACAACGGTGCTTTAGAAGTTGTTGGATTTGATTAGATTAGGTCTGCATTTATTACAGAACTAGTTGGTGGATGTCCTGTCATTAAAAAACTGGCTCAGATGGTTTTATCTATTTTTTTGGAGGCCCAGCAGAAGTCTTTCCTTGCTAGGTTCCTGCTATTTTCCGAACAGTAGAATTTGATATAATCCTGTAGACTAAAATAGCTGTGTGAGATAAATTTGGGCAGATTAAATCATTCTTTGTTGTCGAACATTCGGTGTGCTAATTTTGAACTCTCAGGTTCAGCAAGAAAATATTCTGTACTGCAAAACTAAGATCAACTGGAGGAGTCAGTACTGGAATAGCTTTCACAAAAGAGATCCATTGCCGTCAAGTGGATGACACCAGGAACTGATGTTGATGGCAGTGATGATGATGATGATGATGATGGTTGAAATTGTAACTGTAAATTTATGTAGCACTGCTTCAATAGGGGCTAATGAGAGATGCTCTATATGCTAGCCTACAGAATTTTATATGTTACAAATAACAGAAAGTTTATGATTAATCAAGCAGTGCTCAGGTAACTAGAATGTCACAGGTGGCAGACTCATGCACATGTGCAGAATGGTAGTGAAATTGCTCTAGCCTAAGAGCTATATGCTGATGAAACAACAAACAACAGCATCCTTAGAACAATGCTGGGCGGATGAGAACTTGTATGCAAATCTCATACATATTCCCCTTTTTATGTCATGAGTATAGGGTTCAGGAGATGCAGCAGCATAGTGAAATGTCTTGGAATTTTATGTGGCGATTGTGGCATGGTATCTTGCCATTGGCAGTTTTTAACCATTTATGCAGTTTTTATCATTTTATCCAAGGAGGCATTTTGGCTCCCTGACTCTGCCTAGTATTGTTTTTTTAAAAAGTTGAAAGAATTTGAAGTATGTTGCAGAAAAGTTGTTGTGCTGAACAAGTCATGAGTCTTAGCTCACACTTAGAAATTCTAAACAGAAGATGCGTGATAATTCTCACACTGGCTTATCTATAGATGAGTCTTCAGCCTGACTGAGTCATTCTGCTTATGTCTGCAAACCTCTGTCTGAGCACTCTGTGTAGTGATGTAATTTAGTGAGGAACTTTGTCTAGGAATATAATTTGGTGAACTTCTGCCCCAGTTTTGTTTACTGAAATAGATCAGCCTTAAGTAAACTGGAAGGAAAAGGAGGCCAAGATTACATCAATCAAAGTGTTATCTTGACTATTTATGTCTGTATTAGCATATGCACATACGTGTGCATGTAGTTGCAGTTGCGTATATATGTATGTCATATGAATAATTTGTACTTACAACATTTGGTATACATGTACATATGCACACAGAATATATGTGTGTATGTATGTATATGTACAAACACAGATCTATATGTCCCAGGTGTTGTACTTGTGCATGCACATATAATATGTGCAGCAGACAGATTAAACTCGTGACTCACATCTGGGCGAGGATTGGACTGAGGACTCTTTGCTCTGCTGTGCAGGGTGATCTGATTGTTCCCCTGACCTGAACCTCTATGGTTCAGCTTAGAAGCTTCACTGTGGTTGGCCAGCTTTCTAGGATAGGTCGCCTAGCACTCTATTATGTGGGCTCCTTGGTCTTTCTCGACCTCTATTTCGTAAGCATTTGAAAACCATTTTGTTCAATTCTGGTTTCTGTCATTAAGAAAGGTTTTCATGCTTCTAATGCCAATGAATTTATCACATCAACTTTAAAGAATGCTTATTGTAAACAAATATATATAATGATAATATGTCTGTGAAAAAAATTATGTGTAAAGCAACAACAAAGCACCATTTACATTCACAAAATCAGTACAATCCACTAGTTAATTACAATAATCATAATTACAATAATTACAGGAATCATAAATCCAGTCAACCACGTAGAAATTTATTCTATTCCTGTCCATCGATTTCACAAAACAGTCAACCACTTTATTTAAAAATGGCATCCTGCCACTGAGTAACAATGTAAATACAGACACAACAGGAGAAAAATGTCCGAATTTACTCAAAATTATCATACACTCGAGCACATCCCTCAGCACACATGCATGCACCTTCTGACTGAAAGCCTTATTTTTCAGAAAAAAAGCATCATCATGTATATATGTATGTACCAAAACACTTAGCATGCACCCTTTAAGAACCTCACAAAAATGCACAGCCATGTAACAGATCTAAGCAAGCATGTTTAAATATAGGCAGAAAATGTATGCAGAACAGGGCCAAATTAAATTGCACTTAAATGCAATGGAAGACTGCATTTTTTCACTGTTTCATAATGATAAAATAAGGAAACAAAGTCTATAATTGCAAAAGCACACCCAGCCCAGCCTGTGATAAAACAGATTCACATATCTGTGTGACTTTCTGTACATTAATATTTTTACATAATGAAAAAGGCACACTGACCACAAATTTGCATCAGAATCAAAGTTTGCAACTAGGTGAATGCAATAATTGAATTATGAATAGTATTGGAATTCATAATTTAATTAACTTTGCTTGAACATGAAATGCTAGTCTAAAAATACAGAAAACATTCTGTGACTTCATATTCGTACTGTGATATTGCAGAAGCCAGCTATGACTGCTACATCATTGTAACTGTAATCGCAGATTTATATAGCGCCTCTTTAATGACTCATCAAAGGCATCCGTTATCTAATGACTTCTGATTGCAAATCTTCGTTGGTGAACAATTTGACAGTAACTATAAGCTTATTATATTAATGCTTTTGTCTGTATATTTTGTACCGTAGTTTTACTGTATGATGTGCTGGTCATAAGCAGTTTATGATTGTGTTTAGACGAACGAGAAACTGTCCAGAAGAAAACATTCTGTAAATGGGTCAACTCCCATCTGAATCGAGTTGGGTGCAAGATTCAAGATCTCTACGTCGATCTCAGAGATGGAAAGATGCTCATTAAGCTCCTGGAAGTGCTGTCTGGGGAGAGACTGGTACATATTTTACTTCTTATTATTCGTTCTTGAAGTCATTCTAGAATTTTAGATTATTGAAATCTTTAAACTAAATTTATATTCATACAATTTCATATTATCCTGATCGTAATTTACTTGACTTAGTGAGCAAACTTATTTGGTAGTTTATTCTAATTTGTCTTTTTTATTTTCCTTTAATTTAATATAATTTGTTTTAGGGAAATTGTTTTCCTGTAATTTAATATTTAACAGTAAAATTGTTTGTTTTTATTATAAAAGCATTTTAAAGTAAGGTTTAGATGAACTTTTGTTTCAGAACTTATCCGACAAGCCTTATTAACGTAGTCTTGATTTTTAACCTGAGAATATGATGTTAGCCTGTTCCCAGGCTTGGCAAGCTAGTGTTTGTTGCCTGAATAGAAGTGGGTATACTAATTCTATTGACAACTGGGTGCAGGTGTAGGCTGACTGTTTGTATTGTCTGTTACGGTCTGTTTATCTGTAGGAGTTAGAGCGTGCTTGCTCAAACTCTCATGCTCTAGAGACTTCGATTATAATTATTTAAGTGTGTGCACTGTCAAAGCATTTTCAATATTCTGACAGAAGTAAAACCTGAGGCAGTGGCTGGATTTGCTTTGCACAGTCGTTTTGCATATGAATTTAAACTAAAGAAGTTTCAAAGGCAGCCCTAAACAGTGATTGTGCTAAACAAGATGTGATGTCGAAAACAGCTTGTATAGATGCTTGGATGCATTTGCAGAGGATGTATGTAGTATATTACGGAAACAGATGTTGCCACTGAGTTGCTCAAGTACAATATGATCCTTAAAATAGAAATTTTGTTAAAGCATCACTCCATAAATAAGTTTTTACTGTAAGCTACAGTCTCAGAGGCCAGCTTTTCTGTGTAAACATTGCACATTAGCTGATTGGTTAAAGCATTCCGCTTGTAACGTGGAGAGTACAGGTTTGAGCCTTCCCTGAGATAGTTACTATGTAGAGACCTTTATAGAGGGTTTCATGCACTTGGACTATTTTTGGAGCATGAACAATTTTTTGGCCAAGACCAGAACTGTTCCTGTATTTACTTATTCAGTCGACTCATTTCCAGCTCTATGTTATTCCTGATGAAGGCTAAGAATCTGAAATTGGTTTTTGTGCAACCCACTTACTCATTATTAGCAGCCTTTCTGTCTTACGTCACATGTCATTTAGATGTTGGCTGACGTAACCTTTTGGATTTGCAATTTGGTTGTAGCTTTTGTTTGAGAGTATGCACTGATGAGACGTTCACTTTCATTTTCACATGTAGACCTCTGCTCTGCCATTGTTCACCTGTACTTTTTGTGTATTCTTGGTTGTGTCTTTGTATTGCTTTATGTCTCTGTATCTGCCTTGCACTTGGCCATGTCTGTGCAGAGGTTGTATTTCTTGATATCTTGCCACTGGCAATAGAACTCAACAACATGCTTTTGTACTTAGCAACATGACTGCATTATCAGACTGTCTGTCTTATTTGATTGTTGCGTTTATCTGTCTGTTTATGTGCCAATGTAGCATTCATCCATTTTGCCCTAATACCACTGGCATTTGTACTCCTGGGTATGACAGTGGGAGGAGCCAAGTGAACCAGTAATGGGTTGCTGTCATTCCAATGGTAAAGTTTTTGGGATACCAAACAAATCATCACCAGAGCATAAATGTGAATTTTGTTAGCCTGTGTGGTTGGGCCTTCACCTAGAATCACCTGATGAATTATGGTGTCTTTTAAGATATGTATTAATGTGGGTAGATGTTGTGTTGTAACGATGTGTTTATGTGTTACAAATTACCTATGCTGTTTGTGAAATTGCTGTTTGATCAATGTGAATGGTACTTCATATGAACACAGATCCACTTCAAATGCTGTGCATACATAAGCATATTATGCGCCAAGATGTTTTTCGTAAATATGCGAACACATTATGTGTGTATATATATGTGTGTATATATATATTTATAATGTTTTTCGTAAACAGAAAGATATGGGCACTCGGTGAATATTAAACAGAGTTTAAAGTATCTAGGAATGAATTTGGGGAGAGGGTTTTAGTCCCCTTTCCCTTAATTTTGATTGCTTTAGTAAGTAACTTTATAAAAGGTACCAGCACCAATAAATCGTTATACACACTGAATATAATGTATTTATGTATGGATAAAATTTACTGAGTTGTTTGTATGTATATGACTTTGTATAAGCGTATATTGTATGTACTCGTGTAACATGTGCTTGTATTTCATGTAATAGCATTGTGCCTCTGTAGTATCCTTGAGGAATAGTCTTTAAGTGAATCTTGGCCTTAGGGACTCCTGTAGGCACATGTGCCACTTTGTATAGCCAACTGAAATGGCCTGTTGTTTCCTGAACCAGTCTGATTGATTGGTGTTTGTCTGTTTTCAGCCAAATCCGACCAAAGGCAAGATGAGGATCCACTGTCTGGAGAATGTCGACAAGTCCTTAACATTCCTCAATGAGCAAAGGGTTCACCTTGAGAACATGGGAGCGCACGACATTGTCGATGGCAACCCAAGGCTCACTCTTGGCCTCATATGGACCATCATCCTTCGATTTCAGGTGCCCCACTAAAACATAAACCAAGTAAATCATTAAACAGTTTGGCAGCTCTACCTGCTTTTTACCGATTGAACCAGCTTCATAGGTGTGAACTTATTTAAAATTATTTGGGAAGCCCAGCTGGATTTTCCACTCTTTTTACACACTGTTCCCACTCCAGAGGTAAATGAGTTTGCTGGATGTGGAAATTTATAGGTCAAACACCTACCTTGTTTATGGAGTTAATTGATAAAAATATTGGGGTGGCTCAAACCTTGCCAAGCCTAGGACCTCAGTTATTGGGGGAGGGCTCGAGCTTAGTGGCCTATGACCAACGATGTAGATTGTGACTAGTCAACATCCATGACTGACTAAAAGTATCATTGTTTGACTGGAAAACCTGAATACCGCTAACAAATGTTTTCTTGCAAGTGCTTAAAATTGTACCTTCAAGGTGAAGATTGAATATCTTGGGTTTAGTTTTGCATCCAGAATGGACAGTATTTTTGTGTTCCTCTCTGAGTAGATACAAGACATTACAGTCGAAGAGATAGACAGCAGTGAAATTAAGTCAGCCAAAGATGCCTTACTACTCTGGTGCCAGATGAAGACAGCTGGATATCCCAATGTCAATGTCAGAAATTTCACTACCAGCTGGCGTGATGGCTTGGCTTTTAACGCTCTGATTCACAAGCACAGGTATTAGTGGTTTATTTTGATTTTACAGACTGAGTTTTTGGGGCTGATCCAGTTTATGATACAGTGGCACACATTATGTTTTCATATTCACAATTCATGCACTTTAAGATGACTAGTTCACAACTAACAAAGGCTTTTAACCTGACCCAAACGGTTTGTTTGCAAATATCTTAGTCAGCAAATTAACACTGTGATTAGTATTCATTTAGGACATACAATCTTTAGGTAACTTTGTCGTTAGAGATGCAGTTCTATTAAGTTTATAGGATTTTCAACTATGCAAACAGAAACTTTTGCCAGAAATCCAGAGAGATTCTGTTACAGGTTATATAACTGCATGACATTTCCTGAACCTACTGAGATTAGAATCTCAGACACAATGGCAGGAATTGGCTGCATTGCCAATCAGCCTCAGCATCACTCGAAGTTACCGACTAGTGACCTGGGTGGTTCTGTTAGTTTGTTCCATGTTAACTGGGTTTAAAAGTTTCACTTCTGTAAAACCAGCAACTGGATGTCTTATGATGCAGAATTGCCATCCTGATAATATTCTGCTGGACCTGAATGACTGAAAATATTAGCTGAGAGGCACTATATAAATGTTCTATACAAATTACAATCTTGATAATTTTAGACCTGACCTGATAGAGTACAACACACTGACAAAGAGCAATCCTACCCACAATCTGAACAATGCCTTTAACACTGCCGAAGAGAAACTTGGTCTTACTCGACTGCTTGATGCTGAAGGTAAGTATCTTTAATTAACAAAGTTCTATTTTGTATGATGCTGATCAGACTGGTTTTAACCATGGATCTACCTTTACTGCATCTGGGGTTAAAGAATTCTTCATGATGACACACGATTAACCCCAGTTTGATTGGCATCATACAAAAGAAAAATCTGTTATGACACAGTGGAATATCTGGTCTGTAAACCATTGATTGCAGGTTTGAGTGTGCTGAGTGGACTCTGTGTAACAACATAGACGAGATGTTTGCACACGCCTGTCTTGAACCTCAGATTCAGATTTACTGACTTTGCACATGTATTAAGTGTATTATATAAATATGTAAATGAAGATGACTTTGTTGGGCTGTGTACTTATAATAATGGAAATTGACCAGTTGTTGGTTTGTGCCTCTGAAAACTACTTATGACAGAGCTGTACGATTGGGCCTTTTGTTATCCTGCATTACCATAACTGTATAGTTAGGCATTTTTATGCAGTTACATATTATATATTTTTGAGTTATTGTAAGTTCTTTTTATGTATTTTGTTTTTCCACATGTGTTTATCTAGTTCGATTGCTTGTAACATTAATATTATTGGTAGTGCATTGCAGATCTGTTTATCTATTTCAGTCGCTTAATATATATATGTTAGGTATTATTATTAATTAGAAGCTTCTATGGTGTCAGTGTCTAATGTGCAAGGCATCAACTGATGGCACAACAAAACTGAGTATTCAAGTCACTGACCAGAAAATGTATTGGTACATATACAGAATTAGAATACTGAATCAGACACCACTGAAGTAAACTGAATCTGAGCTGTGTTGCTATTACTGCAGGATTCAATAAAAATATCCTTATTGCAGTGTGCATATGTTGGTGTATGTGTGTCTCTTATAGATGTCAATGTTGATTATCCTGATGAGAAGTCAATCATTACATACGTTGTCACATATTACCACTACTTCTCCAAGATGAAGGCTGAGTCAGTGCAGGGACGAAGAGTGGGAAAGGTAAACAGTCGTTCTTACAGATCTATTTCTATTAGGGAAACAATGGCTCAAGTTACATTCACTTCTTATATTACGGCACACCTGTTTAGATCCCTTTGATAGCCATGGTCATGGCAGTTTTGAAAATATCCTTAAAATGATCTATGCAAAAGCTCAGATACATACATACATGTATACATACATGGCCAGTTTGTGGTTTTATACCGGTTTCTAGTGGAAAGCAGTAACATGTTCTGCACACTTCTTTCCTGTATGTCATGGTGTTATTGTTTTTGGTGTGATATAATGTTGATATAATGCTGACAAACAAGCACAGTGAAGTTAAGCAATGCTGAGCCCAGTTAGTATTTCTTTGGGTCACTGTCCATACAAGATCTGGCCAGCTTCGTGCCATACTTCTAGCTTGGGTGTCTGAGTGCCAGTGCAAACAGGGAGGTTAAAAGGCTCTGTGGTTGAACTGCTGTGTTCATGTTAGTGCTTCAGTCAAATATCATTAAAACCCTTCAAACCCAACTTCTGATAAACTTATGTAGAAGCATTTACAAGTAAACAAGGATGTCTTTACTTTTTCACATTAGAAATATCCAGTTATGCGGCACATTTTCCACTTTTGAGATTTCCACTGGAATTGTAATTTGTTGCGGCATATGCTGAAGTGCCAATTAAGACCTTGAAATGTCCTGCGAGGGTCAGCTTCTGGACAGATCTCTGTTTTTGAGGTTGTGTAATATCTGGATATAGCAAAAATGATGAAATAGATCACAGTTGTTTATATCTACAGTATGTATTTTTGGGTGCGTTATGTTATTTGCTGTACCGGATCTGTACTTTGCAAGGTCATCAACCAATGCCGAGAATATCAGGATATGATTACAGACTATGACAAATTGACAACAGACCTTCTGGAGTGGATAAAAAATATGATCGGTCTGTTGAATGAGAGGAAGTTTGCCAACTCCCTTCCTGGTGTGCAGCAGCAGTTGGCTGCTTTCAATACATACAGAACAGTCGAAAAGCCAGTCAAGTAAGCAACTGAATCTGTCTAATCTGGTTTGCTACAAAAGAAATAAGAAATTAGTTCTGTTTACATACCGTATATACCCGCGTATTAGTCCGTCCGCGTATAAGTCGAAGTCGGATTTTAGACCGAAAATTTAGTACAAAATTCAAGACCCGCGTATAAGTCGATTTTTTATTAACGGTATTGAATATAAATGCAATAAAAATTTTAGCAGGAAAACTATTATTCAATTTGTAAACTACGTAGCTCTATAGTCTTCGAAATACGGAATTATGATTCATGTTAAATCTGGATTGCTTTATATACCTTTACTTCTAAAGAAGCAAAAGCCTTTGATTTTTCGTTCTTTCTTTGATGTACCGTATTTTCCGGGTTATTATGCGCACTTGTGTATAACGCGCAATAGCATTATTTTGCCTGATTTTTACTTTGATCCACATATAATGCGCACCGCAGCATAGTGCGCAAGCACTATACCCAGGACATACATTTTGACTGCACCTAGCGCATTATCCTTCATCTTATAAAATATACGCGAAACCCGACGCTTTAATAGCAAAATCTATAGACCGTAGGTTGTGTTTATTTAGAGGTTCTTTGTGACCAACTTCTAAGGACTGGGTGCGAATTTCAGCCATGTTGACCGACTCATACCGGTACTTTGATGTGCATCGGGGTTCCGTAATCTGCCTGACTTACCAGCCTGTCAATTATGATGTTTACTAATCGCTTTTGGAAACGCTGGTTCCAACGACTTTGCTTTTTAGGGCACTGAAGACGATTATGGTTGTGTATTGGTTGCGAGACATTACACACTATTCACGTTGTTTATCAAGGAGTTCAAAATCGAGTTTGCTCTATACGCAATAGACTGCATTGCATTCATTTAAAAGTTCGTTATGAACAACTTCTAAGGACGGAGCGAATTTTAGCCACATAATACTTTGATTTGTACTGGAATTTCGCACTCTGATGTTACCCGGTAGGTTATTTGTTTCCGTACTCCGATTATGAGACTAAGCCAGTGCTGAAGTTGGTTTCATGGCTTTTGGCACTATAGAAATCGTGATGTAACGATTAGGAATAAGGTATGCATACCTTGATAATATTTCATTTCTTCGGGCGGAGGTCTCAGCAGGCGATAATAAAGGAATTCGCTTTTGACGCATGATATATACAATAACATTATTATAAGTGAAGTATATTTCGTTTTGACCAATATTTATTCAGAAAGCATATAAAATGTCATTTCTCTTGAAAAATGATGTAAAAAGCAGACAACTGAAACAAACGTAATTTTAGGTCCGCTTTTTGCATTGTTTAAATTTCAGTCCGAAAATCGGTCCGAAAATCATCTGTCTATTTAGCGTCGCGCGTATAAGTCGAAGAGCTTTTTCGTCAACCTGAAATAGTCTAAAATTTCTCGACTTATACGCGAGTATATACGGTAAGTAAATATTTAAAAGAAATAGGTGCAGAGTTGTTGCATTTTGATGTAGTTGCTAGGCATCTTTAAGGTTTATGCCTTTCTGTTGACATCACCTAGTTGGTGTTACCACAGATGCTAATAGCGTCGTGACTTTTTTAAAATTTAAGGTTTGTTGAGAAAGGAAACCTGGAAGTGTTGCTGTTCACAATCCAGAGCAAAATGCGTGCAAACAACCAGAAACCGTATCTGCCTCAAGAAGGAAAGAAGCTGGGAGACATCAACCGAGCATGGGAATCGCTGGAAAAGGCAGAACACGAGAGGGAGCTGGCTCTTCGTGAAGAGCTCATCAGGTCTGTGTCAAACCTCTGTTCTTCCCTATTAAGAACTAGAAGCATGTAAGTTATTTTAGGGAACATGTAGTGGACCAGTTTTTCAAAAATTGAGTTTGTTTAGTTTTAAAACATTAGTCATGTTTATTGATGGTTTAACTTCTGAGGAGAAACCCTGGTACAGGATAGCCTGTACTTCACAGATTGACTGCAATATCAAAATTTGCCTCCAAATTCAAATTCTTGAGAAATTCTGAAACAAAAGACAGTTTTACCATTTCCCATCGTTTGTTTAGAAATTGCTGTCTGTTGACTGTTTAGTGTCATCAGTTTTAGTGAATTTGTAAAGCAACAGTTTGATCTTTTTGGCTGCAAAACTGTTGTGCATCAGCAAATAGCGCTTGAGTTTCTGTTTGGAATTTGGTGAAGTCACATCCTCAGGGACACTTGAGGATACAATTCTTCTCATTTTAATGTATTTATAATGTTAAGGTGCTGTTTCTGTAATATTTTACTGTTTGATTACAATTTGTTTTATATATATATATTTATATATATTTATATATCAGACAAGAGAAGCTAGAGCTGCTTGCTTCTCGTTTTGACCGAAAAGCTGGCATGCGCGAAACATGGCTAAGCGAAAACCAGCGATTGGTTTCACAGGACAACTTTGGCTATGATCTGGCTGCGGTTGAGGCTGCGACTAAGAAGCACGAAGCCATTGAAACAGACATCACAGCCTATGAGGAACGGGTCCAGTCAGTAGTAGGAGTGGCAGCAGATCTGGAGGAGCAGAACTACCATGACATCGAACGCATCACTACCAGGTGACATGGTCGATTCTTTTGTACTCCACTTCTGTTTCCGTTGGCCTTTCAGTGCTGAATCTGGAGAGAGAAGTCCAACTTACTATAATAAGTTTGCACTTTTGAAATGCTTTTAGAGATAAACACTACCTACTAATGTACATTATTTTAACATGAAGTTGGTTGTGATGAATTTGGGAACAAGGATCCCAAGTAATTCGTCTTTAAAATTTAACTTCATTTGAATTAATTTAATGTAATATAGAAACTTCTGTAGCATTGTTATCATAATGCAAAAGGCAACAATTGATGGTTGCTTCTGAGCAAAAGCTCTTTGCATAAGCATAATCTGTTGGACAGAACCAGGTGAAATCTGTGAGGCCCCGGAGACCGGATAAGCCATGGATAAGCAATCCAAAGATTGGACTTCAGCCATGACCTAAACAACATCATAGAGTTTGCATAGTGACCGAATCAGCTAGCGACTTTATTTAGCTCAAGCTTGGTATAACAGGGTAGCTGATATATAACACAAAGGTGTTATAAGGAGATTCCAGAGCATAATCGAATGTTCTCTTGTATTATATTACAATTTGTTGCATTCAACGGCCCTTGTAAAAAAGGATGCTCATTGGCTGGATTGTTGCTGTTGTGTTACAGGACTCATATTTAAGTACCCAGTGGTTCATTTTTTTAGAAAGAACAATGTCCTTGCACTTTGGCAATTTCTTCTGGATCTGTTGCGCTCTCGCCGTCGCCGTTTGGAATTATCACACGAGCTTCAGAAAACGTTTCAGGAAATGCTGTACATCCTTGATTGGACGGATGAGATCAAGGTAGGTTGTTGCTTTGTAATTATTTGTTGATTATTCTACTCTAGTTGTAATCGGAAATTTATATAGCGCCAAGACAAGGGAAACTCCTCAGAGGTGCTCCTGACCTGAAAACAAAACAACAAACGAATGGCATGGTTTTCAAATGCTTATGCTTGTTCCGTTGGTGCCTATGGAAAACTTTGGAAGGCAAATTATTATACACTGATGACGTGTCAAATAAATTGCGTGATGGAAGAATCCGTATAGCAGTAGTAATTCACTGCTGCTTGAGTAATTAAGGATATGCTTAGAGTTTCATGTGATTGTATTTATATTGTTTATTTATTGATTATGTTGTTATTGCTTATTTGTCATTCAATAACTGAACAACTTTTCATGAAATATCTGGGCATTATCAGTTTCTAATGATGTGCGAACAGTTGAATTCCAGACGTGATGAAATTCTGATGCGTTGTTACCTAGAAATCAGGAAATTGTGCATTTGTTTGATTGCTGATAATAGGTTATTTTCTCACAGGCACGCCTTCAGTCAGAAGACTTTGGCAAGCATCTGTTGGGTGTGGACGATCTCATCCAGAAACACAGTCTGCTCGAGTCAGACATCAATGTCATCGGCAACAGAGTTCAGACAATTACAGCTGAAGCGCAGAAATACATTGACACGGATTTCCCAGACGTGGAGGGTAATTCTTAGTGAATGACCTTTCTAATATTGATTTGATTTCTGTGTTTTGTTGTGTGAATAGATGCTGAGGAAGCTGTAGCTTCTCAGGTTAATTTTCATTTGAAGAGATGACAGACTTTTACATGCAGTTTTGTTTTCATAAAGTATTGCTGTGATATTTTTATTGAATTGAGTTTTCTTCATTTGATGTTTGCTGTTTTCCAATTATTTTTGTTCAGATAGAACCTTGAAACAAGCATCTGAGCTTTGAAATCTTGAATATCAGAGGTTATTGTCATGATGTAAATTGTAATTGTAATCACAAGTTTACGTAGCACCACTTAAAGAGTAACTCTTAACAGTTTTGGAGTCCTACTGTTATTTTTTAGCTGTCCTCTGATGTTTGTGTTTATTTCCTTATTTCTGTTTAGTATACAGTGTATATTATATTGTGTAGAATATATATTGTTGTTTATCATTGTTTGCTGGTCACTTGAGGTGTAACTTATGCATAAAAGTGGTGCATTGTATTGTATAGTTGTAGTGATCATTGCTGAGCCAGCCTTCAAGATTTGAGCAGAGATACTATTAATTTATGTTGAATGAAAAAAGCATTGGCTGTTAATCCATGTCGTCAGGTTACAAGCCGTGTGACCCACAGATTGTGAACGATCGGATTAATCATCTGACGGCTGCCTACGAAGAAATAAAGCAATTGTCTGCTGATCGTCTGAGACGCCTTGGAGAGTCACGCAAGATGTGGCAATTCTACGCAGACATGGCAGACGAGGAGGGATGGATCAAGGAGAAAGAGCAGATTATGTCCTCACCAGATCTTGGACATGACTTGACCAGTGTCCAGTTGCTGCTGACCAAATTCAAGGTGACATTTGCTGTTCATAGTTTATGCATAAATTATTTGCTGCTGACCCCTGATATTTAAATGATTGTTTCATTTGATTTTTTGTGTGTCTTTTGCAAAGATTGGTGAAAACTGTTACATGATCTACTCCTGTTTTGTATCTGCTGTGTAGGATGTGTTAATGGATTTTTCATCCAACTTTAGGCTTTGTATCAAACTGTAGTAGTCTGTCTTTGAGGAATCAAGCTTGCCAGGATGGAAGAGAAGACAGGCAATGGAATTTTTTATACTGGGGTCTATCATTCTTTCAGGCTATTGAAGATGAGCTAAACTCACGTCGTGCACATCTTGAGGATGTCCTTCAGGTCGGCCGTGATCTCATTGAGGCTGGCAACTTTGGCAGTGAACAGATCAGTGGTCGTATCAATGAGATTGATGAACAGTGGAAGGGTCTGATGGGTCTGGCCAACTACAGGAAGCAACGACTCCAGGACTCGCTCAACTTTTATCAGGTTCATTGCCTTGGCATTTACTAATATGCTTATTTGTCATTTTCATCTGGCCCTTGTGAACTTGATTTGGTGAATGAGCTCGTCTTCTGATGCAGCTGTTATGTCACACTGAGAAATTTCTAAGCTTTACATTCGCGAAATTTGTTGACCAAGCACCGTGAAACTAGCTTTGGCGCTTTCAAATGATGCCTTTAGTTTTGGGTAGTTTCGCATGAGAATAATGCCTCTCCAGTCCTGTTTTATGGTATGTTACATCTTTGGTAAGCGAATTAAGATATTTATTAATTTTGCATTTATTATGCATGCCAGATCATTAAGCCTGAATCGCAAACAACTTGTCCAGGTTTGTTATGCAGTCTCCGCTCAACAGGCTCTAACCCTCAGTCGGATTACAGACTTGTCATGAAATGACCACTGTGTCACAAACAAACCGACAAACAGTTATTTGAATCAGAACTAGTTCATGAAATGGGTTCTGTCATACATTACTGTATGGTTTTGTGGGTTTCTACTGCACTGTTAAAAGTGATGTTTGCTTTGACAGAAGCTTTGGTGGAATTTTTAAAGAACACTCTGAGCATGAATCAAGTTTTGAATCTTTGACGATAACTCAAACCTTTAATGTGTTTCACTACTCTTTTAACTGTCAGTAGGGTTTTACTGGCATAGTTTCTTTTCAGCCAGATCTAATTTTATGACTTATATATTGCATGATAATTCCAATTAACTGTTGATGGTGATTTATGGTGACAGTTCTTTGCTGATGCGGAAGATGCTGAGGCTTGGATTACAGACACATTCCGTATTGTGTCCAGCGAAGATGTGGGCCATGATGAAGCCAGCGTTCAGTCCCTCGTCAAGAAACACAAGGTGACATGGCTTTGATCGTCTTTATTATTTCGAATGCACTGTATAAATTCCATGAGCAGATGTGAATTTAAGTTGTGCTGTTGATGAAATCCTGTTGTGTGATGCTTGATCTTCAGCACAGAGATTCTTAGTTGTAAGACCATAAATTATAACAGGTGCTTAGATTCTTCACTCTCTGGTCGCCTTCCGTTGGACTCCTGACTGTCCCTCCTATGTGCACTGCTACAGCTCGGTCTAGAAGCTTTGCCTGTGTTGGACCTACCAGCTGGAATCACCTTTCCCCAGAGCTGCGGCTCAGTTTGTCCCTTCCACAGTTTTGCAAGCGCCTGAAGTCTGTATTATATGACAGTGGTCTCACTGGTTCGGGTCGGGAGTGCCCCTGATGAGTGTATTTTTGAAGTTGTGCTTTATAAATGTCAGATTACAATTACAACTGCAGAAGCAACTTTCTGTGCACTAATCTTAACTGAGGTGCATAGAGTTTTGACTGTTGGTTCATATTTCTGTGGGCTAATCTTAACTGAGATATTACGTAGGGTGGATGACAAATATGTGGTCAGCTACATGGAGGGTTGTGATTGACGCCTATGAGCAGGGAGCCCATGGTTTAAAGAAGGAAGGAATCCTCACTGAGATGCAAATTTCCTTCCCTGAGCTACTTTTCCGTTTATGAATTGTTGCCACTATGTTGTCTGGCAAGTGTTTATGTCTAAGTCTGTGAACGCGAAGTGGCATTTCCTATTTAGATTTTTGTGGTAATTATTGTTGTTTTGTTCATTCAGAACATAACAGACGAAGTGCAAAACTATGGGATTGTTGTTCAGCAGCTGCATGAACAAGCATCACAGCTTGGTGAACAGGTATCTGGTTAGACTGTCTTTTTGCCTAATTATAAGGTAAGGTAAAGTACATACCCTGTCTGGTTCATCTCTTTGATGCTTTTCAGTACCATTTTCTCCTCCTCAGTAACTCCTTTTTTCCTTGATGTTCTGTGCAAATGATTTTCATAAATTTTCTCCAAACCCACGTTTTTGAATGTCTCTGTATTTGCAATATGTTTATGTGTAAGTATACAGAATTATCACTGTACATTGGTATATATTAATGTATGTATACAGTTATATATTTATGTATGTATCTGGTGATTTATATAATACATTTTAAGTACCTCTTGGAGATATTAAGCACATACATTCTTAGTGATTTTGTACACTTGCATGTATATTCGTGTAGGATCGTGATTCATCTGAAGTTACAGATCGTTTAGCTATTGTCGATCGCAAATATGGACAGCTTAAAGAGATGGCAGAGCTGCGTAGACAGCGACTGGAAGATGCGCTTGCTCTTTACACAGTTTTCATTGAGGCTGATGGAGTGGAGCAGTGGATCACTGAAAAGGTAGTTGCTTTGCATTCGTAGTTGTCAGAATTACAGATGTCTCAAACATTACGAGTGTTGTCAAGGATGCCGAGCATTGTAAGGGATTCTGACTGTTGTCATGACTTTGTGCTTATTGTCAAAAACTCGAAGTGTTGTTAAATATTAAGTGTTGTCAAGATTTCAAAAATGTTGCCAAGGGTTTTAAGTGTTGTCAAGATAAGAATTCATAGTACTGTGAAGGATTGTGAATGTTGTTAAGGCTTCTAAGCATGGTCAGGGATTTTTAGTATTGTTAGAGTAAGTGTATTTTTTTGAGTTACTGATATATGTTTTTTATCGCAACTTTTGAGCATCTCTCTTGTTTATTGTTTTGGCATGATGAGTAATTAGTTCTTTGAACCATTTCTTTAGGAAAAGCTGTTGCATACAATGGTGGCCACAGAAGATGAAGAGGAGGTCGAGATCCTGAAAGCAAGGTTTGATACTTTCGATAAGGAGCTCAAAGCCAATGCTGAAAAAGTTTCAACAGTTGGAAATTTGTCACGTCAGCTGCTCGACAGTGATCACCCAGATTCGGACAGAGTCATTGAGCGTCAGAAACAGCTCGGTGAAAAGTAAGCTTTTCTGTTTCTGTTGATTTGCTGTCTTTGAAACATAGGCTAGATTTTTGGCTTTCAATAAATACAATTCCTCATGCAGCCGACGGACACATGGTATGTTAACAAATGTCTTACTTGTTTACTAACTTACTTCCCATTTTGGCTGGTGTGCGCTTGAATCTCTTAAATGCAGATAAAATTATTTGGAGACCTATGACAATCTCATGGTCTGCTCTGTTTCTGCAAGTAAAGTAAGTCTTACAAATGCCTAGAGATCAGTCCACAGACCCATTGTCATGCTATCCTGTCTTCTGACTTATGTCACGCACAATACACTTAACTAAGAGAGGTTGTAACAAAGTGAGTACACTTGGTAAATTTGTTATGTTGTCTTAGTTTGGTACATTAGATTACATTCAGACTATAATTTAAAACATGTAATAGATAACTGAGATAGGGAATTGATATGATATGAATTCAGACTGAAGTTACCTCAGGGAATTTGTAGTGAATTCCTGATGATGATCATGATGATGATGATGATGATGATGATTTCTCTGCCCAAAGGCTGGTCCATTGGCTTTATGCCACATGGGGGATGAGATGAGTGAGTGGTTTCACGTTGCCTTCCTCACAAACATTTTGTCCAAGGTCGCTACACAGTGGCTTGAGGCAGATTCAAACCCACAACCCTCCGGTTATGAGGCACAGACCATGCCACTATGGCACGCGTCCATGAATACCCGAGCAATTACTAGAAATCATGCCATTTAAGATTAAATGCCATTCTGCCTGATGTTTTAACTAGGTGGGCACAGCTTCAAGGTGTTGCAGATGACAAGAGAAGTACCCTGGAGTTGGCACATGATTTGAATCAGTGGCAGACAGATTGTCAGGAGACAATGGTATTGCATAAATTTATATAATTGTAGAATACACACTAAGTTTGATGCGCCTTAAATGTAAATTTTGTTAAATTTTCAAGTCTGATTCATATCATGTTGTCGTTGCGTGTTCTTTGTACTAAGTCAGTTATAAGCCTAGAGGTACCGTTCTTTTGTGTGATGTTGTTTTTCTGCTTTTTTAGTGATTACATTATTTCCTACTGGAAGCTCTTATTTAAAGCTATTAGCTTGCCACTGATCATAATAAGGCAATACTTTGTTAATTGTAATGTCTGGAAACAGCAGACACAACACAGCCAACAACTCAACATTGCTCATTTTCATTAATGGTCTTCTAGAGAGCAGTCTGTAGATAATAAATAGCCATGGAATAATGTGGCCTTTTAGATATTATCATTATTATTTCTGTATTTATTAAATGCCACTGTCTAATGATTGAGCATCAGTTGCGGTGCTGAGCAATTATTGTGAGTGAAGGACTTGCTCAAGATCCCTACACAGTAACCATCTAAGGGGAGGCTTGAATATGTGTTATAAAATTTGTGTAATATTGAGTGATGTTTTACTTGCAGACATGGATTCGAGACAAAGCTAAACTGATTGAGTCTACCGATGAGCTCGGGAATGACCTTGCTGGTGTCATCACTCTGCAACGCCGTCTTAGTGGACTGGAGAGAGACTTGGCTGCCATACAGGCTAAGGTAGAACAGCTGACAGCCTTTTGCTGATATCAATAGCTAGAGTATGGAGTTATCACCTTACTTTAAATTGGACACAGAATTGAAGAATTGTATCTAAAACAAAGAAGCATATTTGAAGTCATATTTTTTGTGATTAAAATATAAAACTTCTAGGTGTTGTGCCTTGAATATGTGTTATAAAATTTGTGTAATATTGAATATAATACAAAATATTCTTTTGAAGAATATTTTGTATTATATTCTTTGTGTAATTAAAAATACTTCCATATGTTGTACCTAAAACACATACCTGAAATAAAGAAGAGTATTACTTGCTATATTCTTTGAACTAGTCATATATAATGTAAACGCTGTGTACTTTAGCTCCTAATTTCAGACTTGTATATACCTAGTTGATTGATATGGATATTTTCAGTATTTCTAATTTCTGAGTATAGCGGGGAGCTACTTAGAATGTCTTTGCCTATAAATGTTCTGTACTGTCATTCAGTAATATGTGTCTAATGATTTTCTTTTCAGTTGGATTCACTACAGACAGAGGCTGAGCGTCTTCAGGAAGAGAAGCCAGAGGAGGCAGCCATCATTCGAGAGAAGATCACTCAACTGACGGAACTTTGGCAAGAACTGAAGACAATGGTATATCATTTCCATTCAAGTGTTTACTTGACTACTGAAAACTACAAAAAGTGCACTTGTATGACTGCCTTGTCTTGCTAAGGAAAGGGCTATAGTATGTCTTTGTTTATCCCTATATCTCTGTACATAATCACCCAATGACAGTTGCAAGTGCACACTGAATGTCTCTGAACAACAAGAGATTTGCAGAACTTCCTGTGGAACCTGAACCAGACGACTGTGGCAGCCCTTTTGTGAGTTCCTTACAAGCCGCTATAGCAAGTGTGTTGATACTTACATACACCTTCTGCAAGAAGACAACACTCCACTTGCTGCCTGACTGTATATTACTAATGCTGACACTTTCGCTCGCATCCCTTGAGCTGGGACACTGCTTCAGGGGTTAGTTTGATAAAGGGTTATGTGTTTAACTTTTGTTACTACATTGCTTATGTGAGACTCGATTGATATGGCTTCTATTCTACATGGTGTCACAGGGCACTTTAAATTGGCAGATTATTAAAAGATGAAAGGAATGATAATAAGCAGTGCTGTTTTAATTGACAGTTGAAAGTGCGTGATGAGCGCCTGGGAACAGCAAGCGATTTGCAGAACTTCCTTCAGAACCTCGACCACTTCCAGCAGTGGTTGGCACGCACTCAGACAGCCATTGCATCAGAAGACTATCCCAACGATCTAGCCGAGTCTCAGAAGGTATTGCTGCAGCATAACCAGATCAAGGAAGAGATCGATGCCTATGCACCGGAGTATGCCAAGATGAAAGAGTATGGTGACAACCTAGTTGAGGGTCAAGAGGATGTTCAGCACATGTTCCTAAGAGAGGTTTGTCACATCAAATCTAATCACAGATTACTGGTTTGATGTATGTTTGAATGCATATGTGTGTGTGTATGTATGTATGTATGTATGTATGTATGTGTGTATGTATCAAGACACTTAACATAGCATGTTTTAAGTACCTAACCTGACTTTCTAACAGATCTAAATATGTGCATTTATTGCACGCTTTTTATGAGAAAGTGATTTTGCTGACCTAAGTATGTTAATCGATTCATCACTGTCAGTCAAACATAATTCTGCATTAGTGGCCTTATGACATTTTTTTAAAGATCTGAGACAGTTCTTGTTGATGTTTTTTGTCCTTGTGTCAGTTTATTGGAGCCGGTTTAGATGGTGATGCTTTGAAATGCTGCTCAGATTTACAATATGCAAGAATTGTTTATCGATCTTGTCAACCAGCAAAGCTTGGGTGGGTGGCATTGGGTGGGTGGGATTGGGTGGGTGGGTGGGAAGGATGGAAGGGATGGATGGATGGAAGGGATGGATGGATGGAAGGGATGGATGGAAGAGATACTGGTGTTATAATTAATTACCAAGAAGGGCTGGAAGAAGAGATTAAGTGAATGTTGTATTTGATATTTCTTAAAGGTATCAGATTCATCTGTGTTCTTTTAAATTATCAGTATTAATTGTTATTCTGTTTCTGTGAAATGATAGAGGCTGAAGGCACTGAATGACGATTGGATTGACCTGCAGAAGATGTGGAAGAATAAACAGAATATCTTCTTACAGAGTCTCCACCTGAATGTAATTGCCTAGAAATATCGTTATTATGAAAGATGTTCTGACAATAATATTATTTCTTGTCTTCGTTGAGTAATTCGTTATTTATTGATTAAATATTGAATTACGTGCTGCTTATTGGTTTTTTATTGTTTTTATGTTGGCTAACTTGTTTATTTGCTAATTATTGCTAAGTGGTAGTTTGTGCAAATTTGTTTGATTTTATTTTGCCTGCTAAAAGATATAATGAGATTTTGGCATTTAAAGGCTAATTAGTGTATCTTGTAGTGTTCTACTCTAGAATAATCATGAAGAATCACACAGGATAGTGGGATTCGTGGTGAAGACGACGACGTGTAATAAAACGATGAGTAATTATTTATAATTATGTTAATGATAGATATATTAAACTATTGTGGTATTGAAGATTTTTGCAGTTGCTTTGATTTTGACATTGGTGCTATGATGTGGATAGTGATGATAAGCTTCTGTGACTTCAGGAGTTCATGCGAGACGTTAAACAAGCAGAAGTGTTGCTGAGCCAACAGGATAAATTCCTCTCAAAAGAAGAAACTCCAGTAAGAATTCTTTGATTTGTGTCAAGTTTTTGTGCAGATTGGCTAAATAAGCTGAAAAGAAAAATAGGAAAACCAAGCTTGTGTGACAGAATATGAAGGCCTCATTTGGAAAGATGCCTTTAGATGATTTGGGAAAGCAGTTGAAGATGGCTGTTCTTTTACTAGCATATGCAGGGTCTGCTGGTTGGATCATTAGTTTCACTGGCCTTAGCTGGGTATTGATGGGAGGGTGACAAGAATGATGATCCAGTGTCCCCAAGATGGTTGTTGAGCCTGTAGTAATTGTTCAGCTGAAGACCATTTATATTCTGTGTAGGGCTGTTGAAGGGTCCATGACCACAGGGTAAATCGTTAATGATTTCATGTTCTGTAACAGCACACCATTGAACAAGCAGAGAATGTTATCAAGGAGCATGAAGCTTTCATCACAACATTAGATGCTAACGATGAAAAGATGAACGGAATCCTCAATCTCGGACAAACTCTGATCAAGGATAACAATTTTAATGCTGATAAAATACAGCAGAAAGTGGACAGTGCCAAGGAAAGGTGAGAATGCCATTTCCATGTTCTGTGTATGTTCAGTTGCTTTACAACATTTCTTAATCTAAATGAAAAACTAAGATAACTCTTAAACAGACTTCTCATATACATTTTTAACAAGCAGACTTTTCATATACATTTTTAACAAGCAGGCTTTTCATATACGTTGTTAACATAACAATGACATATAATTTTCAGAAGATGTACCTATTTTTGGACCCTAGTGTAGCACCAGTTGCATTGGTGCTTCTTAGCCAACATAAGAACTTGTGCCTTATGTTTACAGTTTGGCACATGAATACTGACACACGTTAAGTTGATGGATTATTTTGCTTTTAATGGCCAGTAACCAAACAGAATATGCTTACTTGGTAGAGAGCTTGTTGGCCTCCTCTGCCTCTTTTCCTTAAGAGTTTTAGAACTTTTGTTCGATCGTGGTAGTGTGTTGTCAGATTGGGAGTGCTCTAACTGGTTTCTCTAAAAGTGGCACTATACAAATTTATGATTACAATTACAATTATGATTGCTATAAGAGCCCACTTTGATGAGTTGTAGGTAAATGTAGACACTGCGTTAGTTTTGAAGACAGAGAACATTGTCTTTGTTTGAACAGACGAGATGGCAACAGGCAGCGTGCGTATGAACAGTTAGAGAGACTGAAGGACTTGCTTGCACTGCAACAGTTTTACCAGGATTGTGATGAAGTGAGTGTCGCCAGTTAAAGTATTTTTAATCACTTGAGGTACTCTGTATTTATTTCATTATGATACGGTGGTTAAGTAATCTCTTTAGCAGGCCTTAGTAGTCTATGAAGACAAAGACTACATCTGGGATTTTTGTGTTCCTGTCCGTAGTCAGCCAGATTAATGATTACCATGCATTGAAACTGCCTTATTATGCCGCAACTCAAGCACATGCAATGCATTAGACTGCACTGAAACAGTTTTCCACTGCAAATCCTAACTGTCCTGCCAGGAACAGAGTTTGAAACTTTTTTCAAATCCATGGAGTATGGATATGTTGCATTTGTTAGAACTTTTTATGCGTGTTTGGTATTTTTAGTAATCAAAATCTATTAAGCAAGTTTTCTGGTTAGAAGTTACTGTCTATGAAAATGTGTATCCATTTTTGATGGATTCTTGTTTAGTTGAGCGACTGGCTTGGGGAAAAGATGCTTGCAGCTCAGGACGAGACATACAGAGATGCCAAGAACATCCACAGCAAATACATGCGTCACCAGGCATTCGAGTCCGAGATCAAGTCGAACAAGAATCGACTGGAAGACATCATCGAAAAAGGAAACAAACTTATTCAGGAGAAACCAGAACTGGCAAAGGTAGAATAGCATACTTATCCACCGGAAGGTAGAAATGGTTAAGATAGTGTGACATAAGCAAAGAATAATAGTGCAAATGGGCTGGGTAAAAATGCTGATTGAGACTAAGCTAGAAGTGCGTTTGAGGTTCTTACTAAGCAGAAGCAAAGAATGATGGTGCAAATAGGTTAAAAAGCTAGGCAGAAGCAAAGAATTATAGCATAAATGAGTGGAGCAGTGCCATTATTCAGAAGAAGATAGAACCTGAGAAGCGGTGTTTTTGGATCTGTATTAGGCCCAATTCTGGCCAACAGTTGCTAAAAAGTGGCATAGTTCGGGGCCTTTGCGGGCCCTCTATGGGCCCAATGAGTGTGGCTGTCTGGGAAGTGTTTATTTTAAAATAATTTAGCATATTTACTCAGAAGAACCACCGAATGATAGTGTAAATGGATAAAGTAACATGCTTATTTAGATGAAAGTAGAAATTTAGTGGATGCTTGTCCATTTTTGTTTATCAGAAGCAAATAATAATAGTGTAAATGTGTAAAATTGCTTGTTTATTCAACAGAAACTGGAAGTGGTTAAGTTAATTTTATTACATTTTTTTCATCAAAAGCAAAGAATGACAGTCCAGATAATCGGAGTAGCATGCTTATTCAGTATGTTTATTTGTTTTTGCTGCCTAGTCGGCGGAAAGTTTTAGCCAAATTTGCTGTGTCTAGTCAGGTCCACTTATAAAATCCGCAAAAAATCCTTCATTATTCGCTCACTGTATAAATGTAAAAATTGCTGTACACACCAGTGCCTGTGATTGCACTAACATAAATGCTGTTAGGTTTCTCTCAAGCTATATGTAAAGTTAGGCTTTTATGCGGTTAGTTTACTCTTGAACTGCATATTAAGTTAGATGTTTAAACTGTTTTATAATATCGCAACATTTTTACAGATATTATGCTTTTTTACTGCTTGTATGCACTGTTATTTGTAAAATGTTGGCATTTTGTCTTGCCATAATAAAGGTTACTTACTTACTTATTGACTTATACATGTCGTTTTGATTCTGTGATATATTTCAGGAAGTGCAGCCTAAGTAGATGAGCACCTATCAAATGATGCTTTATGCGTTGTGACAACAATGCTTATTTGCCATCTACACTTTGGAAATTTTTAGCGAAAGTTGCTGTGTCTAGTCAGGTTCGTCTAATAAGCAACATCTCCCTTGATGCTTTATGCACTGTACAGGTCATTGGGTTAGATTTTAAAAATGGTTTTGATTCTGTGATTTTTTCAGGAAGTGCAGCCAAAGCTGGATGAGCTGACGAAGCAGTGGGAACAGTTAGAAGCCCTGACAGAAGCCAAAGGTCAGAGGCTCTTTGACTCAAACAAACACGTGCTCTACGAACAGAGCTGTGATGACATCGATGGATGGATTAACGAGGTTGAATCCCAGATTATTAGTGAAGATGTCGGCCGTGACTTGACGACTGTCAGCCTTCTTGTTCAGAAGCAAAATGTGAGTATTTAAAATTAATAAATCTCCAGTTGCATTATGTTGTTACATTTGTTTAGCAGCACTATTTAATGAATTCGCATTAGTAAGTGCTGCTAAGCAGTTGTGTGTGTATTACTTACTCAGGGATCATCTTGGATGCATTTGAACCCATGCCCTAGTTATAACATAGAGAGTGATCAACCAGTGAGCCATTGTATTGCAGATTATTACATTCAAGGGAGGAAGAGATTTTCAAAATTAATACCATTTTGTTTTTTTACTTCCTTTTTGTAATCCAAACAGAATCTTTGATAATAATCACACTTTTAGCTAGTAAATTCTTTGTTAAAGCCTGGCTAGCTTCCTAATTCTTAGAGTTTAACATATTGGTAGTTCTGCAGGATGGGAGAACGATAATCAGTTGAATGAGTTGTGCAGGTGCAATAATCCTGTACCAAAATTACAGCATACTGATTAATGTGGTTTAGTTTTTAATTTAAAAAATAAAGCTTTTATGATAACATTTGAGAAGGAAGGTGATTAAAAGATTTGGCTAGAGTGCCTTTTATATATGAAAGCATGCATAACAGGCAGTTATGGATGCTTTTGAAGTTTATTGTTTGGATTTTATCCATGTGTCACACGTGTGTGAACTTCCCATGCAATGCCTTTGAGCTAGTTGACATGTGAAAACCTAATTCATGCTGTTGCTTAAGCTCACAGAACTTTGTCTCATGAATGTTTCATGAAAACTCAATGTGTCTTTGTTCTAGATCTTGGAAAGTCAGCTGAAGGTGAAGCAGAACCAGGTTCAGGAGCTGGAAAACCAGACAGGTCTTCTCAAGGAGCTTGAGCCAGAGAAGGAAGAGAAGATCAGGGCTAAGAAGAAAATTGTCGAGGAACGGTATGTTAATTTTAACAGCCATTGCCCTGTCGTGTTACATGATAACTGGTGTTTTTGTGGGTTTGCAGATGTATAATGAAGAGTTACTGATTAGGATTGAGGTATGCTGGACTCTACTGATAATACTGTCTTTGGAAGCTATACAAGTACCACATCACCAATAGGTTGCTCTATAACAAGGTCACATTCTAGAGCTGAATCAAATTTTCATTCATGTTGCCGCTCACAGACAGACCAGACAGACCGGCAGACAGACAGATACATACAGACAAACAAACGTACACAAACAGGTAGAAATATAGATGAAAATAGATAGATAGATAGATAGATGGATAGATAGATGGATAGATAGATAGATAGATAGATGATAAGAAGTATGTTGTAAGGATGATTTATTGCATGTGAATGAATTCTGTGGACTAGGTTACCATCTTATTCAGGAATTTTGGTTCTGTTTACTTTAATTGATTTTTGATTGATTTTTCAGTTTGATTGATTTTTAACAACCTGATATTTTATTGCTTCCATAACAGGTTTGCCAAAATCCTGATACCACTGATGCAAAGACGTGAAGCACTGGACAACGCTAAGAAAGTTCGCCAGTTCTTGCGTAATATTGAAGACGAGAAGATGTGGATTAAGGAGAAAATGCGGCTGGCAACTTCAGCCGATTACGGCAATTCCCTGCTCAGCGTTCAGATGCTACAGAAGAAGAACGGATCACTGCAAAATGAAATCGACAACCATGAAACACACTTGAAGCGAGTGATTGATGAAGGTCTGTCACTAATTGAGTCTGGGCATCCCCAGTCAGACAGTTTCCAGAAGGGTATTGATGAATTGAATGTTGGTTGGGAGGAACTTCTTGCAGCTGTTGAGAAACGAAAGAACATGCTCGAACAGTCTGAAGCAGCTAAACAGGTTAGCAAAGCAACTGCTATTTTTTAATAGCACATAACTTTGAGTATGATACGTTGTGTTACGTAGATCAGATGTTGGCACAAGGGACTAAGAAAAGGTCCTACACAGCATCCAGCTGTGAGATATGTCAGACTTTGAGTGTCATGCCAACTGGAAACTCTGTGACCTTTGGTCATGATGTTTCCAAATCAAATCTTGTGAAATCAACAGCTTCTGTAGCATTGTGTCTCTAGGAGCCTTTAAGCACAAGTTGGGCAGCTCCATGATGGGCATCTAGAGCAAAGATCCTGTATCCACTAGTCAAACTTAGGGAGAACACTCCTGTCTTTTTCCTAGGCTTTCAGTCAGTATTGGATGAATCCCAAGGTCCTAGATGTGAGGCCAGTGCATCGCAAGGCTAGCTGTTTACTTCCCAGCCTGTGACTTTATGAAGCAGTTCTGCTTGGCGACAGGCATGTGTGCACAAACTTGGCCAGGGTCAGTATGCAGAGTCTACTCTGCAGGTTCGAACCTGCAACCGTTTGATTACGGACTGAGCATGCTGACAAAATAGACCACTGTGTTGCACACAGTTTGTTATAAATGTGATCTAAAGAACAACTCTGCTACTGACTTTCTCTCCATTGCTTTGTTTTAGTACTTCTCTGATGCATCGGAAGCCGAGTCGTGGATGGGTGAACAGGAGTTGTACTTGATGAATGATGATCATGGTAAGGATGAGTTCGGCACCAACAGGCTCCTAAAGAAGCACGACAATGCTGAGTCGGTGGTGGATGATTATGCCAACACCATCAAACACCTTGGTGAAAGATGTCAGAGATTTATCGATGATGGACATCCCGAATGGTAATTCGCATCTTTTACTTAACTGTAATTATATTTGTAAAAACAACAGTTTATACAGCATTATACTACTTCTAGGGTGCTTTACGCTGTCATTTGTCAGCCCAAGTGCTTAAAAGAAGAAGTGCCGTCCCTTGAGCTAACCTTGAGAGGTAGCCATTGGTATGAATTATTAAAGACTTAATTTTTCGTAGCCTCAGCACATGTGGGTGTACGGCCAGTCCTCTCCCTTGCTGCTGGATATTCTTACTGCCAGTGTATGATCAGTGTTCTCAGTTATTAGCAGAGTTTGCTGGGGTGGTGGGCATAAGT
Source organism: Norana najaformis (assembly GCA_964023275.1). Classification (NCBI taxonomy): domain Eukaryota; kingdom Metazoa; phylum Annelida; class Clitellata; order Crassiclitellata; family Hormogastridae; genus Norana; species Norana najaformis. The sequence continues at coordinate 54,534,759 of OZ029913.1, read as the reverse complement.
GAAGGAGCAATTTGGAAATAACTCTGCTGTGGCGGGAGTTAACCAGACCAGAATTGTAATTGTAATCAGAAATTTGTATAGCGCCTCTCTAAGAATCAGTGGCGCTCACTGCGCTAGACTTGATGTTAAAAGTCACTAATGATGTTAAGTGTCATTAAGAACAGAATAGTATCTTGTAAGTGAACATAGCTCAGACAACTAGAAGAGTCACCAATGGCAAGCTTGCGCAGACACGCAAAGCCATACCAACAGATTCCCAACTAGAGTTAAAAGACGATGGCATGTTCTGAAGTCCCGAAGTTTCTGAAGCATGTAGCGTCGAGGATGAGGAAACGCCGATGGGCAACGTGATCCGCCGCCGATGGCACGCGGTTGTCCCACCGTCCAACAGTTCCTCGCAGATGGAAAGCGACGCGGCGTTCAGATATTCCCCGATCCGAAGGATATACGCAGGACGGACAGGTATTCGTCGCCCGCCGGCTGGTAGGTTGTTAAGCCGTTAGTTAGTTGAACCGTTCCGTGGCTGACAGTGGGAGCCGTTCCTAAGATGGTCTGAAGGTCCGAGGCTCGAGAGTCAAGCTGGAAGCCTGTCCCCCCCTGTAGGTGGACTCTTCCAGGCACAGAAGGTCATGAAAACAGGCAAAGAAACCATCCGAATTGCAGTAAATCTGTGTTGGAAAGGAAAAATAATTCCGACACGCAGACTCGGCAACAGAAAGCAACGAAACTGCCGAAAATTATCGAGCTTATGTCACGCTAGACGATATAATCTGTCAAAATGACACATAGAAAGTCACGCGGCCAACATGGCCGCAGGCGTGTGCAGTGGTGTAATTTGTCTTTATGAATTTCTGTCCTCATGCAGGCAAGGCTTTTTGAGTGTGTAAATCTTCTCAGAAAATTTATTACTTGTTAGTAGTGATTGGAGGTGTTTAATTATTATACTGTGTGGGGTTTCATGTAATTGTTTTTTTTGTTTTCTGTGTTGCAGTGATGCCATAGGACTGAAGCAGGGTGTGTTAGACAAGCTTTATGCTAGTCTGAAAGACATGACGAGCGACAGGCGCAAACTGCTTAACGACTATCTGAAGCTGTACATGCTACGCCGAGAATACCAGGACCTGGAGCAGTGGATCAACGAGAGAGAAGTGGTTGCTGGTTCTCATGAACTTGGGCAGGACTTTGAACATATCACAGTAAGTCAGTCATTCCACATCAGGTTATTACCTCTGTAGTCAACTCAGGTTATGATGGCTACTGACTAGTGCTTTCACAATTTAATTCTGATGTATTAGTAATTAGTTAATAAAAGATTGCTTTGCGTAGTTCCTTACTGCGTTACATTTTGAATATGTCCTTGATTACAGATGCTGCGAGATCGTTTTGCTGAATTTGCTAAAGAGACAGAAAGCATTGGTGAAGAACGAGTTGAGGCTGTTACCGAGGTCTGCAATCAGCTGATACAGGCCGGCCACCGTGAGGCTCCAGCCATTGCCGAATATAAAGACAATATTAGTGAACTCTGGACTGACCTACTGGAGATGATGCAGACTCGTAAAGAGGCACTGAGAGCCTCATGGGAACTGTTTAAGTTCTTCAATGATTGCCAGGAGGTTCTGACCAGAATTCGAGTGAGTTATTTGATGTGTGACCAGAATTTGAGTGAGTGATTTGATGTAATCTGGGAAGTCTATTGACTTCAGTCGTGGTGTTATTAATGTAGATGATTACTTTGTTTGCTTGACTGTAACAAGATCAGTTTGTATAACTTAACATTAAGCACTTACACAAAGTAAGGCATCCTGAGTTTTACTTTTAAAAGTGTTACAAAGTGATTTGATGTGAACTAAGCTGTGCAATTTAGATATAATTTTTCATTTTTTTATTATGACATTTTTAAAAATTCATACCTGAATACACATAATAAATGGTTATATATCTTGTAATGTTTTCAGCAATTCCTCTAGAGCATTTGTATAGCATATTAACTCAGGATTGCTTCCGGCCCCTCCCTCATGAAAGAGAACAGTTTTCAAGGTGTTGAAGACTTTTTGGTCTGCCTTTCCCTTAGGACAAGCAACTGGTGATTCCGGATGAGTCGATCGGTAAGGACGCCCAGTCCATTGCAGCCCTTCAAAGGAGGCTGGCAAGCTTTGAGCATGACCTTGTGAATCTGGGATTGCAGGTAAGAATTTAATTGGTGTACAGGTGTTTTTCATTGGGTGTTATTTCTGCCCTTGTGTCTAGTGTGATATGAGATCACAATTCTTCGATTATATTGTTACATAAAGTTGATTTCACAATTCTTCGATTATATTGTTGATTACCCAAAACAACTCTGTTACCCCAGGATTTCCCTTAAAAAGACCCAAGGTGACTCATTTGCATCAGAAAATGACTATTACATCAAAAAAAATTATTATTAAAATTTAAACTGTGTTCTTCATTTCATTTGTTAAAGATGTTTAATACCTTTTTTGATAGTGAAATTTTGATAATAACTTACTGAAAGCACGAGCTTTGAGAGTTTATTAAGAGTCTGCTGTACAAATTTCCAGCAACTTTACATTTATGGTAAAGTCTAACATTTAGCGTTTGAAATCACAGGTTCAGCAGATACAAGAGGAAGCAGCAAGGATAATAGTATCATACTCGGGTGACAAGGCACGTGAGATACAGCAGAACGAGATGGATGTGGTCAACGCCTGGCGCAATCTTCAGTTCAGACTCGAAGAACGTAAGAAAAACCTTGCAGATTCTGGTGATGTGCACCGTTTCTTTGCTATGGTGCGTGATCTTTTGACCTGGATGAACGACATCAGCAGGCAGATGGTGATGTCAGAAAAACCAAGGTTTGTATCCAGATCTGTTGGCTCAGACTATAGCATGAGATGTCGAAAAATTGACATCTTAAGTATTATACACAAGCTTCTTTTGAACATAGAAAAATTGAGACCCCATGTATAAGATACAAGCTTTGTATGAACCTTCATTGTTTAAGAAAAGAGTTTTCTGTCTGAGATCTTAAGATGGCCTCGTTACTTCTTGTTCAATCTGTTTGACAATAAAATATGTTTGAGTGTTGTTTGTGAGGAACGGATTGGCTTATACAATAATCATTCAGAAAAGAATTCCAAGAACCTGTAGGCAAAATCTCATTCTTTGCCACTTCAGGCAGCACAGGCTTTGGTCAAGATTTCTTATAACTTACAATACTGATATTCTTCTTTTTAAGAGCTGTCATTTTCTGCGCTTATTTGACAGAACCTTTATTTTGACAGAGACGTTTCAGGAGTAGAGCTACTGATGAACAATCATCAGGGCCTGAAAGCAGAGATTGATTCCAGAGATGAGAATTTCACTATCTGTGTCAACCTTGGCAGAGAACTACTGGCTCGAAAGCATGAGAGGTCTAAAGAGGTATAAAATGCTTAAACATATGCATGTGCTGCTGAGTATAAAAATGAATCGTACTTTTTTAAAATATGTACGGATTTAGGAGAAGGTAATAAAGAGCACTGCCAGTGTGCAGAAAAGTGGCAGAATAGCTGTTGTACGATGTATCAATTGCTTAGTTGTTCGAGATGAACATTGAGCAACTAACAATTTGAGACCTTACCTTTGCATTCACTTGTGTAGATTTCATCGTTGCACAAATGCACTATAGGTCCTGATTTTCCAGTATCAGTGAAATAAGCTAAGCAAGCCATTCATCGGATATTTTTATACTGCAGATCTTACCATACCAAGGTCCATGGATTGGTACTACGTTCCATTTGTGAAACATTCCTTTGATGGCTTTATTCATATAAATAAATAATAAAAATATATAAAATATGAAAGAAAATCTAGAAGTGGATTGCATTTATATTTTTTTTTAAATTATAACTATTGTATGTCAGACATACATGTTTCCCCAAGATGTAAGTACAATTCTTCAAGCCACTTGGTCACCTATCTAATTGTTTTATTACATTTGTGCATCTGCTTTGTTCTTCCAGGTAAGGGATAAACTGGTCCAGCTTGGTAAACAACGTGGAAACATGAGGGAACAGTGGGAAGAACGTTGGGAGTATCTGAAACTGAGTAAGTTTGAAATTTATTCCTTGAATTCTTTTTCGTATGGTGTTGTGTGTTCTAAGTTTGTGTTTGGCACGACTTCATCCTTACGTATTGCTCTTTAGGCATAAATGAATTGGTCATTCTCCTTGAACTCTTGTGGTGAGCAGTTCTTTTGAATGGTTCATAAAAGATGCAATACGATTGTTACGACAGATCTAGGACATTAGCCCCGAGACGTTTCCCCCATCTGCAACCATTCGTCGGTTCATTTTGAATGCACCAAATAAGAACTGTGAGCTGGATCCTGCACCAGTATGGATTGTAAAGCAGCTTGTTAATGTGTGCAAGAAGTACTGAAGTGGATGGCAAGCAACAGACTGCTTAAATCCGTCAAAAACAAAAGTAATCAATACTATCTTAAGGATTGCCTGCCTAATCCAGTGCTGCTATCTGATGTCTGTATTGCCCCGTCAGCATACGCGGAGTTCTAGTTGACAACCACCTGTCACTAACCTCACATATCAACCACTTGACCAGCGTCTGCTGCTACCATATTTGTCTGTTGTGTGCTGTTCATCGCTTGCTTACTCAGGAAACTGTGCATACCTTGGTGTGAGCTTTGGTTATGCGTTGACTTGATTACTGTAACAGTGTTCTAGCAGGTTTACCCCGATAATTATACAGCAAACTTCAGTCTGTCTTGCGTACTGCTGTGAGACTCATTCCGTCTGCCTAGTTCAGCCAGTGTGTCAGATCTGATGAGGAAGCAATTAGTTCAGCTGTCTTTTCCATAAAGAGTTGACTACAAACTAGCTATGATTGCCTACAGATGCCACCATGGACTGGCTCCATTCTATCTATCCAGGTTCTGCATTCCAGTTGCGACAGTTCCTGGTCTATCCTGTTTACGTTCTCAGACCAATCGAAATCTCATAGTTCCACAGATTTACACTGCATTTGGTTCTCGTGAATTTTGTTACTCTTGCCTCACAGTGTGGAATGCCTTACCAACTAGCATCAAAGATAACATTCTTCCAATAACAAGTTTTAAAAAGAAGCTTAAAACTTACATGTTTAATAGGTCTGCCTAGGTTTCTATGCATTACTGTTGATCTATACACCATGATGTTACTTGATGTTACTCAGTAGGACTTTTAGAGGGTCGTTGCATGTGCCTTTGAGGCTGTTGTTAATTGTGCATGTTATAAATGTCTGTTTAATAATAATAATAATCAATAAAAATAATAGTCTGCTTCCCAATTGTATGCATGCATGGCTGGTTTACAAATGTGATTACAGTCATATACATGTGTTTATGCATACATAAATAAGTACAAATATATCCTGGGAGGTTCTCAAAGGTCCTATTTATAGAACCGGATATATATGTATACACACACACAAAGCAACTAAGGCATGTTTCAAATTTATCTCTGTCATTGTGACACTTATTAAGACAGTCAGCTATCTGTCTTCATTTCTCTTTGTTGTGGAATTTGAAGTGTGTAACTTCTTTATTTGAAAAATTTTAATGACAGCATTTTTGTCTCATATTTCAGTTCTGGAGGTATATCAGTTTGCACGAGATGCCACTGTTGCCGATGCCTGGCTCGCGACTCATGAGCCATTGGTCCACAGCAAAGATGTTGGCGTAAGTACTGGAAATCTTGCCACTTCATTTTCTGTTTGATTCTGGTCTCTCCTCCACTAGTTTGCGTGATCTGGGTATGGCCTTTGATCGAGAAGTCACATACTCTGAGCATGTGAAGAGTGTTTGTTGAACATGCTTTTCCTACTTGCACCAGATCTGGATAATATGCCATTTGCTTACAACTCAAACTGCCACAACTCTGGTGCATGCATTTACATGTACTGGGATTGGCAGTGCTATCTATGTGGTCCTGGCTGCTTCCTGCATTAATCAACTGCAGTCTGTATTAATTACGGTTGCGTGGTTGATTGGTGGCATACCTAGGTTTGGGCATGTGTCCAGCTTCATGTGGGAGGAATTGCACTGGTTACCTCTGCAATAATGCTTCGAGTTTAAGATCTTAATGCTAATGTGCAACTGTCTTGTGGGTGTACTGTGCTCCATCTTATCTTAGGGAGCTGTGTGTTTTAGTCTCATCCATACCTACAATAGATCCCTTCTCTCCTCAGCACAAGGTAAACCTAGTTATCTCACCAGCCTGAACTTCCTAAGTCCCATGTCGAAGCATCGCTGTGGTTGGTCCAACTTTGTGAAATAGGTTGCCTAGTACCCTACGACATGAACTACTTGGTCGTTTTATTTGATTGTGATCTTATGTTGTCAGGTTGGGGTGCTTCTGAGGAATTTCTCTTGAGTGATGCTATACAGGTTTATGATTACAATTATGTGAATAATGTACGGACCGGAAATCCAAAATATTGGCCATCTTGGTTCAAAGGTTTAATAGCCTTTGTTTGGGCATGCCAGCGCTGTGGCCAGTTCTGGGGAAATCTGTTTTTTTTGTATTGAGCTTTGCCATTTTACTTACTTAATTATACTCTGGCCTTTGCTTGATTTCATCTTGACCCCTAGCGAACATTCATCCATGCCTCAGATTCAGATTCCTGAATATTTATGAGTAAAAAGAGTTTAGAATAAATAAATAAACAAATATGGCCGATAACTTAGGACCGATACAAAATGCAGATAATGAACAAAGCTGGGAACAAACCACTCAGAGTTCTGTTTGTGGATTAAAGTGTTTGCTGTTGCCACAGATTGTTACGAACTTCTGTTGCAGATATTTGTGTGGTTGACCATTTCAGAAAACTCTGGATGCTTTGGAAATCCTTATGAAAAAGCATGAAGCTTTCGAAAAGACACTGTCAACTCAGGAAGAACGCTTTGCTGCACTAGAAAACCTGACAACTGTTAGTATTTAATTGCTTACGATAATTTTTTATACTAATCTAGCTTTACATTGAAATAAATGACTGTTTACATAAGCAGTTGCTTTTCAACAATACCATATTTCATATAACACCTTTGATGCAGAGGTTGCTCCTTTTAGCTTCTTTTTACTGCTTACGGTTAGAAAAATGTCTATTGTTACTGCATCTTGTTGGCCTTAAAAAAATTTGTAAATTGTTCTAATGTTTTGTTCATCATCATCATCATCATGATCCGTGGGCCGAGAGAATTTGTTGGACTGTACTTCTATAATGTTTTGTTAATGTTTATTAAATAGGAGGGTAATGTTTTTATGTGTAGATGGAAATGAATGCTCACCAGAAGCGGCAGCAGGAGGAGTACAGACAGCAGCATCCTGATGCTGCGGTGCCGAAAAAACAAAACTATGCCGATAGATATGTTGCAGAATTTCTGCCTCCACCAGAACCGGAACCAAAGTAAGCCTGTTTTCAGATTTGTTTAGAAGATGCAAGAACATAGATGGTTCTTAAAGAGACTAAAACTTATTTATGACTGTAAATTATCGTAAGATAATGGTTTGTTATTTAAGGTAAGGTCTGTTTATTTCATATTCTTATCAGCTATGTTGGGTATGGTCCTGGGTTTGTAAAATCTTTTGGCTGAAGCACAGACATGACGGTGAACCAATAGCTGTATGAGGTAGTCGGGAGATTTTTTCTTAATCACTTGTAAATTGTCCTTGTGAAGTAGGCATATTGATGTAGTTCAGTCAGAGATAGACCCAAGATTTTTTCTTAAACAGTCCGTAAGAGATGGTCCTTGGGAGATTGTCCTGAGATGTCTTTGTATTTAGTCCTTTAGAGGTAATCCTTGTGAAGTATTCCTTGTGAGTTGGTTCATTCTGAGATAGTTATGAGATTTTTCCTTAAATAGTCCTTTAAGGAAATGATTGTTAACTAGTCCTCTGTGGTTCAGTGGAAGGTGGTCCTTAGAATTCTTCTTAAGTCCTTAAGTCATTCTGAAGTAGGCTTTAAGCTGGTACTCAGGAAGTAATATGTTGCTTTTGTCTACCATGTTTCAAGGCCTGCACCAGTTGTTGCTGCAGTTCCTGTTAAACCAGTTGCAGCCAGTCCAGAGGAAGAAGTGGTGAAGGGTGAAGATGTGGCCACACAAAAGGAGCAGCCGAGAGTTGAGAAGGCTCCACCAGAGCGAGGTAATACCACTTGTTCCTCCTCATTCTTTCTGTTTCTTTTTTGTTATTAGCATGTTTTTGCAATGTTTACGTATGAAAATAACTGTATTTTAAACTTCAGTGTCCTGGATTGCAGGATGTATTTGGCTTTATATGTCCAGAACAGATTTAAACAAACGTTGGAAAAATGAAAGTTTAATAAATTTATTTATTAAAATACAGTTATGTTTGTAGTTTAAAAAATGGAGGTATATTGGTACTTTCAGTTATTCAATTTTTCATATGTTTATGATGTTACAACAGCAAAGTTGCCTACAGTTTTCTTCTTTCATTTTTTATTCAGATATTTAGTTAGATTAGTTGTGTTTGCAGTAATCGGATAATTTCATTAAAATGCATTCTTTTTTCTCAAAGTGCAACTTTGTAGTGGTATTGTAAATGTAGTTACAAGTAGTTACATGTAGCAAAGCTTTCCCTTTAAGAGACAGAGCCTGATGGAGCTATAGCAGAGATACCTCGTGTTAAATGGTATATTTGCCCTTTTGGTTTTTATTTCAGTAAGCCCTTGCATTTTGGCATCCATTTTGTCTGCCGTTCAGTATCCATTGCCCTGGCGTTTCGATATCCATTGCCTTCTCATTTCAATAGCAAATGCATTTGAATCTCAATGTCCAGTGCATTTGCATTTCAGTATCGCCTTTGCATTCTGAGATCCATTTCCTTTGCATTTAAATGGCCATTGCTTCTGTGTTTCAACATCCATTGCCTTTGCAGTTTCGTAACCATTGGCAACTTATTGGCAGCTTAAATGCAACCTTTTTTGACAGCAGCATTTGTTTCAAGTCAAAATTAAACTAAAATTAATGTCCAGTGCATTTGCATTTCAGTATCGCCTTTGCATTCTGAGATCCATTTCCTTTGCATTTAAATGGCCATTGCTTCTGTGTTTCAACATCCATTGCCTTTGCAGTTTCGTAACCATTGGCAACTTATTGGCAGCTTAAATGCAACCTTTTTTGACAGCAGCATTTGTTTCAAGTCAAAATTAAACTAAAATTAAAACACTTTTTGTATGCTGATTACTAGCAAGCAGTGTTTCTAATTAAATAGCATTTTCTTTTTGTAGTAACATGTAGCAGTAGTAGTTTCTGTAGCCTTTATACCGTAGTTTCCAGTCCTCATTTCTTTTCTTTGTGTTCTAATTTTGATGCAAAAGAATTTTTGCATTACATTTACTGGATCCTTTTTATTGGATGAGTTGTGCTGTTGAAAGCACGTTTGCAATCAACTTGCATGCAGTTTTTAAGCCATTAACATGTTAAAGTTTTGGAGTATAAGATTTTGATTTGTTTTTGGTTAGTTCTGGAGCAAAATTTGAAGTTGCATATGGAGTTAAGCAAGAGAAATTTGTTTGAATAGAATTAATTTCTTGCATCAAATGTTTAACTGTTCAGTTGATTTTGGTTTTTGCCTGTGATATAGTAGTCTGTGTGATAGTGTAAATACCTTGGTAAGAGTTTGTATAACATTTCATGTGTAATTAGTTGAGCAAATAACTCCAGCAAAAGCAGAAACAGCTGAGTCAGCAGAGACTCCAAAGAAAGCACTAGCTGTCTCGCCTGAACGGCAGCCAGGAAAACGTAAGTATGGGCTTGAATGAATTACTGCTACTGTGGCTTTTTCAATGAGATGCTAAAAATAAGGTTGTCAGATAATTAGAGCAAAATAATCCCAGTCTGTTAGTTTTTGGAAAAAACGTGCTAACCAGTTAGCGCCTCTGTTTATCTTGAAGTGGTGCTATATAAATTTACAGTAATAGTTACAATACCTCAAATGTTATGCTTGCTACTAAATGCGGTAAAACCGTGCATCGCTGTTCGAAGCTTTACCCATTATTTTGTATTTTGCTTACGTGTCTAATCATGAAAATCAGTATACACTGATTTATGGCCATTTGATTTAGCTTTTTTCTATTGGAGTACATCCATGCACCACTAGTTTTTTGTTAATGGATTAGTTAGAAGGTATTTTTTGTACAAATTATTTAAAGCCAGCTTGTTGCAGGAGGTGCCTGAACTTTTTACCCAAATTTTGCGTTGAGTTTAATGGCAAATAATTACTGGTTTGGGATGATACAGGAAAATTGGTGAATGGATTTTATGAGGATTGCTTCTTTCCTGGCCTGCTTTGGCTGTGACCTGTCTGTGCCTATGGGGTAAACCTGTGATAAAGGGTCTGATCCAGAAAGGATGACATCAGAGCATCTTTGGTTAGATATTGAAGCTGTTAACATTGAGAAATATAATAATGAGTTGCCACAGTAAAACTATTCATTAAGTGGTTTCCACAGTCTTCATTGCTTTCGCTTTCAGTAAAAATATGCAAATGATTGTATTGTGATTTCTTACCATGCTTTCCATTTTATGTTGTTCCCCTCCTATCCTCATCTGCAGTTTACTTTTGTCGCATCATTATGTGTTTATTTTGCATAAATTGCTTCATTTTCCTGTTTTCTTGAATTTTTCTTCTGTTTAGGAATGCACCATAGCCTTCACCATTCCCAGAATACTCATAATGATTACTTTTTTATTATCTTTGTGGTCAGTTTTCCAGTTGAGTGATAGATACATCAGAGGGGGTTAATGACCTTGGTTCATCTTCTAGGACGGGTGTTATTCATTTACAAAAACCAAATCAGTCAAAACATTTTTTAGCTGCAGCCAGTTGTTGCCTCTGGCCAAGCTGACCACAGTGCTAAATTCCCTTTGCTTATTAATCTAATCTTATTCACATCTTTGTATATTTGTAACCTGATTGGGTTAGTGATAATGCGATGGAAATATTTTTAGGAATCAGAATGTCCTAAGCAATTGCCTTCTGTTATTTTGTCACTAGTTGCAACTAACTTAATTACCGCTTTGTCACTGGTGGAAGTAATTAGTTACTCCTACAACTGTTTTTGGCTATTTGCATTTGACCCATTTAGCTTAATCCTGCCTTGCTTCGTTTTCCCTTTGTTTACTGAATCATTTTAAATGTTGATTTGAATCTTGTATGATTAAATCATTTAAGTACATTGCACCTTTAAGCATGATACTCAAGATAGCTGAATTTGTGTTGTGGATGGGTGGATACTGATTTCCCTGTGGTTCCATTGGGAAAGTGATATTCTCAGAAATGTTAAGTGTGGACTCAGATTTTTAAATGACAATGCAATTGCAGAGGAGAAATCTCGCTCTAAGTCTCCATTCAAGATTGTTCGTCGTTCATCATCGGGGAAGGACAAGAAGAGAGAATCAGGTGATGTTCTGATAAGGATGTGGGCTGATGCTGTTCGGGGCATGTGGCAGTCTAACAAAACCTACGTGCCATTGGTTTGGTGGTGTTTGTTTAACAGACTCCCAACTTGTGTGCGGTTTGTGTTCTTGTGTTCTGGTTTCTGTGTAGTTGGATTTTACTTCTGGTGAAAATTTTTTTAATCTTTCCAAATTTGAATGTTGAGTTTTGCTTGTTTTTTGCTTTTTACATTCAGCTTTGCGCATGCTTCCCTCGCTTGCTGACTTATTCATGAAGTCCTTTATTATTTATGTATATGATTACAAAATGAGTGCTACACAATTAGATAGATATTTTTATTGCCTTACTTTTCAGCCAACTATTTTATACATTATCTGGTTCACTGCTGTGGAACACTTCATCTGCCTTGCCGTGTTTTCATGAAATGATGTTTATTCCAATATTCGTTTGAATGCATGATTTCACTGGTGGGTGAATTGGTGTTTTTTGTTTCTGTTTTTCATTGTATGTCTATTAAATCCATGCCACATACGAGAAATATCCCAACTGTGGTTCTGTGTGTATAAATTCCACCCTGTGATAACGCTTCAGCTACATTAGAATTTCAGCCTCTGTTTGGTGGCTGAATGTTTGTAAATTCAGTTGCTTCTGTTCTTAAATGCTATTAAGCATTAATTTCTTTCCACACAGAAATGTTTCTAATTTAGAAGTTTGGAATGCTTTGCTTGGTTCTGCTGCTTTTGGTGTTTGTAGTCGTGGTTTTTGGATAGGGTATTTGGTTCCCACTTGCTTGCTTATTTGTATTTGAATAATATAGACAGGATTTTGCTTTTTCAAGAATTCTAGTGAAATTGCCCTTTCCTGACTTAGATTTAGATCCCATGGCAAAGAATTTGATTTGTAATCTCTTAGCAAAGAATCTGAATTAGATACCTAGGAAAAGATTTTGACTTAGATCCCTTTTGCAGAGTTAATTTTGATTGAAATATTTTATTGACATTAGAGGACCAACATACAAGAAAGTATAACATCAGATACGAATAAGCCACAGCGTATGCGCATTGCTGGTGCAGGTCAATGGGTCAACCAAATAGAGTCAGACAGACCCGCTTAAATCTCAGCTGTCCCATTTACAATGTTAACACGTGGCAATTTTGCAAACATGAAAACTTTGACTTATGACAACTGTGCAAAGATTAAATGAATCTGACAGATTACAGATTTAGGTTCCTTGGCAAAGAATTTGAAATAGCACATTGGAAAAGATTTTGATTTGGATCCCATGGCAGAGAGTTTTAAAAAAACGATACACCTAAAAGGAGTTCAGTCAACATAGCTATGAAATCAGTTATAACTTTTTTCCAAGTTGAGTTAGTCTTGCTTTAAGTTTGTCAAGATCATGCTGCTTAGTCATAATGCTTTCTGATGATTGCCCTTGCAAGACTGAAGGTTGTCTTTAATTCATGCACAATTATTTGTTGTGCATTTACACTTTTGATTTTGCATTTTGATAATTTTATGCAAATACTGAGAGCTGGTGACATACATTTTCTTCTTTCAAGAACAGGTGAATGTAGCTGTGCTATTTTTTTTAATGCAGTTGTCCAGGTATATTTAGGTATCTGTACTGTGAGGATGCTCTTTGTTAATCGTTATCTTTGTTGGCATGATGCTTCCATCTGTTACTTTGGAGTTTGCTCTTAATGAGTTGCTTTCACCACACTCATTGGCGATGATTGTTATTCTGTTTTTTAGAAACACCCAAAGCATCTCCGGCTTCTCCGGGAGCAGTTGGTGGTGAGATTGCGGCAGAAGCAACTCTGAACAGGAAGCACGAGTGGGAAACAACTGTCAAGAAGGCATCCAACAGGTGGCTGCTCAAGACATCTTATGCTAATTTTAATGTGTGCTTTTTATTCTCATAAATAATCAGTGCAAACACTTTAACATCATCTGAAACAGCATGAGTTTTTTGTGGTGAGATGCTGTCATCTTTTTGTGACCATGCATGAGAAGACCCAGCCTAAGTTAGTATGAAATGCACTCGGACAGTGATTAGGCATGAAGTAGATCCAAAATAGTTTTGAGCATAATTTTCACAGAAGGGGTGTGGTGGTGTTGAGGGGTGCAGTGGTGTAGTGGTATGGTCTGTGCCTTATAACGGAGGGTCACGGGTTCGAATCTGCTTCAAGCCACTATGCAGCGACCTTGAACAAGTTGCTTACCCCCAATTGTCTGTGAGGAAGGCAACGTGAAACCACCTCACTCCTCCCTGGGTGACATAAAGCCAATGGACCTGCCTTTGGGCAGAGAACGCGTCATCATCATCATGCCAAATATATCATTTTATAGATTTCATGTTGAACGGCATGTGTTTTTTCACCAAATCGTTTAGCACTCAGCCTAGACCAGTTTTCAAATTTCTTAGACTTAGGCCATGTTTTTTGTACATGGTTACCTAACTGGAATATTTAAGTTGTAATTCAAGGAGAATTATTGTAATGGGATTTTTAGATCCTTGTGTAAATCTGTAGTAAATGCTCTCATATATATATATATATATATATATATATATATATATATATATATATATATATATATATATATATATATATATATATATATATATACATATATATATATATACATATATATATATACATGTATTGATTATCTTCATGTGTGTGTAGCTAATTTGCTGATGTGCTAATTTGTCTGTAGGTCCTGGGAGAAAGTCTATGTCGTGTTGATTGCAAATTCTTTAGCATTCTACAAGGACCAGAAACATGCCAAAGTTGTGAGCAAATTCAGCCATCTTGTCATTTTATTTGGGAATTGTTTGCTGCTTATTACCTTCTCAGAATGTTAACAATCAGCTCTGGTGACCTTATGGTATCTGGTTGTCGTTTATAGGGTACATGAATAAGCCAGAGGTATTTTGTTCAGATGTGGATGACCTTGTAAATAGTTCATTAATATTTCAGCACTTCTTATCGTTGCTTATACTTTTGTGTTACTGTTTTAGCCTATTTCTTGTTTTAAAATATTATTATTCCCAAGGCACAAAATAACCACTTTCTTGCTGATATGCTGTAAAGCCAAATCAATAAATCAATCGACTGCTTGTACCAGGAAAAACAGTGGTTTGCAGAGGCTTATAAAGTAGTGCAGTGTAAATGTCTTGTTACATAACAGTTCATGTGAGAGGAAAATTTCTGTCTTGCTGGATGTCACATTTCCTTGGTTTTCTCATATGAGTTGTGGAAATGTTTTTGCTTACAACAAGCAATGAACAACAAAAGTTGTTGCCAGAAATGGCTTGAGGCAATTAAATGTAATTTGTTTATGTGGAAGATCAATATCTGTGGGTGAAGTGAGGGCACGTTTGGGCAGTTGTTGCTACTTTGTGCCTACGAATACATGTAGGATGTAGGATGCATGGAGGACTGTACAATGATTTAAGTGATAAATTAAGGAGGAGTTATGACTGGCAAATCTGAGGTCCACCAGCTGTTGTTGCCTTGGTGGCGGCTCAGTGCTGTAGATACATTACTTGCAGCCACAATGAAGTTTACACTGGCATGGGTGAATATCAGGTGATCTGGGCATACTCAGCCTACTTTTGCTTGAGGCCTGGTAAATGATTATGTTCAGTTGTTGGATTGCTGCGGTCATGTTTGTGCTTTAGCCAATAGATTCTTCAATCTGATGACAGCACTTTGAAGGAGTTTCTACAGAAGCATGTAAATGAGTGTATATCGTTTACCTTTTTGTATCTGCCTAGGATCCAAAGACTTTCCATCGTCATGAGCCTCCGGTTGATCTGACTGGTTCCATAGCAGCTGCTGCAACTGACTACACTAAACGACCAAGCGTATTCAGGCTCAAACTGCCCGCTGGGGGCGAGTACTTGTTCCAGTGCAAAGATGATGTATGTCCTTTATCATGGTTATAACAAAGTGCCTAGGAAACGGTGTATACAGCAATTACTCTGAAATGCTGTGCTTATTCCATGTCCCATACTGCATATCTGGCATTGCTGGCAAATTATAGGATGAGGTATTACGTGTTAACGTGGTTACTGAAATGTGGTTGCAATAAAAGCATGAAGTCTGTATAGAAATAAATTAATACTACTTAAACTTACCTTTTTCTCAATCTAACAGTGACTAGTTCTGCAGAAACAAACTGCTGTGAAGCATTTAGAACATGCATATCGGGATTTTATTGCACGGAGATTTTCTTTGCACATAACATTCTGCACAGTTAGTTGGCTTTCAACACTGCTAATTATGCATCCAATATTGTGTGTCTGGTATTGTTGGCAATGAAAATTTATGTATTTCTATATGTAGTCATTGAGCCCTAAGTTCAAAAAGAATTGCCTCTTTTTGTGTAAATATGCTGATTCTGACTCATAAATTGTTGACTAGGATGCTAAGATGCAGCCAAAAAACCCTCTCACAGGGGCTTTGTGTAACACACAGATGCTTTGCTTCTACTTTCCAGAGTCATTTGTGAGGTAGTGAAACCCACAGAGTGACTGACCCACTTGTGTAGCTGGTCTGCATCTTAACTCAACAAAAGCCTTGCAGTGCTCCGATCCCACATCCCACAACAACACATAGACAAATACTAATTTGCTTCTCTAAAGCCATTGAAGTTGCAAGTAATGAACCCTGAAGTTGTATATGATGGCCAGTGCATCTCAGAACTTTCCAGCTGATGGTAAAATATAACACTGATTTGTGACGTAGATAGGCAGAAACAACTTGACGTAGGTTGTTATGTGGAGTCAGACGGTTTGATCCATCACAGTCAACATTCTTCTGATAAGACCACAAAAGAAGTCTTAAAAGGGTGCTATATAAATGCTCTTAATGAATGAGTAAATGCATAAAAGAAACACCAAAGACCATTTTATACTTTGTTGAGTTTGAATCCATTAGGTATTTTTTCCTTATTGGTATGTATGTATGCATGTTTATATGTGTCTGGCTATTCATATAGTGCCTTTTAAGAATCAAAGGCGTTAAAACATGGTTGTTTAAAAGATGTAAAAATGTGCAACTTAAGACTTATGTATTACATTGTTTGATGTTAGGCTGAGATGGATGACTGGATTTCCAAAATAAAGGCGGTTGCTGGTGAAGAGGCAGCGAGTCCTAGTGGATACCAAACGCTGCCACCGTCTCTCGAAGGCAGACGTGATGAACCAAAACGCCGAAGCTTCTTCACTCTTGGCAGGAAGAAGTAAGTTGACAGTTGTAGCAAAACTGTTCAGAAAACGTGATGTAAGAAAAGCTGTACGAATCCGGAGAAATAGGTGGCTGGCTGGATGAGTTTATATCAGTTTTCTTGTGTCAGTGTTTCCTGAGAAATGTTGTGCTCTTTGCTTGAACCTCGTGTGATCTTGCTTTTAACAGAATTAATATTATGAATGATTTATGTATACTACAGACATTCATTGAAAATTGTCAAACATATTTTAAATAAGAGGTTATGAGTACAACATATTCTGATGGATCGAGGTTTCATGATTGTTCACAAACAAGAGATTTTGTCATTAATGTGTTTGTAATGTGGCTTTAAATTTGCCTGTGAATTAATTCAAACTATTAGAGTTGAAAATTATCATCACAATCAGTTTTGACTGCATTAGTTATTCCTAACTAAACATCCAACACGAGGAGACGAATTCGTATTCATAGTTCTTCAATGGTTGAATGCATTCCAAATTTAGGTCCTTTTGATCAGTACACCGTGAACTTGATTTGACACATTTTTAAACAGCATTTGATGATATGGTTTGAAAATCTTCATTATGCGCTAATGTATTTGTACTCTGGCTGCTAGTAAAGGTTGTTTCTGACAGACACTTATGATGAGTCAGCACTGTTTCTTGCTTTCCAAAGTCCTAGCAGTAGCTGTATAGCAGGATCTCACTTAAACACAAGTTTCGTTGTTTGGTATATCTGATAAATAAGTAGTGATTTTGCTAAATGCTTGTGCACAGGTTAAAATAATCTGTGGATGTTTGTATTTTTGTAGTTGTATTGCCTAGTTGTTGCAGTACTTTTTGCAAATAAATTTTACTGCTAACTTCAATATGCTCTTGTTGATTTGCAGAGAGAAAGAAACTTGAGCCGTCGATAATGGACAATTTATGATGTGAAGAGATTGGAAGAACTTATTTTCTTTTTCTTTTACAATTTTATCTTTAATGGCTTTTAAATTGGAGTTGGTTTTTAGTGAATTAGATGTAAGCGCACTTAAACGATATTGCTTTTAAAGCTTAACAAGAGCTACGCAACGTTGCCTTCGCGAAATTGAACTCTAATTCTGTTGACTTTCAGTTTCTTAGAGATTATTTCAATTACAGTTTTGGATAGTAGTTTTTGTGTTAATAATGTTTTGATTAAAAATGACTTACTGATTACAGATTACATTGCCGATGTGGCTTGTACTTTTCAGTTGCTCCTTGTTAGGATTTCCAGTCGCTTGCATAAAAAATGGATTCAGTATGTGCTGGTTTTCAGTTTTAAAGTGTGGATAAGCTGGAGCTTTTCAGCTGATTAAGTTGCTTGAATAAGAGGGAAGTAGAGGATTGTGAGCCTGACATTTCAGACAAGTGGCTAATTGGAAAGGTCCAAGAAATTTTCATTCCAGTCAACCAGAGCTCAATCAAGAGATTCTGTTTTCTAGGTGAAGTTCCACCCGGATTAGTTAAGCATTTTGTTCCGAAAAGTAGTTGCTAGAAAAAAATAATAGAATTTAGGCTGCAGTTGCCATTTCCAGCAGTGCTTTTTCACATATCTTCATATAAAATATTTGCTGTAGTGTTGATTAATTGTGTTGGCACTAATTATCATTTTTAATGTTAATACATTAAGGTTTTTACAGTTAAAGTGTGCACTATGTGTGTGGCATGTTTTATTGACAGTGAAATAATTTTCATAACATATCGTCCGTGTTTTAGATTGCAGCCAAACGTATGTAAGAGCTGATTCATTTTTATCTTAAAATGTTCAAATGTGAAAATTAAGACTCTTGACAGCTTTTTGTAATTTTAAATACTGTTGAACAATTAAAGAATGGTATAATGTGTTGCTATTTCTGGATAAGAAGGTGTCATTATTTGTTTATCAGTTAGTATTTTAATTATCTAAAAATGATAGACAAAAAGAACTTTTCCGTAATTAATTTTCATTGCTTTTGGAGTCATAAGCAGAAGATTTTGTTGTTAACTGTTAATAGTATATTATATATTTGGCTGCAATATAGAAATCTGTTAAGTGAACCTCTCTGGCCATATTTTAGTTCTGCATAAAACATATCAGTAGATTTACCAAATGGATGAGCTGCAGTATAGACCTAATTTTAAGAATTGTTTTCTAACAGTTATTTTGATTAGTATAAGAAAAAATAAATAAAAATGAAATCAGTTTTAGGTCTTGTGTATGTTGGCTGTGATTGGCTGATGAATCGGGTAGTCTGTTACTAAGTGACTGGAGCAGGTTTTAAAGTATCAAGTGGATTATAATCTAGAAAAATTAGAAAAAGTGCTGTTAAAGGCAAGCTAGAATGATCTTGGTCAAAGGTAGATTGTGCAGATTTGTGAAAAACGATGTGCTTATTTCGTGGCGTACTTGTAAGTAATGAGAAGAACGTAGATGGAATCCAACGGTTTCCTTTCCCCTCCCCATAACTGGTCATTTCAGAAACAATTTTCTCCTTAGTGAAGCATGAATTGGGGAGAAATGGGAGGGGTATTGGAATTACTGAAGGAATTGTTCTGCAACCAACTGGATTGAGTGGACACGCTTGTGAAGAAAGTTTCACTGCTTGACCAGATAGTTGGACCAAGGCTTTTCGCTGACTATTTTGTTGATAAAATGCTTTCAGGTAAAGTCCTAGCTTTTCGTAGCATTATGTTATAATGGCTCTTAAAATAATAGGGTAGATTTTGAATGGTAACAATTTAATTGTGATCTGGTCTCTTATATTTGTAAATTTTTTAGATATGATGGGTTATTAATGTTCTTTAATCTTGAAATTTCTTTTGTATTATTTGGCTAATTCGTAAGCTATTGTTGATTAACTGCAAATTTTGTTAACAAAAATTTTTTTGAATTTATAATTAGTTAATTGGTCATGTGTTTTATAGCTGTGTCGTGCAAAAGCATTGTAGATTAGAACATCAGTTAAGAATGGGTATCATGAACCAGAGATCTAGAGCAGTTTAAACTCCTGGTGAGTAACAAAAGCATCCAGGAAAAGCAAACCGTTGCTGTTTTGGGTTGGGAAAACTTCCTTGCTCATGCTTGTTGACAAAGATTAATGGTATCAGTCCGAGAGACTAGACTGTGAGTTCTTGGTGTTGCAGGAATTGTTCTGTATTGCAGATGGCCTAGTGTTTGTGGTTGATAGCCTTAATCACAGTCAGCTCAGTTAACAAACTAAATTACTAGTACATTCCAGAATTTTTGTGGCAACAAATTGGTTCAGTTCATGAAACAAAAGTGGCAGAATTGTGTGAAAAGGCTGTTGGTGGCATAGTTTAATATGTTGTATTTGGCTGTGAGCGCATTTAGTTCTGATTGGTGTTTGCTTTGGTGGCTGTTAACTGCGATTTATTACCATTTACTACAAGCGTTCAACTGTTTGATTCCAATACGATTTATTGCTGCAGTCTGTTCATCTTGTTTTCTGTTTTCCCAGGAAACAATTAACTTAATCAGATGCAACAAAATTGAAAGGGGCGGTAAAAAGCTGTCCAAATCGTCGGTTCTGAAATTAGGTATAATGCCTAATTCTGTTGACCAGTAATTTCTTTGGGGCCATATAAATTTCAGCATTGCCTTACAGAATGTACTGATTCATTTTTTAACATTTTCGTATCCTAATCATGTACAGCCTCAGCAGTAATATTTCTCTGGTCTTATAGCCAGGTATGTCCAAATCCACTGAGATGTAGTCAGATCAAGAATCGTAACGGAGGACTGTAAATGTTTGGCACTTGGCCAGTGTGATACCCTGTTCTGTAACTTTCACTTGGAATATCAGGTTCAGTTCATCATTTAAGATGACTGGTCAAAATTTTTGGGTACTAAGGAAGTAACTTAGTGCAAACCTCCCCTGCCTCTGTCTTGACCTTTCTTACTGCATTTTTCTTACTGAGGAAATTACTCTGCTCTTAAGTGAAGTTTGACATCACTTAGGCAGGTGTAGGCAGCATTTTTGTGAGGTAATTAAAAGGTGCTATATCAGGTGTCTACATACATTCATACATACATTGTTACATACAGTGGCGCTATGTTCTTTATAAATTCTAACATTTAGGATTGCGAGGAGTGCCCTCAAGAGCTGTTTAGAAGGACCTATATAAAGTATTTGTATCATACTGAAGATGCTTTTGAGGCAAATTTTGACAAACCAGCTGAATATCAAAACATGATGTGCAAAACTCAGGATGAATTATTTTAAAGCCCAATGAATCAGACCTTTAAGACAGATGTTCAAAACCAGATTATCTTACACACAAAACTGATACGTGATTGTAACATTTATAGATGTTATAAAGCACTTCCACGGACTGCTTTTTAAGAGGTTCTCAAAATGTTCAGATACAATAAGCATACAGCATAGAATTCTGTTCTTGGTCATTCTCACTCGAATGTCAACATCGTTGATTCATGAGCTTCTATCTAATATTACAACTTACCTAACAGTACATGATACAACAGTTGCCCAAAAATAACAAATGAAAATGATAGCCCAGCGAATAGCTGTTCTTCCTTAAAGGATACTAGGGTGTGTATTTTTAAGGCATTCAAATTGTGTGAATCAAATATTCAAATGATTGTGCACTCTAATGCAAACAAGAAATTCTAAAACATAAAAAGAATTACATATGTGTCAGAGGCCAAATAATAGACTGAAATTTATGGGTCTGTATTAGCTCCTTAATGTTGGTGGGAAACTGTGCAGACTAGCAGATTGCCATACTCTACCATCACTTGGCCATTCATATCCAAATCCGGGATCTGCCCTGATTACCACAGACCATCATGTTTCTTTAAACTGATGTATTACTGCATAGTCGCAGGAGATCAAACTGAACTAACTCAAAGCAACTTAACACAGTGTATAGTGTATGACCTCACTAAAGCAACTCACCTTGTAATAAAACTTAAGCAAATTATAAAAAGTAGCATTAATTTAGGGCCAACAAACATCACATTTGCAAATCACAGCGAAACCTTAGTTATGCCCAGCTGTTTACAAAACAATGGGACTATCAGAAAACACTGGAATGTGGGTAAAAATTCCGTAAACCAGGACTATTCATTGTTTTGAATTTTTCAACTGCTCGGCCTTACATAAATGTCGAAAGACCAACCGGAGAAACAACAATTAGCCATGAGAATTCAGAAGAATGACTACTTGACTAGCTTAGATTTCACAGGGATATAACAATGCAACACCTTAAATAACTTAATTAAGCCTTCTAGTATATAACATGATATATATATATATATAAAAGAAAAAGCTTAATATAAACGAATCAGCTTTCGCATTTTATAGTACACACTGGAACCTCCATATTAAGCCGTCTTCTGAAGCCTATAATAAAGCGTGTTATAATTTTATTATTATATAGGTATTTTAGTTTCATGACCCTTACAGCTGTGCCTGTCAGACTTGTTCAGCCATGCAAAGTCCTATATAATAAAACAGCATAAACAATGCACATACACATACTAATTCTGTAATTACGGTGGCTTTCATGTGCAGGAGCTCTGTTTCATGCAACGTGTGCATGGTTTTCACCTGGGACATCTTGATAACCAGCATTGGTAACAGCTGTGGTCATCTGGTCAGTGATTATGTTGCCCGCATGGTTCAACTGATGACCACCATCACGTCCACCGGAGCGGTCCCTTGGACTGATGCCTGGGGGCAGAAGCATCTGGGCAAAGAATGAGTCCTTGGGCAGTCGTGCCCACATACGAACGCTGTAGTAGCACGACCCGGCCCAGCACACAATAAGCAGCAGTTGCAGGATCTGTCAAATAACACCAGCCAACAAGTTATGCCATTTAGCATGTAGGTATATAGTCGTAATTCCGAGATTTCTACAGCGCCCAACAAAAGCCATGTCACGGGGACCAGCTTCTTCACAGGTGCTTGGTCAAAACAAAATTGATAGGCAAAAGTGTTCAGTTCCAGGTCAAGATCCAAGAGTCAGGCAGAGACAGGATGGCAGCTGTGGAGGGTGATGTTTGGGACTGGTGCAGAAAGAAGGATAAGAGGAAGAAGGGGAGTCAGGATAGGATCTGTGAAAGAGGAATCTACATAAGTATGCTTATGTATGTATGTACATACATACTCATGTATGTAAGTGTGCATGCATTCAATGTCACTGAGGTTTTATTTAGCCTCAGACATGTCATTTAGTATCATTATATGTCATTTAGTATTGTTATATGTCATTTTGTATTGTTATGTGTCACTTTGCCTCACTCACTCATGTCACTAGCTAGTTAAATAATTATGTATAATCAGAAAATGCTGCTTACCATGATACCAAGTGTGAACCAAAAGGTGTGTTTCAGTTTCACAAACTCCTCATTAAATTTTGAATCGAATATGGCAGCTGCCGAGTAGCAGCTGAAAAGAAAATGTGAGCGAACAATGTAATAACATTGATAAGTAATAAGTTTGTATGTAAGCAAGTAACTGGTAAATAAATGGTGTACATAAATGCAGATACATATGCACACATGCACACATACATATCCGTACATACATATACGCATGCACAAGCATAAATATCTACATACACAGAGGCAGATAAATAAATAAATAGTATTAGAAATTTTACAGGTGCCAATTTACATCCTTCTCATGCTCTCATGGAGTCAATAATACTTTGAACTGCTTTGCTTAGAGAAAATAAGTTAAAACCAATTTTGATAATACATATGTGTATATATATATATACATATGCATCATATTATATGCAAATACGCATTATATACATACAATGCATATACTGTGTTGAACGCATGATGGCTGCAGAG
This sequence comes from Norana najaformis, assembly GCA_964023275.1. Classification (NCBI taxonomy): domain Eukaryota; kingdom Metazoa; phylum Annelida; class Clitellata; order Crassiclitellata; family Hormogastridae; genus Norana; species Norana najaformis. Next base: position 54,511,220 of record OZ029913.1, on the reverse strand, counting down.
GATATGGCAGATACCAGCCTGTGTTTCAACACCTTGCACTAACAATTTAGCTTTCAATGCCTTTGCTTTCTGCAGTTCCTTCTCTATGCGAGAACTAGATGAAACGCAGCAGCCATTCCTGCCTGATGTCATTAACAGTTTCTGGAGAATACTTTCTCTCCTTAACAGTCTTGGTCATCACCTTGCCCAGATTAAGGAGGACAACAGGGAAACCATCCAATGTTTCAACGCAATCGCTTTTCATACTTTTTGACACTGAACACATCCCCAAAGACTAACCATCCCAGAACAATGCAATCCCTAATTTTTGAAATCCTGAGGGATCATAAGTACCTCAGGTAAAATAATAATAATAATTTCTACCTCTGGTAAAAAATAATAATATCACAGTTCCTTATCCCTTGGACTTCCAAGTAAGGGAGTAAGATTTTTGGGTAGTTGGTGTTGAAAAGTAAGATGCTGCTCACTTTGTGTATGCCTTTGAAGCCGGTGTAATTGTGGAGGTGTACATGCTGTCAGCATCTAAGGAGTGTATCACACGTGTGCACCAGTTGCCGAATCCCCAGGCGCTCGTAATTCCTGCAGCCAAGGCACAAGCTGCTCCAAGACAAGTGATGATTGCCTGCCACTTCAACCACCTGCCAACAAAATTACTATCTATTTTAAATTTTTTGTTTTAACTGCACATTTATATAGCACCTTCAAAGTATTTCTTGAAGGCACGATGTACTATGTTGGCTGTAAGTGTACAAGCAGACACTTTTAACACAAATTTAGGAGATTCTCAGAGATGAAATCATTCTGTTCTGGCAGATCCCTGTATGCTGCCTTCATGGAACACCCAATTTGAAATTCCTTGGTCACCCTGCAGTGTCAGTTGAGTTCAACTCACTAAAAGCACGTACCCCACATTTCACAAGTCTAATAATAGATGGAAAAATAAATGGTCCAACTGCACAGACTGTTTAAATTCACACTACATTTTAGCATTAAGACTCAAAATTATGCATACCTAATCTAAGAAACATGAGTTCATGGGCAGACTCCATTACCCATGTTTGGCCTTTGAACAGCTGCTTAACAAAAATAGTATTGGATTACTAATCTTATCTAATCTAATATAATTTAATCTAATCTAATGACTTCTGCAATGTAATTTAATGTAATTTTTAAAGAATTTACAAAATGCCTTTCAGGCATCTCACAAAAGCATTGCTTGTACAGCTATCCCACTGATCTAACACCTGTGACAAGGTACACACAAAATGAGTGTTGAGCCAGACCACAGGAGGAAGGTCCAATGCATGAAAAAACCAGATAAGCTTGTATTGATGTGCAGATGTAAGGAACCTGTAGATCTCCATGGGCAGCTGAACATGGGTGACTGGCGACCAGGCTGACTCAAAACTGGAACACAGAGTTCTCTGAAGTATGCCGGGGCAGCACCGACCAGCTCTGATCATCCCAGCAGGAGGATATTGAATCAATTACATTCTTACACAGAAAGCCATTGCATAGTTTTTCGTATATATTCAGAAAAAGGTAAGTACTTTGGCTGGTTGGTCACTACTCCAGCAGTACAGCTGACAACCTACCAGAGCCGACGTATTCTGAGTATTGGCAGTTCTGCTACAACGGAGTTACAGGTAGTCAATCTGCATCAGTATGAATGAATGAACTAGCATCAAGGCAGCATTGAAAGAAATGTTACACTGCATGACAAATGCATGCAAATGGTAGAAGCAGGTCTTGCAAAATTTCGATATATAGCCTGGGAACAATAGAGTCAATATCTGCAAGTGGCCTCTCTCAAACTCCAAAGCAGCCTATGTTCAGTTAAATCAAATCTTGACAAAGACATTTATTTTTTACTAAACTTCAGAAAAATAAGAAAACAGAGCCCCATAAGAGTATCAGCAACTACATTTGTTTGGCTACATACTTGCCAAAAGCACATTTCTTGCTGAAGAGGTCGGACACCCAGTTGACCATAATTGAAATCCAGGGAATGGTTGACGTCAGCATTATCGTATACAATGGACACCTACACCAAAACCTCTTTACACCTCGTGTCTAAATATAAACATCCAGCAAAAGTTCTGTTAGAACAGGCCAAATAAAATACTTATAAATTAATTATACATATCAGAAGCAAAAGTAATGGCAATCATGTTCTGTGACATGATCAGACAAAATAATTTATTAGCTCCCTGGAAAGTCAGTGGATGTGCTGAAGCAAAGCCTTGTGGCTTTGCTTTTTGACTGCACATAGAAAACAAGACAGAAAGAGCTCAAACAAAAATGAAAGCAACAGAAGCATCCAAAATTGAAACAGAAACTGCACATGAATACATATGTATTTCAAATTCCCTTTCCATATTATTATTATTTTATTATTATTATTATAATGATAATGACAACAACAATGATGATGATGGTGCTGGTGGTGATGATGATAACTATAATAATAATAATTATCATTATTATTATTATTATTATCAATATTGTTATAACGTTCTGCTGGCGTTAATGATAATAATAATAATATTATTATTATTATTATTATGATCATGATCATCATTATCACTATTTCCATTATTACAGAAATTAGTAATGCACCAAGTGAAGGCCTTTTAATCAAATCAAAAACAGTAATGACTGAGATATTGAGATATAAATTGAGATTAAGATATAATTATACTCAACATCTCGAATATCTCTCTAGAAAACAATGATGGATAAACAGACATTCTTCCATGCAGATATTAAAGATTTACTGAATCATACAACTGGAAAATTTGTAAGTCAAAACGTGTATAAAACAAAACAATTTCTTCTTAAAATCTTAAATTCTTAAATCTTTCATAAGAGCCTCAAAGAAGTTCTCAGTCTCTTTGAGAAGACCTGATATAAATTGCTGTGTATAATGTGCAGATACTTGCATACATATACATATACAAACACACATACATACACACACATCTATATATATAATATATATATATACATAACACACACACACATATATATATGCATTCATACATATCCCAGCAAAACAACATCATTTGTTGAAGATATGGTGAGAATATGATAATATTCTATATATGGGCTTCATATGTACAAAATATCGTAAGCACAATCTCAAAACATTTCTAAAGCACAACTAAAGCTAATCGCAGGGCAGCAACTTATTCACAAGTGCTGCATAAGTGAAATTTTCTGCAGTTCTACTGAATGTGAATAGTGCGTTTTTGCTCATATTTTATCATTACCATATGCATTTAACTAATTTTTGTGACTTTTTCGCTTTTTCGTTTTAATATTGACTTTATTTTCTTCACCAGTATTATTGCAGATGGTTTTACTTTACTATGGACAACTTGCCAAACCCATTGTGGGGAGAGCAATTCAGTGGCTTGCCTACCCCCCAAATCAAATGGGGCCATGACCAGCTTACTCTCTGGATCCAATGTACGCATTTAACTTATTTTTGTGACTTCCTTGCTTTAGTCTTCCAACATTCAGACTTTATTTCCTTCATCAGTATTATTGTAGACGTTTTTCTTATTATTCCTATGGACAACACTCACAAAACCCAGTGCCAAAGAGTAATTCAGTGGCATGTTCCCCAAAACAAATGGGACCATGACCAGATTGCCCTCTGCATCCACTCTTCCTGTCTAAGTGAAAGACCTTTGGTTCAAACTTGAAAATGAACCTAACCATACCCACCTCACCAAATTAAATGTGTTTAGGATTGAATGCCTGTTGTTAGGCTAGTTCCGATGACTTAGTTGTTTTGGGCAGTAAAATGCTGAGAATGCAATGATGCACTTTAAAATACACATAAGTTCATAACATGCATGCGTGTGTGTGTGTCTCTCTGTATGTACATATGTATGTATGTATGTATGTATGTATATATGTACGCAACATTTATAAAATATGTATATAATGGTTTACTTCTACAGGTAATAATTATGATCAATTGCAGTTTAAACAGCAGAGATGATCTTACATGTTAGTGTTAGAGGGAGGCACATTTCAGATGGGGAGGCCATGACTGAATTGCCAGTGCACACATATGTAACATGTTGTTAGGAAACAGAAACAAACAGCATACATACAGAAATATATCATGAGTCATGAATAATGAAACTTCCTGATATCCACCTCTGCTCAACTTTCGTTAAAGTTTAGTCAACAAATTTTCCTTGGATACAAATGGTCATTTATATACTGCCTTCTTAAAACCATTGGAAAAACCTCCTTCCCATGACCTAAATAACTTCAGAGAGTTAGACTATTTGAACAACAAATGTACTATTCCACTGACAGGCTCTTGCAAACCCCATCATTTCCTAGTTCCCAACTACTTCAGGGCCAACAATCTCCAAATGATTACTGTAACAAAACAAAAATGAAGAGCACATGCATTAAGCTACGCGTATAGCAACCAGATTAATGTTAAGTGGGGGCCGACTTATCAAAGAAGTGTTCATAAAAATGAAAACTTAAAAATGTATGACAGATATGAGGAGTAACTCCAAAAACCCAGAAACATAAACAAGCACCACAAAAATTAAGTGACATACCCATAATTAACAAGAGACGTATTGCTTTCTACGCATGTTGATAACGTAACTGTTGTCAAACTAACCAAAAACTTGCAAGTTTATCTTTATCCTGGGTACAAGAAATTTCACTCAAAAGGTGCACTTCAAATAGTTTAAAAATCATTTCTCAGGAGAATTGCAGTAGTAATGATAACAACATTCCAAGAATTCCATTTCAAATTCTATATTTCATCACACATTCCATAACCACAAGGCCTCAAAATGAAATTATTAATATCACGCTCAATACACAGCTTTGACATTTGCATAACATGGTTTCTCAGATTTCTCTATGGTGTGGGTTCTCAAACGGCATTGGTGTTATTTGAGATCTTCACTTCATGCAAATGCTGTATCACATATATTGCTGTTGTATGGCTTTGCACCACTGTGTATTCTTGCACGCACATTAGCATTACTAAGTTTTGAAAACATTTTATTGCAAAAGTGAAATATTTATTGTTTTTTTCCAGTGTGGGTTCTTCCATGGCGTTCCAGAGTTCTCTTCCGTGCAAATGCTTTGTGACATAAATTGCACTTGTATGGCTTTTCTTCAGTATGGGTTCTCACATGGTGGTCCAGAGACTGCTTCCGTGCAAATGCTTTGGGACATAAATTGCACTTGTATGGCTTTTCTCCAGTATGGGTTCTTGCATGGTATTCCAGAGTCTGCTTATGTGTAAATGCTTTGGGACATAAATTGCACTTGTATGGCTTTTCTCCAGTATGGGTTCTTACATGGTGGTCCAAAGTCTGCTTCCGTGCAAATGCTTTGGGACATACATTGCACTTGTACAGCTTTTCTCTAGTATGGGTTCTTGCATGAGAACGAAGATGACTACATGTTGAAAACAACTTGTTGCAAAAGTGGCATACATATCGTTTCTCACCAGTGTGGGTTCTTACATGGTATGCCAGAGTATTTTTTTCTGCAAATGCTTTGTTACATAAATTGCACTTGTGTGGCCTTTCTCCAGTGTGGGTTCTTACATGGCATGCCAGAGTGCTCTTCTGTGCAAATGATTTGTGACATAAATTGCACTTGTATGGCTTTTCTCCAGTGTGGGTTCTTGTATGGTATTCCAGATTATGCTGCTGTGCAAATGCTTTGTGACATAAATTGCACTTGTATGGCTTTTCTCCAGTATGGGTTCTTGCATGGTATTCCAGAGTCTGCTTATGTGTAAATGCTTTGGGACATAAATTGCACTTGTATGGCTTTTCTCCAGTATGGGTTCTTACATGGTGGTCCAAAGTCTGCTTCCGTGCAAATGCTTTGGGACATACATTGCACTTGTACAGCTTTTCTCTAGTATGGGTTCTTGCATGAGAACGAAGATGACTACATGTTGAAAACAACTTGTTGCAAAAGTGGCATACATATCGTTTCTCACCAGTGTGGGTTCTTACATGGTATGCCAGAGTATTTTTTTCTGCAAATGCTTTGTTACACTTGTGTGGCCTTTCTCCAGTGTGGGTTCTTACATGGCCTGCCAGAGTGCTCTTCTGTGCAAATGATTTGTGACATAAATTGCACTTGTATGGCTTTTCTCCAGTGTGGGTTCTTGTATGGTATTCCAGATTATGCTGCTGTGCAAATGCTTTGTGACATAAATTGCACGTGTATGGCTTTTCTCCAGTATGAGTTCTTGTATGGTAATCCAGAGTATCCTTTCGTGCAAATGCTCTGTGACATAAAACACACTTAAATGGCTTTTCTCTAGCGTGAGTTCTTGCATGGGCATTCAGGATACTACATGTTGAAAACAACTTGTTGCAAAAGTGGCATACATATTGTTTCTCACCAGTGTGGGTTCTTACATGGTATGCCAGAGTATTTTTTTCTGCAAATGCTTTGTTACATAAATTGCACTTGTGTGGCCTTTCTCCAGTGTGGGTTCTTACATGGCATGCCAGAGTGCTCTTCTGTGCAAATGATTTGTGACATAAATTGCACTTGTATGGCTTTTCTCCAGTGTGGGTTCTTGTATGGTATTCCAGATTATGCTGCTGTGCAAATGCTTTGTGACATAAATTGCACGAGTATGGCTTTTCTCCAGTATGAGTTCTTGTATGGTAATCCAGAGTATCCTTTCGTGCAAATGCTCTGTGACATAAAACGCACTTAAATGGCTTTTCTCTAGCGTGAGTTCTTGCATGGGCATTCAGGATACTACATGTTGAAAACAACTTGTTGCAAAAGTGACATATGCATTGTTTCTCTCCAGTGTGGGTTCTTGTGTGGAATTCTAGATTAATCTTCTGTACAAATGCTTTGTCACATAAATTGCACATGTATGGCTTTTCTCCAGTGTGGATTCTTGTATGGAGTTTTAAAGTATACTTCTGTGCAAATGCTTTGTAGCATAAATCGCACTTGTATGGCTTTTCTCCAGTGTGGGTTCTTGTATGGTAGTCCAGAAAATGCTTCCGTGCAAATGCTTTGTCACATAAACAGCACTTGTATGGCTTTTCTCCAGTGTGGATTCTTGTATGGTAGTCCAGAAAATGCTTCCGTGCAAATGCTTTGTCACATAAACTGCACTTGTATGGCTTTTCTCCAGTGTGGATTCTTGTATGGTTTTCCAGGTTGGTCTTATATCCAAATGATTTGCAACAAAAATTGCATGTGTATGGTTTTTCTACAGTTTGGGTTCTTGTGGGGAGCTTGAGATGCCTATAGTGTGCAAATGCCTTGTTGAAAAATTCTTGTTCGTATAAATTTTCTTGGTTATAGTTTCTTGAATCCATCTTCTGAAAGTCTGTGATGTTCAGATTTTCTATAATCTGCAGATCTTCACAGTTGACAGATGACACATATATACAGTCCCTGGTTTCGATTGCACTTAAGACACTTATGCTTGTGAACTCCAGTATTAAATAGGGGCCAGTTTTATGCAACCTGGTTAAAACAAGGGCCAGTTTTAGGCCACTAATGCTCACGTCACTAGTGCTGATGGCGCACTTGTAATGAGGGTACATTTATAATAATAATATTATAATATTGATAATAATCAAAATAATAGTTATAATTATTATTGTTGTTGTTATTCTTATTCTTATTATAGAAAAGGAAGAGGAGAAAGAAGAAGAGGAAGAGGAAGAAACAAAGGACAAGGAGAAGAAGAGGAAGAAAAGAGCAGAACAGACAAGAAGAGGAAGAAAAATAATAAGAACAAGAAGAGGAAGAGAAGAATAAGAAGAGGAAAAATATAAAGAATATGAATAAGAATACGAGGAAGAAGAAGAGGCAAGGTAGAAGAAAAATAAGGAGAACAGAAGGAAGAAGAAAAAAGAATATGAGAAAGAGGAAAAGGCGAAGAAAAAGAAGAGGAAGAATAGGAAAGGAAGAGGAAGAAGAAAAAGTAGAAGAGGAAGACAAGAAGTCGAAAAAGGTGTGGACGATGAGAATAAGAAGAGTCAGAAGAATACGAACAAGAGGAAGATGAAGGCCTCTCAAAGTTCCGAATTTGCCAGCTACAATCGGTCCTTAACTGCGCCGCCCGGATCGTGGCCAACTTGCCTAAATTTTACCATATCTGAACCTACATGCGTGATACCCTGCAATGGTTGCTGGTCGAGAGGAGAATACAGTTCAAGATACTTCTCTTAGACAGGGCGTCGACAGCTGGTTCAGCTTCGGAATATATCAGTGAGCTCTCACACCCATTGCGAGCCAACCAGGTCAACAAAAGCTACATCAGCGGCATGTAGCCAGCACATAGTCCCGCGCTCCTGTACAACAGCATGGGCAAATCGTGCTTTTTCCTGTGTGGGACCATCTCTCTAGAACAGTTTGCCCCAAGAAATTTGAACTCTTGCTCCCTTAACAACTCAGGAAACATTCTTGGCCCGTCTTAAGATGCACCCTTTTGGGAACTTCTTGATAGTCATGCCGTAGCGCCTTTGTGAATTTCTTAAAACGCACTATACAAATTCTTGGAAGCATACATACATACGTACAAGAAAAAGAAAGGAAGAGAAAGAGAAAGAACAGGTAGAAAAGAAAAGGTAGAATAAGAAAAGGAAAAGAAGAATATTATTATTATTCTTTTTCCTCCTATTCTCTATTTCTTCATCTCCTCTTCTTCTAATTTTTCTTTTTCTTCTTATTCTTTTTTCTTCCTCTTACATCTTCATCCTCTTTTTCTTATTCTTCTCTTCGTATTCTTTCATTTTATTCTTCTCAACTACCTCTTTCCTCCTCCTCTTCTTCGTCCTCCAATTCCAACCACCACCCACCATAGCCATCTAACTGTCTGCCTGCCTGCCTGCCTGCCTGCCTGCCTGCCTGCCTGTCTGCCTGCCTGTCTGCCTGCCTGACTCTTGGAACTTGCCTTGGAATCGAGCCCTTCTTGCCTATCGATTTTGTCTTGACTGAGCACCTGTGAATAAGCTGGTTCCCGCAACTTAGCTTTCATTGGGCGCTGGAGAAATCTCGAGTTTACGATTACGATTTCTCGTCCTGTTCTTATTCTTCCTCTTCTATTTCTTCTTCCTCTTCCTCTTCTTGTTTTCTTCATCTTCTACTTTTTGTTTTTCTTCTTCTTCTCTTTCTTATTAATATTCTCCTCTTCCTCTTCTGCTCATTCTTCGTCTTCTTCTTCCTTGTTCTTTCTTATTCTTCTTCCTATTCTAGTTTTCTTTTATTTTCTTTTACTTTTTCTTATTCTTCTTCTTAATCTTTTCTTCCTCTTCTACTTTTTCTTCATCTTACTGTTCTTCTTTTCTTACTTTTCTTCTTTCTCCTCTTTCTCTTGTAAAGATATTATTATTATTATTATTATTATCATCATCATCATTATTATTATTTTACCAAAGGTAGAAATGACCTCTCAGGAACTGAAAAATTAAGCTGAAACTATAAAATGATTCATCTCTGAGAAACCAGGCTTTGTCCCAGTAATTTTCACAACCGTGTGAACTATTATTATTATTATTATTATTATTAATTATTTTAGATGGACACTTATTGCAAGTGGCCTGTGGCGTGTCAGCGTAAGTGGCCTAAAATTGACCATTGGTTTTCACGCGGTCGCCTAAATCCTACCGTCACCTAAATACTAGCGCCCGCAGCACGCGCCGACGCTCACTGGCGGATCATGGTAAAGTCAAAGATCTTAGAGTCGTAGTCTACGACTCTAAGATCTTTGGTAAAGTTAACACTTGAGCGCAACGCTTCCAGAAGTTTCTACGCTCCAGTGTGTGTGTTTGAAAGCATTCGCAGAACGCCGGCCGACGAGAACCTCTTCTATGCGAACAGTTGTCCAAACGGGCTTGACTACAGATTATTCGTAAAGCACACATGTGCGCTCACGGACAAAACACGTCAATGTATCTGCAGCACGGTCGCCGATTGTAATAAAGTTCCTGAAATGCTGACTGAGAGGCAGAAAACATGAAACTTTTCGAGCAAGCACTGAAAACAAACAACTTTTTTGACTCGAAATCTAACCCTTCAAAACGACTATCTACTGGTCAAAGCGCCACGATCTGACGTCATCGACTTTCTGATGCCGAGATTAATGACGTCTAATCGTAATCGTATTCTCGAGATTTCTACAGCGCCCAACGAAAGCTAAGTCGCGGGAAACACGCCCTCAGTCAAAACAAAATCGATAGGCAAAAGGGTTCGGTTGCAGGTCAAGATGTAAAACGGTCACGCCAAAGATTTTAAGAAGGGAACCTGAGCAGCGGTTCTAACACCGTAAAGTCGTAATCGTAACTGTAAAGTACAGAATTTCTAATGCGGTACTTAAGCGCTTGAGCACCAGCTTGCTCACGAGCGCTGCATCAAGTCAGAGGTTTGTCTGGCGATATCATGTGAAGAACAAAATCCGGTTGCCAGAAGACTAGAGAGAGAATAAAAAAGACAAAATAGCTGTTACGACGGGTTGTGCTCAAGCTGAACGAATATTTAGCTAGGAAGGAGGCGGATTTTATCACTGTAATATTCTTGAAAAGGTGGGACTCTAGTCACTTCATAGTTTTGAATGGACAGCCTGATAAGTAATCGAGAGAGCTGTGAGACAAATGGTGCTAGGTCACCGAAAACAAAGGTGAAGGTACGTAGATTTTGCGGAATTCATGTGGGAGAGGCGAGCTATGGTATGAGCTATAGGGCGGTCAGCGAACTTCAGACGAGTGATTATGACTGAGCACTGGCAAGAGTAAGATACTAGGACAGTCTCGTAGAGAATAATTCCAATGATGGTGATAAGCTTACGAAGATAAGTAGGCCGGAAGCACTACACAGAGTTAAGGTTATCGAAAGAACTGAAATGAATGCGTTTGTGGAGTTTCAGCCATTGGAGTAATTTAAACGTAATCTCGAGAATTTCTAAAACACTACTTTAAGGCTAAGCGCGGAGCATCAGCTTATTCACGATTGCTGCGTCAGGTCAGAGGGGTTGTCCAAAGATCCCACGGGAAGAACAAAGTCCGGTTAAGAGGATGAACGGGTAAGGGCGGGATGATAGGATTGTAAAGAGTTTGCAAAGATAAGTAGGCTAGGAGCATTGCGGAGAGTTATAGGTTAGACAAGAACTTTGAAATTAATGACTTTGGGGATTTTCAACCAATGGAGTGAAATCAGGAGAGCACTGATATGATGATGCTTATCAAAGCTCGACCGTACGTTAGGGCAGAAGATAGCGTACGCGTACGGTACGTAATTTACTAAAAATAATAGCGTACGCCGTACGGTACGTTCGTATTCCGTACGTATGAGCAGCCTTTAATATTAGTTGCTTCTCGTGACCTCACATTTTTTTTCTCGTCATTTTCTCGTCGTTTTTTTTCTAGTCTTTATTACGTCACTTTAGAGTTTTTATTTGTAGTTCCGTTTCAGCGAAGAGGTAAATTATTATTTTGGTTTTATTTTGTATAATTTGATTATTTTATCAACAGAAATAAAACAGGCTGACGGATTTTTAATTTTTGTTATTCTTTGTTAATTCTATAATAAAAAAATATTTCGGCTAACACGTAATGCATAAAAATTAGCGTATGATATTTAGTAATTTGGGGGGGAAATGGGGCAGGCAAGCGTCTCTGATAGCCTCTGCCGCTCAAATGCCCACCACGCCACCTACACGAGGTCCCTCCTGTTACAACAGAGTGCGTGGTGGACGACCGAGCTATCGCCGGTATAAGCGAGCCCCATGGGCGAAGCAACCGAAGGACGGACAATGAAAGACATTGACGCAGGGAGATGGTGTCTCATTAAAAACACCGGGAGGAAGGCAACGGGAAACCACCTCCCTATACATCCCGAGTCGAATGAAAAATGACGCCAAAACAGAGCAAAGCTAACGACGTGAACGACTCAACCCAGACAATGGGAAGAGTCGCGTTCGGCAGGGGGAGACAAGGCTCCCCAGGTCGTAAACAAGCGAAATCCTTCACAAATGATGCAACAAAGGCAAAGGAAGGGATAAAAATAGGGACATGGAACATAAGAACGTTGATGAGACCGGGGAAACTAGCCAATGTGATAGGCGAGATGAGAAGGGCTGGCTTGGATATTTTGGGATTATCAGAGGTAAGATGGAAAGAAGGTGGAGAAATTATGAGTGATGGCATAAGAGTAATCTACGCTGGAGGAGAGAAGAGCCAGAATGGAGTAGCCATATTACTATCAGAGGAAATCGCCAAGTGTGTGACAAGGGTGGAGAGACATGAAGACAGATTGCTTATGGTGACAATACGGGCACACCCAGTGGACATAACAATCATCCAAGTGTATATGCCTACATCAACCCACGAAGAGGAAGAAGTAGATCGCATATATGAAGTAATAGAAGAGAGACTAGGAAAAACCAAAGGCAAAGACTATGTCATAATAATGGGAGACTGGAATGCGGTGGTTGGAGAGGGAAGACAGGATAACATTGTAGGAAAATATGGATTAGGGAGCAGGAACGAGAGAGGCGAGAAACTGGTAGAGTTCTGCAGAGAACAAAAGCTCATAATAACAAACACGTGGTTTCAACAAGAGAAAAGGAGAAGATATACGTGGAAGGCACCAGGGGATAGGGAGAGATATCAGATAGACTACATCATGGTTAAGCACAGATATAGGAATAGCATAAAGAATGCAAGAACACTCCCGGGAGCTGATGCAGACACGGATCACAACCTACTGACAGTAAAAATACACCTACAGCACAAACTAATTAGGAAGAAAAGAAATGGAAGGAGAAAATGGAACAAAGAAGAATTAAGGAAGAGAAAATATGAACTAGCAAGAAGAATAGAGGACCGATTAGAGGAGAAAGAAAAGGGAAAAGATACAGAAACAGAAACAACAGATGAAAGATGGAGAAGGCTCAAGGAGATAATCATGGAGGAGGCGAAAAGGATGGTGGGATTCCAGAAGGGAGAGGAACCTCGCAAACCATGGATAACAACCGAAATGATAGAAAACATGAACGAAAGGCGGAGATGGAAACACCAGAGCACAGAAAAAGCAAAGAGGGAATACAAAAGATTGAACAACAGATTAAGGAGAACGACGGATAAAGCAAAAGAAAAATGGTGGGAGGAACGCTGCATGGAGCTCGAGACGCTCCAGCAACAAGGACGACACGATCTAGTATACGAGAAAATTAAACAACTAGGGAAGAGAAAGACTATGGGAAGTGGAAGTGCAATCAAAGATAAAGACGGCACCTTACTGGAGGACCCTGTTGAGATAAGAGAGAGGTGGAGAGAATATGTAGAGGAGCTATATAAAGAAAACAGTAGCCTAAAGAGAAATAAAGAAGACAAAGAACGAGAACGGAACGAAGATGACAAGGAAACTGACAGAGAACTGGACGTATTGAGAGAGGAGGTCCTTATAACAATAAAGGACATGAAGAACAACAAAGCGGAGGGAATGGACAACATACCCATTGAAATGCTGAGGAACCTCGGCGACAAGGCAACGGATGAACTGGTACAGCTGTGCCAGGAAATTTACAGAACGGGAATATGGCCAGAGGATTTTCTACAGACGATAGTAATACCAATAAAGAAAAAACAGAATGCAGTGATATGCGAAGACCATCGCACAATAAGCCTGCTCACTCATGCATCCAAGATCATGATAAAAATTATAACAAAAAGACTACAGTCAAGGGCAGAAGCGGACAAGTGCTTGGGAGATGACCAATTCGGCTTCAGAAAAGGAAGGGGAACGAGAGATGCAGTGGCAGCACTGCGAATACTAACAGAAAGAAGCATCCAACACAACCAAGATGTATATATATGCTTTGTCGATTATGAAAAAGCTTTCGATAGAGTGGACTGGAAGAAGTTAATGAGAGCGCTAAAGCGAATGGGGGTGGATTGGAAAGACAGAAGGCTGATAGGCAACCTATACATGGGACAGCGAGTCAGAATACGCATAGAGGGCGAATACTCGGAACCAGGAAGAATAGGTAGGGGGGTCAGGCAAGGATGCCCACTCTCACCAATACTATTCAATATATACATAGAAGAAGTCATAAGAGAAGCACTGGAGGAAATGACTGAGGGTGTGAAGGTAGGTGGAAAACTAGTAAAGGCGCTGAGATTTGCGGATGACCAAGCTATGATGGCAGGCAGCCAAAGGGGATTACAAAAGATGATGGATCAGCTCGACAGAATATCGAGGGAATATGACATGAGGATCAACATCAAGAAGACAAAGGTGATGAAAATAGGGAGAGGAGAGGCGGAAACAGTGAGGATTACACTGAACGGGGATATAATAGAACAGGTAAAGAGCTTTTGTTATCTGGGAAGCACGATTACAGAGGACGCAAAATGCCACGTGGAGATAAAAAGGAGAATCGCAATGGGAAAGGATGCCTTCTACAAGAGAAGCGAGCTGTTAAGAGGAAGACTAAATAAGAATCTAAAGAAGAGACTGATCAAGACACTGATATGGAGTGTGGTCCTATACGGATCGGAGACATGGACAATGAGAAAGGAGGACATCAAAAGAATAGAAGCCTTTGAAATGTGGATCTGGAGAAGGATGGAGAAAATCAGTTGGACAGAAAAAAAAGACGAATGAGGAGGTCCTACAGATGGTAGAGGAGAAAAGAACTATACTGGAGACAATAAGAAACCGACAAAAGAAGTGGATGGGTCATGTTCTAAGAGGAGACAATATTGTAAGAGACATAATCGAGGGAAGAATGGAGGGGAAAAAGACACGCGGAAGACCACGACAGATGATACTGGACTGGATGATGCTAGAAGATGGATATGAAGGGCTAAAGAGAAGAGCAAACAACAGAGAAGAGTGGCGTCATTGGACATGTGGATCTGCCTGACGGCAGAGCACTAAAAGAAGAAGAAGAAGATTTAGTAATTTAGCCAAAAAATAGCGTACGCGTACGGTACGCATTTCAGCAGAAAAAATAGCGTACGTTCCGTACGTACGGTCGAACTCTGATGCTTACGTGTCTTGGTGACAGCATGGGCAAGTGAAGTTTGGATGAGTTGAAGATGTTTAATATGAGTGGATTCAATGTTAAGAAAAAGGGAATTACAGTAGTCAAGCATGGAGTCAACAACAGAGGTAGTAATGGTAGCGGCAGTTTTAAACTTGAGCACAGATTCGAATATGGTGAAGATCATGAATATGAATGAAAAAGGAAAATGAGAAGTTGGTGAAGTGATTTGAAAACGAGAGATGTAGGTCAAAGGTAATGCCAAGATTGTGTACTGGCGAATTAGAGAACTTTGCAAATGAGATTAGAGGAATGAGTTGATAAGTGGACGGAACAGTCAGGGATTTTCTTAACCTGGTCTGATAGACCTGGAGCAATAAATTAAGTTTTGGTAGGGCTGAAGCAGAGGGTGTTTGAGGGCATCCATTTAAGATTTGGTTGACAATATCAAGCAAATGAGTGATGAATGATGAAAAAGAACTTGGAGAGAAGGAACTGAAGAGTTGAGTGTCATCAGTATAAGGATGGTGGCCAACTTAAGAGAATTCTGTGACATGGCTCGGCGATGCAGTGTACAAGACGACAAGAAGTGGCCCTAAGATGGAAGGAACTTTGAGGGACACCACAAAAGAGTGGGAGAGGTTGCAAACAATGACTTGAAGGCTTCAAGCTTTTACAGAAAAGGAGCAGGAAGACAAGAGTGATCGGAACCAAAGAAGGGCAGTATCAAGGATGCCAAACCAGGAAGGTAATCGTTGAGGAAGTAAGTCATGATCCGTGGTGTCAAAAGCAGCGGAAATGTCGAAAAGACAGAGACAAGAGACTTGGCGACGACTAGTGGCAGAGACTAATTTGTTGTATGGAGAGACAAGCAGAGTTTCCGTGGAGTGATGTTTAGTGAATTCAGATTGGTAGGGACTGAGAGGCGAGTTAGAAGAACGGTAATCATTCAGCCAGGGAAGGATAAGGCGGTCATTTAGCTCAGATAATAAAGAAAGATTGGAGAAAAGGTTTTTATAACAAGGTTTTTATAACATGAACTATATTAACTGCCTTTTATAATTTTGTGGTGCTGATTTCAGATATGGTTTTTAAAAAGACCAGCACATTACATTTTTATGTTAGACCCTATAGGTAAGTTTTAGTTCAATAATTCAAATTTTATTGGTAGTTTCTGTTGGGATACTTTAATTGTTGTAGTTGGCAATACTGCTCACTTATTCCTTAACGGAAGCAGGAGAAAACACATTAGCTAACCTCATTTTTGTTGCTTGTACTGTTATGGAAACATTTGCTGCTAATTTCACAGTGAATTTCAGTGCTAAAATGGAAAAAGGAGTGTCACGGGTATATTAATTTACCAGATAAGTTTTGCTATGTGTGTGGACAGTGTATTATAAAATCTCTGAGTCATTTTTAACAAAGACTATAAAACATGCCTACTACTTATAGTTTGGGTGTCATGCTGGTTAACAGAAAAAAATTGGGCTCCTCATGTGTGCTGCATGTCATGCTGTGTTAGCCTGACTTAACGAGTGAAAGGTAAGAAGAAATCCATGCCCTTTGCGGTTCCCATGGTTTGGCATGAGCCAACCAGTCACTTACATGATTGCTATATTTGTTTGACTCAAACAGAAGGCTTTTCAAAAAAGAAAAAGCACAATATCAAGTACCCAAATGTAATTTCGGATATAAGGTCAGTTCCTTTTGGTGAAGGTCTTCCCAAACCTAAGCCTGCAGAAAACTTCATCTTCATCAGAGGAAGATGTTAAGCCACATACAGCACCTGACCATCAAGGGAAAAGGCAGGGTTTAGAACAAACTGGGAGTAGATGATATCTTGCACAAAGTTTTGACAGTCAATGGACTCAATCCGGCAGAAAGATTCAGAAGACTTAGAACAGAGGGAGACAGGTCAGGAGATAAAAAGAAGCAGAGGCGGTGACAGCGAGATCCAGAGTGTGGTTCTTGATGTGAATTGGGAAGTTGATGTGCTGAACAAGATTGACTGATGACAGAAGATTCAGGAAGTCACAAGCAAGAGGATCACATGGATTATCAACACGAATGTTGCAGTCACTGGTAAGCAAGAACTCGTTACGTGCAGTGGCTGCAAGTATAAGGATTGAGGCAAATTCTTCAAGAAAGAGACAGGATTTGGAGAATTAGGTAGACAAAATAGGAAGATGTTGGATGTTAACAGATCAGAAGCAAGACTGAGAGTGATAGAATAAGAGTGATAGAATAACATTCAAAGGGTCGAAAGTTATGATAAGAGAAGTCAAGAATGATGACTGGTTTACGATCTCTGAATGTGATGCTGGTGCCAAGAGTTCTTGAAATCCTAGAGGAAGTAGTTAAATAAGGTGCAATGTGCTGTGAAAAACCTGGAGGAATGCATTCAGAAAGATGGGCAGATAAAGTAGGGATCCACATTTTAGTCAGGGCGATGAGGTTAAATGGCGAGCAGCAAGCGACAAGATCTTTAACGATGATAGAATTGTCAGTAATAATCAGTGACTGAATACTTGTAATCATAATCTAAAAATTTTCTAAAGCACTATCTTAATTCTAAGCACAAGGCACCAGAGCATACAAAAGCACTACGTCAAGTCAGTGGGGTTGTCCAAAGATACCATGTGAAGAACAAAGTCTGGTTGCCACAAGACCAGAGAGAGAAGGGGACAGAAAAGCAATGTAAATAAACATGTTTTTCTATAGCGACTGTGTGGCCTTGACCCTGCTCAGTTTTCAATGAATTTATCAGGTGAGATCCTCCCCCACTGCTGCCCATTTGAATGGGCACCTTGCCATTTAAGTTCCCTCTGTACAGACCATACTAAGCCAAGATTTATATCTGAAATATAGCCACTATCGGCAGGCGAACCGGGATCCTCACTCACGGAGGTGCTTTGATGTACGCTTTAACCAACATGGCTAACCAGGACAACAGTGGGTTGTGTTTAGGTTTAGAGAGATAGAAAGGCAGTGGTTTGGATGGATCAGGGTAAGATTTCTTGAGTAGGTGAAACTTCAGTCTTGAATGGAATAGGGCTTGAGACAGATGATGGTGGGGAATGACAGAAGGGATAGAGGAACAAAGAATCTGTCATATTCTCTGCATATCTTCAACATAATTATAATGTTGCTGTTGGGGTATATACATATATTGAGTGAATTTAGTCCAAAGAAGCACAGTCCTGATTCAAAGAAATATATCAAATTACTGAAACCCTCTTGAGAAGAGCTAATGCATTAATAAAAAGTGGTTAATTCCAATTTGGCCTACCAGCAATCCTCCTTCATAGAGAGGCATTCCGATGATGCACTGACCGTAGGCCTGCCTCAGTTCGAGGAAGAGAATGACCGATGTCAACACTCCAAGAAAGATGACGAGTACGTCGAAGATCAGAAGTCTTCTATGGTACGAATCCCTTCCCTTGACTGCCGAACAGCACCCAGATTTGGCCGCGTTCACCGATCCGGACCTGACAGACGTCTCGTCTGAGTCGTCCACCTCTTCCTCCTCCTCATCCTCTCCTTCCTCATGATTCCCCAGTGACCTGGATGCACTAGCCGGTACAGCGAGGGGCCTGGATGGACTGGCTGGAACAGCGTTGACGTCTGTGGAGTCGACGGCGCCGTAACACGGATTTCCATTTCCACCAGTTGAGGTTAGCAACAGCCTCTGTCTGTCTTCGTCCTCCTCACGGTTTGCCATTTCGGGTCGAACAAAACAAGACTTGAGTGTTGAAATACCCTCTCAAGTGCCCTTTTAGAGGGTACAAGTTCTTGAAAAGAAAAAAGATCGAAAACCCTTGTTCCTTCGAGATATGGTTATGTCGATACCACACGAGGAAGTGAAAGAGTGGAAATTCCACGATAGAAACGAAAACAATATTATAAAGCAACATTGCGTAAACAGGAAGTTATTAAGCTACGACAAACAAAAACTTATTACGAATGATAGGGGCTGGGAGTTAACTAGCAAGTACTACCCCCTTTAGTCGTGCAATTTTCCTGTGGCAGCATACACAGCTCTAGTTTCACCCATCTTTAAAATATGTTATATAATCACGCGTACTTAAGCATTCGGTAGAGTACGCCACTGTGTTTTGCAGGGATCTTTTTCTATATTGTACTACAAAGATCTTTGGTTACTAAAGCTCCTAAATTCCAACCAACGAGGTAATAGAAGAACTAGAGAAAGCGCTGCAGTGTATTGGGCTTTCGGCAGTTGTAGCTGCCGGAAGTGACGTATCACCAGGCCAGCTGGTAGACGGTCAGCTGTCAACAGCGCATCTGCCAAGGCAATTAGGATGTGGAATTTGGCAACATTTATAACAAAAATAGGTTTTATCTTTGTGTCCAGCCCCTTTGAATTTTGTTTGTTCTTTCTAACTCATCTACTGGACGCTAATTTTGTGTTTTCGTTACGTAGGTAGAATAATTAAGCCTCACGTTAACATGTCGTCGGGCGCTTCTGTGCATGAGCATGTGCGCGTTCATGTACCGATAGTGATTATATTTAAGAGGGTTTAATCTTGGGCTAGCTTGGTCCTACACGGAGACCTTAAATAGCGTGGTACCCATTCATACGGGCCGCCGTGACGAAGTAGCAATATCGAAGTACCCCATTCCATCACAGCCCTGCAAGATCAGCAGGATAGCCCAATCTAGGCCTTTGTACTCTGCTGGAGTGCAGGTGGCGCGTGTGCTGAATGCAGGTGCGAACAGACCTGTTGGCGCTATTCGAAATATAGTAACCCTAAGCTAAAGTTCTCTGTATGCATATAATTATCTGTCATTTGCTGCCCATCCTACACTGCACCTGTTATCAGATTTCTGCTGCTAATTTAAAATAAGTTTGTCACCCTGTCTCAGATCTGTATGCCCTCCGATCTCTTGTAAATAGGAAATAGCCTGAACTAGAAGGATATATCAGTGGCGGCTCCAGGTTTGTTTGCGTGGGGCAAGAGCATTTTTCGCGCCACATTCTCACAGTCCACTATGCACGGATCTGGACTGAGGGGCGCAGGCACATAACCAAGAGTGGGCGGCTCTAGCTGAATCCGCCCACTGGGATATATGTAAATGTAACTTCCGAAATTTCTCAGCGCCACTCGAAAGCCGCGTAAGGAAGACCAACTTATACAGTGGCATTAAAAGACCCATCGGGAGAAGCGAAATGTATGAGAAAGATGTGTATTTTATGGGGATAGTCTCAGAAGTAAAGTAAAGTAGTTTCCCATATCCAACAAGTGAGATGTAGGGGAGGCGCTTATTTAATTTTCTTTAGGCCCTTGAGCCGACAGCGGATGACTTCCAAATTCCCAATATTCTGGACACAGGACCAGCGCATCGCAGGACCTGCCGTTTACCTTCCAGGTAGGTGGCAGCACAGTTTCGAAAAAGACCATTAGATCAACGCTGGTAACACGACTTCCATATACGTGTTGACCACTCCTTTACTCTCCTCCTTTATCCGTCTGTCTGTCTTCTGGTGTTGGTTCGGATTAGGCAGGTCGCACTTGTACTGCATGCAGGTGCGAATAGACGGCGCCATTTCTAATTTAGTAAGCTTAGGTTCTCGGTTTGCATGTAATTAACCATCGTTTCCTGCCCATCCTACACTGCACCTGGTCTCAGATTTCGGCGCGAGTCCGCCAAACCCAGCTGCGTTTTGCACCTGCCTACATAGACTTATTTTACCGCTCTGTCTCAGCTGGATGACGGCCGATCCGTTTTTAATTGAGGGGGGTTGGGTGGTAGCCTGAAGCAGTGGGACATATGTAAATGTAAACCTCCGAAATTTTTCAGCGCCACACAAAAACCGAGTCAGGGAGACCAAAAAAGACCCACTGGAAGAAGCGAAATGTATGAGGAAGATGTGTATTTTATGGGGATAGTCTCAGCAATAAGGTAACGTTTCCCAAATCCCACAGTGTGAGACGTAGAGGAGGCGCTCATTTCTTTTTCTTAGGCCCTTGAGCTGACAGTGAACGAATCCCAAAATCCTGGACACGGGGGCAGGGCATCGCAGGACTTTGACGTTTACTTTCCAGCTAGGTGGCAGCACAGTTTTGAAAACGTCCATTAGATTAAATCGCTCGCTGGTTACACGAATCGCATACAAGTGTTGATCACTAATTAACAATCTGTATGTCTGTTTGTCTCTGTTTGTTCGTCTGTCGTTGGGTCGGATTTGGCAGGTGGCACGTGTGCTGAATGCAGGTGCGAATAGAATTGTTGGCGCCATTTCGAAATTTATTACGTTTTAGTTTTCTGTTTGCATATAATTGTATCTGTTCTAGGCTGCCCATCCCACAGCGCAGCTACTCTCAGATTTCGGTTGCGTTATGGACCTACTAAATTAAAATAGCTTTGTCGCGCTGTCGCAGATCTGGATGCCCGCCGATACCTTTTTAATGGCATTTTGGCTGAACCAGAGGGATATATCAGTGGCGGCTCCAGGATTGTGTGCGTGACGGCATGAGCATTTCCAAGGGGCGCCACATTCTCGCAGTCCTCCATGCACTGGTCTGGTCTGAGGGGCGCAGGCATATAACCAAAAGGAGGCGCCTGTAGCTTAATCCGCCACTGGAGTATATGTAAATGTAAACCTCAGAAATTTCTTAGCGCCACACAAAAGGCGCCTCAGGGAGACCAACTTACAAAGTGGAGATAAAACACCCATTGGGAGAAGCGAAACTATGTATGAGGAAGATGTTTACTTTGTGGGATAGTGTCAGCAGTAAAGTAAATTTTCGCATATGTCACAAGTGAGATGTAGGGGAGGCGCTCATTTAATTTTCTTTAGATCACTGAGCCGACAATGGACGAATCCCAATGTCCTGGACACGGGGCCAGTGCATCGCCGGACTTGCCGTTTACTTCCCAGCTAGGTGGCTAGGTGTTAATCATTCCTTTACAATCTGTCTGTCTGTCTGTCTGGAGTTGGTTCATAGTAGGCAGGTGGCAGGTGTGCTGCATGCAGGTGCGAATAGAGTCTTTGGCGGTATTTCTAAATTTATTACGTTTAAACCAAGAGGGGAGGTGACGAACCGCCTAGACTACACAAAACCCCAGCCAGGAAGACCAGCTTAAACATCGGCGCTAAAAAACCTATTAGGAGGTGCGAAATGTAAGGGAAGATGTATTTTCAATGGGAAACATTTAGTTTGGACCAGTGGGGAGAGAGACCTTTGAACGGGAAGGCGATGTATTGGGAAATGCAGCTTCAGTGGGAAATAATAGGAATCAACGTCGAAGGAAACCGATTCTCAATACATATTAATTCGCATCAGTTAAGATTCGTTAGATATATAAATTGTAACAGTTCCGAGAGGTCCTCGAATGGAAATACATGTGTATTCAAATATTATAACGCTTACGTACATTCAGCAATTACTACTACTGCTATATGCCAGTACAACAACTACTACTACTACTACGACGACGGCTATGACCATGATCATTCTTAGGCCTATTACAATTATGAAGCCTTTTATTATTATTACGCCTATCAATATTACGCCTAATATTATCATTATTGTTATTATTAGGTCTACCATAATGTAGGGCATCTTAAAGCCACGCATAAGCTGCATAAGTGAAACGTGCTTCTTGGTCGGGATGAATCAGCTCGACTCAGTAAGAGAAAAGGTGCAAAGGTCAGTTTCAGATCGATGTCTTGACATTAGAGATCTTTTGCAATCTCCAACAACAGCACTAACTGTTATGCATTTATGAGAACCATCTTGTCTCAAAGTTTATAGACGGTCAGTGGATGGCTTTTTAAATAGCTGATGACTAAGACACAATTTTATATAATTTCATTGCCTAATAGAGTTGTTAAAATTTTTTTATCGTTTGAATGGGTGAGTTAAAGTAAGGTAATATAATCGAACGATTATGTATTGGCTTCTAGTAGCAACAGTTTAATGAATAAAACAGATCATTTTAGCTAAACCAAAATCAATACCAGTATTGATGGAAAGTGAATGAGAATGTTATAGTCAAAATGAGAGGAGTCATTTGTCACAATTGTTGAGGTTTGTTTGAACTGCTCTCAAATACATTGTGTGACATTCGATTGGCTTGAACGCGAAATTGCTCAGCGCCATCGCTTGATGCGCTGTCATTATATATTGGCGCTGAATAAATTATGTGCTGCATGTGACCTATATATACCCGGTATATATGTGCCATATTTATACCACATATATGTATATATACCCGGTATATATGAGGGTGTGGTCACTAAGGTGAGAAAATACGAACTCAAGTGGTGTTGCGTGATAGTTGAGGCAGAACGTTTGCTGTCTTCATCCCTTCAACTTGGGTGTGGTCAGTGAACCGTGACCCTCGAATGGGCCAACAAGCCACAAGACACATCTGTCTGTTTTCTGGCGATTTGCATACAGCAGATGGGTTTGAACTTGATGTGGGTAATGTCAGTCCGAAGCTTGAACGAAGAAGGGAGACGTTGCGGCTTACTACTTACTGGGCGAATTGTTAAAATCTTCGCTCGGACGGTCTGCAGCGAGCTGAAGAACTCGGTCGATTCGAAGGAGTTTTGGTCGACTGGAGAATCGAGGACACGAGAAAGCCTGAGAAGTGAAAAAGCGCTTAACATTCCAAGGCCTTCGTCTTGGTAAGTGTCGATATATATGTATACACATATCAAAGAGGTACTGTATAAATTGATTATATATTATATAGGCCGAGTGTTAGTTTCAAGTCCGTTTAAAGAGTATATGTATTTAGAATATAAGCGCTTGCATGTGCTTAATTGAAATTGAAGAGTCCATGCCTTAGTTGTACACACAGCTTCAAGCGCTTGAATTCTTGTTGTAATTAATACACGTAGGTGTTATGTAGATACCGTTGACATTGACGAGATAATTACGTAGATATACTATTAACAGTGGGAAGGTTTCTGTATCAAGACAGTTGAATGCTTGACGGATATGCTGGAGGCAGGTGTGTTTTTTAGCGCCTCTTCAGGTATCTACTCAAAAGGGGGACCTCTTGCAAGAGTCACCCTAGACCTATCGTCTGTTATAAACGCATTCGAAAATAGTCGTTGCAAAATGGTTTCTCATTTACTTATTCATTCACTCAGTTTCAATGACTTTAAATTGTTACTTGCTTCACAGCTTTTTAAATTTTATTTTCCAATCTCTGTTTTGCAAGGCCAAGAAAGCAAATTGTGTATTCACGCATTAATTAATATCATTATCAAGTATTTAGAGTGTATATGCGCTTGTGTGTGCTTAACTGAAGAGTGTATGTCATGCACATAATTATATGTTGTGTAGATACAGTGAAATTGTTTATCCGCCTGAGATATGGTAAAACTATTGAAAATATTAATTGAAGAGTCTAAGGCAAAGGGCTGCCACATAAATTCAGTATATATGCGCTTGTGTGTGCTTACTTGAAGAGTCTATGCCTTAGTTTTACACACGGTTTCAAGCGCTTGAATGCAATGTAAATACCGTTGACACTGAGCGGTTAATTATTTAGACATCAGGAAAGCGCCACATCTAGATCTACTAGACATAGACTGATTATAAAAGTAACAGCGTAGCCGTGCCTAGTTGATTCGGTCACTAATTCAGTTAAATAAAAACTTGATCAAGTGCATCAAACAGTTTCTAGAGTTCTACACAATAACTGAAGAATAATGGCTGGTTGAACTGCATCCAAAATAGTCGTTGCAGAATGGTTTTTCATTCACTTATTCCCCCAGTCAATTTTCAATGTCTTTCCGTTTTTACTTGCTTCACAGCTTTTTTCATTTTCCATTCTCGGTTAATTCTACTTTCTAAAAGTATTCTTGATTCCTTCGAACAGATCAGAGAAGATGGTCACCATGCAAGAGTCGCAGTAGCTCCTCCGCGCATTGGAATGAGGCCCATGATCCACCAGAAAGACAGCAGTAGTAAGTGAACTCATAATTTTACAGTATTTCCCCCTATACGAATGATACAAAATTGAGTGTGTATAGAGGCCTAGAGTTAATTTCAAGCTTGTGTAAAGGGTATGTGTATTTACAGTATATATGCGCTTGTGTGTTTGTGCGTGCTTAACTGAAGAGTAAGGCAAAGGGGTGCTACATAAATTGATTAATAATTTCAAACTTGTTTATAGGCATGTGTATTTCGAGTATATATGCGGTTGTGTGTTTCTGTGTGCTTAGTTCAAGATTCTAAGCCAACGGGGTGCTATATAAATTGATAAGCCCAGTGTTAATTTCAAGCATGTTTAAGTTTGTTAAAGCTTGTTTATGTGTATTTATAGAGTATATATATGCTTGTGTTTGCTTAACTGAAGCATCTAAGTTTGGAATATAGGTGTGCAAAATTTAAGTCTTAAGGCAAAGGGGTGCTATATAAATAGATTAACAGAGGCCTAGTGTTAATTTAAAGCTTGATTAAAGCTTGTTCAAGCTTGTTTGTGTGTGCTTAATTGATTGATTGATTGATTGACTCTTTATTGATCCCAAATTCAACATATCAGGTTACACATAAAACGTACAGTTTGCCAGGATACAAAAGGCAAACCCAGAAGGGACCAGGGTCCCGCTTAAATAGGGTCACCTATTGACATCAGTGACGTAAGATGGCAATCGAAATGTAAACAAAGCAAGTATCATTTTGTAAGCAAACTAAATAAGTTATGTACAATCCGTACACAAATGAAACTAAAAATTAAACTATATAGAAGTCTGCTGCATTACACAGTCCTATATAACAAAAAACTCAGAAAAAAAAGAAGCAAAAAACTACTGGTTTGTATGAACAATTCAGTTGGCAGTCAAACAGATGTTATTAAATAGTGACGCATCTGCCTTTTGAACAGTTTCAAACTTGACAACATACGAATGCTCAGTGGTAAAGCGTTCCAAATTGAAGGGCCAGCACATTTAATATTGAATAATCGAGTGTTGATGCGAGCAAAACTGGCATAATAATTACCGTGAATCCTTGTAAAATATGAGTGATGATCGATGATGTTGAAGTATCCATCAAACTTCGATGGCAATAATTTATGTTGATATTGATACATAAATACAGAGATCTGAAACTTATTAATGGAATTAATTTTTAAAATATTTAGATTGACAAAACAGGGTTCAATATCGTTCACCTGGAAAGTTTTTGTAATAATTCTAAGAACACGGCGCTGCAAAACAGATAAACATTTTATACGCGAAGGATAATTAGAGGCCCATAAAAGGTTACAGTAGGATAAGTAAGGATAAATCAATGAATAATACAAATTAATTAATATCTGTTGGGGTAGGATATAGCGAATGCGTGACAATATACCAGAACATTTAGCAATTTTACTTGATATATGAGAGATATGCTCTTTCCACATTAAATGAGAGTCAATATAAACTCCAAGAAATTTACATGAATTCACTTGAGTAATCAGTTGGTTATCAATAAAAATATTAATAGCTGATTTACAAAGAACCTTCCGACGCGATCTAAATAATATAAAATTAGTCTTATGTAAATTCAAGGATAGCCTATTAGCACGAAACCAGTCAGCAACTGATACAAGTTCGTTATTGACAGACTCAATCAGAGCATCCAACGATTTATTAGATAAAAAAACATTCGTATCGTCGGCAAACAATATAAAATGAAGTAACTTAGATGAGGTCGGAAGGTCATTTATGTACAACAGAAACAAAAGTGGACCTAGAATAGAGCCTTGCGGAACTCCACAACGGATGGATCTGATGCTAGACAGGACCCCATTACACAAAACTTGCTGTTGCCTGTCATGGAGGTAGCTCTTAAACCAACAGAGTGGAAGTCCTCGTACTCCATAAAATTCAAGTTTCCTTATCAAGATAGCATGGTCTACAGTATCAAAGGCTTTTGCCAAGTCAAGAAAAATTCCAACAGAGAACAGATTGTCCTCGATAGCCTGGGAAATGTTATCGTGTAGATCTAAAAGCGCCATTGAGGTAGATAGGCCCGTTTGGAATCCAAATTGGTTAGGATATATTATATTCATTTTTTGAGTATAGTTATAAAAGCGTTCGTGCATCAATTTTTCAAAATATTTTGAAAAGAAAGGAAGAATCGAAATAGGCCTATAGTTGCTGACATTGTCTTTGGTTCCCGATTTAAAAATAGGTATTACCTTGGCAATTTTGATACCAGTAGGAACTATCCCTGTGGCAAACGAGCAATTAATTATTTCAGCTAACGGTGACGCAATAATATGGATAGTAGGGCCAGCAATACATGGATCTATCCCATCAGGACCAGCACTATGTGTAATTCTTAGAGAACGGGAAATAGTGATGATTTCATCGGGTGAGGTTGGACAAAGACCAAATGACTGAGAGGGGGGATTGCTTAAAAAGGATTCATAAGAAGTTTTAGTTTTTGGAATGGCTTGCGCTAGTGACTGTCCAACACCAGTAAAGAACTCATTAAACTTATTACAGATAGAATTAGAGCCAGTATACGTATTTCCATCTATACTAACACCATCAACAGATTTAACCAGATCACCTGACCCGACCAGTGATCTCACAATACTCCAAGTTTTTTTAATGTTATTTTTACAAGCAGTAAATTTATCAGCAAAATACTGTTGTTCAGCTTTAATTCTAATTTGTTTAAATTTATTTCTATAACTGATGAATTTAGATTTATTTACATCAGAAGGATTTTTTAAATATTTAAGATATTGAAGATAATTGAAGCATCTTAGGCAAAGGGGTGCTATATAAACTGAGTGTAGTTAGAGTATATATGCGCTTGTGTTTGTGCGTGCTTAACTGGAGAGTAAGGCAAAGGGGTGCTACATAAATTGATTAAAAATTTCAAACTTGTTTATAGGCATGTGTATTTCGAGTATATATGCGGTTGTGTGTTTCTGTGTGCTTAGTTCAAGATTCTAAGGCAATGGGGTGCTATATAAATTGATAAGCCCAGTGTTAATTTCAAGCATGTTTAAGTTTGTTAAAGCTTGTTTATGTGTATTTATAGAGTATATATATGCTTGTGTTTGCTTAACTGAAGCATCTAAGTTTGGAATATAGGTGTGCAAAATTTAAGTCTAAGGCAAAGGGGTGCTATATAAATAGATTAACAGAGGCCTAGTGTTAATTTAAAGCTTGATTAAAGCTTGTTCAAGCTTGTTTGTGTGTGCTAATTGAAGCATCTTAGGCAAAGGGGTGCTATATAAACTGAGTGTAGTTAGAGTATATATGCGCTTGTGTTTGTGCGTGCTTAACTGGAGAGTAAGGCAAAGGGGTGCTACATAAATTGATTAAAAATTTCAAACTTGTTTATAGGCATGTGTATTTCGAGTATATATGCGGTTGTGTGTTTCTGTGTGCTTAGTTCAAGATTCTAAGGCAATGGGGTGCTATATAAATTGATAAGCCCAGTGTTAATTTCAAGCATGTTTAAGTTTGTTAAAGCTTGTTTATGTGTATTTATAGAGTATATATATGCTTGTGTTTGCTTAACTGAAGCATCTAAGTTTGGAATATAGGTGTGCAAAATTTAAGTCTAAGGCAAAGGGGTGCTATATAAATAGATTAACAGAGGCCTAGTGTTAATTTAAAGCTTGATTAAAGCTTGTTCAAGCTTGTTTGTGTGTGCTTAATTGAAGCATCTTAGGCAAAGGGGTGCTATATAAACTGAGTGTAGTTAGAGTATATATGCGCTTGTGTTTGTGCGTGCTTAACTGGAGAGTAAGGCAAAGGGGTGCTACATAAATTGATTAAAAATTTCAAACTTGTTTATAGGCATGTGTATTTCGAGTATATATGCGGTTGTGTGTTTCTGTGTGCTTAGTTCAAGATTCTAAGCCAACGGGGTGCTATATAAATTGATAAGCCCAGTGTTAATTTCAAGCATGTTTAAGTTTGTTAAAGCTTGTTTATGTGTATTTATAGAATATATATATGCTTGTGTTTGCATAACTGAAGCATCTAAGTTTGGAATATAGGTGTGCAAATTTAAGTCTAAGGCAAAGGAGTGCTATATAAATAGATTAGCAGAGGCCTAGTGTTAATTTAAAGCTTGATTAAAGCTTGTTCAAGCTTGTTTGTGTGTGCTTAATTGAAGCATCTTAGGCAAAGGGGTGCTATATAAACTGAGTGTAGTTAGAGTATATATGCGCTTGTGTTTGTGCGTGCTTAACTGGAGAGTAAGGCAAAGGGGTGCTACATAAATTGATTAAAAATTTCAAACTTGTTTATAGGCATGTGTATTTCGAGTATATATGCGTTTGTGTGGTTTCTGTGTGCTTAGTTCAAGATTCTAAGCCAACGGGGTGCTATATAAATTGATAAGCCCAGTGTTAATTTCAAGCATGTTTAAGTTTGTTAAAGCTTGTTTATGTGTATTTATAGAGTATATATATGCTTGTGTGTGCTTAACTGAAGCATCTAAGTTTGGAATATAGGTATGCATAATTTAAGTCTTAAGGGAAAGGAGTGCTATATAAATCGATTAATAGAGGCCTAGTCTGTTAATTTAAAGCTTGTTCAAGCTTGTTTGTGTGCTTAACTGAAGCATCTTAGGCAAAGGGGTGCTGTATTGAGGCCTAGTTGTTCAAGCTTGTTCATCTGTATTTAGAGTTTATATGCACTTGTGTGTGCTTAATTGAAGCATCTTAGGCAAAGGGGTGCCATATAAAGCTGTATAAACTGAGCGTGTTTAAAGGGTATGTGTATTTACAGAGTATGATGTATTCGCTTTCGCTTGCGTGTGGTTTATTGAAGAATCCATCCCTTAGTTGTACACACGATACCAAGCTACATGTAGATGCAGATACCGTTGACATTGAGGAGATAATTACGTAGATCCCTATACCCCATGTCTGTTATAAAAGGATAGGTAGCCTTGCCTTACTTAACCTAGATGAACTGCATCCGAAAATAGTCATTGCAATTTCAATGTCTTTCCATTTTTATTTGCCTGTCAGTATCTCTGGAACGAGTAAGGAAGGATTGTGTGCTTAAAACGTACCTACTACATGTTACGTAACTCATACGTTTGTTGGTATTCTTCTCATTTTTTTAGGAAGAGCTGCTGTATTTGACACCCTTGAAGCGGACACGAACGAATTTCTCTATAGTTTTTTCTAAAGGGATTTGAGGAGAAGAGCTTGAAGAAGAATAATAAAAGAAACATTTCTTCTAATAAATTTCTTCTTTGATGAGTTTCTGGTTCCGGAGTGCTGCTGACTGCATGTGACGACCCTGCCAAGCAGCAGAATTTGGTATCGGGCAAGTCGTCAACTGAACGGATCAAGGAAGGGCCTAACAGCCGGGAGAGAGCCTAGCCGAAATAAACTAAGTCCCCAAGGCCATGACTGCGACGCAGTCGATGACCTTGAAAGACTTAGTTTATTTCGGCTCGGCTCCTCTCTCTCTTTCTCCCTCTCTCTCTCTCTTCCTCTCTGGCTTGGAACTTAGAAGTTCCAATGCCGGAGAAAGAGAGAGAGGAGCCGAGCCGAAATAAACTAAGTCTTTCAAGGTCATCGACTGCGTCGCAGTCATGGCCTTGGGGACTTAGTTTATTTCGGCTAGGCTCTCTCCCGGCCTTGGAACTTACTTAGTTTATGCTGATTTATCCTGCTGTTAGGCCCTTCCTTGATCCAGTTGACGAATCCCAAGGTCCTGTTACTCCAGCTGTGAAGATCGTCACTCGACTAATTTCTCCATATCCAAACCAATCTAGGTAGACATCAACATAACGCAAACGATTACACATATGACAAACAGCTCTTAAAGGGAAAAAAGAAAGAGAAACACAGAACAAGCAAGCATGCAGACTAGCAATGAAATTAGTAGCAGATAAACTGAACTGCTTCCTTTTTCTCCATATGCAAACCAATATAGATAGAGAGACACAGAGCAAGCAAAGCAAGCATGCAGGTTAGCAATTAAATCATTAGCATGCTAAACAGTAGCAGTTGAAGCAAGCAGATGAAGGAAGCAGCAGTTCAGGCAAGCAAACCAATATAGATAGACATCAACATAACGCAAACGATTACAAAAGGAAAGCTCATAAAATGAAACAAGAAAGGAAGAAAGAGAGACACAGAGCAAGCAAATACGCAGGCTAGCAATGAAATCAGTAGCAAAGCAAGCATGCCAGTTAGCAATTAAATAAATCATTAGCAATGCAAGAAGCACACAGGCTAGCAATGAAATCAGTAGCAATGCAAGCAAGCAAGCAAAGAGTAGCAGATGAAGCAAGCAGTTGAAGGAAGGAAGCAAGCAGTCGCACCTGAAAGTTCAAGCACTCTACAGGAACGAATCGAACGTAATTAGATAGACAGACAGACAGACAGACAGGCAAACAGGCAGGCAAACAGAGACAGATTTCACTGACTCACTCATCACTTACTCAATCATTGAGACTTGTATAAACAGCAGAGTGAGTGCCTCGAACCCTTAACCCCAAAGTCTTATACTGGCATCACTGCCCACTTATCAAACCGATGCCAGGTTCCGACGTCGGTCACGGTCGGCGGCTTTCGCTCGGGTGGTTTGCATGGGGCTCTGCTTGGTCTGGGAATCCATGGCATACAAAGCTACGTCACGCCTGACCTCGTTTACACGTAATGCCATTTATCTAACTTTGCTCCTAACAGGGCAACAATTCTTCTGTTAATTGTTCCTGTTCTTGTCTCTCACCCCCTCTCCATTTCCTTTAATTCCCATCATTTCTTCTTTTCTTCGCTTTTCTTCATTTTCTTCCTCTTTCTTTTGTTTGCTCTCTAAATCGATCCTCAATATTTTCAACTCTTCTCTTCTTCTTTTTTCTTCCTATTATCATCTCTTCCTCTTCTTTCTTTGTTTATTAGATTACATCTCTTCATTCTCATCATCTTTGTTTTCTCCTTTTACCATCTCGTTTTTCTTAAACTTCTTCCTCTTCTTCTTCCTCCTCCTCCTCCTCCTCCTCCTCCTCCTCCCCCCCTCCTCCTCCTCCTCCTCCTCCCCCCCTCCTCCTCCTCCTCCTCCTCCTCCTCCTCCTCCTCCTCCTCCTCCTCCTCCTCCTCCTCCTCCTCCTCCTCTTTTGACTATTTTAAAACCAGATAATGGATTGCTTAGACTCACTAGCATCTTCCAGGTTCTTCCTGTCAGCTCCTCATTCAGCGTTTCTTCTTGTCACCGTTTCTGCTTCTCATCCATTTCATGCTGAAGATGTTGCATGTGATGCTCGCGCTGCGGAAGCTGGATCTATAAAAAACACCAAACACCAAGAAATTGTAATCCCATGTGAATTAAGCAGCCTAGACATAATAGCAATAGTTTTACATGATGAAGAATAGATTCTTCGTTCTGAGGATACAGCATGGCAAGCAGTGAAGTTAAGCAATGTCAAGCATGGTTATCATGTGGATGGGAGAAGATCCATTGCAGAACAAGCCACCTATGCCAATCAACCACCATCCCCTGGAGTCGGTATAAGGGGAAGGATTCAGTTTGGTTTTTATTATTTATGCATTTATGGAGCAGCGCCATCTAATGACTAAAATTAATTGATTGGGCTGAGCAATTGTGAGTGAAGGACTTCCTCAAAGACCCTACAGCTTTAAAATGAAAACTTGCCTCTTCAGTTTAGAGCAAGGGATGGTCTCGGTGTGAGTTGCACCAATTGTCCGACTTACCTTAAGAAATTTTCTCCAACTCTTGGTGAATTCTTGCACTGTCTGCGCTGGTCTTTCACTCAAAACTGTTTCCTTCCAATTATTCGAATAAAACGCATCTCTCAATATCAACTCAAAATGAGTACAAATCCAAAGGCAATGCGTTGCCTCCTAGCGCCTAAACGACAGACAGATCGACGTACAAGTGCATAACTCAAGAGGTCTGGAACGAGGAGGAGCGCTCAAACCAAACGGCCAGCGCACCACGTGTCTGTTTTCAAACGATTTGCATATCGTAAACGAGTCTTGATTGAGTGTAGTCAGCAAACCGTGACCGTTTTTAACAAGTGTGAAGTGAAACGAAGGAGCGTTCAAACCAATCGGCCAGCTCACTACATGCCTGTTTTCAAACGATTTGTATACTGTGGATGGGTCATGCGTAGTCAGCGAACCGTGGCGGTGTGGAGCGAAAAGAAGGAGTGCTCAGTCCAATCGGTCAGCGTACCACAAGACTGTTTTCAAACGATTTGCATATGACAGACGGGTCTTGAACTTGAGTATGGTCAGTAAACCGTGACCGCGTTTAACAGGTGTGGAGTGAGAAGGAGCGTTTAAACTAATCAGCAATGATAAAGCCAAAAATGGGACAAATACTATTAAAATTACCCTAAGCATACACGCGCATCCTTATTATACAGCCTAAAGTTCGCCTCCGTGCTATCTTAAGCATAATAGGGCAGGTGACCAGTACTCTCCCTCGCCGGCTGATCTTCTTACTGATAGTTCTGCTGTTACTTAGCTAATGTAATAGAAATAAATGCATGAACAAAAACTAAAAGATGGATAACTAAATAATTCTAACAACATCTAGGAAATAAAATTAAAAATGCGAAACAACATCCATTATGTAAAGGACATTTGACATTTGCTTCCTACGTAAGGCCCACATACTACAAAGTCTTATCCCTCACCTACAACACACTTCAATCCTCCCAATCCTCCTATCTTCGTCAATTATTTACTATCCAACCACTCCGTTCAACCCGCCCCTCATCTGTCCTAACACTTCTTCGCCCTCCCGTCACCTCATCCTTAAAATTTGGAAATCGCTCCATAGCCATAGCTGCCCCACCCCTTTGGAATAAACTCCCGCCAGAATTGCGACAGTTGTCTGGTCAATCATACGAACTCACCAACACTTCACCTCTTTCAGTTTCTGCGCAGGTCTTTCACTCAAGACTGAAAACACTTCTTTTCCAGAAATCTTATCCTGATTCTTCCTCTTCCTCTTATCTCTCTTCTCGCTTCAATTTCAAACAGCATCCACCGTAGCCGTCCGACTGTCTGAGTGCCTGACTCCTGGATCTTGACCCTTTTGCCTATCGATTTTGTTTTGACTGAGCGCCTGTGAATAAGCTGGTTCCCGCGACTTAGCTTTCGTTGAGCGCTGTAGAAATCTCGAGATTACGATTACGATTACTTTCAAACCATCAGTCACCGTCTCATTGAAGTAATTGTATTAAAAATGTTTTATCTTCTATCTTTTCCATCTTCTACTTTTTACTTTTATCTTTTCCATCTTCTAGTTCGTGTTTATGACACTAGGGCATAAGGCCAACAGATAAAATAATAAATTCTTACCAATTTCGCCGTGGAATCGAATTTTCTGATATTCGGAGTCCTCAACGATGTAATAGAAGAACTAGAGGGAGTGCTGCCGTGTATTGGGCTTACGGCAGCGGAAATGACGTATCACTAGGCCAGCTGTTAGACGGGTCAGCCGTCAAAAACGCATCTGCCAAGGCAATTAGGATGTGGAATTCGGCCAAATTTATAACAAAATATCTTCGTCTCCAGCCCCACTGAATTTTGTTTGTTATTTCTAACTCGCGTATGGGACGCTAATGTTGTGTTTTCGTTACGTAGGTGGAATAACTGAGCCTACGTTAACATGTTCTCAGGCGCCTCTGTGCGTGAAGATGCCGGTTCATGGACCGATCGTGGCTTTTTCAGAGATTTTAATCTCGGGCTAGCACGGTCCCTACACGGGGACCTTAAATGGCGTGGTACCCTTTTAAACGGGCAGCGGTGATGAAGGATCTCACCCCATAAATTCAATGAAAAATGATCGGGGTCGAGGCCTTACGGTCGTTATAGAAAAGTGTACATTTACTTTTTCACTATTCCCTGACAATGCACGTCTTCACCTAGAGCACTTTGATTGCATAACTCTATAGGTCTTTGAATAGGGTCAATTGTGGTAAGTAGGCTTTCATAATAGCTGGGCAAAGTAAGTTATCACATTACTTGAAATCCACTTAAATTGATTACTTTGGCACAATTTGTTAACATCATCATCAACATCGTCATAGCCACCATCATCACTTCCACATTGGAAATCTGAAGAAAATACTATTCAAACTATCAGCAGCTTATCATAAACTTTTGTTGAACCATGCCTAATTGGAATTAAGGAATTGTTTTGATGTTCATCGATAAACATAAGTTAAACTTGGCATGAGTCTTGGGCTCAGACTCTTATCTTGTTTGAGTAAACCATAACTTTTTTCCAAGGCTACCTGATTTAAATTTCGGGGACCCATCAAAATGGAGTAATCTTGTAACTTGGGGACCATAATTATGCCTAAAGAATGGACATGAGTATCCTCTGCGTCCTCTGTAGGCGATGAGATGCGATGCTACTCCATATCACAATGTGATGTTATGCTATCTATCCGAACAATTTTGCCTATCGATTTTGTTTTGACTGATGGTCCCCGTGACGCGGCTTTCGTTGGGCGCTGTAGAAATCTCAGGATTACGATTACGATCACTGAGGCTAAGTGTAAACGTGCTAATACTCACGCATGGAAAGCTATTCCTGCCGTTCTTGATTCCAGAGTGGCAACGTTACTGCATCCAAATGCAACACAATTTTTCGTACAACGTTTAGATTTAGATTTACTTTCTATTTCAGCCATTTCGCACGTTTTTCTACACTAATACCGACGAAGTGATACAAGAACGCGTTGACTCCGTCTACTTGCAAGATGGCAGCCCTTTAGCGTCAGCCATATGACGTCATTCCGGGGGCCTGATTCCAACACATAACCCCAGACTTCGAATTACTTCATTGATTTGATCCCTCAGCACATCCACTAAAAATTGTGTCTGTTACCTACACCAAAGATCTTAGAGTCGTAGACTAAGATATGACACTTCCTATCTCCGCTGTGTATTCGGCCTGGTGGTGGTCAAATGTACGCAAACCGTGGCGCCACGTAGTGATTGGATTGATAGCTTCTTAGCAAAGATAGACGCAGACAAATAATGTAGCCTATTGGTAAGCGTTCTCGGCCTGAAATTTGGATATACAAGTAAAGTGAATAATTTTTTATTGCAAATAAAATTCACTCACAGTTTACATAATTCAAATATACATAATTAAGAACATTAACATTGAACTAAGTGTATGGAGCTGAGCAGTATTACACAAAGATCTTTGGTTTCACATTCATCTTCAGTAAAGAAACAATGTCAACAATAAAGCCTCAGAAGTCTGTATCCATGACCAAACCAACAGAAGGCAGACAAATGAAAAAAATAAATTGAACTGCTTACTCATGCAAAATTTTCTTTGCTTTACGATTGCGCTTAAGCTTGCAGGAGTTTTGAAGTTGCTGGTTAAGAATTTTGATCTTACTGTGGATTCGAACTGTCATGTACAATTTCATCATGTATTTCAGCCGGGCACCACATGTTGCTGATCCACATGCAGCAATATCTAAATTCTTTTGGGCAAATAAGCATAGTCGTTTTAATATACCAGAACTATGCTGCAATTTGTCAAATGAATTCTGAAACAGTTTTTCCAAGTCCCTGGTGAAAGCCAAAAACGCCATGGATGGGTAAACTAAACAACCAGTGTCTTTAAATGCCTTTAGCTGTAAGAAAGGAAACTGAGGATAAGACAAGTGTACACTTGTGTACAAATCACTGCATGTTTGGCACATGCCAGATCCATCATTAAAGCCACACTTTCTTAAGATATAGCCACTCATATATGCCAAGACATTGTCAACCTCCAGTGGCAAATCAGGAATATCTGATATATCTTGAAGGTCAAAGTCATCTTCACATGTCATTTCACAAGTGATCTCATGATCAATATGTGAAGCGGAAGCATAGTGTTCATCATCATGTAACCTGGACTTCAAAAGATTCGACAATGACGATATATCTATAAGCACATCATCTATATCATTTTCACAGTTTCGTCCACAATTATCAACAAACAATTTGTCAACAGCGATATATCTAAAATTGGAACGAAATTCTGTGACATCAGGATTGTCCCTGTGTCCTCCACAACCACGGATCGTTGAAAAAAAATTCTCAATGCAGTCCTGGTTTAACCGAGATGTCAACAAGAACTTATATTTGTTCTCTGCATATAAATTTTTCCACAGTTCAATAATGGACTTTAATGTAATCTGCCAGCCTAAAATGCAAGGCAGTACCTTCTTTGATCTGGCAGGTTTTAAGTCTTGCAAGTAAGCCAATATGTCTTGGAAGAACACATCATGACCGCTGCCATTAGAAACCGCATGCCCCATGGGTTGCGAACTCTTTATTGTTCGGCTATTACAAGCGTTAAAAATCTTATCAAACTTATCAATGAATTTTGCAGTATGTTCTGCATCTCTATCCAACTTTCCAAGGTGACAAAGTGTTTGAATGCCTGCTGCCACAGAGTGACTAAGAACTTGTGCTGCAAGATTGACACGCATGCTAGTAAATGGAGGCATATCAAGATGCTTATCCGTCAGACGAGGTGCCATTCTAATGGGCAGGTTTCTGTCAAATGCATAAAATTCTGACACATGCTTCCAACACACATTTTGCCTATTTTCTCCAGAACCCCATACAAAGTCATGTTTTTTAAAGTTGTTTCGAATGTTTTTAAGCAAATGTGGGGGATCGTAGATTACATACACTTTTTTGCAACCATGAAACAGAAATGGTTGAGAAACAGAAACGTTTTCTAATGTTTCTAAATAGCATCTGTTTGTGGGTCCCTGATCACATATAACAGCTTTAGGAAATAAATGTATTTCCTCCAACTTTGCCAGACAATCATGCAAAAGGCTGTACAAAATAGTTGGTTTGATAGACCCACTTACAAGAAAGTAAGCAAGAGGCTGCTTCCATTTCACAGAAATTCCACGCAACATAAATACAAGAACATGGTCTGCTGTATGCTGAGTAGTTCCAAACACACCAAAATCCTCAAAACCTTCTATACAATCCCGTTCCCTGTTGTATATCAATTTCTGCTTTAATGCCATTTCATCAAAAATTAGCACACAGTCTTTAGCCTTCTCAGAGGCTTGCTGCATCTTTATTTTTAGAGTACCAAAAAATTGCTTGCTAAAGCCGGGATAAAGGTTGCAGTTTTGGAGCGTTCGCTGCAAAGTCCTTTTGGATGGCATACAGAAAATATTTTGCAACAGCTTATAAGATTTTCTGCTTTGATAAAATACAGACATTGCAAACATTTTTTCATTAACTGTCCAACGTCTACCTTGTTTGGAAACAAGACACATATTGATCTGTGTCTTCAGAAAAGTGACAGTAGATGGTGGAAGATAGTTGCACAGTTCTGCTATCAAACGGTCACAGGAAGCAGCTCCTTGCTTCCGTGTCAAGACACTGTTGCATTTTGATGTACTTTGATCCTTTCCTGTCTGTCTCCTCAGTCGAGTTCGTAGTCTGACAATTTCATTCTTAAGTTTCTTCTTGTCTGAACAGTTACATGACGACCCCGTGGAGCAACCTTCAGACTGGTCATTTAGAAGTTCCAGGTTAGCAGATGATGAAATAGGCAAAACACTATTGACAGCCACAGCTGCAGAAAGAGACTCTTCCACAGCAAGAACTTCATCGCTGTCCTTGTGTTCGTTAGGAACGTTTTTGAGCAGCTGTAATTTGCTGCTTTTCACAGAAACATTTGACTTTGGTGTATGCCTGATAATGTGTCGTCGTTTTTGTGTGATCGATGATGGCTTGTTTGGAATATCAAACAGTGTTGGAACTGCATTCCATATAAGCTTGTCATGTTTGGTGTTCATGAACTGTGAATCTTCGAAATGCCTACTGCACAGTCGGAAGGTTTTGTTCAGCACTTCAACACTTTTGCAGTCCAGGTCTGAACGCCGCGTGTTGACTCTCCACTTCTTACACCTGTTCTCATGTAATAAAACAGTAACAGCAGATAACTATTAATTTTCTACAATAAAATGTTGCCGGGCAAGTTATAAGCAAAAGTTACATATTGATATGACATGGAAACAACCTAGGAAATAAGGAAGAGATGCGTTCTTAGACAAGATCTGAAAGCCAGAACAGACTTTGCACAGAGAACGTTTGCCGGTCGCCAACATCTCAAGTGATATTTTCGAAACAGAAACGTTTTCCAATGTTTCCAAATAGCATTGTTTGTGGGCCTCTGATCACGTATAACAGCTTGAGGAATGAAAAGCGGTGATTGATAGAAGAGTGTGATGTATTCGGGATTTTCTATACCGACAGTATGGCCTCGACCCTGTCCATCTTTCAATGGGTCTATCGGGTATGTATCGGGTATGTGATGTATGTTATGTGTATCACCGACAGCAGTCATCGAACATTTAATAATATAGTTTATACGTTACTTTGTACTTACCTTTCAGCATCTTTCGGAAATCTAAATAATGAAATCTTTTGCGCATTGTACGTCGTTACGCTGCAATTAATCGCAGCACAACAGATCCCTCCTGGCTTCGAAGCCATGTTTACAAACTCTATCAATCCAATCGTATGGTGGCGCCACACATCCCAAGGTAGGTGGTGTGTACATTCAGATACATTGAGTGTCATATCTTAGTCTACGACTCTAAGATCTTTGCCTACACTGCACTTCAAACTTCTCAACCCTCTTATTTTCTCGAGCTTTTCACTATCCCGCCACTCAGGTCCACCGTTCTTCCTCATAACTTGGCGATGAAGGATCTCACCCGAGAAATTCATTGTAAAATGACCAGAGTCGAGGCCATACGGTCGCTTTTTAAAACATATAGGCCTACATTTACATTTAATTTTATCTATCTCGGCCTCCAGTCTCCCCTCTCTCAAATACTGCAGCTGCTTCATAGGCTAATCTACGCGGCACCAGCTTTGTGGAACGAGCTCCGGCGGACCTCCTCCAGTTCACTCATGCATTTCTGGCCTGTCAGTACGAGGTCTTCTCCCCTTGCCTTTTCTTCTGCAGCTTTTCATTCAAGACTAAAATCAAACGTTTCAAACTATCCTATTCTGCTTCCGCTCCTACACCATCCCTTGACCACCGTAACCAACGATTTCCACCGTAGCACCATGGTGTCTGCGCTTCCTGATTCTTATCTGACATCGATGCTGGCACTGAAACCGACTAAACACCCAAAGCTGTTGAGGACTTCGTTTGATATAGCGCTGGTATTGAGCTAATCTTCCTGACGCGTCTTTTGTGTGGCGCTAAGAACTTTCGATTTACATTTTATAATCTTCGTTTAGACGAGTAGAACCTGTTTACAAGACTCAGTGAATGCTTACTTGTCTGTCGATTTTGTTTTCACCCAGCGCCGGCGAGTAAATTAAGCTCGTTCCCACATTTTGGAGTGCAGTAGAAATTTCTAGATTCTCATTACGATACGAGCCTCGGTTTGCCAAATATAGTAGCAACTGCTTGATAAAATAAAACGCTTCGTGCTGTGGGGGAAATGATTGGACCACTTTTCACATCACGTCTGGTTACCTACCGGAACTTTAGACACAACAGGAAATGCGTTCAGTGTAGTTATTGTTTATTAAAGGACGCTGTGTCATAAGATAATTAACGCGGCCATCCAGCGTTATCCAGGCTTTGGTATGGCACCACCCGAGTACGGCAGTGGCGGAGTTTGCGATTAAAGAAGTTGCCACTAGCCTAATAATATGCTGGGCATCTGTGTTTGTTCTCTCGCAGCTGCTCGTTTTAGAGCCAAACATGTTCTGGCTTTTTATATAGTGCATCTTGAAAACCTTGCAAAGGCGCAAAAATATGGGTCACAAATTTTCCCATCCCTTAGCCGAATGCCTCCGAGGAGTTTCTTATAAGAGGTGCTATGCAAATTTTGTTTTATTAAATGTAATTACAATTACTCATGCTGTTTGCTGGTGCTTATACAGTTAGAATGCCGTTACTGGTAATTTTTGCATTTAATGAGTAACTGAAATTGCCTATCTGTAGAGCACCACTTCAAGACAAACTCGTCCGAGGCTCTCCTGACCTCACGACAGAAAACCACGGTCAAACAGGATGGTTTTCAAAAGCTACAGAAAACTGGCAGAGAAAGGCGATGAGGCTCACGGAGCAGGTCGCTGGGGGCAACTTATTAAAGAGACACACTAACCAGAACAAATCCTCTATGCTGGACTGTAGAAGTTTAGGCTGGTGGGACAACCAAGTCACCCTGCACAGCAGAGCGAAGAAATCTGTGACTCGGCATGGAAGAGACTTGCAATGCACAGCTCCTCAAGATGCATATGTATGCATCTGGACATTTATATAGTGCCTGTACAACATCCACGAAGGTGCTGAAACACAGCTATCTAAGAGATCTTAAAAGGTCCATCTTGAGACGAGCTGAAAATGTTTCTTGAGCTTTTTGTGGTGATTATGTTCTAATTTTGGGTGAAAGATTGTTCCAAGAGGATGGTCCAGTGCACAAGAAAGAATGGTGTCCAAATTGTCGTATGGGAGTAGGGAACCAAAGGGCCCCACATGATTAGAACGCAGTGTTCGTTAACTCAGACGGCTCAAAACAGGAACACAACAGAGACATAATAATGTGACGTCCATGCTTTTAGAAAGTTTTGCAGTCGATTTCATATGGCCAGCAACTACATTGCAGCAAGAAAATAACAGTACAAGCAATTGATTGGTAACCTGGGATGTGTCAAACAGATATCCCATTACGCAAAAGACTGCATTATAAACCCTAAAAAGTGATTACCACATTATCAAATGCAAGACTTGACTTGAA
The DNA here is from genome assembly GCA_964023275.1 of Norana najaformis. Classification (NCBI taxonomy): domain Eukaryota; kingdom Metazoa; phylum Annelida; class Clitellata; order Crassiclitellata; family Hormogastridae; genus Norana; species Norana najaformis. The sequence continues at coordinate 54,469,418 of OZ029913.1, read as the reverse complement.
CAAAATGAGATTTTTTTCAACTCAAGAATGTGATTTTACGGTATGACACTGAAAAGTGAAAATATTCATTTTGCACTAAGTAACTAATAGGTATCTGAGAACCTGCAGCTAGCTTAAAATGTTATATTAAACTAAAAAACTATTCATGCACAGAACTTAATTTAAACAAAGTGTCAGCCTTTAGAAATATCAACAGATATATCACACATGAATTCGATGTAAGAATATCTCACAAATTACAGATAAAAAAGCAAAAATAAAACAGCAAGCCTTCACACAGTTGTAAATATTTCTTACAAGAATTATTGCATTAGTCAAAACTTCTATAGAGAAATAAAACAATATTAATTTTATGAGACTATGACCAACTGCTACAAAATAACGTACTGAAGTATCACTGAAACTTATGTTTCATAACTACGTTTTAAGAGCTTCAAACCAGTTACAAGAAAACATTTTAAAATCTTGCAGTAAAACATTTAAAATGAAAAGTTCACTTTCTGCGTGATAATTCCATTGCAACAGGCTATTCCTTAAGTCAGAGTTTTTAAAACTACAGCAAGAGAGATAAAAAATAAACTATTTTTCACCATCTGCCTGGAAACCCAAGAAAAATAAACGACCATAAAGATTAAAAGATTTAATTTTAAGTGACAAAAAATTGAACCACCTGAAATCAACAAAATTAAACCATCCTGAAAAATAAAAGCAGTGAAAACTTAAGATTCAGTTGCAGTGTTCAAGAAATTTACTTAAGACAGTATTTCTAACAAACTACAGAAATTATTTGACAATTCAATTCAGTAAATTCAATAACTTGTCAATTCAGCAGATCAAAACAGTCAGACAAACAACGTACACAAAAGCGCAATGAGTAACTGGTGGTGTAGATCTAGATTAGATTCGATAACAATTATTCGGCAGCTTATTATAAAAATTTTAACATTCCTAGTTAACTGTTACAAAATTTAATGAACTTATTCCTTGAACAATTCATGAAACATGATTTTCACAAGGCATTTATATATATATATATATATATATATATATATATATATATATATATATATATATATATATATATATATATATATACATATACACATACATAAGTGCATGTTATACATACATATAATATATATATATATATATATATATATATATATATACATATATATATATTTATACCACAAGAATACAGAAATATAAAGCCACTAAAAATGATTTCTCATAGATCTCCTGTTGCTTATGCATTGTCTGTCTGTACCCTATAGAACACCATTTGTTAGAAATACCACTGGCTGGAATTAAATCAGTTTCAGAATGAATCAATACATGCACATTCAGTGATGTTTCAGAATCAAATCTGGGAAATGGACCATCGTCACTGAGAAATACAGAACAGAATTAACAGAAACGAAGGTGACAACACATCGCACAAGAATAGCCATGATCTGATTACAAGAAGCTCGAGAATCAAATCACGGCAATAACAAAGATGCATCAGTTGACACTTATTTTACAGATTATTCAAAAAGCGGAGTTTCTGGACGTTGTATTTGGAGCCACTTGTAAGTTCCACAGGGACCTGGACACAGAATATGTCTTTCGAATCCTGATCCTGAAGTTCCCATTGCACTACCAGTTTGATCTGCAGTAATAAAACAATTCAATTATCAACCAGAAATACTTCTCAACAAACTTACTTGCTTATTACTTAGTCCTCCCTGTGCAGGTCTGCAAATTTGGGCAACACAGCTTCTCCATTCATCTCTGTTGACCATCAGTCTTCCTGCCTCATCCAACGACATCTCTGATGGTCTCTGGCCAATTCTTCCTTGTCTTCCCCTCCTCCATTTCCCTTCAGGAATCCTGTTCATTGCTTGATTGGCTCGTCTATCTTTGTCCTTACGAATTATATGTCCCATCCATTTCAGTCTACTCTTTCCAATGATATTTTCCACATTCTCTTGTCACATCCTGTCTCTTATAGTTTTATTTGATATCTTATCATGTTATAAAATGTGCAGAATTCAAACAGCCAGTAATTAATAAAGCATTTCTCAAAAACATATTAGATTATCATGAGTTCATTATGTACTGGCAGATCACTGAAAAAGAAAAACATCAACATCCAACCAAAATTGTAATTGATAAATGGTAATTTGATGTTTATACATAAATTAATTACGTGCGGTTGATAGGTTTAGAAGTAATTTTTTCCTGAAGTGGCAGAGAATTTTCAAAGTTAAATAGAATAATTTCATTTCAAATCAACAAACATTTCCAACATTTCCAGGTCACTCATCTCAGATTTTGTTCAAGCTTCCAGAATGTTAATTAAGGGTCTGACAATTAGCTTAACTTAACTAATACTAGGTTAAACAAACTTCAACTAAACACATTTACTAAATGTTTGTCAACTATTAAAGCTGCATATTACAGCTACATAGCAGTTCTGTTTACCAATTCCAGGTTCAAATTCTGGTGAATTAAACAGAATTGGTCATTTATAGTCATACGGAAATGTTAATAATAGGATTTATGTTGCATCAGCACTTCAGCAAGTGCAAGTAAACCACTAGTTTCAGACAAGCATTAGTTGAGCAGAGGTACAAAATTACTGTAGGTATCTACACTGTCATGTGAAAATTGCTTTTAAACATAAAGAACAACTTAATTTGCTGCTTAAACACATTTTCCCACAATTTATCCTGTAAGTTATGTGCTAGTAAAATCTCCAAGCACTGTTAAGCTGTCTGACTGATGACTAATAGCAGTCTCAGTTCCATTCACTTCTCTTTATCGTCCCCTTAAAGTGAAGATCGTGATTAAACTTCACTTTCTCATTCAATCAACTATAAATACAAACATTTTGTAATTTCAAAACCTCACAAGATACCATTTCAAGTAACAGTAAATCTTGTAAAACCAAATCAACCAAGTGAACTGTTCTTACCGATGGATACTCTTTTCTGATGAAGATGTTAGTGCTATAGGTATACTGTGTTCCTTTCTTCAGTGGGCATGTCAAACCTGAGTTCTTGCAGGCGTCTGGATTGTCAAGTGGGAACGGCACATGAGCTCCAGCAACAATTCCATGGACAACTGCTTTGGCACTTGTGGTGTCTTCGTCTGATAAGAAGACACACGTAATACAACTGATAAAATGAAAAGACTTATAATTAGTTAGTTAGCTATCTAGACAATTAATCACGTTAGGTTATGATCCATTTACCGAACTCTGGCAAGAATACCACAGTTTGGCACTTGCACATCTTTATCTACTCGAAGTTATAAGCAACACAAAGATATTTTAACTATTCTAATTTACTGGGTAGTTAGTTATTTAGACACTTAATATCGGTTAGGTTATCACTCATTTTTTTAACTGCAGCAACAAAAGAAATGTATAACTGCTCTGACACTTCTGCCATCTTCACTGAATCGTAAGATACAACTCCTTCAATGATGCAAAATTTTTGTTTAAGATCATGCTGTTGCTCATTTGTTGCCCAGCCCCCACTGACAGTGGTCCTCAGATGCAAGCAAGGTCCAGACAACTGAAGGATCCTTTGGTGGAAACGCAAACATGACAACAGCAATGAAAAAAGTGCTCCTTTTTCTTATAGGTTAAAAAGGCAGAACAAGAAAAGGAAACAGGAAAAACTGTCAAGCAATCGTTCAGCTCAATATGATCATAATAACAGTTAACAATGACGATGATAATAAAATTATAAAACTCCAAGAAACATCTATGAAGGTTTTAATCCACTGTACTTACCTCACAGTTACAACTTCCTATATTAAAATGTATTTAAACTAAATGACTCAAGTACATAACAAAGAAAATTATAACAACTGTTTCTAAAATTAACTCTAAGATGATTTTCCTGTCCTGATACAGCACTTTAAAGTAACTGAGCATGTAATATATTACACAGTAAAAAAGCAGACAGAACTTGATAAACTTACTGATCACAAAAGTTACAGAAAATGTGCCATTCTGTCCCTTTTTCAAAACACACACTGGAACACTCTCACACCCGTTGACCATAACGGCCGAAACTTTTCCTCTTCCTGACTCTGTAATTGCAAAAAACAAAGAACTAAACTTTCCAGTAATACCTAGTTTTAACATAACACATACTGTATTCATACTATTTTGTAACATGTTCTTTGGTTGTAACATTTTGTCTTGGCATAACCTAGTAAATAAATTGCAAGTCTGGTGATGTTCTAGCTTAGGGTCAAAGGCTTTGAGAGTCATACCTTGGCCTTTCAGAACCTCAGATAAGGAAATATGCACCTCCTCCAAGCCCAAGTAAGCATATACACTGTGTCCGGAAAAATTCCAAGGCTTTACGGTAAATATGAAAATAATTAGTAAACATTAATCGATTTTTAAAATTCCAAAAACAGTTTAATCCTGAAATATTATTGAACTATAATTTATGTTCAAAATGTCCGCCATTGGCTTCAACGCAAGCTTCGAGACGTACACGCCACTGACTAACAGCAGCATCGAACGCCATTTTTCTAGCAACTTTCTTTACAAAATATAAAATTCAAATACGTCACTGTGACGTAATTTTAAACGGGGGCCGTTAATAAATTACAAAGAATTTTGTTGGTAAGGTTTTTAAATTTTTAAATTGATTATTATCTACTATAGTTTTTTCATTCATATTTTAGAGCCTTGGAATTTTTCCGGACACAGTGTATATATCTTTTACTCACCAAACTAAAATGGTTACACAAACAAGTAAAAGAAATGCAAAAATAAATAAACAATAAGTACTGCTTATCCTCTTCCAGTCATTGGTGCCTTATGAATCTCAACTAGTTCTATCCAAAAGATTGCGATTTGGAAACTAGTTTTGCTTAGTAAAAATGCTTATTGATTGAGATACCTTGTAGAATACGATAAAGGTGCTGCAGAAGTTTCTAGATTAGATTAGCCAGAGGAACACAAGATTTTGCCTGATCTGCCTAAGACAATAATAACAATATGATTTATATGGTGCCGTAGCAAAGCCGAGGCCGAAAAAAGACATTGTACGTGTTCAAAAATCAGCAACAAGTATGACAATCGGTAAATAAGTAGGTAAATAATAAATTAGTATTGACAATTAAGCCTTAGCAAGTAACTCTTAACCCCACCGACAACCTGCATTCATTAATAATAATAAGACAATTTATAAAGCACCGTAGCACAGCCGAGGCCGAAGAAAAGGGCGCTGTACATGGGTTAAAAAACAAAAATCAACTACAGTCATAAGATATCGTAAAAAGATGTCTTGAGTCGTGACTTGAATTAATGCTAGGTTCCATTCATTAATGCTAGGTTCCTGTCTGGACAGCTTCAGTGAAAATATGCATCATAGTAAAGGTACTTCTCTGATACAAAAAGCTGGATATGGGGTACTGATACTTTTATAAAGCCTTAAGAAGCATAGTACAGACATTTGTTCAAATTACATTACACATAACACTGGCCAACACATAATTTGTTGCCTCAAATGTTAGAACTGTTTCTGGGTATATTTGACCTGCTGATTCCAGAAAAGGCACCAGTTTTCTCCCAGCAGGTCTAGTTTTCGAGATATAGAACATTATGCCATATACCAGTCCTTGCCTCTGCTCGCCCATAAAACATAAGGCTATAGCTATAATTATGTAGTGCTCAATTTATTATGTGATACACTAAATAAACATAATAATACAAATACTTAAAAGAAAATGGTAGTACCTGAAACTGTACTTATATGATACCAAACAGAACAAGTTTGTTATAAAAATTTCAAGTCATTCGACACCGAAGAAGCTCCTTCTGTACGATTTCCGAGTGTGGCATCTGCCGGAACAATCGCGCATAATATTCCAGCAATAGTCTGCCATCATGTGTGCATCCCATTTTCCTTGATATCGATTTTCCATTGTTTTGATGTCTTGGTGAAATCTTTCACCTTGCTCTTCGCTGAAGTCACCAAGATTCTCTGGAAAGTGATCTAAGTGACTGTGGAGATAATGGACTTTAATGCTCATGTTGCAGCCAAGCTTGTTGAAATGAAGAAGCATATCCTCTACTAGTTGTGCATAATTGTCTGCCTTCTTGTTGCCAAGAAAATTTTTAGTTACAAGAACAAAGGAAGACCAGGCACAAGATTCGATTTCATTCATTGATGGTATGAAAAGTGGGTCATTCATAAGTTGCCTGATCTGTGGACCATCGAAGATTCCAGCCTTCAATTTTTCCATTGTAATTCCTGGTAACTTGTGTACTGTGTATTCGAAGCATGAACCTTCTTTATTCAAAGCCCTGACAAATTGTTTCATCAGGCCTAGCTTTATATGTAGTGGTGGCAGTATGATCCTATCTCGTGCCACCAAAGATTCCTTGATTACATTTTGAGCTCCAACCACCATGTCTTTCCTCGAAGGCCAATCTTTTCTTGTCCAATGTTCATGCTTGGCTCTACTGTCCCAAAGACACAAAAAGCAGGGATACTTTGTGTTGCCACTTTGTTGACCAAGGAGGAAATTTATCATCTTCAAGTCTACACAAATTACCCATTGATGTTCTTTGTATTTTATCTTTTCCAGTACTAAAGAGATGGCATTGTACTCTTCTTTCATCCTGGTGGAGTGACCGATTGGAATAGAACCAAATTTGTTGCCGTTATTTAAAAGCACACATTTCAGACTACGTTTTGAACTGTCGATAAAAAGACGCCACTCATCTGGGCTGTAATCCGACAGACCAATTTTCTTCAATAAGTTGCTGATGTCATTACAGAATACTAGGTTGTTGTCTTCGGTAAAGAATGGCAGCAAATCCTTTTCTCTGTTTCTATAAATTGTAATTTTCGTTCCAGGCTGAAGTGCATTCTTTTCCTTTAGTCTGTACGCAAGCAATTCAGAGGACTCTTTGGAAAGATTTAAGTCCCTGATCACATCACTCAACTCTTTTTGGTCAAAACGTTCACTGTGTGAAGTTGATTGGAAATCACTGTCACTGCCCCCACTTTCTTCACTTTCGTCATCTTGTCCGATATTGGACATGCAAGTCTCATCGTCTGATAGCTGAGTTAGTTCGCGAAAAGGTGGAACTGGTACAATATCCGAATGCGGAACAGGTCTCCTGGCTGAAGGTATATCAGGGTAAGACAACTTGTGACGATTATTTCGATTGATGCCTATGATATTAACCATACAAAAGTAACAGTCGTCGAAGTGGTTTATCTGTTCCCTCCAAACCATCGGTACACCAAATTTCAGGCAGCTTCTCTTTCCAATTGTCCAGTGGCGCAATTGTTCAATACAAGTTTTGCATACTGTATGAGGAGCCCATTGCTTATCTTGATCTCCAAGTTTGACACCAAAATAACCTACATATGCTCTTTTTACAAACTCAGAAATCAGTTTCCTGTTTGCTTTTAGTGTGTATTCCCCACAAATGTAGCAGAATATGTCTGGATGGTTAATGCAGCTCCGTCTGGAAGTAGCCATAACCTTAAAGATGTTCGCATCTGAGGAATTAAATGACTAACCTAAAAAATAGTAAGAACATGTAGTTATTTAATGCTCACATTCACAGATTGTTCTTGCGACCAACTCTTAATATGCCCTAAGACGACTGCGGCTGCTCTAGCTTTCAGGAGGCGGTTTATATAGGCTATAAATGCTGACTTCAGCATAATCTATTTACATAGTTCGAAACCATGAAACGCTGTATAAGCACAAATAAATTCTAAATGAGGCCATGAATTTAGTGCTGAGTAACCTGTAGGCTACGGAATAGTTATTTCGTTGAATCAGCAATATCTCAGCACGCGGCAAGATATGCTGATTTTACATTATAAGGATGTAGGCATTATATGAATCAGCAAGAATTATAATTAGCCATAAATAAAGCTTATTATGACATTTTAGTTTTGCCAAAGACATCGTTTAAAGAGTGGACTGGGTTTTCTTTACAAAATCGACGATATCTCAGAAACTAGACCTGATGCACTCAATCCAATGACATTTTCTGAATCAGCGCCCAAAATTACCCCAAGAACAGGTCTAAAACCGAAGGCAACAAGAAAAAAAAATTTTTCTGTTGGCCAGTGTAATTCATATTGAAGCTGAAACATATATTTAAAGTGGTTTAAAACATCAACATACTGCTCTGAAGCTGAAAACATAAATTTAAAGTAGTTTACAACAGCATTATACTGCTCTGAAAAAAGCAGATTTTAATTTGTTTTTTACTTTTGTTCTGAAAAGAAAATGCAACACAGTCACAGCAGATATCCTATCCATTAGTCAATGTCACTGTATTGGAAACATAGTCATACGGAATAAATTTTGTTGTTAATGCCGTGATGGGGTTGACCAATCTAGTACAAAACCAGATGTAGAGATTTCCATACAAAACGAAATGATAAAAATGTGGAAACTAACAGGAAGCGAACCAGCAAGATAATTAAAACTGACAGCGATGAATGCATCAAAAGACACAGCATATCATAAATATTAATAGTATATCATATAACTAATAAATTCTTGACCATGGAAACTCAATTTTGATAACTTGTAAGTATTCATTTTAAGTTACAATGCTTTAATGTAATGATGTATGTCTTATTATAATTTAATGAACACTGCCCATACGAAGAAGTAAGTACAGCTTTTGTTTTCCCAATGCAGTCTAACGACGGACCCATTACTGCAAATGCGCACTTATTCATAGTTTCTGTATGTCAATGGTCAATTGCAGCAAATAATATAGCATTTCTCATATTGCAAATATGATGCAATTGATAATTACTAACAGCAAAAGGATTAAATCAACAGCAAAAGAATTAAATCCCCCGGAATTTTATTTACAAAGATGGCATCCTTTGTGTCGTAACAAAATTCGTGAATCTCTTGAAGAATTCTCATCTAAAAAGATTTTTCAGATGTTTTGAAGTCATCGACAATATTTCAAGAGATGGATAGCCAAAAGACATAGAAGTGTGCCACAGCAGGCGCCAAGTCAGATGCTAGTGCGAGTGAAGACTGGGATGTTAACTATGGATTGGCTGAATTTTGACAATAGTACCCTAAAAATATGACTTTCACATTTTTATACAGCTGAAAACTGTTCATTAAATTTTTTATGCATTTTACTACAATGACGCTGTTGACAGTGTGTAGTTTGTCAAAAAATTATACTTCAGAGTTTTGAATGTGAAACTTTACTTTTTGGATTTTCTTCTGTTTGGGGTGCTACAGGTCGCCCAATTCTGTTGTCACAAAACTGAACGAATTACCTGGAAGCTAATGAGAAATATAAATGATACTGCTTTTAGACTGTTTCTATTTGAGTTATTGGCAGATATACTGTGAGTTGAAAGTTTTCGATTTCTCCTAATGATTGCTGGTTATAAAAAAGCTTTGGATTATTACAACGATGCAAGTAGGCGATTTATTCAATAATTATTTCCTAGGGTCAATTCACTCTGAATAATAAATTACTCTAATAGTTTGCACAAAGAATCAATTACGCCTAATATGCTTCAAATAGATTAGCTTATTTGCGTTTATTTTCTATCCACAATCCGGGCCTACGTAAGTACGATAATCATCGTCTAATCAAAAGGGGTGTTCTGTTTGAACAAGTTTAAACGACCGCAACACGGTCGAGTAAAATGCAACTTAACCAGAATTCAACTAAGTCATCAATTCCGCTAAATATAACAGTTCTAGATCATACCATCACACGACTTCCACACAATACAGTCAATGCCGGACAGCAAACACACGAACAGGAATAAACCAAAACAAGTCGACTTCTCCATCTTCTTCCGCTTGAAGAAAATATGACTCCACTGATTTATTTATAGTTTTCACATGGCATGTTCACAGATCGGCATACAGTAGACAAACACGTACCGCCAACGATATATATATCACATGCAATACAATATAAACATCAAAGAAGAAATGTAAAAAGTACGTGTTTCTGTAGCGACCATGTGGCCTTGACCCTGCTCATTTTCAATTAATTGATCGGGTCAGATCCTTCACCACCGTTGCCCGTTTGAACTGTCGCCACGCCATTTAAGATACCCGTGTACGGACCGTGCTATCCCGAGATTAAAATCTTTGAAATATAGCCACTATCGGTAAGCTAACCGGCATCATCACAAATAAGGGCACCTTGATGTACGTTTTAGCCAGTGTAACTAACTAGGCCAGTTAACTGAGATAAACCCAAGAGGTATGAAGGGGTTAACAAATTCATTTCCTTAGACTCGGCATGTGATGGCGGGTGGCCAACCCTCTCCCTCGCCGTCTGATCTTCCCACCGATAGTATACGATAAGTGTACAGCGGAACAGAAATCTCAAAACATGTGTCTGTCCTGGCATGGAATTGAACCCCACCCTGTGACTTGAAGACTTTAAAGTCCAACACGTGTACGACTGCATGCACACCATATCGCAATCGTAATCCCGAGATTTCTACAGCGCCCAGCGAAAGCCACGTCAAGGGGGCCAGCTTATTCACAGGCGCTCAGTCTGAACAAAAGGGATAGGTAAAAGGTTCGGTTCCAGGCCAAGATCCAAAAGTCACGCAGAGAGACAGCATGGCAGCTACAGTGGGTGATATTTGGGATTGAAGCGGAAAGAGATAAGCGGGAAAAGGGGAGTGATACAATAATAATATACAGCAATGACATAATAGCACAATTATTTAACAAACTGCATACGGAAAGGGATTTATTTAATCACCACTCTAATTGAGGGTTAACTGACACCCAGCTCTTCCAATGAGTATTGAGAATCTAGAAATCCTCATGCGATATTCCAGTAATCAACTGAAACTAAACTCTATCATTACAGTACCTCGCTATTGGCCTTTATGTGTAGGCCTCTGTAGATGGACAAAAAATTGGAAGTTAACAGAACTGAGCAAATAAAATAAAAAGCAGGCAAAAATTATGAACTGTGTCGTCCCATTGGAAGTGTAAAGTTGAAATAATTAAAAAAATGACCATAGGGGGTGCAGTGATTTAGTATACAATTCCTGAATCATCACTGATTTAGCGCCTTTTCCCCTATAGTTGAAAAAACAATGTTAACACAGAGCGCGTATTGTCATAGGTTGCTCTATTTTGAATATATGACGAGGAAATTACCGCGTGACTTCAGTGATGAGGAGTCACGCGACAAAATTATGAACGCTGACTTCATTAGGGCTAAGTGCAGGAAAATTGTGTTGTTTCGTGTAACGTAATGCATGTCAAATTATTTAGAAGCTCAGCTGTGGCAATGTAATACACTGCAAAGCGCACGCATATGCGATGAGGGAAGGATAATAATCATGCGCCCTAGTTTAGGAACCTGCGCGTGTCTTTACTTAACAGCTTCCTCGAAATTAACCATTGGATGGGCTATAGTCCCACCAATTATCTAAACTTGTACGAGGGTCTAAATAGATCGGCCTAGGCATATAGCCTAATAGGGGGTCGTTACCAGCATGCATAATTATTATATGCAGGTGCACCATTGGCAACGGCCTTACGGGGAGGACGTGGGCTTTCAATTGATTGCGCTTGTGAATAAGCTGGTTCCTCGATATAAAAGTTTTTGTTTGCTTTAAAGGCCTCCACTACGGGCGTCCACAAAGAGGGGAGGGAGCTGTCACCTAAAATGCGGGTAAACGGAGAGGTTATGCCCAGTGCGGACTTCCCTATTTAGATTTGCACACAGTTATTTTAGTACAGGCTGGGGTTTAAACACGAAGTTTAGTCTGATAGGAGACAGCGTGTACTCGTTGGATTGATGTACAGTTCTTTGCTGGTCGTGGCAGTATCGAAGTACCCTACTTCGTAACACAAATAGCCCCGCAAAATCAACAGGGTAGCCTAATCTAGGCCTTAGTCCTCTGGAGAAGCGCAGACGCCAGCAAAGGGGGATGGCTAGGATATGCGGACGAGGGGAAGGAGGAGTCCGAAGTAGGTCCTTTTTGCGGCCGTCCATTATGGGCCACTTCTTTTCAGTTTTCTTTTCAGGAAAGTCGTTAGACAGTCCAGCCCTTTGTTGCACCGTGACAAATATAGTTCATTTTAACCAGTTCTGTAAGCCTACATATTTTCAAACTACAGTTGTAGGAGGAGGGCGACGTCAACGGCCTTCAATGCCATAAAATGTCATTAAACATAGGAACCAAACCATCTCTGCTCCCAGTGTCCGTTCTCTTCCAAGAGGGTTCAGGATTGGCCATTTCTTTAAGCGCTGTCTCAGGATCCGACTCCACCTCGTCTTCGGTTACCATATGGGCAGCGTCCTCAGGATGGTCTTTTCTCAGAACAGGGTTCATTCCTTTACTGGCAATAGTCGGTCCCTTTTTAACTGTGGGCTTCCTTTTCACCACTGTGCTAGGCCTACACCTTGTAAATCTCGAACCATAGCCATTCACACGAGACACTGGTCGTCTCTTAGTTCCTGGGCAGTTTATTCTTCCAACAAGTCTTTCTTTCCACCCTAGGCACATGGATATCAGGCAACGCATCGTCCCACTATCACAAGTATCTTGCTTCATTTCCATGTGTAGGACTTCCAGCCTCAGCATATATGTTGTCATGCACTGCAACTTATGAAGTAAGACCTTGTACCAGGACTGTGTTTGCAATTCTCAAGCCAACAGAACTTATAAATTCTGTTCTGGAAGATGGATGGAAAGAGACATCTTTCTGGAATTCCGACAGTGAAAGTCTTGTCTCTATAACTGTCACCGTATACACACAGACCTTCATCCCAACCTAAGCATGAGGGGCCAGACCTCGCACTCCAGTCAGTTTCTGAGCTGTGTGTTGTCAGTATCAACCATGTTGACTCCTTCCAATCTTCCTGGGTAACCCAATACAGACTCCGAAGTACCAGTTATTATCTTTGTCTGTCTTTTTTAATCCAACTTTTATCTCGTCGCATTTGGGTTTGGCCTGCCTCAGTCTTCACCTTGGAAAACTGACCTGCGAAATCTTTCTATTGTCTCTTTATGCTGGCTGAATTTCAACAAAGAGTGTTCCTGGTATGTCATTCTTCGAGTTTTGCATGAACTCATCACAATCTAGAATCAGTCCATCTCACCACACAACAGGGTGGGCAGTACCCCAAAATCAGATGCTTTCAAGGTGGTATCTAACCCATACAGCTGTGTTTCCTGGGAACACACTGACCCGTTTAATTTGTCTTTTTAGTACCTGGGCAGATTCGTTTCTCTAACAGCACTGATGGGGTAAGCTTCTGTAGCATTAACTCACTTCATACAGACCTGTATAACCTGACCATCCCCGAGATTTGCACAGTCTCTTACATTTCTGCTATTGGGAATCGGTCCATCTTGTGACTTTGCAACAGGGTGTGCCCATACTCTGAAAGCTGGTCCTTTAACCAGACATTGATTATTTGGCTGTCACTCAGAAGCACACTGACCAGTTTCTCCAACAGCACTGGTGGAGTAAGCTTTCATAATGTTACCCCCTTATTTCACACAGACCCATTCAGCATTTCCCTCTTCCTTATTCAACTGGCTTACCCTTTCTGTTTCGGCTTGCTTCTAAGATAACTCCTGCTTTACATTCCTTGTTAACTTCTGCTCAAAACTCTCTGTTCCTTTCTTGTTTTTTTGGTATAAATTATATGAACAAATCCTGTCCAATGTTGTCATTCTCAGCCAGTCTTGTTATTATCTTTCCTTCCCCAAGCTTCACACTCTGACTTACCCGGGAGAGCACTGACCAGACTCAAACAGCATCAGTGGTGGGGCACTGGTGGAATTTAATGTGGGCTATATACAGACATCCCAGGGGTGTGTGGCTGTCTGTGGGCATCCACTGTAATGGATATTGTGATACACGGTTTTAATTACAATTACAATCCACCCTTGTTTAGACACGATACTGGGGTTTAAGAATATTTCAGTGACAGACAAATGCATCAACAGCAATCCACCAACCAACCATCTGTGTGGTTACATGTCTCGACAATTAAAAATGTGGGATTCAAACGCTGGATGCAAAATAGAGACCCGGGTCTTGAATTTGCAAATGCTTTTTCTCGCCTGGACCATATCCTCTTGTAACAAAATTCCCAACATTTTAAATAATGATAAAGTCTAACCACAAGATGAATTTAAAAGTCTGTTTTGATTTATAACCTTCACAGATTCCACAATTTACTTTAAATTATCTAAAAGACAACCTATCCATCTCAAATACAAAAGGCAAACATGAACAGAATTTGATTAGAAACTATAAAAAAACTGAAGTACAATTCTGGCTATTAAAAATCAAACTTGTAAAAAGACTTCTGGGTAAAATGAAATATCATTTAAGAAAAAGTTACTGTGAACAATGGGAAAGTGCATTAATCAGCTCACTTTTAGCCAGGATAACAATGTATGTCCTCACATACTATCTAACAGCACTGTAAAAAGGCTTAAACCAATACACACTGTCCCATTCAGCACCCAACATATTACCAGTAAACCCTGTCCTCCAGAAGTATACTAAATTGAAGCACAGATTCATTTAACTGACTAGCCTTCTGTGATTCTGACTTAAGACAACACAGAAGAAACGAGTTTTCCATATACCAGATTACCATAGAAGCTCATCAGAATACTTAGCAGTGCACATGCACACACACACAGTATAATGAAAATGGCCAGCACTACATCATTTTAAAACATGCTGTATAAGTCTGTGGATACAACCATACAGACATGTTGAAAAACTGAACCACAAAACAGTAGAGGCATGATTTACAAGAGATGCAAGTCAGAATATGGAATGAATGAATGAAGACAAGTTTCAGACTAGGTCAGTTCATTCTTATTTTACAGTTTCCTCAGAAAGTGCAGATTGCTTGTGTTGTGTTTGCTTGAATTGACAATCTGCACAGGGATCTCGACACAGAAGAGATCTTTGCCATTCTGATCCACAACTTCGTACTTCACTACCAGTTTCACCTATGGCAAAGGAAACAAATGTCACAACCAAGCCACCACAAAAGTATAATAAAAAACGAAGCTAGTCTCCTAATTATACATTGCAAGCAGAAAATTTGCTTTGCCTGGTTCCCAACTTTAAGTTACTGTGCTTTAAGAGTCCATAAAAACTCGTAGATGAGTCACTGTTACTCCAGATTTGAATACTATCTCAATTTCTCCAGAGTAACCCATAAGTAGGGTAAGTAGTTTCAATGAGAAATTTTTTATCTTGGGGTAAAACGTTAAGGGGATTTTCACATCTGTGCCACCCAATCATATCCAAAATAAGGTAACATTATTAAATGTAATTTCTCAGTATCATACAAAATTCACAAGGAAAAGCAACTTATTTATGGGTGCCTAATCAAATCCTCAAAAGCCACCCTGTATTGTCAGTTCAGTAACTGGCCAATACCTAATGAGGCCAAGCCGATAATCATCCTTAAGTTCATCATCATTATCACGATCATTGTCATCAAAAATTTTGTATGGTATCATGCGTAGCCGTAGCTGGGATGGTGAAAGACAGGAATTAGTACTATAATGATTAAGGAGTACCATTTGAGTTTTGAATGAAAGGGAAAGGACAAGCAAAGAGGAAGTCCAGAGACACTGAGAGTTGGAGAAAATTCTGGTGAAGTGACTGATAAACTTCCTTTAAGCAAGTGAAACTACTTATTTTAGTTAGTTAGTTATCTAGACATTTGATATAGCACCTTTTAGGTGCCTCACATAAGCACTTCTTATGCTAGCTTAAATGACGTTAAATGTCATTAAGAACAGAAAGCACGTCAGCAAAGCGAAATGTGCAATACACCGACCTGCTAACATTTTGGCATACATGACGTCTTTTAAACTATTATTTAAATAAGCTGAATTACACGAATATGTTTAATTAACCAGGCCACATATCTAGCAAAAGAAACTGATGTGAAACTGTTCTTACATTAGGATACTTTGGTGAGACAAAAATGTTGTTGACATAGGTGTACTGTGTTCCAGTCACCAAAGGACAGGTCATTCCAGAGTTCTTGCATGCATTGGGATTATCCAGTGGGAAAGGCACAGGAACGCCAAGAATAATACCATGGACCACGGCTTTGGCGCTTGTTACAGCTTCATCTGATGAAATAAAATAATTTCATTATTAATCCAGAATACATAGTAAAAAAAATTATATCTGATTCTGATTAAAATAAAAGTCACTTCTGTTTTTCTTGTAGGGTTGTGTGATACAGGCTGGGACAGGGAAAGATAATAACAAGAACGGCTGAGAATGAGAACACTGGGACGTTGGACAGGATTTGTTCATATAATTTATATAAAAAACAAGAGAGGAACAGAGAGTTTCGAGCAGAAGTTAACAAGGAATGTAAAGCAGGACAATTATCTTAGAAGCAAGATGAAACAGAAAGAAAGGGTAGGCCCGTTGAAAAAGGAAGAGGGAAATGTATCCAGCAAAGAGAAACAAAGAATTTTCACATGAAGTGGGAAGTGAGTGAGGAAGAAAGGGACCTGGGAGCGATTACACTTAAGAGTGCAAGACCTTCAAGGCAATGTGCTGAAGCAGCAAAAAGGCTAACTCAACCTTAGCTATGATCAAAAGGACAATAGTTAGCAGAGTCTAGGATATAATACTGAAGCACAAATCACTCATGAGGCTACAGCTGTAATATTGCATCCAGGTAAGGAATCCATATCTAAAATATGACATAGAACAACTGGAGAAAGTGCAAAGGCATGCTATCAAAATGATTTGGGGTTACAGTGATCTGAACCATGAAGAAAGGTTGAAAAGGTGTGGGCTAACAACACTGGAGAGAAGAAGAAGCAGAGGAGACCAAATCGAAGCTTAAAAGATTATCACTGGAAAGGAGGCAGTGCATAGGGAGAGGTTCTTTCAATAACCACCAAGCAAGGCGAATGGAGGACGCAGATAAAATTATTTAAGAAACTGAAAGGAACAATAAGGTGGCGATTTTTCACTGCAAGAGTTGTATACCTGTGGAATAGTTAGGGTGACAGTACTGTCTCACTGGACACTACCAAAGCTTTTAAGAAGAACCTTGAAAGGATTGGCTATCAGAAATTCCTGGTTAATTTGCAGTGGTTCCAACACAAATAATAGGTCTGAACCACTCAAAACCCTAGTTATGTATGTTAAGGTGAAAAGTGTGTGCAAATATACAGCAGTAATACCCAGCTGACCTACATCAAAATCTGAAATTCAATGTGACGACAAAACAGGCAGTCACAACTGGTGAATACAACAAGCTCAGCACTATTGGGAATAGGCCTCATTGGAAGCATAAAGCTGAACAAGGGCAGAAGATTGTTACTATCTGCTAATTAATGAATCTACCTACTACACAATTAGGCAGCATAGCAACTTGATCATACAGTATGAGTAAGGCAGTCAAATGTATGTACAATTGTACATGTTGACCTCAATATATTTGAAGCCATAACTTTGTGATGATCTTAATTGAAACTATTCCTACTATGACAAAATATTTGCAAGTTATATATTATCTAACCATATGACTAATTATTAAATTAAAAATAAACTACTGAATTGATAGAAAGGTAGAACTTCAAAGAAACTTACTGGAGACAAAAGTTACTGAAAACGAAGAATTTTGTCCCTTTTTCAAGCTACAAATCGGATCGCTGTCACAACCGCTGACCTTGACATTGCTAACTTTACCTGAACCTAAAATCAAGAAGGAATTTCTTCTGAATTCGGAAGAAATGCTCCAAATAAAATGACTCGTGAAAAGTTTGTGCAGAAGATTGTTTAGAGTGCGAATGATGTTGTAAAACACAACTTTGTCCAATTTCATTAATATAAGCCTAAGCAAAATTATGTTTATCATCAGTTAATCATTCACTATCAGCAGCAACTATAAACTCAGAATTATTTTTGCCGATTTGTGCATACTTTTAATGACATTTGTAATGGTTTTCAAATACTGTTTACATGAATATCACCAAAATTTATGCCACACCCACTTCTGGAGCTGCCCTTCTTCTTCCAGAATAGACAGAGCCTAAAAGTAAATTATTTATTATAATGTGCCAGATGGGTAGGTTAGTTACTGATGGGAGCGTTTATTATCAGTGCCACAATCCCTGTCATTGTGAGCTGCATGCTAAAATAAAATCTGTGCCCACATATACACATAATGGCTGTTTGGTGAAACTTTAGAACTGACTATATGTAAACAAAAAGGCTATATATGACATGACAATAATTATGCATGGCGCTGTATAAATTGGATCTTGGTCTAATGACCTTCACCTCAGTACTTACTTGTGTAAAATTTTCAGCAAACTTCTCCTGCCTACACCTTTGACAGAAGTCTTTAAAATGTGCTATATAAAAATGTGCCAATACATTCATACATACATACATACACACACTTACATATACATACACACGTACATACATACATACATACATAAGCACTTTCATCCCGCTCCTCTAGCTGTAAATGGGTTTGCCTGGATGACATCACCCACGAGTCATATTACTAATTCGTTTATAGGTAAATTGACGGAAATATTGGTTTGGATCACGCTGCAGAACGATTAAACGGCCTAGCGTCTAGATCTTTGGATGTCTATGCACATGCACTTAATTAAAATGGAGCAAACAGTCTGAAGTTCTGAAACTAGTAGGAATCAAATTCCGATTCGGGTTCTCCGGCCAAGTTCTCGGCTCTCACACGTGCGCCTGAGATTGTGAATAACCGCAGTGGAAACGATCAATACAACATACAAACTTAGCCCATTACGATGTTCAAATAAAATTTCGAAATCTTACCACCACACAGTTTCCAACGGATACAGTCAATGCCCGACAGCAAAGATACAACCAGGAAAACGCCGAGAAAAGCCCTTGTCTTCATCTTTCTGCCAACCGGATTTTAACTGTACTGTTTGAATGAATGTTCTGCAAACAATATAAACAGTTTCTGCGTATGACGTGATTCGCAGACATGAACGCTGTAGAGCGACTGCAACTGCAACAGAAATACAAATACTATATCGTCAAATAAATCTTTACGTACTAAAATGAACAACAAAAACACGAACTATAAAATAAACTTTTAAATTAATGGTTTACTGTAATTAATAAGTGTCGATATTTAAATTTCATGACAGATTTTGCGTCATTTATTACACCGGAAGTCAGTCTATTTCAACTTTACGACGAAGGATAGTCGTCTTACGATCGCTATCTTGTGACTCGAGTCATATGCTTTCGGCTTAGCACACAACAAACATCCTTTGAGGGCGTGAAACATGCGTTGGTTGTATGTGTGTAGGAGGGAGATAAACGGCTAGCTGACACTCATGCCTAGGGTACTGAACCTGGCAATGTCACTTGTGAATTGGCATAAGTCGCATAGGGTTGTAACAGCGTGATCCCACCTAATCCAATAGCGTGTTTGACGAACAGCACCGTCGCGATCAGTTGTCGCAAATATATGTGTGTGTGTGTGTGTGTGTGTGTGTGTGTGTGTGTGTGTGTGTGTGTGTGTGTGTGTGTGTGTGTGTGTGTGTGTGTGTGTGTGTGTGTGTATAAACATATTTATACTGCAGTAATTAAGTTTAGGTTCAATCATCCCATCTTTATCAGGTTGCGATTTAAGGGTCTGAGCAGTAAGGGAGGAAAGGTCTATCTAAGCAGAGGCGCCAGGAGTTGAAAAGTGGGGGTTACTTCCAGTGGGGTGCTTGGCCAGGACGTTCTGCGGTCAAGACCGTGAACTGTGGGATTTGTGTAGATCTGATGAGATTTTTAGGTATGCCCCAACCCGATCAATGACTCTTGATTTTGCTATGTATAGGAATATGACTGTCATACATTAAAGAGCATTTTCCAGGCCGATTTCACGAATACCTTAAAAGACCCCAACCCAAGAAAATGGCTTAAGTGACAAATGTTGTCAAGTTAAGATTTGACAAGTGGATAGCTGTCTCTTTATTAAATTAGTCTAACAAATTCCAACCATTTCATTTTGCATAATCTTGCCTTAAGTCATTACTTGTCTGGTTAACCTGTTGAAGAAACCCTTCCTGTCAAGATGGTAAAATGCTTACATTAATTCTCGTAAGCGGAATGTACAAAGGAGTCCAGATGCAGGAAATAAATCAAGTCAGTAGCTGCAGTTTTTGAGTCTCTAACTGCCACAAGATGTACAAGATACATGAAACTTATATTAAGTTTGCATGCCACATTAACATACTTGTGCTGGTACTGTGGTGTAGATTCACTCAGTTTGCTTGTAGCAAAGAAACCTATTTCATCTGTAGTTTATCATTTCTTGCAAAATTGTTTGGTAATGCAGTCTGAAGCATTGCAGGTAAACCAATTGCAGTTGAAGATCTTGATAGGTTAATTTCAATGCACTGAAAAGTGAAGACTTGTTATGGACATATGGAACAAATCAAGAATTTCATATTCTACCCAAAATAATAGTGCTTGTTCAGACAAAAAGACTAAATACAAAAGAAGAAAAACTTGGAAAACATGCGTTCAAACTTAGGAGTATTATGGTCATTAAGTAGTGTGTTAAGCCTGTTAAGTTTGAAGTGTTGAAGTGTCAAAATAAATCCAGAAAACTCTCTACCTTTGAAAATCTGTCATCTATCTTTCAGGTGTAGGGTCCAATTTTATAACCTCTTTGCATTGTAACAATACCCTTGAAACCATTAATTTGATCAGTGAACATCAGTAATTCATACTGGTTTTCGTACCCATTTATCCATTCCTGCTGCTCGTTGTAATTGTAATCATAATCCCAAGATTTCTACAGCGCCCAACGTTGATATAAGTCTGTGAACACTATTTTAATTGGTCTTCAACTGTAGCAAAATATATGCATTTCCACATCATTTTCATGTATTAACGTTACCACGTGCGGCTGACGCACTGTGTTTTTCTTAATAAAATGAAGAAAGTCTTGAATCAGATACCAGTTGGATGATATGACCAAAATCTGAAGAGGCTGACTGTATTAACCCCTTTACCGTGGAATAAATTTTTTCAATTCTTTCCACACATGTGTATTTATTTTTAGGTATTCTTCAAAATAATGCATGTGATTAAGGAAGACTGATATTTGTAATTGTAACACTCCAGAAGTCTTTCTTTGCTCTGAGAAACATAAAAGTCAACATATAATAATTTTTTTAAAGTAGCCCTGTAGTGCTCCTTATCAATTTATATAGCGCCAGTTTAGTATATTCGCTTTGTATGATATATTCCAAAGCATGCTGCAGGAAAAATCGAGAGACTCCTTATATTCCGAAGATAAGGAGTCTCATTCAATGGTTTTGTAGACCAGTATAGTTCAATTTTCCACTGGATCCGTCGTGTCAGCAACTGAAACACGTGTTCTAGGTGTTCCTATAGGCCTAAATGCTAAGCGTTGACGTGGCCCGATTTCATCTCTTGACCACGCAGACGCGAACCGCTGTCCTAGGCCTACTGAGCGGATTTCTGGCTATCAGCACTGTCATCATTTTCTCACACAACAATGTTACTAGAACTAGAACTTAGTTAGCTATCATCAATCACTCTCATCGGGCAAACTATCATCACTTTCAACTAATAAACGATGTATTTCTTCGTTAGATAAACCACGCTTGCGACCAGCCATTTTTAGTGTGAATTATATAATTTTATTTAGTTGGCCCGTCAGGCGTATGACCTAATTTATAATATGGAAAGCCGTTATTTTAATCGTAAAGAACAATTATATTTTGCTATTGCCATTAGGACGAATTTATTCGGCATACACGGTGAGTGAATAGATGCATATCGTGCGGACGAGTTAACTCGGGGATCACGCTGCACAATGGGTTCCCGCTGGACGAGTTAACTCGGGGTTCACGGTAAAGGGGTTAAGCGTACTGGTAAGTAGAAACCAAGTTCTATGGCGTTAAGTTTTATTTATTTATGTAAAGCACTTGATGCACTTGTAATAAGTGCTTTAAATAAATAAATCAGTAAATGAAATAAATCTCCTGATCAAAGTGATTATTGTCAACAACCAACAGCAAAGGCTTTAATGTTCACATCCAACAAAAATCAAACCTAAGAGTTCAGAATTAACCGTTCAGGCCAAACCAGATAACGGAAGAGAGGATTAAACTGCTAAAACCAATACTAATTATTAAGAGGAAAACTTGATTTCTACTCTAGTAAAATCACACATTCTGAATTCACATAATACAGATAAACCAAAATGTTCCAGTCAAAACATTTGTAACTTATAATGTAATCTTTTTCATCAAAGCCAAACCACAGTCAACAGAAAGAAATGACTGATGGGTAAAATAAAAAATTCAGAAATCAATTACACCAGAATGACAGTAACGATTACTCAACATCAGTTAACTGAAACACAAATATAGTCGTGCCTCCAGCTGCTGTAATGTGCATTTACACACAAATACATTGATATGTTACAGTTTCAAAAGCGCCTAACACTTGTCATAAAGGCACGTTATACAGCCGAACAATAAATACCACATTACCACAGCTACTTTTTACAATAAACTTAAACAACATGCCTATATGCCAGTAACAGAGCATATATCATATATATATATATATATATATCTTAAAGTATATAAACATTATTACATTGATTGTATACATATTGGGAATATTTAAAAATGTAAATTCAGCAGCCAGCAAAAGCTTGAGAAAACCACGAGCTTATTCACAGGAACAAATTATCAATCAATCCCCTACAGATTTTAACTTGATATGCAATAGCTGCATAAAATTTCCATGATGCATTGTGGTACACGTTTCTCAACCGTTACTTGTCAGCTTATGCACATGTACTGATATAACAGTACAAGTTAAGAGCATTAATAACTTAATTTTAACCCTTCTCGTTAAACTCACTTAAATGATCTGGACCACTGAATCAGAATAAAATGCAAAGAAACATAACAGTTCAGCACACAGCCAACCAACGTAAAGATACGCAATTGAAGCAAAAATGTCTCAACAGACTACAAGCAAGAATAATGAAATCACATAATACATAATAATACTTCCATAGTGCTAAGAGATGAGCCCCTATCAGAAGTCATTTGCTTTGTTCCACAATGTCATTACGGACCTTTAATAAATAATTATTTTTCTCTAAGTATATCCCTTTTAAGCTTACGGCAGTTAGTTCATGTTTTACCCGAAGTATAAAGCACCCAAGGGTGATTCAAAATCAGTCCAAACAGGAAGTTATTATTTTATATGAGCGAATTCATGATGATTATTATCTGAGATCAATGGCATTTCATTTGAAAATACAACACAGCAGATGAAAAGCTAAAAATAAACAGTACGGCAATCAATATGCAGCAGCCGACTGCAACCGTCTTTATTCTTCTACCCAAAACTAATAGAAGCTTCAAAACATGTTGGTCCATTCTGATTTTCTGTTTTGATCATGTGCACTATATACAATGCAAGCATCGCATCAAATGGTACTTTACCAGTAAGCAAGTATCTTTGGCAACTGAGTTACTGCAGGATTAAATTATTACCTTGTAAAATTGAAATTTCTGTTGCTCTCAAAATATGACGGATATTCATAAATGCACTTTAAATTAGCTGTAAGTGTAAAGATCAAACTACTAAACTGGAAGCTCGATGTAAGTAACTGTCATTGGGAGCCATGTTAAGAACTGCATTATGACAAAGTTGTGTCATAATCGGTTTATTTTCTAAAGCTGAATCAATTTTTGGATTCATGACCTTGACCATATATTATAAGGATTCAAAGTGTCCTAATATGAGTCTCTGGTGTAATGCTAAACATAAATAGGTTGTTGGACTCACTCAGATCAGTCAGGCAACAGTAACAAGAATTCTGAGCTGCTGCATCTTTGGCTGAAAGAATTACCTCAATGCCACTGGAAAAATGAGTAACACCACTTAAGATTGTAGAGAGTAATGTTCATCAGGGTCGGGTCAACTAGAGGTCTAGACTGTTACTCTTTTGCTGTTCATAAGGGTAGGGTCAACTAGAGGTCTGGACTGTTACTCTTTTCTCAGGAAACCCTTGAGATTCTTGTGAATTTGCGCATTAGATTTCAAGAAGGCGCTCATACCGAAGGCGATACAGTCCGAGGTATTGGACGTTTCATCAATGCAATCTTTGTTGATGTCACTTGATGAGCCAGGGAATCGAATTCAGGTTGTGGGGTGAAAAGCCGAGCTGTTCAGCCACTGTGCCATGTTCTTCTGAATTTGGTATGAGTTCAGTATATGTACACTGGAACTTCATTATAATGCAATGTTATAATGAGATCATGTTCTATAGCTGAATTAAATTTGAAGCCCATGCTGTATTAAAATCTGCATTATAATGAGACATGTAAGAGGGCTCAGGTGTATATATATATATATGTATGTATGCATATATACATATGTATATATCCAGTTTTTTGCTCTATTTAACATAGGTACATACAAATCATATGATGACTGGTAACACTCAAGTGCAGACAAACCATGTCAGATCACCATTTTTTTCACTGGACCATGTATTTGTCAGTCAGTCATTAACTTCTCACATAATTTAGTCATTTTAAATAATACATTTTGAAGAGCACATTCAAATGTCTGAGTCAATCACAGCCAAGCTCATCTGAAGTTTCTATAGCTGGCAACTTTATTTATAGAAACTGCCAAACTAAATATTAACGTTGATATTCTGAATTTCAGATCAATTCATACAATCAGAAATTTTCATTTTGGTTATTTTTCTGAACTTGAATCAGTTCTGCACATGAATTAACCAAAATTAATTAATATCAGTGCTAAATAAACACTGAGGTCAGTCAGACCTCGCACTTTATAGTCCTTCAACTGTAAATTCTAGAAGCCCCAAATTTTTTGTTGTGCCCTTGTAAATCAGTGTTCCTATCCGTGTTTCAACACATGACACGGATCTCAAAGAAAATTAACTTCCAAAGGCCAAGGGAACCTGTAAATGTTTCTAAATTCAATCTGAATGTCTTGAAAGCTTAAAAGGAGTGGCAATAATTCCAGCCAAGCTGCCTTCTAGATTCTGTGGGGTTCTTGGGCTTTCCCAAAAAGTCCAAATCTTTCTATGAAAAGCACAGACAAAGAGTAAAGAAGACAAAAAGGCACACGGTTTAACCATCCACTGACTGTGCATTACAGGCAATCAAAAATACTCAATTTAAAGTAACATAAAGACATCTATATCAGTGCTTTTGTAGGCCTCTCAAGAGTCGCACAAGCGCTATTTGACAGATCAGTTGCAGCCAAAGGCATCTGAGGTAGGTATTTACCACTGAATGATAAATACCAGATTCACCTAATAACCTATCAGACATGTTCCTTTTTAGTACTCTTTCTCACATTTATCCGACATCTTCAGATCTTATCTGGAGACTTCTACAGCGCCGCTGTCGTAATAAATAAGGCATCAATTGATGTTCGCTTTGTAGTCTATAGTCACGATCCCATTAGTCACATTCAGCCAAGATCTGAGATTTCAGACAGGTCAACATCTTAAATAATGGCAATAAACTTTAAACTGCAAAAAACAGCCAAGCTCTCATGTGCCTTTAAGCTTAGAGGGAATTAAGCATCGCATAAGAAACTGACAAACGGAGCTGAAAAGAAAGTCATTGTGAGGTTGAAAGGTGCTATATAAATAGCCAGATACATATACACATATATTATGTCTTCAATGTTTAAATGAGAGCACGAGTATCATCCTCAATCCTGTCCAGAGATATAACCTAATCCTCGTACAGCTTCTACAGCACAAGCCAGCAACTGATGGTGCACCAACGCCTATCTGCAAGCTGGTCAGTTACATGTGGTCAGTCCAGTCAGACAAAGAGCAGCCCATGACCTTTCAGACTGCATAGGAGCATCTTAAAATATGAAAGGAAAACATCCAGTAACATTATACTGTAACATGTGCCAAACAAAACACACTGCAACACACATGCAAACTTAAAGCAATCAAAGAAGTATGACTTTCACGAGGCTCCGTCACTGTACAACGCAAAGAGGCACAACTCAGAATTTAACGTAACGCAAAGTTGACTAGAAAGGCAGTTAACCAAGAAACTGAACCCAACCAACTCAGCTACACTTGATGACAACACAAAACGCCACAAAGACAATCACTGCTACCAAAGCACTACACTGGATCATTCTGAGTCACTACTAAAGACTCGTCTATTTATGGCATCTTATTAGTTGCTACTTTAGCGCATTTGTGGTTGCATTTAGTTACGTTATTTTTGCATTTCACAAATCGAATAATAATAATAATAATAACAATAACAATACCACCAATCTACTATATCACGAACCGATCAGTGGGAAGTCATCTCAACTCCTAATACATGCTCATATTTTGCTCAGATCAAAACTACATTTCTCGATTGTCTAACTCACACCACAGTGTCATCACCAGATCTCCAAGGCAGCCACGTTTTCATTGGGCCAACAGCCTGGCCCGTGTTGCACCACTAGAACAACTGGCGACAAGTTAATGAGAACACTGTGGTCCAACTAACGCGGCTCTCAGAGGAAAGGCATTTTAATGCCAAAATATGCAAGAATCATGTGGCACACAACAATATCATGATATGCCAATAACTCTAGTTTTACGGCAATCGAATTCATCAAAAACAAACCATTGTGAAAATGTGTTTACATTTAACAATGTAACAGTGTGGGCACGTAAACACTACATAACCACACATATTACAAGATCTAACTAACTTTACAATTTTAATGCAAAACAAACAGAAGAGGCAAACTCAACAGAATAAAGTTCTGTGAACAATTCCTAAACTGCAAACTTTATGACACAACCTGTAGATTATATCATTCTTTAAAACATAAAAATTTTCCTTGTTCGGCGATTTTAAAAAGATCTCAACATTTTCCAGAAAGTCTGTATCAGTTTAAAACATCCTACAGCTAAGTTTGTGTTTAATTCACACAATCAGTATTAACTTGTAAAGCAAAAAGAGGCTCATGAAGTTCAAAAAGTTTTCATTTGGTGCCAACTGCAAACTGATCACTGTGATCACATTATAACCATTGACTCTATTATTGTGTTTCTAACATTTTCTCTATAGCAGTATCACATTGGCGGCTGATTGGCATCGACGATATGATGCACGGAACTGCAGTGAATTTAAGCACGATCGGGCATGTTCCGCGTTTGGATGGAGTGAAAATCCATGAATTATGCTGCCACCTGGTGTCCACTCAGTTCTACATCCTTTATGGTTTAGTAAACAAGTGTAGTTAAGTGTTTGTTGTTTAGGGTACAGGAATTTAGTGCAACATTATGGTGTTGTCTTGTAAAATTAAGTTGGGTGATAAAAAGTGTAGTGTCATTGGATTGCGGTGGTCACATCTGTGCCTCAGTGAAATAATTCTTCGATCTCTGGACAATGCTTCAGTAGAGTTTCTGTAGAAGCGTGTACATATGTGTGCTACCTGGACAGTTTATCTCTTTTTCTGCATGCCTTGCCAATCTGTATTAAAATCGAGTATTACTAATATACACTGCATTTAAACGCCGCCACTGCCGTTTTTCGGGTAGTGCCAGTCCCAAGCCTGGATAAAGGAGGAGGGCGACGTCAACAGCCTTTGATGCCATAAGATGTCGTTAAACTGTGGAACTACTAAACACTGCATTTGTTTCTACCTCGAAATTTCCTTACTTTCTATAATTCTTCTGGATTCATATAGCAGCAGCATATCTGCATAAGATTTTATGAACGACCATTCTGGCAATGTAATATAATCCACCCACACTTTAAATGCTGTACTTTGCAAGCTAATTTCATCCATTTAAACCAATAAATATACAATGTTCCACAATATTTTAATAAAAAAAAGTTATCAGACTTGTACACAGTGGCTCCCACCTACAAAAAACTGGAGATAAAATTATCCAGATGTTCAGGGCTGTTCATAAACACCTTCAGAAGCAAAAATAATTTACACTGATATTCTCAAAACAACAAGCTGTCTTTGACGATGTAGTTGCCTAAAGCCTTCCTTTGCACCTCCAATGAAAAACTGTTGTCAAAATATCACAACAGAAAATCCCATAAAAACTAAAGTTTCTAATAAAACATGATATGTTGATGCTCTTATCAAAGGGGTTCACGTGATCCGCATTTTACCAGACCACTAAAATGCGCATAATTACCTGGGCAATGCCTGCAAGCCAAAAAGGCTCAGAAATATATGAATCTAACGCAATGGCAAAATCTGAATTTCATTAAACACCTAATAATTACTGCCATAAAAATTGCCAAAATATCAATAAAAATTATTTGTTCATAAAATATTCAGTGCTGCAGCTCTACCAAAACCTTCCATCATAGATAGCCAACAGTCTGGTATTCACTAATACTAAAAATACTTTCACAGACATTAGTACAATACATGATCATGTTATGAATTTCACAAACATGATTAAAACAACAAAATATAAGTGCATACAAATATTCTGTGTTGTGCAAGGACAGACTTGATAAAATCAAAGCCAAACCAGAAGCATCTTCATCAGAACTGCAAATATCCATCACATCTCAATCTCTAAAAACTACCGCACAAACCAGCTCACAACCCAAGTACAAAACGTTCCACAATTTCTGGAATACCTCAGCTTTGCAGACGGCTAGTGAAGCTGCTGACCCGAGAGAGGCAAAATGCAGATGCATCTCTCTTCAAAGGCTGTTTGTTTTCTTCATGGTGCATGACATTGTTAAAGCCATACATGCCTGATTGACTTCAACTGCAATCAGACAGCAGTTCGTGCGTGACCAGGTCTCAGTCATTTTGCTGGTAATGCCTACACACAATTCACTGGGACAGGAGAACTGGGTCAAAAGTCAGCAAACTCTTTAGCACACTTTTCTGTTGAGGAGATGCGCAAGGGCTCCTCTTCGTATTCCTCAAAGTTGCTGGAATCGCCTGCACCTTTACATTTCGGCAAGAAAGGTGCCTCAACCTGCAAAAATCCAACGAATAACTGCTTATTATTTCCTTTTCTTTACGCCCTTCAGTTGGCAATGGACCAATCCCAAGGTCCTAGACATGGGACCAGTGCAACCAGTGCATCGCAGGACTTGACGTTTATTTCCCAGCTTATGCCAGAACCAAATCATACTGCTTGGTGACAAAGGCACGGAATGTGCAAACAACTTGCCCAGGGTCATTACACAAAGTCGAACCCACAACCACATGATCACTGACCAAACGCGTTACCGACAGACCACCGTGCCACACCTTCTTATTTCTGAGCTTATCTAGCTTTGCTTGAAACTTCTATAGCACCATTCTAATTCTGCATAAGACATCATTAGATAGATAACTGCCAGACTCCCCTACAGTCTGACATCATTTGCTAACAGATAAACTTTTTATTCCCAGTGAACTTTAATAATGACTGAGGCTAGTGGCAGCACCTGCAAGAGTTCTTAGATGGCACTAAGATTAAGTGTTACTAATAAGTACATAAATACAGACAAGAAGACACTTACAAAAATGGAGATAAAGAAAGGAAATGATTAATTCACCCTGATCAAAAAGAAGAACATGTTTAAACTACCCTGATGAAGACAGATAAATGATTAGCCTACCCAGCTCATGAATACTGAATGATTACCCAGCACCATCTTAAAACTACAAAATAGTCAGCATTCAACACAGTAAAACATAAACCTTTTTCTCATAGAGCGCGATCCAGTCTGTTGAGACAAACCATTTGTGGTTCTTAATGTCATTTGCCCCGTTCTTTAAATTACCGAATCGGTTTGTAATGTCAACTTGTAGAAGGTTTTTCAAGAGATCCTTAATATCTGTGCTGAAATGAGATGGAAATCGAACCTAACAAACACAGAAACATTCAATGCAAGACAGCAAAAGCTTTAAATTCTGCTAAACTGCAAAAATATCAGATGTGTTTAACTTGCATTAATTATGTTACAGTACACAGGATTATTGTTACACAGTAAGTCCCAAAAATGCACATGTGCACCACATACCAACACTGTACACCACACACCAAAAATGCAGCATACTTTTGGATAATGGTATACAAATAAAGCTGCAGCTGACACAAATGACGCACCTGGAAAACATTCTTAGAACAGCTTGCATGTATGTATGTCTTAAGAAATACAATAAAATCACATACCAAAAGGAAACACCTTTAGCTGCATATGAAGCACGGTACAAACTCATTAACGCACGGATGCTGCGAGCCAAATCCTCTACAACCACGTGTTAATGGACTGCAGGTTAATCTTAGACCATGGAAAAAGTATAACGCGAATTATGATGCAACAAAGTCACAAATGTGGATCCCAACATCGTATTTGACCTTAACAATGGACTGCAAATATCGACCACTTCACAGCCAGTTCCTGTATCACATGTTAAAACCAGTCATGTGAAACAGGCAGCATTGGGAAGCAGGGCACAACCGCACATTGAGCAGATCTGAGTGCAAGCGGGTCATGCATGAACGGGTCTTTGCTGTATCACCATCATCAAAGTCCCAAGGTGATGATAAATTGAAGACGGTGAAGATACTGACAACTGATTATAAAACCATTTGTAAAACATCAAAAAATACTGCAAGTTGTAGAAAATTACTTTGCCAGAAACTATCTTCTCGTAAATTTGGATTGGTTGATCAGCGAAAAATGGTGGATAACCAGCTGACATTTCATAGATGAGGACACCGAGAGCCCACCAGTCGACTGCCTTGTTGTAACCCTAGAAACATTACAAAAGTAGGAAGACACTAAAAACAATCAAATACTGAATCCTTCATGTACAGCAGTTCATGACCTTTTATCAGTAACAATTGATTAACTTTATATAATTATTTTTTGTACTTATTTGTGCTCAAGATCATTAAATCTGAATCTATGGCACGAGACAACTTGAACAACTTGCCCAGGTTTTTACACGAGGTCTGCTCAGCAGGCTTGATCAATTGCGGGCTTGAGACTGCAGAGCAGACCAAATAAGGCACAAAACTAAAACTTGAAACATTACAGCCTCATCTATAAAGCAAAAACTTCTTTCCATATGCGTATTCAAAATAAAAATTGAATTCTGAAGTTATCATAATCATAAAATTGCAAATGTTTTGAATCTTGTAAACTGCAGGTCAATATTAAATGCAAATAAAATGAAAACCAATTCAGTTTGAACACAGTCAATCAACATTTAAGGGCCTGTATTGAGAAGACCTCTAACAGAGGCCACTGTCTTTCCTTTAGCAGAGGCAACTCTATATTTTTCCTTTGCAGAGGCCACTCTGTTGCCTTCTGTAGAGGCCAACATGTATCCTTTTTTGCAGAGGCCCATGGATGAGCACTGTTATACAACTGCATACAGCAGAGCAGATTGTAACAAACCTTGCTTAAGATAATTTCAGGAGCAAGATATTCTGGTGTACCACACAAAGTCCAGGTCCTTCCTTTAACCTTCTTTGCAAAACCAAAGTCGGTAACCTTGAAAAGTTCAAAGAATAATTCGATTAGTCTAGTTAACTAGCTTGCCTCTAAATATTATAGGAAAAAGATGATTTCAGAGACAGTGTTGCTCAAAGTTATATTGTAGTTTAATGTCTCATCTCTCAATAATAAAAAGGAACAGGAGATGATTTGAAAAAGGTAGTGAACCTTGAAGTGTTAATGAACTGATTACTTAAGCAGCACTTTTTGGAGGCTATTTGTAAACATCAAGAGATTAACCAATGGCATTTTGATCCCACAATTTCCTATAGGTGGCTCTTCCTATAATTTCAATCAATTCCTTTAAACACCAGGTAAAAACACATGTTTGCAATGGGTTACCTCACTGATGATTTTATGTCACTGTTGGCCAATATAGGTATACATAGCAAAACAGAAGTACAGAACTTTATCATTAAAACCATCAGTTAAGTGATACTTTCTGCACCACAGAAATGAAGCTAAGGGTGGTCAGCATCTCCATCATTTCATTGGAACGGAATAGAACAGAATATTGTATAAGTTTAACATACACATTAAACATTACTGAACTAAAATCTTATGTTCATACAAGATATAATAAGTAGTAAGCATGATGATGATATTAGATTAGATTAGATATCACATTCATGTAGTGGCATTTTAATTAAGAGAATTTTTAACACTGTGAAATTTAAAAAGCGTAAGTCTCTACCTTAATATATCCTTGGATGTCAATCAGCAAGTTCTCTGGCTTAAGGTCTCGATACATGACATCCATGTGATGCAAATACTCTAACACAAGTGCAATCTGTGCTGCATAGAATCGGGAATGTGACTCACTGCAGAAAAAAACAACACAAACAACCATAAACAGCAACAGAAAAACAAAATATCTCATAAAAACTGTAGAAAAATTACACTCACGATGCACATGCAGGAATAACGCTGAGCATAGTTCATTTAAATACAAATGCTCTTGTTTAAAACCGATAACTTGCACCACAGCTACTACTTTGCATAAATCCCATCTGGCACCAAACCAACAACAGACTGTAACTGGCAATACCATGACATACATCAAAGTGGTACTCATCGGTGGGACAATTATCAGAAGTATCCTCAGGGGATATCACTTTTTCTAGATATTCTATCTTTTCCATCTCTTTGTTCCAGGAGAATCTCAGTTCCCTTGCAGCATTTCTACCCACTTCTAAAGACTAATCTAATGCAGTTCAAATGAAATGATTATAGGCTTCGATCACAGTTTAACTTCTAAAGATGCAATTCTCCAACAACGGCTAGCACGCATTTACACCCAGACATTACAGAACACTACTTGAACAAAAAAATCATTTAGAACTAGTTAAAAATTCAAACAAAGCCTACAGTGCACAGTGTCCAGTGCACTGTAGTCACAATAAACTGCAAACAGACAAAAGCCAACATGGCATCATGCCAGGTTATCCAATGCCAAGACTGACTGAGAAGAACCGAAGATTTTTTGAGGTTTTTCATCTGCCAACACATGTTCAAGAGGTTGCTGAAGTTCTGTTTGGTTTCTTTGGCTTGGCTCATAAAAACTAGTGACACCTTTTAGAATTAAAACCTTGCAAGTTTTATGAAAAACCTTTGCCCCGCTGCTGTAAATCAATAAAAGAAATAAGTTTATCATAAATATTCATAACTTTCAAGTTTTGATTAAAAGGCCACTGTTAAAATGCCATAAACTAGAATCTGAGATCAAAAGAGTTAATAGCCCAAACTGCAGATTTAACATTTTTCAACGCTGGTACTAAGCAATTTGAGAAATAACTTCAGTAACAACAATTATCTCATTGTTAACAATCTCACTGTTAACATGTGTTTTAGCAGACACCTGGAAGCTGCCTGTGCAAAGTTGTCTGGATATACATCTTTGGAAAAATGCTTTCAACATTTTGGCAATGCATTTTTTGAGTCATTTGAGTTACTTCTGAGTCATTAAGCAAAGGCTGTCCCATTAAATGCAAATGATCTGCATTAATTAACGATTTCCAGTGCATCAGGGAATTAGATTTTCTACACGTTTTCGTTATTACTAATAAAAAAATATTGTGGGACCTGTTCAAATCATGAGCAATTCATTATCAAGCTGAAAATATATTCAAAAGCAAAACAATAAGTAGTGAGATGATACACAAATTCACTCCTGCATTTGTTTGTGAAAACATAGCATCTGAACTGCTTGCCTGAACTTTCCAGCTTGTCGTAAATGGGAAAACATTTCACCTCCAGTGACAAACTCCAGTATCATGTAAAGATTTGAGTTATCCTGCAATCACAAACCATACTCAAAAAATGTTTACGAAACTCGTCAGCACAGGGCACACAGACATACAGACAGAAGCAAACACACAGACAGAAGCAAACACACAGACAGAAGCAAACACACAGACAGAAGCAAACACACAGACAGAAGCAAACACACAGACAGAAGCAAACACACAGACAGAAGTCATGAATAAAACTGTGGTACCTGGGAAAATGTAGCGATGAAACACAACTTTGACAAAAAATATTAGCAATCTGAGGGATAAAATGACTCATAAAAGCCCGATACAACAAGTACGCATAAAAGGTAGCACGTGCTGGTGACTAATGTATCGGGCATAGAAATAGATGCAGTAATTTGCATAATAAGACAGAACATTGTAGACCATCCATCTTTTCGAGAGTTCAAATTGCTTCGGCGTTCAGTCCAGACACCGAAGCAGTGATGCATGTGCCATCTGATAACTGTTAAATAATAGAAACTGAAACTTGGCTGGGAGCTGGAACAAAGCATTTAGCATCCAGATACTGTCCAGAAGCAGAGCTCTGGCAAAAGCAGCATGCAGAACAGCCTCCCTCATCATGTACGAACACAGCTGCCAGGCAGACCATATACAACCAACAGCAGCAGCATTACATCTACAGCATCCTTGTTGACTGTATCAGCATCATCCGAAACAGTCATACTTTGTCATTAAGCCTTAAAGACATGCAAACCGCCAGTGCTTTACAACTGGTCTAATATCTGTTCCTCTACAGGTTGTTTAATTTCGTTCATCTATGCTATAAAAATCCACATCACTTCATAGTCCTCTTCAAGTTTCTTCCTCCCAAACAGAAAAATTACTCAACTGTACCACATAACAGACACACTGCAAAAAACACACACAATCACAGCCACCACAAGTATTTTCCAGCATAAAAATTCAATCACATTTTTACCATTATACACATGTACACTGACACCTGCATCAATGCATTTAACATAGTTCCCGCATGTTGAAACAAGAATAATTACCCAATAGATATAACAACATCAAGTACCATATATCTCAACTATTGTCCAAGGAGATTAAATAACTTTTACTACCAAGCTGTTTTAGCAGAATGCTTTTTATCATAATGACGCTAGTGTTGACTCCTGGAAAAATTTCTCAAACACTTAAGGAAAGAATTTACAAAACCTTTACATATATGCGCATGAGAATTTGTGTGGTATATGACAAATGCAGCAAGAATGGAGAACAAAATACAGCTTAGCAAACCAGGATTAAAGCAACGGCAAGCGGTGGGCGTTTTTCGTTTTTCACAGAGTGAATGAAAGACGAGTAGTGAGTTGCAAGAAACAACTGGAATGGAGGCAGAAGGCAAAGCAATGATAAGACAAAACAGACTGAGGTGCTTTCCATGTACACAGCAAAACGCACGGCAAAGGGTATTATATCACGATGAAAAGGAGGAGAATCTACCAAGGATATGGAGGAATTAGAAGAGGGAAGAGGAATGTAGGAAGAAGGATGAGGAATGTGGGAAAATGAAAAAGGAAGAGGATGGTGAGGAAGAAGTGCAGAGGCAAAGGATGACGAAAGGGAGAAGAATTTCAACAAGGATACAGTGAAAGAAACTGAGAAAAAATGAGAAAAAGGAAGAAGAACATGGGAAAAAGGTAGAGGAAGAAGTAGAAAAAATTAAGAAGGGATAGGATAACAGGAAATCAAAGGGCAAGAAGGAAAGAAGTCAGGCAAGAAAGAGAAAGAGATTGAGAAATAAGTTCCGAAGAGAAGTAAGATGATAGGGTAAAGAGTTAGGTTGTGATGAAAGTAGTAGGAATACAGCCCAGAAGGTGACATGGCCACACAGGTAAAAAATGAGTTAGACAGAATTTCCTGAACATCCAAAATATTGACAAGGCTGAAGGAGGAGGTTAATCAGCTTAAGTAAACCTGAACATGGCATTAACCTGCTGGTTCAGAGGCAAGATTCAACATCTGGAGATTTTTAAAATCCGCTGTCGACAGCACAATGCAATTCAAGCAGAAGAAAGGTAAGGATGGCAGCAGAGTAAGGAAAATCCAAAAGTAATTGAGACAGATTCCACAAGTTATGTTCACTCATTAATGTTATTTCTTATGCTTATACAACACCAATTCCACACTGGCAAGGAACACTTAATAGCCATAAGCAATCCTACGTGAAGAACTCATCACAATACATGTGATACAGGTGTACGGTCACAAGATCACTGGATCACAGAAGATTACGATATAGAAAAGATCAGTAAGTTCTGCAAGACTTCTACATGAGAGATGCCTTTTAGCTGCTCATGAAATACTGCCACCTCATGAGATACTTAACGTCTGTTCCTGATGTACTTAAAATAAGTTCATGACATACTTAATGTCTGCTTGCTGAAGCCCATTCACAAAGTATAAGTGGCTTGGTCAAGAGATATCATTACTTGCTCAATACATGCTCGCAGCTTGCTTAAGAGATACTTGGCTGCCTGATACTGAAGTACTGTTTGCTTGTTCATGACGAGGAAGTAACTATCGAAGGCTGAACCACTGAACTGAAAAACTAGAGGAAAAGTGGAACAAACAGACATCGTATTATTGCAGTCCATAAAACAAAACCACTTTGTCCAGGGTGACTGAAAATCCCTCGAAACCATGAACGACAGTTTTGAGGGTCCCTTGGCATATCTGGATAACAGTCGATAGGCTGGTCCACATTTTCAAACACACAACAGCACCACACTCCTTCACCATACACATACAGACATGCTCGCACAAACACGCACACTCACAGACAGGCAAAAATACGCTTGTGGATATACGCACAAGCACGCAAGCAGATCCCAAAACACACAAATGCCTGACAATATCCAGACTTCCAGACTAAGACAAGAGGGCTATCCTTCATAATGGGCCCCTGTGAAAATGCTAACCCACTTTCTCACTCTTGAGGCCACGCAAGCTGAACTACGACCTCAACCAGAGTAAATCATAATGACTACAACCAGTTGCAGGGCGTGGGATGGGGAGTCAATCTGTGTCTGTAACCATTACAAGACTTACGATGCTGGTGCTGCAACCTATGCCAGGCACCAATTTACTATAAGTAGGCATAAATGACGATGACAGCCAGATTCCAGCCTTGTTATTTACGGTGCAGAAAACAATTACCTAGCAGGTTTGCTGGACTTGGACACAAGAAACCACTAGGACAAATAATTTACTTCTCCAAGTGTGACAGTCAGCTAATTTGTAGACTTCCAGTGTGTTTCTTCACAGACAGCAGAAACTGGGTCTGTGGAAAAGTTAACCTACCATTTGTGGAAGCTAGTGGCACCTCTTTATTGCATAATGACTCTATGCATACCTTAAGTATACTTATTCCAGTCACTAGGAATGGAGAAGGATGAATGTGAAGAGATGGAAACCCATCACGATTAAAAAATGTTTATGTTGATTAAAAATTATTAAGTATATCAACACACTTTGTTTTAGGCATGCCTCATTATGTTGAAGAAGACAATGAGAAACAGACTCATGAAGAGGTTGGTGAAAGAGCTGCTGAAAGGCCCAGCATTCAGTGAAAACTGTGGACATGCACTTCTAGGCTGATACAAAGCAACTTCAGTCGACAAGGCTCACTAACGTTGTCAAAGTCCAATCATTTAGGAAACGATGTTTGTCTAATGATTCCAACTCTTCTTGCTCATGTAAGGCAGCAAGTAAGTAAGCAAGCACCCTGACGCTTAATACAGCACTTTACTTAACTCACAAAAGCACCACCTATGCTACGACATCAAAGGCAAAACAAAAGTTGTCTAAGCCGTGAAGGACATACATCATTCTGCACCTGTCTGCCTGCAGCTTTAGTACAACAGCAACATTTCTGCTTTTTTTATACTCTCTGCTGATCCTCTGATTACAGGTGACAATTAAAGAAACACCTAGCCTACTCATCAACTGTCTACAACTGCGTATGTACCTGCAAACTTATACAGCGCCTTTGAAGAACTGCACAAAACTACACCCGCAATTAAGTGAATTAACTGCCATCTGAGCATCTGCAAGAGCAAGAGCAAGAGGAAGACCAAGGAAGAGGTGGATGGACAACATCAGCGAATGGTCCGGTATAGCCACAGAGAAGTTGCTGAGAGGAACCGAGGATAGGAGTGGATGGAAAAGAATCGTCTACAATGCGACCAACCCTCGTATCGAGGACGGTTGAAAAGAAGAAGAAGAGCATCTGCTGCAGGAAAGAGAGACCATCCAAAGCTGAATTCATGTGAGGTAAGATAAAGTAAGGTAATTGCTCATTTATTACACATTTCTACCAACAATATTCCTCATAGGTACTGTCCTAGGGTCCTAGGAACACAAGCTCAACAGCAATCCAGCAACTGGACAAACTTTCCTTATAGGATACATGGCCAGACAATAGACTGTCTTGATCCACTGGGATTCAAACCCTGGACACAGAGATGACAGGATAGTGCATTAGCCATCTGGCATCTTGGCACCAATGTATAAGGCAATCAAGCAAATTGCCCTCCTTTGTCGGATTTGTGTTTTTGAACCACCGGCTCATTACATAGTCAAGGCTAATCATAGAGTGGCTAGGAAGGCAATCTAACTTCTCAAGTCTATCACACTTTCATTGAGCTCATGAGGAGGATTTTATATGGTTTCCATTTGCTGCCATTCATAGGTGTTATTAAGGCCTCACAAGACAGAATCAGCCTTTGCCGTCCCTGAACTGAGGAAAAGGTTTTCATTTGGTGCCTGTAAATTTTCCAGAATTGATCCCTCCCTTGCAGCTGCCAGTTCTATAATGCTAGAACCAAGGGCCAATTTTGCAAAACTTAACCAAAGCTTAGCAATCCCACACACCAATCCAGTGGGTCACCAAAGCAGATATATGCAGACCCTCTCTTCAGAGGATAAGATGCAAATGTGAAGGTCATTCAAACAGCAAATCCAACAATCACGTGTTTAATGAAATCCTGACTTCCCTGAAAGTGCCAGCCTGATTCCTATTGATGAATGAATGCAAAGTGACTACATTAGACAGGGTTCTTGTCTCACCTTGAAACTGTAGTCAAGCTGAACTATGAAAGGAAACGACGTAGACTGTAAGATCTTTTTCTCATTTAAAGTATGCTCCACCTGTTTCAGTTTCACTATCTAAAACACATCAAGAACGTGAACAATTTAAAATAAATGAGCCATGAAATAAATTGCAAGTTACCCTGCAAACGACTAATTGCTAATTACAGTTCAAGTCAACCCAAAGAGACAAATGTGTGTATGAAATTTGAGCGACTTCATCTGCTTTGTCTTGGGATATGAGGCTGGCCAGCGCTCACGGGGAGGGGGGGCTTGAACCTGCACACTGCATTACAAAGTTACTTGCCAACCAAATACAGGAACTAATATGAAATATTAAAAATGTAAATCAAATGCACACTTATTATCAAGATCCCTGAATTTAAGAAGTAAAATTGACTGCAACCATTTAAAATCTGCAACTGAAGTCCATCAACGCAATACTGCAGGCAACACTTCTGTGCTGAGAGAGACATCCTCCAAAAACTGTCACCGTATGAGTCTGTCATATTGTGTAACCCTGCACTTTTAATTTCTGAAATAACCTGACTGCACTGGCGTCAAAGAGCTCTGACCTAAGACCAACAGCACTGCCTATACGGCTACTCAAGGTTCAATCACTCTTACTTGACGAACAACAGAGGAAAACAAACACTAGAGTTACAATGGATCCACACTCTTAGAGGTATTAAAATGACTTTTACGAGAGGAGGTCTCTGTTTGTCAGGAAATGCATAACTGACGAGGCTGTTGAAACGCCAAACCACTCTACACAGGTCAGATCAATATCAGCGGAGGCACTTAAAAGTGGACAGTTTTAATTATTCATGCTAAGATATGGATAAGGTTTTTTGGGACCGTCCAATTCAGAGGTCCCTTCAATAATCACAACTCTGGAAACATAATCACTTAATCATTGTATCATACAAACATGTTCATTTATTAGTTGAACAGTACCACCAAAACTTAGGAACTTGGCAAGTTGTGTAATTTTTAATGCCAGAAATCAGTGCCAACAAACTCTGAAGAACACAATAATAATTTGAGATAATCTAATTCAGTTACTTTGATAACAACTGAATCTAATGCACAAGGCATCATTCAGGAATGGCTAACAAACAGATGGTAAAATGCAAGCAGTTAGTAGCATAATTATCAGTTGTGATAGGCAGTCCTCTGACAGTTTCCTGTGGTTCTCCTAAGAGTTAAAACTGCTATGAATCAACAAGCTGATGTTGATGAAATTCATTCCCAGCAACTGTTCATTCAGCTCATTCAATATGTCACTTCTACACAAAGCTTGCCTCTTTCAACAGACTAACTGTTTCTCTGCTCTCTGTCTCTCTCTGTTTCTCTGTCTCTCTCTGTCACTCACTCTTTCTCTCTTTCTCTCTGTTTCTCTCTGTGTGTTTCTCTGTCTCTCTCTCACTCAGCAGAATGACCTTCAGGAATCCAACATGACCTTTGGCTTGAGTTTGGTGTTTGCTATGCCCTCGTTGAATCTTGTAAACTAGACTCAGGTGCAACACAAACAACTATTTATCATTCTTATGCCAAAAACAAATCATTGTACAGCGTAAACAACAGACAGCTGAGTACAGGAAACAACATAAAATCACAGTAATAACAATCAAAACATCAATACAAGCAATATAATGTGACAGAAATAGACAGCTCAGCTCAGCTCTGTTCAGGACGTCTAAGCTTAGTGTTCCTGGCCCATTTTGGTGGCAAAATAGAGTCTTTCAACATTCCGAAAGATAATCCTGGTCACCAGGAGGTCCAGATCCAAAGGGAGGTCAAACTCAGATTAACTTTTCTTCTTACAATCATAGGGTCTGGAAACCAATGTCAGCGGAGGACAAATCTGGTTACGCCTTTATGTATTTTGGTGGAAAATATTACGGGAAATGGAAAACCACTCCACCTGCAACAACCAATAGACGGCACAGTGTAACTTGGCAAGCACACAAGAATCAGAGACAATCAGAAACATCAAAAAAAATTTATTGGGCAATTATTTATATGTGGATCCCAAACCACACTAGTAACATTTATCTATCTTGATTAGTTTGTCATGAGTCCTTTAAACAGTCATGCTTTCACAAATGATATATTGATTGTTTAGTGGTATTTGAAAAGACCAACGATGTTGCTTTGATATAAAGTACAGTTATTCAAACGACAAGCGATTAGCTTGCGTATAATAAATGTCTCAAATGCCCCAACACTTAAACGCAACTTAATCACTCGTGATCAAGACAAAAATATCAACTGCAGTGCAGCGCAAGTGTGCTGTAATGTAATATAATATCAAAATCGTATATAGCATCTCCACTTAGATGATTATGTTATCCACAATGCATGTTAGTAATGACCTTCCACTGATGTTACTGGTAACATTCTACCTACATTGGTACATTACCTTCTCCCCTACACAAAAGTCCAGTGGTCAGCATGCTAGACTGTCAACCCAGAGTCTGGGGTTCAACTCCTACCATGCTTGGCCAGAGATAAATTTCCATGTGCACCCATAGCGAACTCAGCTACAAAATGAGTACCTTACTGCACAGTGTTGGTTGGAAGATCAAACAGCAAGGGAGAGGACTGGTCACCCGCCCTTACGTTCCGAGACTAAGAAAACATGTCACTTATATTTCAAACCAACGGCAGCCTCATGGGGTTAGCTCTTCTACTTTTCAATAAAAGCCTTCTCAATCTTTGTTGAAATGAGCTTTACCTTCCTGAGTTTGTGGGAGATAGAATAACTGTGGTAGGTTAACTGTAACACAGATAACCTTGGTAGATCATCTTCATTGGGGAAGATAATTCCCCTCCACCAAATAGGCAAACAAAATAAACTGTGTTGTGAATGTCTGTTTTAAAATAACAGGTTCTGCATAGAAATAAACCTGGAAAGGTGTACAGCTGGCAGAAGAAAAGCAAGCAGACTTGCCCGTAGCATCACCCTAACCAGCCATTCAAAGTCAAACAGAGCCTCTGAACACCAAGACACTTTAATAGGTACGACATTTCGGTGCTGGCCGTTTTGGCATGGCACTGTAACACAGTTTTGCTTATCACTTAAAATTTATACTTAATCTCATTAGTTATGTTTAATTAATTACGAAGTAAAATGCAAAGCACAACAAAAGGATACCTGACAGAAAATGACGACCACAGGAATTAACTGATAGAGAGACTGATTGAGTGTGAAGGGGTAGGCTGTTGTCTTTTTCGCGAAATGAACCTTGAAGTTTCTGCTGATTAGATGTGATGCTTAATTAATTGGGGTGGACTATATTTGTTTAATAATTTTCTTTGTCCAAAAATCATGTGGCTGAAATCTTCAGTATAAGCTCGTATAACTTAAGTTTGTTCATATTTCACTTAGGCCTACTATATTTTTTCAGTATCTATATTTTTTCAGTATCTATATTTTTTCAGTATCTATATTTTTTCAGTATCTATATTTTTTCAGTATCTATATTTTTTCAGTATCTATATTTTTTCAGTATCTATATTTTTTCAGTATCTATATTTTGTCAGTATCTATATTTTTTCAGTATCTATATTTTTTCAGTATCTATATTTTTTCAGTATCTATATTTTTTCAGTATCTATATTTTTTCAGTATCTCAGTTTTAGTTACATATATAAAACAGATGAGTAATTACAGAATGGTGTACTACTGCATTAATAACTGGTGGAGCATTTCTCCTTTTGAACAGTGGACCATTGCTCCCAAACCTTGTCAAGCATTCCACCTTTTCAGTGGTGTACCATTCTACCAATAACTGGTAAAGCATTCCAACTTTGCCAAGGTGGACTATTCTAACACTTGCAGTTGGCGGTTTGGTTCCACTTTATCAAATGGTGGAAATCCCATTAAAATATCGGTGGATCCCAGGGACCACTAAAACTGGTGGAAC
Source organism: Norana najaformis (assembly GCA_964023275.1). Taxonomy (NCBI): domain Eukaryota; kingdom Metazoa; phylum Annelida; class Clitellata; order Crassiclitellata; family Hormogastridae; genus Norana; species Norana najaformis. The sequence goes on along the minus strand of OZ029913.1, from coordinate 54,426,464 downwards.
TTTCAAGGGATTTGTTACAGTGATAGCTAAATACATAGATACATACATACCCACACTGTTGCGACACATGTTTATGCTAGCTCATTTACAAATATATTTTATATGTATGTATATAAACATATATATATGTGTTGATATAACACAAGACAAAAACAAGTTTAGCCACAGAATTCTACTATAGTTGCCAAAAAGCAGCAATTATTCACGGCTCAATCCTGACAGGCCATATGCCCCAAATATCACATTCCAGCAAAAAAGGCTCAATGACTTGTTAAAATCAATTATGTACAGTAAAATGTTTCTGATTAGCATAGTCCATATTACACTTCAGGGTATCACAATAACATTTTCAATATGTCACAGGTGTTCAAAGAACCTGAGCAATTAGCAGTCAACACTCAAAATAACTGAAAAAGTAACCGTGTATGACTAAGCATTAACTGCTTAAATTAGCTTATGAGTAATTGTAGCATTGTTTGCTTATTGATGAACTTTTTGTTCTCAATGACTTTAAAATCAGTTAGGCTATAGTAGGCAGCGCTTTTGTGCATACTTGACGATGATGATGAGTCCTCTGCCCGAAGGCAAGTCCACTGGTTTCATGCCACCTGGGGATGAGATTAGTGAGGTGGTTTCCCGTTGACTTCCTCACAGACAACTGTGGGTGAGCAACTTGTTCAAGTCGATAAGCAGTGGCTTGAGGCAGATTCGAACCCACGACCCTCCGGTTACAAGGCACAGACCATACCACTACACCACCATGTCCCAACGATACTTATGAGGTACTTAAAAGGTGCTATACTAACTGCTGAGAATCTAACTCATAGAAGTTGTACTGGTTCAGGTATTAAAACAGCAAACTTCTGGGACTGGCTAGGTTAGACCAACATGACTGAGAGGCAGACTACAGCAGATATTCAAGCTTGAGAAGTTGGGCTTGAAGTCCACATTAAGAAAGGAATCATGAAATTAGTCATGAGAGCTGAGGTACAAAGTTAACATCAAAATATTAGACCAGTAAATAAAATCCAAGGTTCAAAACACCAGTGCTATTCAGATAAGAGGATATAGAAATGAAAGATGTAGGCCTCCCTTAAATAATTCTGACACTTAACAAAGACACCATCAGCAAAAGTGAAAACACAGAAGGTTATTTCCGTCCAACGAAAATCAGATAAGCAATCAACTGAGCTCTTTGAAGTTGGACTTTTTGCTGCAGCTTTTTGTTTCTTTGGCAGTCTGAACAGGTAAACAGCTTTCTTTTTCTTGGGAAGGTGGCTAAAGACGGCAATCATCTTTTGTCAACATAAACACAGAATCCACCTTGAGCAGCTACATCCGACACAGATTTGTCAATATTTTATTCTTAAACGCTGCTGGTCAACATGCAGCGATCAGATGCTAATCAAAAATTGCTGCCTCAGTCATAGAAGTGTTGTGACCAATTGGTCGTGATGCCAAGCAATTTAAAAGGCAAGGTAGTCCAGATGTTTTAGTTGAAAACACCAAGAACTCCCACAACCAACTTTTTATCTTGTTATGTATTTACATAACTGAATAATTCCGCAGCCCCTACTACAAATGGTGGGTGGAAAACAAACAGTCTCATCCAGGGTCAACAGCTGACATCCTGTTCTATTTTTTTATTTATCTTACTTGTTTGTGCACAACAACAGTAAACTCAACCTGAGGTGCAGTGTACTGAATCTGCAGAAAAAAATACTTTAATTAATTAAATTTTCTAATAAGAATAGAGAACTTAGCCTCACATGCAGCCACCAACATAATTCTCCTGAGCAAGTCCTGTAAGCAATCAGTGATGAGGCAACTAGACTCTGCAGATTTGATCCTGCACCTTATTTTCAACAAGTGACCCATTAAATTCACACAAATTTTCACTAGCAATTAAATCTAAAAGGAGATACCATATATTTCCTTCTCAAGACATCTGACAAACTAAGAGTTGGTCTATTTTCTGTTAGCCTCTTCTCAGTATTATTGTATGATTTCTTGTTTTGTTGTTACCCGAGTTAGAAATGAGCGCTCATGATTCAGAAATTTCTGGAACAACTACAGCTCATCATTAACAGAATTACTATTACTATTATTATCATTATTATTGTTGTTGTTGTTATTATTATTATTTATTATTTATCATCAATTTTTATGATTACAATGGTGACCTTCACTCAATGCTGTTAGTGCTAAGCAGTTCTGCATTAAGGATCTGTGTATGTATGTATGTATATAGGCAAATATATGTATGTATGTATGTATGTATGTATGTATGTATCTAGACAATTAATATAGCACATCTGATCTGCAATTTAATCTGGCAGTGTTAAGCAACTGCAGTCTGAATGAGGTTTCTGTTCACAAACAATTAATAGTTTTGCAGAAAAGGGTCAGCATCCATTGTCCCTGGAAATGTTGTAACCAGATGTCTGTCTTCCTGAATCCAATTAAAACCAACATCCGTCTTCCAGAATTCAATTAAAGTATACAGTAAATGACCTTAGACATGCGGATAATTTTTCCAGGACATGCGGATAATTTTTCCAGTATTACATTTTTCATGCAGCTTTCCACCGAGAGTAAAACAAACCTAATGTTACATCACGCTAGACACTACAATTCTGTCCGTTTCTGATCTGGTGCTGTGAGCAAATCTGTGAAGTCTAAAGTGATGCTAAGCAAAGTGCTTGCTTATAACATCTACCTATTTCCAGCAGCACTTATGCCACTCTGCAAAAGTTATGTATTTACCCAGTGCCTTGTAATATGAACAGAAAAATTAATGAACAAATAAAATAATGAGTTTCTAAAACCACCACCACCCAGGAGTGCTTATTTCCTTCATCCCTGGATCCAAAAAAAGAACAATTTGCAGAGGAAGCCATTTCTGCAGGGCGCAAACAGATAAACTAGCAAAGCTTTTGCAAGCACACCCGGTGGTTGAGAGCCTGCCAGAAGCTTTCATCAAGAGAACACAGACTCAGTTGGTGGTTTTAGTCTAAAATCAAACACTGGCCTGCATTGTTTTTAACGAAATGGTCACTTTGCTAAAACTCAAAGCACTTCACAGATTACCATTCTTAAAAAACTACAGACTGATAAGAAAACACGCAGCTTGCAGTTAAAATTAATAGAATTACAGAAACAGTGTATTGGACTTTGTAATTACACAAGCATTTCAAGCCTTCAGGAAAGCACTTCAAAGGCAAAGTGCCGCAGCTGAAATGATGTTTATCTTAAATGTAAACAACTGAATAACATTTCCGTGTGGATTGTAATTGTAATTTGACATTTATAAAGCACCACTTCAAGAATAAACTCATCAGAGGGGCTCCCAACCCACACCAGCAAAACCGCTGTCAAATAAGACAGACCTCAGACGCCTGCGAAATTGCGGAAGGAGCTCGAGCCGCAACTCATGAGAAAGGCTATTCCAGCAACTCAACTTCACTTTTAGACTTTTTACTTCTTGGTGAAAACTTTGAGCTGTATGAGTGGTATATTTCAGGAGTACTGCAAGTCCAGTCTTCAAGCAAAGGACACAGTAGGAAAATGAGAGTTGAGAATCTGTGATTCTAGATGGATGTTTCTACAAGCAGACAATAATGTGACTTGCCTTCTGTTTATCCAGTATCTTCATGGCATGAAACTGTTTTGTGGTTTTGTGCTGAACTAGCATGACCCGTCCGAATGAACCAGTGCCCAGAGTTTTAATGCGATCAAATGTGTCTAAATTAGCAGTGTTCTACAACAACAAAAACATTCCAGATGGTCTCAACAGTCTGCAAAAAACATGCATCAAATTCTAAAGTCAAATCAGTTTTGGTAGGCAAGCATTGGGTGTCATGGTGGCCCAGCATGAGCCATTACTGTGTGACATAGTCGCTCCTTGCTAGCAACCCTTGGGTGCCACAGTGACCCAGAGATAGTAACCATTTGGTGCCATAGTGTCAGTGTCAGCCACCACAGGATCTCATGGTGGCTCACTGTTAGCAACCCTTGGGTCACACATTGGCTAAGGGATTGTAACCATCTAAATGTAAATGTACATGTTTTTCTACAGCAACTGTATGGCCCTGACCCTGCTCATTTTCAATGAAGTACTCCTCGATTAATTACAGCTTCATCGACCATCTTTAAAGTAACATTTGGATAGAACTTCAGTATGAAGTTAACACTTAGCTCTACAGGTGAGCATGTAAATGTAAATGTACACGGTTTTATATATAGCGACCGTATGGCTTCGACCCTTCTAATTTTCAATGAAATGATCGGGTGAGATCCTTCACCACTTACGCCCGTATGAATGGGGACCACACCATTTAAGGTCCCCTGTATGGACCGTGCTAGCCCAAGATTCAAATCTTTGAAATATGCCATTTGGCGCCATAGTGGCTCAATGCCAGCAACCACTGGATGCCATGGTGGCTCACTGTTAGCAACCATCAGGTAGCATAATGTCTTACTGTCAGCCTCTCACTACAGAGTCTGAATTTTGATTCCCTGATTATTAAGCGAAATCCTCAATTAATTGCCGCGTCCTATAATCCCTGGCTGCGAGAAGATTGTTTGGTTGTTGGAGCTGTGACTCAGTTCTTTGAGGCCAAGACCTAGCATACAAGAACTACTACTGATACAGTCACTAACAAATGATCCATACCCTCGCTGCAAAGATAGCATGCTCAAACCCAGTGTCATATAAGTCAAGACTAATAAAAATCTAGATCTAAGTCCAATCTAAAGCACTGGTTATCTAATACGTGAGGTATCAATCACTTGTCATTACCAAGTGAAACAATCTAAACATAGATAGACAGGTCAACGTTAGAATACAGAAGGTCATTTGGAGAAACAGAGATACAAAACATACTGGGCTAGCATGGGGACCTTAAGTGGCATGGCAGCCACTCAAACCGGCAGCGGTGATGAATGAGGCCATGTGGTCACTACAGAAAAACATTTACATTTACATTTACAGCCGCCAAAACAGTCTCACCTCAGCATATCAGTGGCTGCGCACTGTTGCTTAACAACACCGGTAACCATAATAATAGCAGCATGAGCAACACTTTGCTGTTGACAACATTTGCAATGCAGCGAATTGGGCTACTGTTTTACATGAATGCCTTGCAATTCTTACACCAGCAAACAGCCTTGTGCACTTATGGAACTAGACATCTACTGCAATGCCAAACCAACAGTCAGACACTAAATGCCATTCATAACATTTTCCAAAAACTGGAAAGCTATCTGAGGACATCTGTAGCACTTCTACCGTGTTTCTTGTAACATCCACAAAATTTGCTTCCTTTGAATTAGTTGATCAAGCAGTCAACCTTAGTCTCTCACAGTAAAATTAAGCAATGCGAATCACCGCAAGTACTTGGATGGAACTGTTCATGATATACCAGTCCATCTGGGCCAACTCAGTTCACCATCCTTCCTGACTCAGTAAATGACAAAATTTGGAAGATAAAATGGTGTTCTGCTACTGGATTGCAGCAGTCATGTTTGCACTTCAGTCAAAAGATCCTTTAACCCCAAAACCAGCTTTTGTGGAATCTTCTACAAAATATTACCAAGTGTTTAACTATACTGTTACAGTTCTGCTGGATATATACACTCTCCTCTTATCTTCCTCTTTTGCTCTACTCCATTCTTCTCACCTCTCCCCTCTCCTGCTCTACTGGCTTTAACAATTTCTGGAATGACAGGTACAAAACAAATTAGGTTCAGCCAAATCCAGTGGTCAGTTTCTACCCAACCCATGGTAAGGATGCTGCCCAGACCCTGAAACCAGGAGACAAGATAGATTAAACTGAGAAGGCCATCACGGTTTTGGCTTTTGTTTTACTTCCTCAAAACCTTGGAAATAATCTAATTCAGTGAACTCCTTAACAGCACAGATGCACTGGATATCAACCTAAGATCCTGCAGTGAAAACCGGTTAACACAAAAGGTCACCAGTGTAAACAGAGACAGGGAAACATAATCAAGCCGCTGGGAAGCAAAGGTCTCAGCCTTTTGACTTTGATCTCATTAAGAGTTGGTTGGAATCGACAAGACACACCGACATTCAAGAAACCACAGCCAACCAGAAAAAGCCATCCGATTTCCTAGCCTGATGGACTAAATTTAGCTGTACTAAGCTGCTTCTAAAAGAGCTCTTAAGCCCATCACCTCCTCCAAGAAATAACTGAACAAGAAGTATTTCAAAAATCAAAATGTCACTTAATAATAAGTACATACTGGCTAATACTAAAAGTATATAAGTGTGCAGAAATTATTTGAATGAGAAGTATTTGCAAAATCAGAAAATCACTCATAGCAAGAAGCGCCTTCTGTTGGTACGTAGCATAGTTAACAAATTCACTTGTTTGATATACTGTAGTACTGACCTTGATAACATAACCAACCAATACAGAAGCAGCCCTGACAAAGCCCAGCTTAACTTAGTAAATCCTCATCGTATAAATATTTGTGTCATACGGGAAGGTTCTTAAACATTAATGTTAGAAATCCCTTTCCAAATCTTTGATGTTGGACCAATCTTGGATCTTGGCTTGAGAACTACATGTTTCAGTTAGATTATCCTCCTTTCTTTCTCACCATAATGACCTTCTGGAAATGACTAAGACTTATCTGCTTCAACTTGTTTACCCACTGCAACCTGATTTCCCTGACCTATGCATATGCATAGGCTTTCAATCTGCTTGTCCAACAGATTACTAGTTTTGATCACAGTTTCACTTGCAGCAACTAGCGACTGATATCTCCTGCCTTCTGATAACGGTGCTATAAAGTCATCCATCCCATTAGATTAGAATTGTGCATATGCATAGGTGCGCCTGTGATTGATGTCTCATGCATCCCAATGACGGTGCTATAGAAGTCATCCGATTAGATTAGAAGTGTGCTGATGCATAGGTGCACCACTGATTGATGTCTTTTGTGCATCACTACAGTGGTCCTGTGCAGGTTCTAACATTAGATTAGATAAATCTGTCACATTCTAAAAGCAGTAGTAATCCCACACGCTCCTTCTACTTTAATTTCACTCAACACTTACCAGCGGAAACAACCTCAGTAAAAAGATAACATATCATATGCTAGACAAACTGCTCTAGCAAAGACCCCAATCACAAATCACAAGGTCTCATGGGTGGCATTTGGAAAAACCAACCCACAACCCCTGAGTATGTAACTTTTCATACATCTATCAACATGCACTTAATGCTATTTTCAAGAAATTACTCAAACATTACTAAAGACTTCAGCACACAAGAAGTTTTTAATTTAGCAAATATTTTTTGACGACACTCAAGAGCATCTGGTAAGTGCTACTCTGCCGATGACAAAAGACTCATTCAGGGAAAAACCCAGAATCTATTCAGACACTGACTGACGGAATCTATTCAGACACTGACCGACGGAATCTATTCAGACACTGACTGACGGCATCTATTCAGACACTGACTGACGGAATCTATTCAGACACTGACTGACGGAATCTATTCAGACACTGACTGACGGAATCTATTCAGACACTGACTGACGGAATCTATTCAGACACTGACTGACGGAATCTATTCAGACACCAACCAACACTGACAAGCACAGCCACAAAAATCTTGACCGATTTCTGACAATTATGAAAAATCTCTCTTGCAATTAAGAATCTTTAGGTCTGCAAAAGCCAACAACCGCAACTACCTCAGGAAAACTGGCACTGCATAATTGCATTACTAATATTATTATTTTATCAAGGTAGCAATGATCCCTCGGTATTCTCAAAATCATGTTCACAAAAACATGATACTGCCCTATTGCTGTACTATTATTATTTTTATCCGAGGTATACATAATCCCTCAGGATTTAAAAAATTCTTTTAAAAAATTATTATTATATATCTAAGGTAGAAAAGATTCTTTATGATTTAAAAAATTTAAACTCAAGAAAAATGTCTGGACAATCAGCCTCATCTTCAGGTGATGCTAGCAATTTTTAACGTTCTGATTCATAATAACAATAATAATAATGATAAATGACCATGAGGCTCACAACACAAGAACCCTAGGCAAAGCAGATGTTCGCTGATGACAGATGATGCTGCATCCCGACTTCCCTCAGCCACCCGGTCTGAGGACAACATTCTTCAAGGGCTGCCCAATTGGTCCGGGAATCTCTCCACAGTAGAACTGTCAGCACCAATCCAAGTAATCTCTTGGCCTTTCCAACTCCAGCTCAACATATCTAGTAACCTGAACCTCTTCAGGGCCAACCAGTTGAATGAATGGTGACGCAAGAGACTTCCGATTACAAATGTCCGTCGGACCACTTTCCAAAACACTCGAAAACAATGGCAATCAAATGCAGACTAGGTCACATTAAAAGACCTAACAAACGAAAATTATTATCGGGCAGAGTTCACACGTGACTAACTAACATACATACATTATAATCTAAATACATATAAATATAGCACATATTATACAAGTCGATGTCTCATAATTAAATAAACTTGAATATAAAGAATACATCATTCAATTTTACAGTAGAGTATACTAAAATATTAATGTAACTACATGTATGAACATTCATGAAGTGATCGCACACACATGAATATGGCTATTATTTTCATGTTCTGTTAGGCATCTAACTATAATACCATGTCCATTTAGACTGGAATATCTAATTACAGCAGCAACCCTAAGGAAATGGAAATATAGTAGCAACCCTGAGGAAATGGAAATACAGTATCAACCCTAAGGAAATGAAAATATAGTACCAAGTCTAAGGAAACAGAAATATAGTACCAACCCAAAGAAATGGAAATATAGTACCAACCCCAAGAAAATGAAAATATAGTACCAACCCTAAGGAAATGGAAATATAGTACCAATCCTAAGGAAATGGAAATACAGTACCAGCCCTAAGGAAATGGAAATATAATACCAACCCTAAGGAAATGGAAATATAGTACCAATCCTAAGGAAATGGAAATAAGTTTTGACCACCAGATGGCACTGTGCCAGACCACTGTCAGGAACAAGGTACAATTGTTTGGACAATGGACAGCAGGACTGATGGATGGATGGATGGATGGATGGGTGGACAGATGTTTGGATACAACATCAGGAAATGCTTGGGCACACAGCTCAGACACTTCTGAGGCTGTATTAATCCCCTTAGCATTGTCAACAGCCCCAGAGACTCCCGATTATTTTCCTCTAGAGAGTACTATAGCAAAATTTTGCAGTTGGTGCAGCATGCCTGATAGGTGCGGCTTCGGTGTATAAACGCCCAGCATGAGTGTCCTCCTATTGCATAAAGTCACTTCTTTCAGATAGCTGTTTCTTCACATTCAAGGGTTTCTTAAAACTGCTACATAAATGTATAAATACATGCATACATACATATAAATATGTATGTATGCATGTAAGTATGCATATATATATTTATGCATATGTGTGTTTGTATCTTTATAGGTGTTTGTATTATCTTTTTATGTCTGTGCTAGTGTCTCTGTTGGGTTGTTTGCATGACATAATATTATCTCCACCTTACCCTATCTCAAAGACATGGAAGACAAAGAGAAATTATTTATTTCTATTTATTATTATTTCATTTTTATTGCTCCACAAAAAGACAACATCATATAACATATTACATTAAAAAATTCATGAGGCATACAACAGGCAGTCCCAGAAGGAACCATGTTCTGCTTATTAGGGACGCCTATGTCACGTGGAATGCTATTTGAAATGACAAATAATCAACTTAACAGGCCTATAGTCAAACTGGACTTGAGCAAACAGAACCTTCGTAACAAAAACAAAAGAACTTAACTAATAGAATGAAATAATTCATATGAATTCACTTATTGAGTTAATTCAAATATGCGTGTATATAATGCACGCTAAGACTTAATCAGCTATTGAAATATGTATTTTTTTTGAGTAAGATATCTTAATACTTGACAGTGTATATCGTTGACTCCAAAAGCACTAATTCATTAGTTGAAATTTTTACAGCAGCACATCTTCAAGATATTTAGCCCACCCTCTGTGAAAAAGAAGGGTTTTAAACATGAAGTGAAAGTCTTTATACATCTTAATACAAGATATATATATATATATATATATATATATATATATATATATATATATATCTTGTAAATCCTTTAAAGAATCTCTTGAGAGCTCTGTGAATCTTGACAGAGAAGAAGGAGAAAAGTAATGGAAGATATATTTTGTATTAAATATGGAAATGCGCTTCACATGTTAACATACCTTGTTTCTCTGCCCAGACTCCAGAAAGTATAAAAAAGAAAATCTGGCTCCCAACAGTTTTCCAGAGATAACTAAACCATCAATTAAGTCTGACTAAGACATCCTTCAGCCAGTAGGACCACATGGATTCTTGTAAATAAACTAAGCAAATATGCATAACTTGGCTGGTAAATGTTCTGGGAACAAGCACAAAATCAGAAAGGTTACACCTCAGAAGCAACCATCCTCTCCACGCTACCACTATCACCATCAGCAACTATCACTCTCAACAGCGAAAGAGCAAAAGACCTTTAATTTCAACTTGAAAAGGAATGACGTTACTGGCAAAAACTGTTTTACTCATTATCCAAAATTTGTTGGCCCACACCATAAACAACAAAGATTTATGTCACATGTCTCCGTTAATACTGCCATCTTCTGTTAGTGCATCAATTATTATTTCTGCATTTATGAAACACCGCTATCTAATGACTAAGCATCAACTGATGGCGGTCAGCAATTGCGAGTGAAGGACTTGCTCAAGGTCCCTACACAGTAACTGTCACAAGGGATTCTTGAACCCACACTCTTTGCATAACCGGTCGAGCGCTCTAACCAACCGGCTACTGTGTCTCAGGACAAGTTCTGTTTACACAGACCCCGTGCTTTTGAGAGGTTCTCAAATGGTGCTGCATACATGAACAACATTATTATGCCAAAGAGGCAAAGTGGACCAACAAAAAGCAGTACGTGCTGCTGTTCAGAAGTGCACAGGTCATTGAACTTGCTATACAACAAGTACGTCCACAATATATTATGTAAAGAAACATTTGGAAAAGTACAAATGAGAAAAAGAATACAAAATTTAATCTGCCCAGCCCACTAATTCAACATTTCACACTTTCCCATTTTCTGAAACTGAATATAAGACCACATAATTACAGAGTTCCAGCATACATTCATTCAGCAGGAAGGGCAGAGGTCAACAGGGACAAAGCCTAGTTTTCCAGTAAACTGAAAGCACCTCAGCCAAATTGGATGCATGAATAGGGGGGATACAATTACACACACAGTGGAAAGACCCTCTTAAGGGATGGACATCAAACATTATCTGCTGTCTATGGCCACCAATTATACCCAAACAAAATATTTAAAACAGTCAACTCAGCTTCAGTGGCGTGTAACCAGTGACATATGATCAATACTGCCTTTGAGCAAGCTTTACCAAACCGTAGGGGATGAGACTTAGCACAATTAAACTCCAGAGATAGTGCACAGCTGGTTGTACTGCAAACATTCACCAGTACTTGAAGATCAAGTAGCCAGAGAGGAGTCCAATGATGTCCTGGGCAAACACGAAGCAACCAAAAAAATAATTTGTTATTTGACAGCCCACATCAGTAGGCCTTAGCTTAGCAATGAACACAAGCATGAAGAGGTTAAACAGTGCAAGACACAGTGTTGCCCTACTTGACACCGCTGCTGCCAATACGGAACTAAGAAGACAAGCTACAGTTCCATCTGTCTGTCTTGTTTAGATTGTCTGGACAGCCATGTGATCAGCGCTTTTGAGAGATGCTTGAAATGCGCTATATAAATGCTTCTTACATTACATTACATTTTTACATCACATTACATGCATCTAACTGCTATGAAAAGCTTGCCATACCAATTACAAATAATAACAAATGGCCGGATGCATACACGTACATACACACAAGACGATGAGTTGTAATGTAACAAAACTGTGTTGTATTTATAATGCTCACTACAGACAATGCCCATGCTCCAGACGGTTCTTCTGTTGGCAGTTCTTACCCTGGTATCAGTAACGACATCAGAAACTTTTCTCACGATGGTGGAAACTTTGGTTCTGCAGGCACCCATACAGCGCAGGTGTGCCTGCCTCAGCACACCTGCCTCAACCTTTTTAACACTGGTCTCTCTGTGTATTTGTATGTGTGCATCTGTCTTGTTTTATTTGTAATAAGAGGATTGTCTGTCTGTGTGTGTCTGTCTGTTCGTCTGCCTGTAGTGTCCGTAAAGCTAAACATTCAAACAGTGTTTTCCACTCATTATCCAATTATCAACAGTTTCCAGTTCTGACCCTTTAACTCCCGATTCCTTATGCAAGATAGCCCCCTTGCTTAAATGTCAAATAAAACACGTCCAAAACAGCATAACACTTCAATCTTCAGTGATTTAATGTGTGCTGTGCAACAAAGCATTTACAGAGCCGTGGTCTGTTTCGGACCAGAGCATTCAGCTTATGCCTAAGGTCTATCCTCCTCCATCCAATGGTCTTTGGTCTACTTGTGGCCTGGGATTTTTTTCTACCCTGCAGAGATCAACACCTGTAGATGTCACCCGTTAAAAAGTCCAGTGTTTTGGGGGAGACAACTAAACCTGCAGACATTATGACAGGAAATCACTAGCAAAACAGATCCTACACTCAACAGACTTTCATGTGAGACATGGAGTTGTCATAGAGGGAAAAATTGCATTGTAACCTGTTATGTTTTTACCATGCTGTATACATGGCTTCCCATTCACTAAGTGTCTTTCTTAGTCTTGGTCCGTGGCCTCTTCTTACAGGTAAATTCAGGTATCACTGAAGCACATCTGCTTTCTTCAACACCCACAAAAGAATTAAACGAAATCTATTGTCCGGAAGACTGGTATGTTAGCATGAATCAGGACACTCAACAGAGTGCCTCTTATGTACCTGTCAAAAGCGCCGCACATGACTGATGTGACCTAAATGGACCTAAAGAAATCTGTGTCATGGTATTTTGAAAATGCATACAGAACAGAGTCAAATGCAAAAGTACGAATATCAGTTTCTGAGCAGCTTTCATTATGACAAGGTTGCATTGAGGAAAATGAATTAAAAGCGAGATCCATAGCTTGGCCGCAATATATCATAAGCCCAATGAATTCTAAAGACACAGGATATTCTGAACGAATAAGCAACAGCAACACTAGTAACTTCAAATATATGATCAATAGCTGTTAAAGATTCATCTCACAAGAATCACTAATCTTCATATCTCAATCCTGCCAAGACTGTCTGTCTGTCTGTCAGATCATTAGTACAGGATCCTTTATTCTTTTGGTTCTCTTAGAATTCTGATGAATTTTTTGATTTCTGAATATACACACAATATACGTGTATATATATACATATAATTTGACTATGTAATTAATAAACAGACTACTAGGCAGACATAATTAATCCCAGACACCATTGTCAAGTGTTAAGATATCCTACTCAATAAAAAGTATATATTTCAATAGCTGATCTCTCTTTGTCTTCCATGTCCTTGAGATCAGCTAAACTGGAGTTAATGTTAGGGCAAGCAAACAACCCAACAGATACTAGCACAGACATAAAAAGATAATACAAACACATATAAAGATACATAAAAAGACACACAAAGATACATAAAAAGACACACACGCCATTGCCCTTGAAAACAGACAGATACAGGATTATGTTAGTATGGATGGACATCAATGTTTCCTTCAACAGAACCAAGAATTTCAAAACACTGTCAGTAGCTGCTCTGGTATTCCAGATGGATTCCAATTGCGGAAGAGCAGTTCCATTTCCAGATATAAGTCTGGTGTCCGGAAAGGGTGGTAACGACCAGTCGCTACATGCATCAGGATTTAAATACACCATGCGAAGGAAGCCAGTGGCTTCCATCACAAAGTACAGCTGGTTTTGAACCAGTCTATTTTAGAAGTCCTGCTGCAGAAAGTCATCCATAAAGCCAACACTTTTTGTTACCCTGCTTCCAAGTGCATACCGACAGTAGTTATATTCCACCATTAGCACGTGCAAACCGCAGCCTATCTTGGTTGGAACATTTTTCCTTCAATCTGAAATGTTGTCAACCACTTATTTTTAGGCTCTGTTTGATGTTTCTTGTTAGGCACAGAGCTACCAACAATGATCAGATAACCAGAGTTTTAGGTACCTGAGCACTTACTGATGAACTGTTTGTTGTCAGTGAACTTTACCATCATGCAGACTAGACTTACACACTAACTGTCAGGCCGATGTGTACTGTAAAAAGCAATCTTCTACATGAATGGATGTGTATATTGACTCACATATTGATGTACAAATTAACAAGCAAATCGATAAATGTTTGAAATTTTTTGTATTCAAATGCGAGTAGATTGGTATGCACTTATAAGCATACTGAAATACAAGCATATATAATCACATCAAAGGCATACAGACATATAAACATATATTTAAATACACAAGTGATCTGTGTCATAAGGTACCTGATTGGTTTCAGTGCTGACCCTGTAAAGAGGAATGTGTGGATTTCAGCCTCCCCTTCAGCAAATGGTAGTTGCTGACCCAAGTATGCAAATACTCTTTTGATGCATAATTTGATGCACATTTAAAGCAACACCTTTAATTTTGTCATAAAGGCCGACGGTGTGTCAAAGTAGCCAATTGGTAAGAGCGTTTGTCTTGTAATGCACGCTGCGAGGGTTCGATCTCCCCTGAGATGGTTACTGTGTAATTCAATGTTGGCACTCATAAATGCAAAAATAATAATAAATATATAACATAAAAGTAACATAACATAACATGGGTTTTGAGTGATTCAGAAGACACGTAATCTGTGTGAGAACCACTGCAAATTAACCAGGAATGTTTAATAGCCAATCGTTCCTATCTTCTTCTTCTTAACGGCTGTTATGATGTCCAATGAGGCAATACTGTAATCTAAACTCCTTTCCACAACTTTCATTGTCTATTCTCCTTCATCTCATGTATCACTCCTTCGTACCTGGGCACAGTGTCACCCATTTCATCCATCCGGACTCACACAATAACTCTATCTTCCAGTTCACCTTTCTTATTTCCGGAAGCAGTTGCTCAATTCTCGCTCCTGGCTTGCAGATGGTGTTGAATCCTGCACAATACATCTGTAAATTCTTCCCAACATACCCAACCAGGGAATATCCTACCAATTCCACCTTCTCGTCAAGTTAGGGTAAGACTCCACGTAGCATTTCCAATACAGGTAAAACCAAAGCCAGAGAAGAAATGGCTGTAGTTTCAACACCAAATGAAACCATAACTGAATCAACTATACTTAGCTTCATCACAGTATGAGGCTGATTCTATTGTCAAATTGATAAAATGCACTTTCCATTAGAGCTCTGTAATGCTTTGAAGTTAACTGCCATAGTTAGACAAATGGCTGGATGATTTTTAGTCAACAGGGCCCGTAAGTTCTGTTTGTTTGTCAAACCAGGATTTTCAATTGTTCAGTCACAGCCAAAAATCAAAACATGGCTGAAACTACTATTTCTCTTGGCTACAAAACTATGGCAAAACAGTATTTCAGTTGTTCAGTTACAGCATAATATAAAAAATTGGCTGAAAATACTATTTCTCTTAATTAGAAGCTATGAAACCATGGCAAAACAGTATTTCAGTTGTTCAGTTATGGCATAATATAAAAAATTGGCTTAAAATACTATTTCTCTCAATTAGAGGCTATGAAAACATTCAGTCACACAAAAAATGGAACTTCTGTTGAAACTTTTATTCCTCTTGATCATACGATTATGAAAGCATGGTCAGAAAGAGTTTCAGTCTGTCTCTCCTACACGTGCTATGATGAATGTACTCACGGCATGATAAACAGCATGTTGTTTACAAACGCTCATGGATAATGACACGCACATTGATGAAAGTAGGCCAGCTGGGAAGCAGATGCATGCATTATTTGCCAGATATGAAGCTAAGGACTCTTCACGAGGCTTTCGTTCCAACTTCCACAAATGCCTACTGAAGGCAGATTCGATTTTATAAGTGGTAGTGAAACGACAACACCAAAGAACTAGCATTGGCAATTCTATCAGCCGCATTGAATAGCATAGATAATGCTTCTTTCATCATGTGACCTGTATTGATCTGCATTAGCAAAGCTCAAGTTATTATCAATTCATCTGCATTAGTAGTCCTTTTTCGTTAAGTGACCTGTTCAAATCTATAAGTCAGCCTTATTTTACCAGCTGATCTGTATTCATAATTATAAATCAGGGTCGTTTCATCAACTGATATCCACTGATCTTGGAATGTGAGGTTCATTTTGTCATGCGATCTGCTTTGATCTTATAAGCAAGGCTCATGAAGATCATACGAATGTTAACATCTGTGACCTCTTTTGACCTCTCAAGGTCAAGCAGAGTGTACTGATCTGTATGACATGCCAAATATATTTATGGTGTTCGCTGGACCAGTGAATCAAACTGAAAATAACCCGTATCATTTTCACTGTGTTAACTACTAACCCCAACTCAGTGTATCTCCACATCGTTAGTTGGAGAGTCGTTAAAGTAAACAAAATGGAAAAAAAACAATTCTTTTAGCTATTTTTAGACTATCCCATCTTCTTCCCTGGGCACACATGCAGCTATCTGACTGTATGGCCCTGTTGCCAGCTGGGCTACCATTCCCAAGACAGACATGCAGAGATACGACTTCGTCTAAGTCATCACGTGTGTAAACACAGACTGAACATGCCAACAGTAGCTGTTCTGCACCGACACACTAGCCATGCTCTTTTGAATTCCTTATTTTTTACAGAAGTCTGATGCACACGCCTCAGACTACCTTCCCAGGAGGTCTGAGACTGTTCCAAGCCAGGATAAAGGAACCCACCCAGGTGAAACAACTTCAGCAACAGAAACAATGCAACAGATTCATTTGTAAAAATTAACAGAGACGAATGGAGAAGCTGCACTGCCCGATGTGCAGACCTGCACAGGAAGGACTAAGTACTGTCGAATGTAATATGTCTGATGCCACATCATAACAGATTCCTCAGAAATACATGTTTTTGAAAGCAACAGCTGCCAAGAGCAGACATGTAAATATGTTCTGCCCCTGTCAATAGATTGCTGGGGCTGCATTTTGTGTCCTAACCAAATGATCCATTGACCTCAGGACTGTGTTTCTCAGTAGTGTCTACAGGAGCAAGCAAGTTAACACGCCATATGTCCATCGGCTGAGCGAGGAATCGTAGGCGTGGACAAAAACACAAACAATTAAATACACAGAAAGACACTCAACCACAAAGACAGACATACAGAATGTCACACAAACAAGGATACTCTAGTCCATATTGTCCTAGATCAGCCGTGTAGTCCATATTGTCCTAGATCAGCCGTGTAGTCCATATTGTCCTAGCTCTGCCGTGTAGTCCATATTGTCCTAGATCAGCCATGTAGTCCATATTGTCCTAGATCAGCCATGTAGTCCATATTGTCCTAGCTCTGCCGTGTAGTCCATATTGTCCTAGATCAGCCATGTAGTCCATATTGTCCTAGATCAGCCGTGCGATCTTCTCCAATCTCGTCTGACTTGGCAGCTGATCAGTTGAAAGTATTATCACTGGTTGGTATTATCACTCAAGAATTCCCAAAAATGGTCCAGAGGCATACTAACAAGTGTTTTATCTTTATCTCGTGTCATTGTTACCAGATTACTAGTCTGATCATCATTTAAATTATTATCAGGAGCCACTGCTTTGCAAATATCAAGGCCTTTTACAGCAATGGGACAACAGCATCTGGTTGCAGACCACAATGCCTATGCACCTGTACCAAACAATTTACGAGCATAATTTCAACCACACTTCTTCAGAGTGTCCTTGTCTGGCACCAAATAAATTTGTTAGAGGACTATAAAAATAGGCCAATTGGCCAGCAGCAGTTCAACGTCTATTCTGCAACTTTTATGAGCAGGTTTCAAGCTTGCAAGATTTTGATAAATCTGATGTTGCATATTAAACTTAATTGTTTTCCATTTTAAACAACCAACCAAACTTCCATGATGTCAGAATATACCATCTCAGCCTCATATCTTTTCACGTGAGCAACAATTTCAGTGTTATGCTTCTTTACTTCTTGCCTTTTTCAAATACTTCTGTCATTTTCAAACTCTGTTTCACAAGCTTTCATAAGTCATTTCTTTGTTTACCTTCAGTCTCACGAAATAAGGCCACTGATTCTTTACAGCTTGTTTATTTAGAGCAGGACAGGTAAGCTGTAGTACATAGACAGTTCAGTGTGCTGGAGAGTCAACACAGAGGTTGTGGGTTCAAAGCCCTGCAGAAAGACGTTTTGAGATTTTTTCCCCTAGCCAACTTGGCCATGAAATGAGTACACCGACCATACACCACCAGTTGGAAGATCAGGCAATGAGGCACAGGACTGGCCACCCATCCTGATATGCCAAGGCTAAGAAAGTGAAGTCGCCAACCACTTTATATCCATGGCTGCTCCTCAGGCTAGCTTAAGTTACTGCTCTTTTTCTTCTTAGTTACAACAAGTTATAATTTAAACAATTTAAAATTTTAAGGTTAATTCAACTGTAAATTTTAGAGTGTAACACCAACATACATAAATTGGCTGCTATTTTTGTGCCAGAAGAAACCTTTGCACTACCCATACACAAGTCAAAATGTAAAATCTTTAAAACCTCTGGAGTGCAACCAAAATTTATACAAAACGTACCAGCTCATTCAAGAGCACTAAAAGATCAAACAGTAACCAGCACTCAATTTGGTGCAGAAGTGGGAAACTTATCAGCAACCAAAATTGTGCACATTAGTAATTTGACTTGGATAACGTGCCCCCAAGTGGTATTTGTTCCTGTTTGTCTTTCAGTGTGTCTGACCTTCTGTCTGTTTTTTTGTATTCTCATCTCTCATGCTTTCAACTCTTGCATTTGAACTTGGACTCTTCATCGAAGAAGACCCTCAAGGTCACATCTACATCAGCCCAATGAGGCTGCGGAAAGCAGGGGCAGCACCATCACGAGCTTCAGCAGCAGCATCAGTAGCAGCAGAACCAATTGCATTTTTGCCCATGAAGTAACCATCAGAGCACTTGATCATGCTCTAAAAAAGATTTTCTGTAGCAACAAATCGTATTGGCGCCTGGAACTCTATCTTCATCATCCTCCTCCTTCTCCAGCACAGGTACAGAAAATATTTAGCCTGCCTCTGAGCGCTTTTACACGATGCCAAAAATAAGCATCCCTCATACGGCACTTCTGTGGTAGCACATCAGTGCCATGCCGAGCTTTGGTCGAAGAGTCCAAAATGAAAAATGCTCATAAAAGCATTTATGTATGTAAGAATTGCAATTATGTAAGCATTTATATGTACAGAATACACGCATGTGTGTATGCTAATATGTACACATGACCTTATGCATGTATGCCACGTATTTTACATGATTAACATATGTGTGCATGATTAACATAAGTATCCATGTATGTATGTATGCACACATTCAGGAATGCATGCATACATGTATGTATGTATGTATGTATGTAGGTATGAAAGTTTGTACTGGTATGTATGTATGTATGTGTGCAGTGTATGTGTGCATATGTATGTATGAACTTGGTAAAGTGCAGAATAAGCCAAAGGCATGAAGAAGGAACACATCCAACAATAACAATCCCATAATGAGAATTCTTGGGTGGTGCTTTGGGGGAGAGGCTCACACTCCCACTGGCTGAAGAAAATAAAACAAATCATAACATATCTGAACATGCTAAAAGTATCAAAGGACTCCTATCCGTAATAAGCAGCTGGGGCACTCCAGTAAACATCAATGGCTTCAAGAAATCCTTAGTCTCGGTATTATTCCATCTCAGCACGCATTCCAGAACTCAAGTTACCCAACACCAATTACAGAACAGACATCCAAATTAGTTCTCTGATTGGCTTCAGTCCATTAGCCAACACAGGTAACTCACAATAACAGATGCTCTGTCCACTTGATCTTAAAAGGCACTTTATCAGTGTATAAACAAGCACATACATACCTACATATACAATAATACGATACAAAACTGCAACTTTGTGCGTCTTATATTCTCAGTGACCAGAAAGACATTTCACCATCAAAATGAGTCAGGAAAAGCCAAAAGCATCCCATCTAACCGCTACACATATTTTCACATACATAGATACATGCATATATACATACATGCATATATACATACAAAGGTACATACATACATACACACATACATACTATAAGCATTTTAGTTTCACAGCTCTTGCAACCTGAGAAGCAAGATGCATGCATATATACATAATTTAAACACTCAGTTTCAGACAAACTTGCTACCAGTGACTATTTGAAAAAACAGAGCAGTTAAACTGAATTTTTGTATGCAAAAAACCTCCTTCTCAGGCAAGTATCTTCGAATATAAAGATTACAACGAAGTTCATTCAAGTGTCACCAAGCAACATCACGTGAACTTTATATAAACAAAATAAGAATAATTAGGTTAGGTTATAGAAATAGGTTCAGTCACTTGATACGGATAACATTACTTGCTCATTATGCAAAACAACTAAAAATTCAAATTCCATTCAACATAAATTACCTGTGGCAGTTCATCCCATTTTTTGTCAAAGTCTTCTTTCGCTTGTGCCAGAAATGCTTTGACTGAAATCAAACAGAAAACATACATTCATTGAAAGCCACAGTATATACATATATATGTACGTATGTATGTATGCATGTATATATGTATGTATGTATGTAGGTATGTATGTATGTAGGTATGAATATGTTTGCATGTATGTATGTACGTATGCATGTATATATGTATGTATGTATGTAGGTATGTATGTATGTAGGTATGAATATGTTTGCATGTCTGGATGTATGTATGCATGTACATACATATGGGTTCAGGTTGATGCTATGATTACTTATAACACCAGAATCAAGTAACAGACAATAACATACATTCAATCAGTTTATGTAGCACCCTACGTCACACATTCAGTTGGCCCATGTAACATAAGCAAACAACACATTCATTCAGCCATTCCCTGGCAGCCATGTTCCCAATGCTTTTGAGGGGTTCCTAAAATCCACTTTATAAAAGCACAGATGCATACATACATACATATCCTGTTCTCAGTAATGTAAGAAGTATCAGCCAACTTTGGTTCATGTTTGGTTTCATTTCTGGCATTGTTTACATTTTCCTAGAAGGTTATTGTTTACATATAACTTAATTTTTTTATTTGTGTGTTTTGAAAAATGTTAATTTGAGAGATTGCTCTATTTAGTATGGGCTGTAAACAGAAAGGAAGTATAAAGTTTCACTTATCATTTGGAATGTTTACCTGACATTTACCAAGGCATTTAAAATTTCTCTGTGGTGCTTCCTAGGAGATATTCTAACTACTGGTGTTGAATATGGGCAACTTTAAAGCATGCCTAAATATCCAATGCAGACTGTGAAGAAATCCATTCATTACAACACCATGGACTCATTTATGCAAAGCAAAAGCTTTGATAGTTCAGTATCGATTTCTTTGAAATTTAATGATACGTATAACCTGAACTCTTGCTCAAGCAAGAGATGTCTTTGTTATTTTGAGGTGTCACTATTTTAGCTTGCACATATTCCAATGCTGCAAGTGAGTTATTGTTATCCAAGTTATGAATTGGTAGGCCATGGGAGAGTTTACATTGTACTGATTGATAACTGCCGGGTCACTTGTGCTCCAGCTTATCTTAAGAAGCTATGTATTTTAGTATCACCCTCACCTGGCCTCAGATCTCTTTGCAGTATAGGGTGATCTGGTTGTTCCCCATTATATACTTCCATAATGCAATATAGTAGCTTTACCGGGATCAGCTTCGTACTCTGGAACAGGCTGTCATGCAACCTGTGACATTAGCTTCTTGTCCTATCTCTGCCTCTATTTCTTCAGTGTTTGAAGACCACTCTATTTATGAGGTCAAGAGAACTTCTGAGTAGTTTTTTTGCATAGGTGCTACATAATGTACACTTATGATTATGATTGCACTCACGTTATCACTGTAAACGTTTCAGATGTTCGTGTGCACAAGTTTTCATGCACAAGTCTGACGATGGTTAGGCAGAAAGGATTCTTTAAGAATGCTGACCAAATCCACACAACAAAGGTCATTTGCTGTGAGGTCAAGAGAACACAACAGTAAGCAGATGCTCATGAATAATGCATGAGTAGTCCACACCCACAGATGATCTTTGATGATATCCAAGACAAGATTGAAAGGGATCAGCATGCAACAAATAGTGTCTTCTGAAGTTGAGTGGTGCTGATTATTTTGTCTTAAGTATTTGTTAAATAGTGATTTGTTGTATAATGTGCCAAGGTAAAGGTAGCATTAAAATGTGGATGCTGTGATTGCAATAATGTGTGATGAAGGAATCCTTCAGCCAACTCTCAGATTAATCATTCTTTTAATATTATCCTTGATAACATTGCAATTGTGATTGAAAATGCAGCATGTCTTGCAGAAGCAAGAAGAAGCCCTGGGATTTGCCTTGTGTTTTTGGGGTCTTCAGCACTGAATACCCCAAAGAATTGTGACTGTTTTATGTATTCATAGAGCAGCTGCTAGGCACGTTTCGCGCTGTTGCAAACTTCAATGTCTGGCAATCTTTGCAACTGCAATGATTTCCAGTGAGTATCAGACATTGTCTTCTAGCAACAGCAATTAATTTTGGTTATTTAGGAACTTGCAATGGAGTAGCTTTCAGTTTTGGAGTCACTGACTAATGCTGAGGTAACTGTAACTGTAATATTAAGAGAACATGACCCTGAACAAATGTGGGTAAATAGAATGGCTTCCTTGAACCAAGCCATAGACTAGATGTGCAGCCAGTGGAAATGATTGAGCACATGTCTGAAAAGTACAGAAATGGAAATTTATACAGCATTGTCAGTAGCAAGCTACTTCAATCGTGCTTTACAATGTCAGATGTCCAGGAGGACAAGAATCCAACAATAAATGATAAATGGATGATATACAAAATCAGTGTGCCACTACCAAAGTCACTGGGAAAACTACCAGAATAACTTTGTTGGCCATCTGTTTTGAAGCAGTCATTGTTTCATAGTTTTTTCTCAAGTTGATTGCCATTACATAGGATTTTGGGAAATATATTACAAATAAATTTAAGGTATTTGAATTTATCATTTTTATTGACTGTTTACCTGTTTGAGATTTACTGTTACTAATTCATTTCTTTAAACTGGTTTAGGCCAGCTTTTAACGTATCTGCATTCTCGTCTGTAGACTGACTGTTTATGCTGTTGAAATTGTTTTTCACTGTATTTTTCCCTAAATTGGTTTAAGCTGGCTTTTAAGGTGTCTGCATTTCTTGTTTTAAGATGGACTGTTTACCCAGTTGAAACTATTTGTCACTATATTTTTCCCTAAACCAGTTTAGGCTAACTTTTATGTTAGGTTGTGAGGCATTTCCAATTCTTATTTTTTGATTTACTGCTTATCTGGCTGAAACTGTCTGTCACTATAGTTCATCTGTTTAAACTGTTTATTATATAAAGCTTGATGTCACTGCATTTGCGATTAAAACTGCACCATTTACTATGCTGCACTGAGCAATTTGTTTATTACTGAAATGATGTTACTATGTATGTGTAGTCATACCTAACAAATTATTAGTAATGACTACATTTTTTATTAAACATTATTACTACATATTGGTAGAAGCAACACTACATAAATGTATAAGCCATGTCACATAAATGTAGATGGAACACCATACACAAGCAGACATTATGACAGCACAGACAAAGAAGGAACATCACATAAATGCAGACATTTCTACTACATAAATGTAGATGCAGCAACACACAAATGAAGAAATAGCACTACATTATTTAGACATTACTGTTGCTTAAATGTAGCCCTAATACTACACTGATATTGACCTCTATCTCTACAAAGCTGTTGCAACTTTGTATAGACTAGTGTAGATACCTAGTCAGCATCTGCAGAGAACACAGTGCTGCTGAGCCAGACTTCAACATCAGGTGTTGAGCCTAAGTCCACACCTGTTGACTGATTCTCTACACAACGTTTAGAGAGCAGAAATTTCTATTATTTGCAGTCCAAGTATCTGGATACAAACAACTAATTGGCCAATTCTGCACATATCAGTTTATGTTCCTTCGTAATATACCACCAGGTGGCACCAGGTTCATTGATTCACAATAACTAGGTAACCGAAAAGCATTGTTAGATTGAACTGCAAAACCTGATGCACAAATCCTGCTACAACAAAATTCTTCTCAACTGGAATTTGGCTAAGATAAACAATTGCAGAGATCATATGTCCAATTATTTACATTTTCGAGATGATGGCTCAGTTCGCGACTACCAATCCAACTGATTTTATTAGGAGTGTGCAGTAACAACACTGCTTGTTCCCTGCCGTGTCTACAATAAACTTTTAAGCCATTAACTACTTCGCATGAGTTACAATTCTGAGCAGTTTGCTTCAGTGTCCTGGTTTATATTTTCAGCCAGTAACTCCCAAGTCTAGGTGCAAATTTCAAGCTATTTACTGACAAATCTATGTTCAAATTTTGAGCCAATCACTGCATGTCTACACCACGATTTTGAGCAATTCACAGCTGTGTTTAAATTTTAAACTATTCACCATGCCCAATATAACATCTTTTAAGAGCCCCTAGGAGATCTATGAATAAATAAACTTAAGGTACAGAAATCACTTATTTTTATAGGCCTCCCTCTTTAAAAAATATTTCTCTGCAGTTTTGTATTGCAGCGTAAAGGTTTTTAATTTTTACTTCAGTTAATTGGTGATCATCAGACAGCTGAGCTTAAATACTCAACTTATTTTGGAAAGAACAATGGCAGACAAAGATCTGCACTGACACATAAGTCATTTTGAATAATATGAGATAAAAAGTGTATGTCCTGAGAGTTGACGCACAAAGCATAACAATTAAACCAAATGCCTAGTTCTTTTATTACTATCACCCATTATTAACGTTTGTAAACGTTTACTTCTGACTTGATGGCTTGCATATGACAATGGGGGAAAAAGCCAAAACCAGGTGGCATATCATTATCACTCAATTAAGCAAGTAACTACTTATATTAAGGCAAAACAGAAAATATATAAGTGATAATTTATAGCAAAACTTACGATAATCACTTTTATAAAACTGGGATGTAAGTAACTGCAACTAACAAAACTAGGAATTATGAAGTATAATAAAATTCATTACATAAATAATTGTAATTGTAATTATAAATTTATACATGGCAGCTTCAAGAGATATCAGAGGTGTTCTATGCACTAGCCTAAGCCACGTTAATTGCCAGTAAGAACAGAAAATTCATCAGTTAGCAAACAGTGCCCAGACCCAGAAAAATTACCAGAGGTGGACCCCACACACTCAGAACCCAACCCAAGGGGGTCTAAACAACCAACATACTTTATGCCACCCAGAGCTGACAGATGACACTACGTCTAGAGTACCTGGAACCTCTGCATCAAGAGGATGATGAAGGAGGGCCACTGACCCTAATCCCAAATGAGAATTTCCAAAGTACTAGTTAAAAGCTAAGAATAGGGCAACAGATGATTCACAGGGAAGCCCACGGGGACATGTAATTTTTTTATTTATCCAGTGCTTACTAGATATTATCCAGTGCACACTAGATAGTTTCTAGTGCGTACTAGATAGCTATCAAGTGCGAACTAGATATTATCTAGTGCGAACTAGATATTATCTAGTGCGAACTAGATATTATCTAGTGGGCACTAGATATTATCTAGTGGGCACTAGATATTATCTAGTTTGCACTAGATAATATCTAGTTTGCACTAGATAATATCTAGTTCGCAGCACTAGATATTATCTATGCAAGATGGCAGAGGTAAATAAAAGAAGTAACTGATCATAGACATCAAGTGCAGAGATTTTAAAACGATGAGAATCGCATGTCCCCTATGGGCTTGCCTAGATTCACCAGCAAGTCAGAGGATCTGTCCACAGACACAAAGTGAAGAACAAAGTCCGGCTGCCAAAGGACCAGACACAGGAGACAGAAGGGCTGTTGTGTGGGTTGTGTTTAGATTGAGGGAAACGGTGGATAGGATGGATCAGAGTAAGATTTCTAGAAAAGGTGGGACTTTAGTTTTTTTTAAGACTGAGGAGTGATGAATACAAGGGCTTGGGGTTTGCGGCAGGCGATGGTGAGTGAACGAAGGGAGGGGTGAAAGAACAGAGAACTTGCGGAATTCAGGAAGTCTTTCAGTTAGAGAACTTAAGATAAGTAGTTATTGGTTATTGGTGAAGGGGCAAGATTGTGGTAAGCGGATAACTGGGTAGAGCCGGGTGACTGGATGGTGAAGAGTTTTGGGAGATAAATAGGTTCGGAGGGTTGCAGAGAATTATAGACTAGTATTACAGACGGTTATAGGTTGTAGGTAACTATCTGATGTTAAGTGCCCGGCTAAGTTGATACAGATAAATTCAAACCCCTTAACGAAACCAGGGCAACCATATCAGTTCTCACACATACATGTAGTGCACTCAAACTGTCTTAAAATAGCACTTTATTTACCTAAGCATTAGTCACTGAAATGCTGTTTAATCTCAAGACTACATAAAAACATCACTTGAGGCTATTAACAGAAAGGAAAGCCAAGTCATCACAATGCCACCCGATAATACTACCCAATTATCAGGGACAATTATTCTTGAAATTATGTTCTAAATTTAACCACACAGCAGCCCTGTATTTAGACCTACCTATCAAATGTTACATTATCAGTCATTTAAAATCTCATCTTCCACAGCTACTGCTAACCAAAGCATATAATCAGCGTGTAGCTGAACAAAGGTCAGGCGCATTACTTTGCGCTCAATATGGTATGGCTTCACAGACCAGTTTACTCAGATTTTACATACAATAAGGAATACATTAGCATCAAACGTTTATAAATGTATGAACTCTGAAGACAACGTTACTGAGCCGCATAAAACACACAACCGTGAACATGAACATTTCAAGCATTAAACACTAAGAGTAAACACTAGAAATGCATCAAGCACTACAAAGAAGTATTAGAAACATGCATAAAACACTACTATGAGCATTGGATATGTATCACACACTAAGATTAACATCAGATATGCATAAAACACAATATGTCGATCGGAGATGTTTCCAACACTGCTAAAGGTGAACCTTAGACTGGCATCTAACACTACACGACTATTACAGATGTTTCACACACTGATTAAGACAAACATTAATCAGCTCATAAACAGAGACATGAATGTACGCAAACCATCAAACACTCCACGGGACCTAACGAACATCCCAAGATCTGAAACAGATCCTTCGACAATAAATGCTTGTAATTCTCAGGTCAAGAGAATGCTTCCAACGCCCCCTGAATCAATTTCTTGCCGGCTTATCATGCAATCCAAGCAAGAAGGTCTGATCTAGTAAATATGAATGCAATGGCAGGAATTCCGTTTGAATCGCAGCTGAGAGATTATTATTAAAGGTGCTACAAAAATGTGCAGTAACATCACAGTACAGTTACAACTTGCTTGGCATCAAGCAGTAAAGCTGATGTAGGCTACTTGTAAGTCAAATTCACAACATAAAGAAGAATAAGAAAAGCAGGCTTTCCGCTAACCCCAAGTGGCAGGCCGTAGGTATGTGGTGTTAAGAACAAATGTTGTTTTCTCAGCCTCTGCATATAAGGGTAGGTGGCCAGTCCTGTTTCCTTCTCCATCTGACCTTCTTCCAGCCAACAGTGTACAATCAAATGTACTCATTTTAAATCAGTTTCCTGAGGGACACCAGTGTAACTTAATTCTATAAACACCTTTCCAATCTGGCTGGGATTTGAAAGTCCAGCATGCTAAGCACTAGCCTCCAGTGCACTGCATGACAACATAAACTGATTATAGGATAACCCCATCAGTGACAAGCACAATCTTTAAGGATATGTTGTAAAATGTGATTAATGGCACCTAGAATGTTATGAAGTATATGGCACATGTTACATAGGGATGCTGCAAACAAACTTCTCAATAGGCCTCCAGTAATCCCACAACAACATAAATAAATTATAAATTAGGCCAGTAAATGACGAAAAGACCACACATGCAGTTTAATTTAAATTTCAATCCAACCCTGATTACTTTTTAGAACTGTGCTTATAAATTGTCAATAGGGAATCATAATACCTTAGGCCAATGGTCTGAATCAAGCACTAGACACAAAGCACAGGTTTGTATTCCTGTATATTGTGATTTAGATGGCGAATAACACTCATAAAATACACTTTTATTGGTCTGTGTTCCTATGGACTCAGTTTTAGCCATGCAGTAACAGCAGTAGGGTAAGGGTGACTTCAAAGGGCACAGTGTTTACAATGCCTAAGCACATGTTCGACATCATCCTTCAAGTAGTACTACTGTGTAATAAAACCTCGGATTCACCATTAAAACACTCAAATGATTCACCATTAAAACAATCAAACCGTGCAAAACAATATATTTATTACACTGTGCATGATAAACCCATAAATTTAGTTATTTTTCATCAGATTACAAGGCGTGACATTAGGAACATCACTCACAGGCAAAAAGGTCAATTGAAAAGATGGGAGAAGGCATCACAATTATGTACTGCAGTTTATCACTCAAGATATCTGTGCAATTTTTAACATTCCTAAAGTGGATGAACACCAGAGAGAACTCTGCCTAAGAATCTTGAGCATCTCAAACTGCTTACTGCCATCAACTGATAAATCTTTATTTAGATAGCGGCACTATAATAAAGCACAAATAAAGATAATTACTACAGTAAAACTCAGTTGAAAATCTTTATGAAGTTTAGAGAATTCTTCTGTGATTGAGTCATAAAATCAGTAATCAGATAAAAAACTGTCCTTAGTTCTAAACAAGAAACAACTGGTCTTAGTTCTTTGGATAAAGTTCTTAGTTCTCAATCCTTTGGATTAAACAACTGATCTTAGTACTCAGTCCTTTGGACAAAACAACTGTTCTTAGTTCTCAGCCCTTTGGATAAAACAACTGTTCTTAATCTTTTGGATAAAAAACTCTTAGTTCTACAGACGAATCAAAAGTACTCAGTCCTTTGAATGAAACAACTGTTCTTAGTTCTTCAGACGAATCAAAAGTACTCAGTCCTTTGAATGAAACAACTGTTCTTAGTTCTTCAGACGAATCAAAAGTACTCAGTCCTTTGAATGAAACAACTGTTCTTAGTTCTTCAGACGAATCAAAAGTACTCAGTCCTTTGAATGAAACAACTGTTCTTAGTTCTTCAGACGAATCAAAAGTACTCAGTCCTTTGAATGAAACAACTGTTCTTAGTTCTACAGATGATTCAACTGTTCTCAGTTTTTTCAGATGAATCAACTGTTTTCACTTTTTTGTGGATCCAGATCTCAAGTATTTATTATATGCATCCAGGTAGCAAACAGTGGAACATATCCTGGGCTTCTGCTTGTCATGAACTGGCAAAACAATTTTGTCATTTAATTCTGCAATGTAGAACCAATATTAAGAGCACCACATCAAATTAATTACACTGTGAGCCACCGATTTAAATGTGGCCTTGGTTCCACCTTTTTGAAAGGTGTTTCATATTCATGAACCACTGCTTGGCATCTGATTGTTTAGTCTGCCTAACTGAGAATCCCACTCCTCAGTCAAAATACACCTACACAGAATCACTCTAGATCTAAATGTCTTGTATAAGTAGCTAAGGTAGGCACATATATATATAGTGTATATGTGTGTACATATATATATACATATATATATAGCACATATAGTGTGACCTCAGAGAAGCAACTGGCCTTGAAACTAGTTAACAGTATAAAAGACTTTCCACTGAAGGCAAATACTAAAGCACCAACCCAACAACCCAAAATTTTTTCTCATGAAAATTAGCCTAACAACAAAACCCTTTAGCTATATACATAAGACGAGCACATCATAATGTTTCTCAAAACTAATGCTAATAATAAAACTTACAATAACAGTACAACATTTGCAAACAGAAGTCACAAGTTCAGAGAATGTTACATCTCTGGCTTTTTATATAGCACCTTTTACGACTTCTCAAAGGGGTTGTGTGCATGTATGTTAATGTTAGGAATGTTGATGAAGCTGGTTCAGTATATATAAACTTGTAATACAGAACTCCTAATGTGTGGCTCAAAAATCATTACAGGGGCATAATGCAAAATTTCTAAGCCCAAAACCATGATTTCTCCACTACCACGGCCTGAAATTTTCAATCAAGGTTCTACTACATGGTTTAGTGCCGTGGGAAACCTGTTTCAGTTTTATTCCAGTAAGGTTCTTCAAGGTAGACATTTTGGTCTAGTATCATGAACAGGGCAGGTTCAGCCCACGAAAAGGCCGAATTTGTATATATCTGCTAACGTCTGGATAAAATCTGCAGAAAACCAATTGTGTCTAAATAGAACAAGTGCTCTAAATGCCCTGAAAATTGAGAAGCTATAAAAGGCATACAGGATATCAGGGTAACCTTGGTCACAGGATTTCCATTCAATAAAGGTGGTCACGCCACGGATAAAAATACGTACCAAGGTATTGACAAAAGCAGCACAATGGTGTCTATAAATAGCCCAACATCAAGCACAGTGCGGTGTCATAATTGGCTGGATGGTTCAAATATATCGGATAACAAGCTCTGACTGTTTTCTTGTTCGGCTTTTACTGGTTTCTGCTTGGTGCTCACCTGGCTACAACTGTTCCAGTGCAGCTTTTACTGGCTTCTACAAAGTGCTCACCTGGCTACAGCTGTTCCAGTGCAGCTTTTACTGGCTTCTACAAAGTGCTCACCTGGCTACACTTCTCCCATCGACACTTGACACTGCCATTCCATGCATCCTGCTCCATTTCTGCGCTTTTCAGACATGTGCTCAATCATTTCCACAGGCTGAACATCTCCTCAAGGGCCCGGTTCAAGGAAGCCACTCTATTTACCCACATTTGTTCACGGCCATGTTCTCTTAATATTTCCAAGCTTCACAAAAGTAGACAACAGCATCTGTCTATAGTTCAAAAATACCTTTATATAATTTATTGCTAGAGCAAAAACGTTTTGTGACTGGCAATTTTATTAGTCTGAGAATAACTATTCAATTTTCTAAACTACGTGTAACTTCTAAAGACTGTTCTAGGTTCACTCTACTTTGAGTTCCATTGTTTTGTTTTCACTGAACAACCTTCCCTTCATTTCACCAAGTGTCATCCAATTCGCATAGCATATAATTTCTCCAGTAAGTATCAAATTCTGCACTGCTTCGGCTTAAGTAATGTACAGGGACCTGTGGTAAAACCTTGAGCTTTCACATGAAGTCCATGGTTTGAACTAAAATGTTTTAAGCAAAGCACTTGTCATGCCATGGTAAGGGAAAGGCCGTGCAATCAGTTTTTGAAAAGCCTAAATTTACAGGTAAATCTCTGAGGCCTAGCAACTCACGAGTCCTGCACCAGTTGGCACCTCTAACTCTATTATGATAAAGCCTGATAGTAAATTTATTTATTTACTTAAAGCACTTGTAACGTGTGCAATGTCAGTACACCTGAATTTGAGGAGCGGACGTATGTTCGCTAGGGGCCAAGATGGAATCATGCAAAAGCCAGGATGAAGTAGTGAGTCTTACCAAGTGATTTAAATTTATTTAAGTTTATTTAAATTTCCCTTACTACCACTGAACTTCTCAACCTTAAGACCATGACTCTGACAGAAGAACCTAATAACGCTACAGAAGCAGAAATGTCTCCTGAGCTAACCACAAGCAGTTGTGGGTATGCAAACTGGCAACTTCATTTTCATTCAGTTTTTACATTACCTTAACTTATCTAACTATAGACAAACTTCAGGAAAAGTTACACCAACCTTCAAATTTTCTTCTAATCTGTGTTAAGACTGAGCATTTTACAATTAGTTTCTTAGCACAGTGCATTCCTAATAAAGTATATCAAACCTTTTCGTATTTGGTGAGAGCTGTAATATCCTTCAATTTAATAATTTGGTACTAACAAATATTTGCTTGCTTTTTAAATATTTGTTTGAACATTGACAAGCACTGAAGTCAGATTTGCTGGCACTTAGAAACAAGACCTGATACAGTTAGGCTATTTGCTGAGATAAATAAAATAAAATAATAAGGAAAAAATACAAATAATATAACTTTTATAATAATATATAATACTGAACACTGGCAAAAGTTTTTACATATTTTGTTTGGCATGGAGACATGTTCAACGTTCAACTGATCTCCCTTTTGGTACTGTGCAGTCAGTTTATTTATTGAGATAAATAAAATAACAGAATAAGTAAAAAATGCAAACACTGAATTTCCTAAAATACATTTATATGTGTACACTTGTAATTTGTGTGTTTATTTATATTTATTTATTTCCTAAAATACATTTATATGTGTACACTTGTAATTTGTGTGTTTATTTATATTTATTTATTTCCTAAAATACATTTATGTGTGTACACTTGTAATAATCCTATGTTTCAGCGACAGC
Organism: Norana najaformis; assembly: GCA_964023275.1. NCBI lineage: Eukaryota > Metazoa > Annelida > Clitellata > Crassiclitellata > Hormogastridae > Norana > Norana najaformis. The sequence continues at coordinate 54,393,686 of OZ029913.1, read as the reverse complement.
CAGATCACCAAGTTACTGTTTACTACCTCCCATTTGTTGGTTGTGAAATAAACCAAGGTGCATATCCCTTTTCACAAGGGGCTTAGATCCCTGAGACAGTTCCTGATGTAAAAAAGCCTGAGTGCTAAGGCATTCCATTCCCTTCCCTGTTCTCATTCCATAAATAAAGCTTTTAAGCAATAATCTATGTAAACAACTGTGTGTAATTCTTTAGAGTGACACAGAAATCCTTTGGCCCGAGATGCGTTCCCACAAATGCCACGATGACAACAAATGTTATTTATTCTGAAACTGATTGCAATGCATGCAGACAGTGAAGGGCAACAACACTGCATTAATAAGAATACAGTTTGCTTAAGTTAATGCTACCTAATTAACTGGCCCCAGATACCAAAAATGACCACTCTACTCTAGTTCAAACTATTGCATCTTTGCTGCAGATTTACATCCCAATGAACCCACTCAAACAAAAACTGCAATACTCGCATCAATGTCAACATAAAATACAACTTCTAACACCATAGTCGCTTTATATACCATTGGACATTCTGCACCAAATTTTCTTTACTTGCTTTGTGACTCAGATGAAACTACAATATGAGCTGTTACTTTGCAAATAAACCTTTGCATCAAAGTTCCAAATTTCCACACTTGTGGCTTCTGTTGACCACTTCTAGACTAAAACCTCTATTCTTCAGTGGCAGTCTCAGGCTGCCCTTCTTACTCACGGCACATAAACTTAGCACCCACCAGTTCCTCTAACTGACTTGATTTCAATTCCGATCCACCACTGCGGGTTTCAATGGGTCGCGTGTATACATCTGGTTTGTCAAAGTTTTAAATGACTGCAAAATCACTACTTCACACTACACTACATAAAATTACACTCCACTGCCATATCCTACAACAGCATATATTGCGCTAATTTCTGTCACCACCCAAAGGCATCACACTCACAAGCACAACTTGAGTTTGTGCCAAGCACCATAACAATCGCTCACAACAGACAAACCCTACGTGATTAAACACGCGGCAGGGAGGCAGGCTCAGCAATCGACGGCAAGCTTACCGTTTTCCAAGTCGCCCTTTTTCGACGTGGCCGTGTTTCCCATTTAGGCCGATTATATCCAGTAAATCTCAGTTATGTGGTTCCTAAAAGCTTCGTTCGCTCAGCACCGTCAGACTCCTTTTGGTCGCAACTGCCTTCCTCGCAAGCCTGAAGGCTAGACTGCAAAATTTCCTAGCATAAGGCCATATGAAGCGGTTTTGCAATGGTTTGTGGGAACTCTGGGTCATTGACTACATAGAGTTAGATATTATCTGGGAAATATAGATTAAAAACATGTTATTTATTGCAAAATAAACTTATATTACGCCATTTTGAAAGCATAATTGTTTTAAATGATCCACTACATGGATATTTCAACCAAAGCTGAGATAAAAGTTCAGCTGTAATTTGCATTTTTAGTATAGAAGTAAGAAATCTGTTCCTGTTTTCGTTTTACACGTTGTTACCAAAACTCCCAACACTGCCACGTAATCCCGGTGCTCAAATTACTTCTTTGCATTTAAAAATGCGCCTAAGCGCATCCAGTGCAAAATCGTCTCTCTTACCCTCATTTACTCTCAATACCCTTCAGACCTCTCAGTCTTCTTACATTCGCCACAGCTGTTCACTAACCAACATGCCCTGATTTGCACTAGGATTGACTTTGGCAATGCTGCTTATATTGGACTTTCTGCAATTAACACCTCCAAGCTTCAGTCTATACTTAATCATGCTGCACGCCTTTATCGGTAGTCTTCCAAAGTCTGCCCATATATCTACTTTTATTCGTGATTCACTTCATTGGCTTCCTATCAGTCAACGCATCCAGTTTAAGATTCTTATCCTTATGCGCAACTGCCTTCTAGGCTCTGCTCCGTCCTACTTAACTTCTTTTTGTATTCCCGTTTCCTCGTTGCCTGCCCATGCCTCCCTTCGCTCAGCTACCCGTGGTCTCTTGGTAGTCCCTCACGTCCGCGCTACGACTGCTCACAGTCCAGGAGCTTTGCCTTTGTTGGCCCTTCCAGCTGGAACTCCCTTCCTCTTGACCTGCAGCTTCAGTTACTTAGTCTCTCTCCTACCCAGTCTCGCAAACACCTGAAATCCTTTTTGTTTGTTCAAGTCGGGAGCGTCACTGTTTCCCAAGTGGCGCTTTATAAATGTTCGTTTACAATTACAATGGCCCAGATTTACTCGTTCTTCCTCATATCTTTTTCTTTTTCAACCTCTAGTCTCCTCTCAAATTCTGCAACCGCTCCATAATCTACGCGATGTCAGTTCTTTTGAAAGAATTCCCAAAAGACCTCCGCCAGTTCGATCATTTTCTGTCTTAGCTAGCCTAGTTAGCTACATCGATAAGTGCGTAAGCCAAGGAGCCTCTGTGCGTGAGGATCCCAGGTTCGCGTCCCGGTCGTGGCTTATTTCAGAGATTTAAATCTCGAGCTAGCACGGTTCGTGCACGGGGACATTAAATGGTGTCGCTCCCATTCAAATGGTCAGCGATGGTGAAGGATCTCACCTGATAAATTCATTGCAAAATGAGCACGGTTGGGGCCATACGGCCACTATATAAAACCTATACATTTACATTTACATTTAAAATGCACTATAGTTTGAAACCCTATGTATTGCGCGGGAAACCGGTTGCTCGGAAACCTCATATGGCTGGCAGGAAAGTAGGATGGGCTGTTGTGCACGGCGAATAAGAAGTAGGGATGTGTCGAGGGCTAAATCAGTCGCTGGGTTGAGCCAGTTCATGAGTGACGGAGCAAGCAGAAGAAGAATCAGAGGAATTGGAAGGAGGTTTTTGGTCAGAAGAACTGGAGGAATGAGGCCGTGACTGGAGTGACGGGAAGCCTGAGAAGCCGAGAAGCTCTTAACTTCCCTTAGTCTTCGTTTTCCTCGGTACCTTTGGTGCTGGTGGTACGGGTGAATTGGAGCTGTTTGGCCTGGTTTACAAGCAACACGGAACCATTGCCGAGCTTGTCTTCGCTTGTGTTGGTTACGGACGGAATCCTAACCCAGTCAAGTTCTTTTGAAGTAGGTGAAGAGGACGAACGGAGCAGAGCTAACGCCAGATACCCGAGTCTTCTACTACTCCCGTAGGACTGTGTGCTGTCGTGAGAGTTAATTTTGTGTTTTTGTCTGTGTAGGAACATTTTGGGTTTTCTTGATGTGACAGTAACTTTTATTGGTAATTATGTTGACGGAAGCGCATGTGTAAATAACAGCTTGTAAACAGACACTGAAATAGAATCATTAAAAATAAAATTTGAGTTTTTCTTTAAACTCTAATTAAACGAATTCGTGACAATGCAAACATTGTCGCGCTTGTCCTTTTTCCTGAATCTTTTCGCTCAAGATTTAAAAAGCTTTCCAGGTCTCCTAGCCTGCTACCGCTTCTGCACCATCCTATGACCACCATCACCAACCATTTCCACCCTGGTACCAAATTCGTCTCCCCGACCTGAACCCTCCCCTCGGATTCCAACCTGACATCGAAACTGACGAAACAACCTGGCTCTTGTGGACTTGATTTGGTATTGGCTAGTACGGTCCGTGCACGGGGACCTTAAATGGCGCGGCGCCCATTCATAAGGGCAGCGATGGTGAAGGATCTCACCCGATAAATTCATTGCAAAATGAGCAGGGTTGAGGCCATACGCTCGCTATATAAAATCTATATTTATTTTATATATTTTATATTTTTATAGCTGGTCCTCTGACGTGACTTTTGTGTGGCGCTGAGAAGCTTCGGATATTTGATTTCATTCAAATTTCACTTGTGGCCTACGTCATCGAGTATTGAATCAATGTGAATGTGCAATCTATGGTTCAATATTTTCGATTCTACGCAAGGTGCTCACGATTGTCTCCTTACACTACTTTATTTTATATATATATATATATATATATATATATATATATATATATATATATATATATATATATATATATATATATATATATATATATATATATATATATATATATATATATTTCACAATGTAACATAACATCGCATGACATTTTACTGTAAAACGCAAACCTTATTATCTACAAGGCACTGGTTCAAATCTACCAAATTTAGTAGCTCATCATTTTAAATTAAACTTGTTCATGGTTAATATGTTTCAACAGTTTCACAGTGTTGTTTCTTAATTACAGTAGCTCGTTTTCTAAAAACAAGCCATAAGTATTAACTGTTCAGTATTTCTCAGTCACCACAATTAGGCTTAATTGATTTTTCTGATGCTGCCAATAGTAGGCCTATAACATCATAGGCAGGTATGTTGTCCTGATCAGTTTGCTGTTTTTCTGATTTCTTGTAAAATGCTACCATTTTGGTGAAATAAAAGATTGATATCTGTATAAAGTGATTTTTGTCATCGAACTAGTCTTGTGGAAATTGGACAGATTTTCAGTTTGATACACCCCTTCTTCCTCTTATCTCCCTCTCCGCTCCAATCCCAACCATCACCCAACGTAGCTGCCACGCTGTCTCACTGTCTGACTTTTGGATCTTGACCTGGAACCGAACCCTTTTTGCCTATCGATTTTGTTTTGACTAAGCGCCTGTGAATACGGTGGTCCCCGTGACGTGACTTTCATTGGGCGCTGCAGAAATCTCGGAATTACGATTACGATTTGATTTGGTGCGCCCGCGATTGCCACAGAAGCTTATTATTCTAACATTGCAAAGCGGATGACTACCATTCCCCAAATTGCCCAGAATTCTCTCTGTCGGTTCCAATACAGCGATTGCGTTGCAGGTCTAGGTTTGTCAACATACTGTATCCCTTTGGGGCGTTAAAGTTGTATTTACTGCATCACAGCCTATGCCAATCGCCTGAAAAGCCATGTTCGGCAGGGAAAATTTTAAATGCAGAAGGCTTGAGATTTTAAAGTAAACAAACATAGTAGCCCACAAATGGGACGAAACTAAATAAAAATTTCATGACTTTGCGCAGAGAAACATTTTGTCTGCACATCTGTCGTTGGCTAACTGTGACAGCAGCGGCTATTAAATTTATCTGGAGGTCTTACAACGATATTTAGCATATGCTGTTGCTTCATGGTCACTCTGATTATAGTCCATTTCCACTCATCCGATAAAACGACTGCCGTTACGATTTTGGCAAGCACAAGTTTACCACGCCAAAGGATTGCGGTATTGATTTTTTGCACCGCGGTGGCAACGGGAACGAGGCTCTTAGCAGATGGCACCATTGATTTCTATTTATAGTAATAGCAATCAATGAATGGCGCCACGACGACGGCCTTTACCTTCTATGATAATCGCGGTGACTCGAACGCCAGCAGGCGGAAGTTTAGTTTCGTAAATAAAGCGTTAATCGCATTCGAACGAACGCTGCAGACTGGGATTAATTTAATCGCCCAAGAAAACGCTAGCGAATTCAATAACGCTAGCTATTTAACTATTACTCCTTTGTCTCCGTCTTACCTTTCTCACTAATACAGGCATAGTTAGCTACATCGTAAGCCAAGGAGCCCCTATGCGTGAGGATCCCCGGTTCGCGTCCCGAGCTAGTACGGTCCATACCCGGGGACCTTAAATGGCGTGGCGCCCATTCAAACGGGCAACAGTGATGAAGGATCTCACCTGGTAAATTCATTGGAAAACGAGCAGGGTCGAGGACATTGATAGCTATAGAAAATCTATACATTTACATTTACGGGTGGTCCTTGTGCCTTTAAACAAGGAAGGTAACATGGTTAACCATGGCGGTCCTTGTGCCTTTAAACAAGGAAGGTAACGTGGTTAACCATGGCGGTCCTTGTGCCTTTAAACAAGGAAGGTAACGTGGTTAACCCTGGCGGCCCTCATGCCATAAATGAGGGAAGGCGACCAAGACGAAACAAGAAAGAAAACAAAGAAGATCTACAAGAAAGAAACCAAAGGCGAAGAAACTCCAACGAACATTGTAAGTTTAGAACGACCAGCACACCAATGAACACTTGTAAAATAGCATGCTTAAAGAACACTTTTAGAATAGCTAAGCCCACCTGCCCCACTCACATTTAACCAAGACATGGGAGGGGAGTAAACCCATCTCCGCTTCGCGAGCACTGGAAAAATCCTGCCTCCAGTCTCCCCCTCCCCGGATTTTTTTCTGGTTGGGTAGCCAGCCGACCGCCAGCTTACCTGTCTTGTACCCCATAGTACAACGCACACCTGTCTCTGTAGTTTGTTTCTCGTTATGACGTCAGTCATCTCGATATGACGGCGTCGTTAAATAAATGTTATCAAACCAACATTTAGGGGCACGGTAGCCAAATGAATAGAGCGCTCGGCTTGTAACGCGGAAAATACGGGTTCGAGCCTTCCCGTAGACAGTTACAGTACTTTGTATGGACCTTGAGGAAGTCCTTCATTCACAGTTTCTTCGCCTCTCAGATTCAGGTTTATTAACCTTGCGCGAGTAATAAATGCAGAATAATGATAATAAAGATGATGATGATGATGATGCTGATAATAATAATAATAATAATAATAATAATAATATTATTATTATTATTAATATTATTATTATTATTATTATTAAAGGGCATGTGCTAAGAAATAGTGGAGGCTGCCTAGAGAAAAACATCATCCAAAGCAACACTTCTGGATCCCGAGCTCGCGGAAGACCCAAGATCGATAACATCAAGTCGTGGACGGAATTATCGTTTGATTCAATTGGATCAGTTATTACAGGTGACAATGGACAGAAGCAGGTGGGGCAGAATTGTCAGTGGTGCAGCCAATCCTCAGCTCGAGGACGGTTCAAGACAAAACAAGACAAAACAAGACTTACCTCTCTCCTCTTCCTCTTACCAGTTCTAAACACTATCCACTAACCGTGTACTATAGCTGTCTGAGTCTGCCTGCTTACCTGTAACCTGTCTACGCCCAATAATTCATCTCTTTCTCTCCGAATTGTTTAAACGGCTTTAGAGATCATCTTCTTCGTATCATCATCATCAGTCACCATGGGTTCAGCGCCCGTAGGTGCTTGATGCGCGCTTCACCATCTCCGTCCAATTGTCTCTATCCTGTGCCAGGTGGCTTAGTTGTTGTAAGGAATTATTACTGCACCAAGAGTTGATGTCGTCTACCCACTCTCTGTTAGGGCGTCCTCTTCGTATGGTTACACAAATCTCATCATGGATGACAACTAATCTCTTGCACCTTAAACCATCAAAACCGAATTCATACTTATTAGCCCGCGTGATCAGCTCAAGAAAATTTCTTACCCCTTTGTCTCCCTCAGCCTACACTCACGCCTTTATTACTAACTCTCCTGTCCGCAATTTAGGTATAGGCTTAATGTTCGACCAAAACCTTACCTTTTATGATCATATCACCCATCTATCTCGCCCTTACTTCATGAGTATTCTTGACCTTCGCAGAATCCACCACTTGCTTGACTGTGCCAAACAGCATCTACCATCGCCACATCCATAGTCCATGCAAAACTAAACTACTGCAATTCACTTTTCATGAATTTTTTAAAGACAACCCAGATAAACCGCCTTCAGACAATCCAAAATGCTCTCGCTCGTGCTGTCACGAAAACCTCCAAACCCCATTACATCAATCCTGTTGTAAAATCACTTCACTGGCTTAAAATGCCTGAATGAATAGATTACAAAGTCCTATCACTTACCTACAGCACACTTCAAAATCCTCCCAACCCTCCTATTTTCGTCAGTAATTTTCAATCCAAACACTCCGTTCAACCCGCTGTTCTTCTGCCCTAATACTTTTCCGCCCCTCGGCCTCCTAATCCTTAAAATTTGGAAATAGCTCAGTAGCCGTAGCTGCAGCTCCACCCCTCTGGAATAAACTCCCACTACAATTACGACAATTTTCTGAACTATCCTGCAAACTCGCCATCACTTCACCCCTTGCAATCTCTGCGCAAGTCTTCCACTCAAAACTGAAAACTCTCCTCTTCCGCGGGTCCTATCCTGATTCCTCTCCTACTCTTTATCTAAACTGCAGATCCAATTCCATATAACACCCACCGTAGCCGTCTGACTGCCTGCCTGACTCTTGGATCTTGACTGGAACCAAATTCTTTTTGCCTATCGGTTTTGTTTTGACTGAGCGCCTGTGACTAAGCTTGTTCCCCGTAACTTAACTTTCGTTAGGCACTGTACAAACCTCTAGGTTACGTTTTCGATTATGATGCCTCACCCTTGGATCGCGATCTTGAACCGAAACTGGTTCAAACTGTTTCCCATGGAAGAGACATTTTCTCCATTTATTTTGCTCCTGCCTTTAGGGTTTTCCGTCGAATGTTAGGAACCACAGATCCTAAATGTAAATATAAATATACTATGGTCCATGCCAATATTTCTTGTGGCAAAATCAACGCGTGAGGGAGTAAAAGAAAGGGACAAACAGAGCTAGATGAAGCATAATCTACAGCAATGAGAGAAGTAATTAGGCTAAACAATTTCGATGGCCAGTTTAGGGGATAATCGTAATAGTAAATATCGGAAGCTGCTAAACCGCTACTTAAAAGTTAAGCGTAAGGTACCAACTTATTTACAAGCGCTACGTCAAGTTAGAGGAGTTGTCCAGAGATACCTTTTGAAGAACAAGATACGGTGCTTGGATACCAGAGAAGGGAGTAGAAAAAGAATTGTTATGGAATAGATTGTTTAGGTTGAGAATAATGGGAAGGCTGCAGACTGGATGGACCAGATTAATTTCTCTTGAAGACTTAAGTTTTAAATGGAAATCCTGAGCAGTGATATAGATAGAGGCAGGTCTTTCTGAGATTTCAGAGGCCTTCGGACCACTCGCGTATACGTCCAGGTCTAGCTCAGGCTTGACCTATGATGTGGGACATCTGTGGTATGGGAAGAAGCCTAAGGCCTACTTTCTTCCCACATCACGCCTCTGTATAAAAGTGACTGTCAGTAAAAGAAACTTGCAGCAGCTAAAGAAGTCTGTATTGGAGTGATTCCTCCAAAATGTGTACAGCAGAGTCAATAGCATCATGTTGGCAGTGAACTAGATATCAATAACGCCGCCATAGCTATAGCCCCAGTAATGACCAAAATAGGATTGTTTTCGCAGAAAGTAACGGTACAGACAGCAAAACAATAAGACCACACCGATCTACCATGCCCGATAGTATAGTAAAGCTTCCATGTCCCATGTAGAACGTAGCAGAGGCACTATTTCCTGCTCTTTGACCCTTGAGCCGGCAATGGTCAACACACACTCCTGAATCTTACATCATCACGCAGCTTCCCATGCATGGAGCAGCAAATCTGCAAAATCTCGTTGAATTTCAGATCTTAATGTTTTATTGCAGGCAGTGCTCCATCGTAGCTACAGAAGTTATTTGTCTCGATATCTTCCATACCTGGCCGCAGATTCCTTCGTTCTGCTGAGCAGGATGACCTGTTTTCCCATCGGGCTTGTATGATGTCCAAGCTTGTCAGAGAGGTGCATACTTATAGCGTGCTCTCCATATTTTAGCTGCTACTTCAAGTTACTAAACTGAGCACCATATGTTGGCCCAAACAGCTTAGCTCTACGCATTCCTATAATTTTAGCCGTTATATTATTGATTCTGATTTTAAAACTTTATTTCCCTACTATTTTGCTTCTTTTTTATTGTTTCAGGTAAGTTTTAATTATTTATACTTCCTGTATCGATTTTCATGGCCTGGACGAGTATACAACAAGATCTCAACCGTAATCTCTGAATTTTACGATTCTTAGGCCCAAAACTAATACTTTCTGGTACTGTTTTAAATATCTGAAACGTCATGAAATATCATGAAACGCCCATGAACTGTTATTTTCTTATTTAGGCAATGTCTTTATCTACTGTGCCCGGTTTCCTTGTGTTTTAAAGTTCTGTGTCACTGCCTCATTACATTGATTGCTTTTGTACTGTTGTAGGCCTACGTGTTTCCCGTTCGCGTAAATTTTTCATCTCTTCCACAAACATCTAGAGGTAATTTGGCTCATCATTTCCTCACAGAAAGCTGCTCAAAATAAAACCCACCTCGTTAACTGATGGCCGAATCCATACCAAGCCCATAGATGTCTGAAATTATTTGGACAGAGTTGAGTCTAGTTTTGTAGAAATCTCGAGATTACGATTCGATTAGTTACCTTTACAGAAATTGACGCACATGCATGTAGGCCGTAAACGCTAATACGAATCTTGAATCTTGAATCATACACAGGCTGTATAACATGTGTATATGATGTGTATACTGCAGCTATATTTACGAGCTAGTATTATCTGAATTGATAAGTTGAAAATCGTGTGTTGTTCTGTAAATAATGGTTTCGTTGTTCTCTGGAGTACCATTCGATTTTGATTTGTTATCTTATGGCTGGGTTGGGCTTGCCATCGTTTGGTTCGTCGCTTCTCCTTTATTTATGCCACTCCGTAATAATAGTCGCCGCCCTGCGCAGAGATGCTCAGCCATCCTACGGCGCTATACTATCAACGGCTTTACGGTTCGTCCGCCAGTGCATTTGTCCGTCTGAGCCGCTTCACACCGCGCGCACGGATATAAATCCGCGTATTAATATAGAGCGTCTTCGTTGATCTATAACGCCGCTGTTCGGTCATCCACTGTAGACAGTCTGAAGAGCGAGCGATAATAACGAAGCCATCGTAAAGTCACGAATCCACGGCAGCCGGAAGGACCAAACGAAGCGAGGAATTGTACGGACGCTATATAAATAAAGGACTGGTCGAAGCAGCGGCAGGGTACATTAATATCGCCAACGCGGGAAATATCTGACCGGCTCGTCTGCAATTAGCATCTTCGAGAATTATTGTCTTTGCGAGGTAAGAAGTCCACATATGATATGTATCGCTCACAGGCATCTGGACATTTATATAGCGCATTTCGAAGATCACGAAATTGCTACCTTTGATTAAATAATTGACAAGATGTTGGTCGCTTTGTGTTTCAGAGTTAGGCTTGTAGGCCTAGGCTCAATATAACAAGCCTCGTTCGGTATTTTTCCAGACACTTAATATAGCGCCTTTTGCAACTCACAAAAGGCGTACGTGTGTACATGACTAGAAATTGTGTTTAAATAGTCTTTTGGTTCAGGCTTTAAAAAATCATAATGTTTTGTGAGATATTGCGAGATTGTAGCCTATATTGTAAGGCTACCTGTACGTTACACACACACACACACACACACACACACATTACTCTAGGGCTCTGCCTACGTTATAACTGGCCAGGCGAGCTGTTTGGGTAAGAAGGTTACGTCTAAGTAAGAGAACATCGGTTTGCATACCGATCGTGTAAATAAGTAAGTAAGACATTTGTTTACACGTCATATGTCCGTCGGCTGAGCGAAGAATCGTGACTATATTTAAGAGATTTGCCTTTCTGACTGGCACGATTCATACACGGGGACATAAGGTGGCATGGCACCCATTGAAATGGGCAGCGGTGGTGAAGGATCCCACTCGCTAAGTTCATTGAAATTGAGCAGGGCCGAGACTATGCGGTTGCTATCTAGAAGAACAATTAGGCTTAAATATATAGACGGCATTACATTAAGTCTATACTTTTGTTTGACATGAAGGAAAGTTCCGGTGTTACTTCTAGAAAAGTTAGCACTATACTTGATGCTTTCTAGAACTAATGCCTTATATGCATTATATAAAGTTCCTTTCATGTCGAACATTATACAGTATTCTAGGCGTGTAAGCGCAATATGGATTTCATTTCTCCTCTGTGTTATCTTTACGCCAATATATAAAGAAAAACGTGATACGGTATGCCCTATGACGACAAACTACGAAAGACTCGTCGGTCTTCCCTGCCTTGTGCAACTGTTAGGTAGTTTTAACCATATGGTTGCAAGTGTTTGGTCGTGTGTAGATGGCGTCACTCCATCGCTTCAAATCTCGAGAGGATTGACTCAAGTGAATGCGCGAGATGTAGACATCTCGCTGTCTATGTCCAAGCTGCTGTCCGTCCGTCCCTTCCTCTCTCCCTCCGTCCCTCCGTCCCTCCATCCCTCCCTCCATCCCTCCCTCCGTGTTTCTTTTCTTTTTCTTCCTTTACCTCTTTCTGTTTCCCTTTCTCTTTCTGGCCTTCCTCCCTTCCTTCCTCCCCTTCCTTCTATGTCTCTCTGCCTGCCTGCGTCTATCCTTCCTCCTCTCTGTGTCCGCTTTCTCCGAACTCTAGCTCCATTCTCTCTCTATTTGCGTTTCTTTACTCTCCTTTATTTTGCCTCCTTCCCTCATTCCCACCCTCACTCCCACCCTCCCTCCCTCTCTGTCTCTTTCTTTCGTTCTCTCTCTCCCTTCCTAGCCTTCCTCCATCCCTTCCCATCCTTCTTCTCTTTCTTTATCTGCATGTCTCACTACCTCCCTCCTGCTCCTGTTTCATGAGCCGTACATAGTCCAAGCTAAATTCAGCAAATCAGATCCGTCTCTACGACCAAATTATGTATATGACTAAGGTATCGTAATGTAAAACAATCGAGTTATACTGGGTAAGATGAGGTAATTAATAGACTTCCAGAGTTTCTCGGAAGCGTGATTCTCGGATTGCCATAAATTTAGGCTGAAGCGCAATGACGACAAGAGCAATCCAACGACTATACGTAAACAACTATTTATGTATTCAAGGCACTTAATATGGCGCTTTTAGTACCTCACTAAAGCGCTGCATATATACGAGTGAATAGTTTGACGATAAATGTATCGTAAATTAATGGTTAACGACGCACTCTGTATCTGCGACGTGCGTTTGGAATCTGACTGTCACATCGTGGCTGACATGAGTTATGCTTGAGTTACAGAGATGAGTGGTTCTGCTGATGGACTTCGCGGGTTTTCGAGATGTTGCGTCACTGCGCGGAATCTCCTTAGGTCTCTGTCGTGCTTTTAAAATAATCGGCTGTACTAAATTTGGTTTTATTCAGCTTAAATGTATGATCTATGGTCTGCCGGCCTATTCACAGTATTTGCATAAGTTAGCAGCATTTAGGAAGGCCGTTAAAAGATCACTGGCTCTAGGTGGGAGTGTTTCGGCGACTTCTAGGCCTATACTTACTGAAACGATGCCTACCAAGTACATGATGATCTAGCGTCAACGACGAACAAACAGACAAATTGGACTCTTGCATCGGGCTAGGATATTGGTTGTTGGGTAATATAGTAGCAGCAAGATTGCAGCTGTAGCCTATAAAGCACTTTTCTGTGTTAGGCCTATGTATAGGATTCTCAATGTAACCGCGGGGTGACATGTCCCTCTTTGCAATATATAATCTTTGATGACCCTCTATTGCTGTAGCCTCTGTGTATATTCCTTGCTATGTGCCTAGGACAGAATGGGTTCATTTGGTAAAAATAATTATTGTCATTCTGTTTTCGTGTTTACTTTGCAAGATTAGGGTCGTAAATGGGAAAGGCAATTAGTAGGCCCTACAGAGGGGCCTACAGGGGAATTAAGTTTTGCAAATGCACTGGGTCAAGCGCCGTTTGGCCACACGTTGGACGGTGCGGCAACAGAAACACCATCAGAATTGATATTTTCGGAAGCGGCGAACAACTGAAGTTTCTCGCCGACTCTGGCAAAGTACTGACATTAGCGATGATCCGCTGTTTATCCATGAATTAAACAAATCATTTGCTAAAGTGTAGCTTTTTACTGTTTGACGTTTTTATTCAGTTTAATAATATGCTTTCATTGATAATGTTACACATTGATTTGCGTGTTTCCTTTAAGATGCTGGGATGGTGGGGATGACGAAGTTTGGGGTGATGAGGGAATGGGGTTAAAACTAACAGTGCAGGATGTGAATGTTAACACATTTCTTGCCCGCGTCACTCTCTGCTATACATTAAACTGAGCGCCTGTGAATAAGCTGGTTCCCGCGACTTTGCTTTCGTTGTGCGCTATAGAAATCTCGAGATTACGATTACGATTAACCGTCTCAGAGGAAGCTCGGATTCGCAAATCCCGCATTGCAAAGCTATTGCCCAATAAACCAATCGATAATCGATCGTGTGTCGCGCAGTTGTTCCTTATTGCAATCGTTACGCTGGTTGCCCACTGGCGAAGAAGCCCGTTTAAAACCATCCTATGGTTCACAAAGCATTATGGTACAGTTTAGGCCTAATCAGCAACCGGTCTATCTCTGCTTGCTGTACATCTCAAATGCAAGCAAACAACGCATTCGATAAATGGCTACATTGTCTCTTGCTGTGCCTCTCATCAGAAGAGTGTTTGGCTCGTGGGCGTTCTCAGCAGCTGATCAGAGCTTTGGAATTCACTGCCCAGTTCTGTCAGTTCTTACATGTAATTCCGGTTTCAAATGTCATATACTAGGTGGCGGCTCCATGATTGCTTGCGTGGGGGAAGAACATTGCCAGAGGGGCGCCACATTCTCGCAGTCCCCATGCACGGGTCTGGTCTGAGGCGCGCCGGCATATAACCAAGAGGGGCGCGGGGGCGAACCGCCCCCAAGCCTTCAGCTAAATCCGCCACTGCCTATACCCACCGAATCCTGATTTCTGGTATTCCTGAGTTATTGGATTTCGACATAGCTTATCCTACGAATTGCCATTTTTGCTACGATCTCACTTGAAGCGATCATCAACTGATGTCTGGTGCATTATGATAACGGCGCTACGGAAGTCATTAATTAGATTAGAATAGATTAGGATAGAAGCTGTTCCAAATGACTTCTGATTTTGTGAGATATCCCGTGACTTTTGAACTTTGACAGATTTGCGAATTTACCCGATATGCAATCCGCCGGTTGACGTAGCGTACGTTACGTCGCAATGGAATTCACGCTTGTTTTTCCGCGGATCTCCTGTGTTTTGAAAGCTAGTCCTATAAAATATTAATGAATACGTCTCTGCTGTTATTGTTATGCCATGTGCAATAAACAGGCTGTGGCACTGCGATTAGCAAGCACCTGCATATTTACGTCTCTGTTGTGTATATATAATAATGTATGAGTATAACGTGGTCGGTTTACTTTACAAAGCTTTACACTTTACAAAGCTTAGAACTTCATGTAGCCCACTTCTTCGCTTGCTGAGTGTTTTCTCAGACTTTGGCATAAGCTTTCCTGCAGATATGTTTAACTTGTTGTCTTTAAGTGGGTGAGGAAAACTTCAGTGAAGATTTAATTCCACAAGTTTCATTGAGCAAATACATCTTAATTTTATTTTTTTAAACGAAATATATAGACAGGCTAATTATGAAAAAAAATTTCAGCGGGACGTGTAACAGAATGCCCAACAGAAAAATCAATGAGCAGGACAGAGAAATTTCCATTACATTACATTACATACCAAGAACTAATTTAAAAAGTGACTGGAAGAAAGTATTTCATCTAAAATGTCGAGCATGCGCTGGCGCAACATTAGCTGTTACACACGTTTGCAGGTTGATCGTTATACCGAGTAGACTACAGATAATCGAAGTGTCTTCTCGGATGCTCTATAATATGCAGTCAGTTCTCTCATATCTCAGTCTACTCGATATATTAGGCCCTGCTATATGGTTATATGAAGAATTTGTACAATTTTTGAAGACACTCTGCAATTCGTATCCGATACTTGAAAGTACTATTTAAAACTCAAATATAGCCTACGTAGTCGTTGCTCGATATTCTCTTACAGGTGACACCGCTTTATCTGCCCGATTACTGCGCAACGCTAGCACGAATCTTGTATAGACAACTTATTAGTGGTGGGTCGGTTTGACCGATACCGAGCCGATATCGCGATATTCAGAAAAACCGACACCGAAGTCGGTATTTAGAACAGTGAGAAATGCCTAAAACCGAAAAAGAAAAGTCGGAATGCAAGTGTCAAATGTTAGTATGGTATTTTTGGATGGTATTTTTCGTTCACTTTACATATTTTAATTTTGTTGAAAGTTTTGGTGTTGACTGATATCCGTGTGTCCCGTCACTGAAAAATATTAGCGATACCCTATTTGCATGTTAGACTAGAGTAAGTGACGTAGCGGAAGTTCTGACGTCATGCACTGCACTTGGGTAGAAACAACAATCCATTTAATGTATGCCCCAAGGATAAAGAACACTTATAAAACCGATACCGATATCGCGATATTTAAACAAACTGAAACCAATACCTGACGGACTTTAAATAAATACCGAGAAAAATACCGAAAACCGAAACAGCCTTTAAAAACCAATACCATCCCAGCTCTAATGCAGCAGTGTCCTATGCAGCATCCATTAAATTTGCAGTGGTTCTAGCACACAACACATGTTGTCTGAACCAGTTATTCCAATGGCGGGTCACCAACCAATCAAAATATCTAAGTATGGCCCAGGTCGCTGTTTGGTCGTGTTTGGGAATTCCAGCCACATCTGTGGCTAGTGAGACAGTATTTCCAAGAGTGGGTTAGCGTACTGTGATAAATGGTCATCGCACAAGGCCTAATATTAGCCTGAAGTAAGTTGCATCATCTCATACTAGGCGTCATGTACAGGACTGCAGACATTTCAGACTCCAAATAGAATTCCGATTAGAATTCCGATTCCAAACACCACCCACCTTAGCCGTCTGACTGCCTAGCTGCCTGACTCTTGGGTCTTGACCTGGAAGCGAACCCTTCCTGCCTATCGATTTTGTTTTGACTGAGCGCCTGTGAATAAGCTGGTTCCAGCGACGTAGCTTTCGTTGGGCGCTGTAGAAATCTTGAGATTACGATTACGATTGACGAACGGGCCATCACAGTTGAACACGTAAATAACAATTTAATTTCTAACATATAATTTTGTAACAGCACAAGAACACTGCTTGCTGTACTGTACAATTGTAAATTGTACTCTGTGCAACAGTAAAATCGGATTATAAACTTAGAGGATAAAGAACACACATGAAACCGAAAACAGATACCGATATAGCGATGATTAGAAACTCTGAAACCAATAACGAACCGACTTTTAAAAAACGAGACAAAATCGAACACCGACTTGTAAAACAAAACCAACCCAGTTCTAAAACAGCAGCGTCCCGTGGAGACGTTGGGCTTCAACTTAGAATTTTTGAGCGTGTAGCTATCTTGTACCTAAAGTAACCAGGTTTATCTGCACGGCTTAAGATGTCTTTTGCGGATACTGGGAAACGTAGCGACACAAGTCCGGGTTGCTTAGTCTCTTGTACGATGAAAGCCTGTCGTAATGACTTCAGTGGGCGATTGCGAAATGGACATCATAAAATTATTATGCGGGCAAAACGGCTACAAATACATATTGATTTGAACGTAGCATTCGGGCGTCCTTTGTTTTTCTTATAGGCCCATAAAGCGAGCGAAAGCCGCGCATGCGTGAAC
Organism: Norana najaformis; assembly: GCA_964023275.1. Classification (NCBI taxonomy): domain Eukaryota; kingdom Metazoa; phylum Annelida; class Clitellata; order Crassiclitellata; family Hormogastridae; genus Norana; species Norana najaformis. The sequence goes on along the minus strand of OZ029913.1, from coordinate 54,376,291 downwards.
AGATAAAAGACAAGGGACTTCTAGACTGCAAGGACGATTTATGTCTGGGGTTTAAAGGCACCGACAGCTCAGCTATTTATCAGCTGTTCGCTCAAACGATCAGTCTGCTTAGTCTGCTTCTGACATGGATCAGTTTTGTTTGTGGACCACTCTGACATCGAGTATGACGAACAATATATATACATATAATATTATGTGTAGGCCTATATATATACAGATTATACACATAATATATACATGCATATATATATACACACAACATTATATATATATGTATATGTAAAACGTTGTAATGTATTATGCTGTAATTGTAATTGTAACTATAATCACGACAATTTATACAGCATCATCAGTAGCAATCTACTTCAAGGGTGCTTTACAATGTCAAAAGTCGGCGCGCACAAGAATCCAACAATAAATGGCTGTGTTGTATTTTATATCATTGCATTTCTCTGTTACTCGATAGGCCTATATTTGCAGCGCTTTCGAAAGGCACTTAAAAGGCGCTATATTAAGTGTCTAGATACATACGTACGTACGTATTGTCATATATGCATGCTTGCATATAGGCCTTCAATTTTGTTTTTGTACTTTCTAGCCACACGGTAGCTTTTCGTGCTTGGTGTATTTCTAGGCTATCTGTCCCAAGACTTGACTACTTGTCTGCAACCGTAAACATACAAGCCAACATTATGTGTAGGACTGGATATTTATAGAGCGCCTTTAGAGAAACATAAAATGCACCTGTGTTGATAGGGCATTGCATTGTTACAGAACATATATGTATATATATATATATATATATATATATATATATATATATATATATATATATATATATATATATATATATATATATATATATATATATATATATATATATATATATATATATATATATATATATATAGCACAGTACAACTTAAACATCAAATGTATCAGCAAAAGCATCATGTAATGGTGTGTAATGTAACAGACATTTATGAAGCGCCTTTCATGCACCTCACAAAGCGTTAACATCCAGGTATTGTGTGGTTTACTGTGGAGGGTTGGGCGCTGCTGCTCTGCAAAATGTCGAATTGCGGCAAAACGTAGTGAAACATTTTTATAGCGCCGCTTAAATGATTGATGGTTAGAGGCATGCGCAGGTTCATTCCTTGTCTGAGTTTTTCGTATGAATAGCTCTCGGTGAGTATCTTGCTTTGATTGTGATGGGTTGAAATTGAATATTTTTGCGGCATAGGTCTGGTTTGTTTGAAAAACGTCCTCTTGTTGTTTATCTCCGTCAGTTTACGGCAAGTCCCAAATCAGTAGCACAAGCACACGCACGATTTCATATCGAATTACCCATGCGCTATATAAATCTACATTATACATATAGTGATACGCTTGTGTGCTGCGAGGCCAATGCATAAATGTCACTTAAGCATACATGTGTGTATGTGTTTGTATAGCGCATTTTTATATAGGACTGTGTATGTTTATCAGGACAACATGCGCGGTTGTATTGGGCGGGCAATATATAATCTGATCACAGACATTGTCGTTATTCTGCAGAAAGGGAATGCGGAGACTAATAAACAGCTTCAGGCGAAGATGCTCCCTAGTGTAGCGCTAGATAAAGCAGCAGCGCAGTTGTATATCTGTGCATAGATATACTTACTGACTGACCACATACGATATATCGTGCGCCGCTTGAGGCAAAGATATTTTCGGAGTATTTGAATGTATGACGCTAGACGGCGACATACATTTAATGCTATCTACTGACTGACTAGAAATTTCAAGTTTTCTAAATTATCTTCCAACACACATACACATTGAAACATTCAGTAAATAAAACTAAATATACATAATAATCGCATTACAACTAAATCTTAATAGTAACCGCAGGCCCAGAATATTGGGTATATGTATATATTTAAATATGCAGTAATAAACCAGGGTGTATATGCTTTTCATATGAGTAGCCAGGATTTTAGCTCAGGAGTCTAGCAGTTTTCTTACTCTTTTCCAGATAGCAGAAAGAGACTAATATTTCAGACTGTGGATCAAGTATTCAACTTAAATAAAACTCGTCGAATTCTAATCTAATTTAATCTTCCACGGCGTCCTTATTGTAATCCACAGAACACCAATCGGTGGTGGCTTATAAGCAAAATCTTTTTCCCAAACCATGATCCATAGGAGGGAAACCAGTGAGGCACCTGAGTCCGTTAATCGTAAATCATAAACCAGAAATTTCTAAAGCGCTACTTAAAAGCTAAGCTCGCACCGGCTTATTCAAGAGCGCTGCGTCAAGTCAGTGAGGTTTTCCAAAGGTGCCATATCAGGAACCAAGTCCGGTTGCCAGGAGAACAGAGAAAGGAGGGAATAGGAGGCTAGTGTGGGTTGCGTTTAAGCTGAGAGAAATGAGGAGAGTGATCAGGGTGGGATTTCTTAAAGAGGTGCAACCAGTTTTGAATGGAATACCTAAGGAGTAGTAGAAAGAATGAACGAGGGAAGGGATAAAGGAGGACCGGAAGAAGGCAACAGAATATATATGCAAATTTCTTTTTGGGTCGGGATCCCTCAGCCCTTTCCTGGGCGCGCCCACGTCTTTCCTTTTTCTCATAAACCAAACTGCCTTCTGAACGCATCGCGAAAGAAACAAGAAAACTGCACCTGCTTTAAACTAATCGACGAATGAGACAGAATTCCCGGTATGCAGTTCAATAATGCTTTGGGATAGGCGGTCGTTGTTAATAGGCGGTTATTTCAACGCGTTGTCATAGCCTCCTCGTCGAAGAAAACCTTCCCGATCAATATGAACGACGAGACATCAACTATGTTTAAACCGCTGCTGGTCATTATTAAACTCTGAAAACAGCGAACAGTGTACGTAGGTCTGAATACTACTTCGTTGTTTGCAAAGGAGCCGTTGTAAGCTAAGAACTTTAGGCGAGTTATGATAAGGTGAGACATGGTAAGGTGAGGTAGTTAATTATGAGTTACAGAAATTAAGTTCAGGTAAGATTAATTGAAGTTAAGGCAAGGTAAGGTTAGTTACAGTGGCATAGGGTAAGGTTAGATGAGCTAAGGTTAATTAATGCCCCATCCCTGGACACATTCAAGTCACGACTCAAGATATCTTTTTAGGATGTCTTATGACTGTAGTTGATTTTTATTTTTTAACCCATGTACAGCGCCCTTTTCTTCGGCCTCGGCTGTGCTACGGCGCTATATAAATTGTCTTAATATTATTATTATTATTAATTAGAATAAGACAAACGCTGTTAAAAGGAAGCCTATTACAGCACTTTTGAGAAGTATTCTTAAACGGCGCTGTATTAATTGTTTTAATATATACATATACGGTAAGGTATTCAACCATTTATTAAATGTTTCTGTTAACATGGCATATAGGTTTCTTGGTTCAATAAAAATTACAAATTTTATCAAATGCAACGGAACTCTTTTATGAAGCGGTCAAAATCTGCGCCAACTTCTAGTGTTTATGATAAAACACACTGTATGCCACAACGGCTATATTATGTAATAAAAAGATCGTATAGAAATATTATTAATGGCAAAAGCAGTGAGCTAGCCGGCATTGGTAGGTTTTCAGGAAATGCAGATAGATGACAAGCAGTGTTGACGATCGTGTATGAACTCCTCGTCTTTCGGAACACTACGTCAAGATCATCGATCAAGACAGATTGGTTGGGTCAAAGGTCAGCTGCAGCGACTGTGTTGTGCAGGCACTGCTCCTCGATTTCTTTCTCTTTGTTTGTCTGGCTGGCTGTCTTATGTCCCTCGTTCTCTTTCTCTAATAATGTAAGAATGATGAGTCTTCCTTTGTCTGTTGTCTGTCTGTCTGTCTATCTGTATGCATGTATGTATGTATGTATGTATGACTGTCTATCTGTCTCTCTCTCTCTTTCTGTCAGAATGTAAAAATGATAACTATTCCTCTGCCTGCATGTCTTTATGTTTGTCTTTCTCATTCTTTGTCTGTCTGTCTGTCTGTCTGTCTGTTTGTCTGTCTGTCTGTGTCTCTTCTCTAATGTAAGAATGATAAGTGTTCCTCTCTCTGCATGTCTGTCTTTCCTTCTTGTTCTCTCTCTCTCTATAATAATCTAAGTATAGTGTCTGTCTGTGTGTGTCTGTGTGTCTGTGTGTGTGTCTGTCTGTCTGTCTATCTATCTATCCGTCCGTGGCTTCTGTAACTATGATTATGCCGCCGCAAAAAATCTTAATTGCAGTCGCAGTTATCAGTAGATTTCAACGTCTTGAACGAATTGATGACCAGTGGAATGATGCAACGTCCACGCCCCTGCTGCTGCTGTTGCTGCGGTTGCATGGCGTTGTTTTGTTGCCTTTCGTTGTGTTGTTTCTGTCGCTTACGTTGTTCCTATGTTGTTATGTCTGAGGTTGCTTTTGATAGAATTGTTTCTAAACTTCCTGTTGGTCATGCGGTTCATATGTCGCTAATGCAATGGCGTCAATTGTCAATTTTTTGTCAGTTTTGTTAATGAGATATCATTGATCGGGCTGTACGTGTGAGCGGGAGCCAACCAGTGGTGACTTTCTAGTTATTTGAGTACTGTTTGCTTACTTACGAAGTTTTTGTTCCTAGTGAAATTTATTACCAGCGTAGGCAGCGCTTGTGTGAAGTACCAAAAATGTTGTATAGGTTTCGATGCTACGAATACTAATAGCACATGTATTTGTGCTAATCATTTTACTGTGTCGTTCGTGTTCTAGTGTTGCATTTATCGTTCTTGTTACTTCTAGTGTTGCATTTGTCGTTGCTGTTACTTCTAATGTTGCATTTGTCGTTGTTATTACTGGCATTGCGATTACATGGCGTTGTTACATACTGTTGCTTTTGGATTCAAGGAAGCAATCATATCGAAGATCATGGTCTCCAAGGTTATTCGCAGTTCGACAATACAACGTATGTCGATTGCGCATGACGAGCCCGGGATTCGAACCAGAGCCATAGTTTCACCCCTTTAGGCCCTACTGTTGCCCTTGGCGATGTTGTTCGTGTTGATAAAGCTGTTGTTGTTGCTGATGCTACTGGTTTTGCATTGTTTTGCGTAGCTGATGTTACTGAATTTGCCGATGATTGTAATTCAAAATAAAGGGTTTCATCAGGCTAGATTGTATTATTATTATTATTATTATTATTAGTAGTAGTAATAGTAGTAGTAGTAGTAGTAGTAGTAGTAGTAGTAGTAGTGGTAGTAGTAGTAGTAGCAGCAGCAGTAATAGTAGTAGTAGTAGTAGTAGCACTAGTAGTGGTGGTAATGGTGGTGGTGGTAGTAGTAGTAGTAGTAATTGTTGTTGTAATAGTAGTGGTAGTTATAGTAGTAGTAGTAGTTATAGTAGTAGTAGTTGTTGTTGTCTTTATTGCGTCTGAACTTCGGTCGAAAGACCTAGGAGCCACAAAGCAAGACCATCGGTAAAGCAAGCGTAATCGAATTGCGATCCAATTCCTGTTCGTGTGCCATTTACAGATTAATCTACTGTATGTATTATTATTTACTGCACATACATTAGGCCGCTGCATGAAGACAGCCAACATCTCTGGCGACAGACATGGGACAGGCAAGCACCTTAATAACTCATCCAGCTACCAGTCTATACAAGGATGTGCCAGGAAGAACGACACGGTTTGAATAACGTATCTCTATATAGGGTACAATTTTCCCTCTTATATTTTCCTCAAAACTGATGGCTGTGAGTTCCATAGATGTGAACCAGCTTGTGATATGGCACGGAAGCCACACTTCTTTTTGATAAGTTGGGGCAAACAGTTGGACAGAGGAAGCTGATCTTAAGTTCGTCCTGGCGGGATGAAGTGAGAGTGGAATGTATAAATCAGCAAGGTATCTCGGTGCTAGACTATGAAACGCCTTGCATTCGAAGACAACAACTTTTAACATATACTTATATAGGCCTATATACACGCGTCGCTTGTGGCTGCAGTCAGCGAATAACTGCACATGAATGGCGTCCTTTTCGGCGTCGGCCGTGCTCTATAAGTCGTATTATCATCATTATCATCATCATCATCATCATCATCATATTAGCCTATACAGATACACGTGAACATACATATACACAAATTACCGCCTTATTTTTCTATGGGATTGATCAAAGTGGAGTTACATGTGTCCATGACACGTGGTGCCTGCAGTGTGATCGCCAGGGCCTTTTTAAGGTCACTGTAGGCCCTAGGCACTCTCGCATTCGTAGGCCCCAACTGCCAACTTTGCATTAGAATTAAACATATTCACATTATTTCTTGACGTCTATCTTCCCTTGCAAATTGAAAACGACTTAATAATGCGGGAAATGACATTTGAGGACATTATATGTGATTTTGCTAATGCAAAGAGCCGCAAAGTTAACATAATGTAGCACAGCTTAACTTAAACTGTTTCAGTTCAAACTTTAAGGTTATTAAATTTGTATTTTTCTATTTTCGGGTCAAGCAATAAATTTATTTTTTTCAATATCTCATTTTTGACTTTCGTAGGCCCCTATAAAGTTCGTAGGCCCTATAGGTACAGTACCTAATGTGCCTAATGGACAAGACGGCCCTGGTGATCGCGCGTTAAGTGAATACAAAATGAATGATCCCTGAATGGACGTGGATTGGGGAGGCTTAATAAAAGAAATGCTCGACGACCTCGCACTTGCATACACATCGTCTTCGACCGCATCAACCTCCGTACCATCGGCATCCTCTGCAGCAGCAGCAGCAGCTGCGGCCATGCAAGTGCGAACGGCGTGACGAGCGACTACGTTGACAATGACAGCAACTCAGGCCCATCTCAGTGGACTGTTGTGCGTGGTTGCATTCGATTGCGTATGCCTAAGCTTGCATCCAAGTGTATAAATGTGTGTATGCGCACTTGCGTTTATATATATATATATATATATATATATATATATATATATATATATATATATATATATATATATATATATATATATATATATATATATATATATATATATATATATATATATATCTGTTATGTGTGTGGTGCGGTTGTTTCTATGGATGTGTACTTCACCTGTACAGTTTCGTACAGATATATTATAAGCCTGCATGGTGAGTCAGCAGTGTATGTATTTGTGTGGTGTGATGCGTATGTAGGTGTGTGTGTGTGGTGTTGTGTGTGTGTATGCGTGTAGGGGTGTGTGTGTAAGTCTGAAATTAATTTTTGATTCAGCAGGCGCTGTATAGGTTTTGGTGTGGCTAGAAGCACGTATACAAATTAATGCCTGGAAATGACAACGAATCGTATTGGCAGATTTTGGGTGGACCCTGGCTTAAGTCCTGGATCCACCCAAATCGCAGTCATCCAGAAAGTTTCCGAGGCGACAGGAAATGGCTGTAATTATGCTGATGGTGACGGTGATGACACGCCACTTTACGAGTCTTATGAAACGTCTGCATCAGAATCAGACAACGGATATACTGATGTGTGTGTAGACCCTGGTTGCTTTCGGCAAAGGACCTCTTGTTGTGGTCTCTTGTCGAATCAGACAAGGCTGGCTGTCTCTGTTTTATCTCCATCTGCAAGGAGCTTTATACGTTGTAGAAGTTGGCGTTGAGTTTATACAGAGCCGTGTCTGTTATTTCGATTCTTTGAATTAAGAAACAGCCTTCAGCGAAAACTGCTTTTCCATCATTCTGTCTTTACTCAACCGGAAAATCCAGTTGAACAATTTACTCGAGTATTGACTGCTTTTGCGACTGACCGTACTCTGGTCATTGGTTGTCCTTCGTTGTTTATTCCTTTATCCAGAGACACTAGAGTCGTCTGTTGACAGGAATTGCTTTATCGGATTTAGACCTGCAAAGGCAAGTCAGCTGAATGTATTTGCAAGAATTGCATGCGCTGCCTTTTAACTTGCCAGTTCGGCAGTTCTTACATCATTTATTATTCTTATTCACTCTCGCTCGCACGTTTGCTTCCTCTCACTCACTCATTCAGATTCACATTCGCTATTCACCTCACTCAAACACTCACTCAGTCATTCACATTCACACTCATTCACACTCACACATTCACACTCACACATTCACACTCACCCTCACACTCACTCATTCATTAACTCATCTTCTATCCGTTTTCTTGCGCGTGCTCTGTATACATACAGATGGGACTGGAATGTGGGAAAATCCTCATCGATGCATTCAGTCGCAAGTGCATTCATATAAATGTATGAATATATACATATATATTTTTATATTTACGGTCTGAACTCTCAGGTCTATTCTATGACCAGTACCTTACTAAATGTGCTACGTCGCCGTGCTGTTCATTCTGGCTTGGAATGCATCTGAATTTTTTGATCATAAATGTGCCGTAAATTAAAACAATGGAGTACAGACTTTAACTCGCTGCATAAGTTGAAATTTATGACTGAACAGTAGGATGAATTGTTATTGCAATAAATTTGCCATTTCCCATAAAACTGTGAGTCGAGTAACTTCACAGCCCAGGAAATTACTTGTACGAGAACGAACCCTGTTCTCGGAAAGGCCCATCCTCAGTATGTTACTCATCCGGTGACCGCAGAAGATGCAAAGCTGAACTCTGAGACCGAGCCGTAGAGTGTTTTGTGTATCGACCTTCTAAGGGAGCGGACAATTCTGAACTTCTTTCAGAAAGAACCGACTCTGATCCGAAGAAAGATTCTGCAGAACCGCCGCTGAAGGTCAAAAATGGAAATGGCCGTGTGGTGGGTGGTGCAGAGCGAATATTTTGAGTCACCACCACATTAGTCGGTTGTGGATGGGGAACGAAGACCGCAAAAGATTGGTACCAGAACTGGAGTAAATGTAAATGTAAATGTAGATGTTTCTACAGCGACCGTATACGGTCTCGACCTTGCTCATTTTACAAATGAATTAATGGGTGATATCCTTTACCACCGCTGCTCGTTTGAATGGGCGGCACGTTATTAAAGATCCCTGTACACAAACCGTGCTGGCATCAGATTCAAATGCAGTACCAGTGGTTAGGTTCAATTCAAGTCGACCGCCACAATATAAACGTTTCCTCTGTAGCTGGTACAAAAATCGTACGCACGATTTAGAGTACCAGAAAAATCGTATCTGCTTTGGTGTCACGCAGACTAGGCTAATCGTAATCATAATCGTAATTCCGAGATTTCTACAGCGCCCAATGAAAGCCGCGCCGCGGGGACCTGCTTATTCACAGGCGCTAAGTCAAAACAAAATCGATAGGCAAAAGGGTCCGGTACAGGTTTATAGGCCTACTGCATGATGCATTTCACAACACTGACCTGTGGGCTACGCAGTTCATGACATGAACCCATAGGCTTAGCCATTTCACGAAACAAACTTGCAGGGATAGCGATCAACACGTGTTCCTGTTATTCAGTCATCAGCCCATCCTTCAATTTAATCACACAAACACGACCATTAGCGCGGCGTAAGTCTGAGAGACAGGTGCCTGTGCGTGAAAATTTACTGTTAACAGTTTACACATGCGAAAAATTGTAACGATTTCTCAGCTTTGTGGGAGAATCCGATAAAAAATTAGGCCTACTGTCGAAATTTAATTAAGTCAGAACCCTCTGAATGCAGATTACTGAGGCATTTATTCGCGTGGCATTTGTTCAGCGGATGAAAATGATTAAGTTCATCAATCAATTTCGTGCGTGCCACAGGCAGCGCACCTGTTTAAACTGACACTGATTGGAGATCTGACAGCCTCCACAAGTTTGGTATTAATCTACAACTGAACAGACGAATAGTACTGCCCATATTCTGGGAAGGTTCGTGATAGGCTCAATGAAATGTAGCCTATGTCCTTTGTACAGGTACAGTTTGTCCAAGAGTTATTGGTAGGTCTACAAATACTAGGCCTATAAATTATAAGCCTACTCGTTTTAGATCGATTTTGTAGTGCTACTCAGCAGCACATTATTATGCCAGCCAGTGATATGTGGAGGACGATTATTTACGAAGAGATGTGACAACTTCTTGCAATTCAACAGCTACAAGTTTTTCTTGGGGTGTGTAATTTCAAAACATAGAAAGGTAGTGGTATGCTTGTGTGTATTCTTGTCTGTGTTTGTGCATATGTGTGCTTGTATGCGTGATGCCGTGAGAGTGTGTGTGTGTGTGTGCGAATTTGTGTACTAGTATGTGTTCATATATAGGCCTACACTCTGAAAACTATAATGTCTAACGTCAATAGGAAAGATAAGGTTACGGAAAAAATCGATTATTTATTACATTACCCTATTGGCGATTGTCATCAGTCAGGTCCTACCTGGGGCAGGACCATTTGGCCCGAACCTCAAACTTTGGGAGTCTCATGATATCGCCTTTCCCAGAATAAATATAACCATGGCCAATGCAGGCTTCTAAATCTGGAAATGATCCAGGCCTGTCGCAATCTCTGCTCAGAGGTTTGGTCTGCGGTTGAAGAATATCTTGACTGAAGCGCCAACAGGACAATAGTAAAATATGTATTACTTGCAGATTGTGTGGCTACGAATTGCTTAAAAAACAGTACGAAGCAGGATTCGAACCTCATATGCAGAAGTGAACAGCAGCACTGCAAGTAGTCTCCTGCCGCTATGTCAAAAACAGCCACTAATAAGACACTGTCTTAGACTCATCAATGTCTACAGTTGCTAGGCAATACTTTCAGCAGTGTTCAGCAGTGATCTGTGTACTCTTGTGTAGGACCCACATTGCCTACGTGTATGCGTGTACCTGGATATTTGCATGGGACCTTCGCTGGATATTGATATCAGAATTGTTTCACTATAAATTCTACTCACGTCTGTCTGGTATTTTTGAAGCAGTCTTCGAGGAAGTCAAATTTTTGACCCGAATGAGATGGAATCTATTTTTTCGAATGCAAGTGGAAGAGAAAACAAGGGGTACACAAACTTGTAAAGTATTGTTATTACCTTTCATTCAGGTGACTGCATGAGGTCTGGGTATGTTGTTTGGTGTCGCAACAGTTATTATTTGTGCATTTATTAAGCGCCACTATCTAATGACTAGGCACCAATCGATGGCGCTAAGCAATGGTGAGTGAAGGACTTGCTCAAGGTCCCTACATAGTAACCGTCTCAGAGGAGGAGTCTCGAACCCACACACTATGCGCTACAAGGCAAGCACTCTAACCAATCGTCTACTGTGCCCCACCAATTTCATCAGCTGTCTCTATCTCCGATTGCAGCTGCGGCAGCAGGAGTCAGCAATATCATCGCATCAAACGCCGCATCTGCGACGGCTAGTGACACAGCATTGGGGCACTTGGTGCCTGGGGAGGAGGGACAGTGAACTAGAGGTGGGAAAAGCGATGGATGTCCGTTGTCAAGACAACAACGGGACTGGTGTCGAGGTGTGATGGATCACGTGACTGGTCGATATCGACGCTAAAATAGCTATCGCTCAACCAGCTTTCCCCCTTGCCACCTTCTCTCAAAAGACCTTCGATGATGGATGACGAAGAAGATATTACGCTAATTGTTGGGTAAAAACACAATAACATTTTCTGTCAAAATGAAGAGAGCAGGAGAGTTTCACTTAGAGCGATTAATATTAGGCAACGACGGATACTGTATGCATAATAAACATACATACAAACATACATACATATTCACAAACATACAATTATAGATTAGGAACCTGTGCCAATTAGCTCATTTTAACGACTGTAATATTAGTAACTCTGACCGCAAAAAGTCAATTGTATGTAGGCCCGACTGGGGTTTGAACCCAGGATCTTCTGTTTACGAGACAGACGCCTTACCACTTGGCCACCGAGCCGCAACGATAGGGCTCGATTACACGGTCTTATTAACTGAAATCTGGTAACAAATATCGTGGTTTGTGTGAAAGTCCTCAGAATCTTTTGTAACACTATTGGTGTCTATCTATTAGCTCCTATCTGTGTAAATCATCATATTTCGCCGTCCAATGTCTAGGCACTAGTGAACTCTGAGTTGAAATTATAACGACACCTCGTGTCTGTGACGATGGACGTCAGTATCGACTCTAACTATTAAAAATTACTTGTATGTAGGTCTCCGACGGGTTTTGAATCCCAGGTCTTCAGCACACTACATGATTTATTCTATCGATTTTATCCCATTCTGCTACGAGTTCTAAAATTACATTTGGGTAAAATGAGTAAAGATACACCGCTGAACTAATGACGACGACGATATGAAGATGATGACTTCGTTTAGTTTATCAAATGAGTTTTATTCAGATTCTGGTGTCTCCTCCATTTTTGCCCATCCTCCGTTCAGACCATCTCAGCTGCGAAAAGAGATGAAAAGAGACGGAAGTGAGGCTTTCGTTTCTTCGAGCTTGCCGTCTTTAAACTTCACCTCTTTCAGTTTCTGCGCTGGCCTTTCACTCAAAAATGAAAACATTTCTTTTCCAAAAATCTTATCCTGAGTCTTCCTCTTCCCCTTATCTGTCTTCTCGCTTCAATTTCAAACACCATCCACCGTAGCCGTCCGACTGTCTGACTGCCTGACTCCTGGATCTTGACCTGGAACAGAACCCTTTTGCCTATCGATTTTGTTTTGTCTGAGCGCGTGTGAATAAGCTGGTTCCCGCGACTTGGCTTTCGTTGGACGCTGTAGAAATCTCGAGATTACGATTACGATTGCGAGAGCCCTCATCTCAGTCAATTTGATAAGAAGCCCAATGGACTGAACCTTAGCAACGGAGGCATAATCAAGTATTTTCACCACCAAGTTCTTAGTTCCGGGGCAGGTGCGCATGGCCAATGCACCTGCCGATGTTATTTCTACCTGTATGCAGGCCGCAGTTTTCTAAGGAAAAGTTGTCCTGTTGGTTTTATAGTCGTTTTATGTTCCTTGCCTGCACTTAAGCCATAAGACCTATGTCATTTCGGAGGCAGTTTGATCCGAAATGCGAATGCTATGCATGCTATGCTCGCTTACGAAAAGTGACCATCTGCATCTGAATAACAATTATGCTTAGCCTATACTATAAAGACGTTGTACTAGTCATAATGACAGGATATATATATATATATATATATATATATATATATATATATATATATATATATATATATATATATATATATATATATATATATACGTAACAAGAGGAAGTGCGCTTTAGGGCCTGGCCTATCACTTACCTAAAATTCCCTGCACGCCTCCCAACTCTCCTATCTTCATCAATTATTTACGATTCGATTACCCCGCTCAATCCGCTCCTCTTCTGCCCTAAAACTTATCGGCCACTCCCCACCCCCCGTCGCGTTATCCTTAAAATTTGGAAATCGCTCAGTGGCTGAGGCTGCTCCACCTCTCTGGAATAAATTCCGCCGAAATTACGTCGACTGTCCGATCAAACCTCCTATTCTTCCCCTCTTGCAATTTCTGTGCAGGCTTTCATTCAAAGCTGGAAACTGTCTGACCCTTTGGTCTCAACCTGGAACCGATCCTAACCACACCTACCTACTAATTTTGTTTTTACTGAGCGCCTAGCTGTGAATAAACCGGTTCCCGTGACTTGGCTCTGAGATATGATGGTGACTGAAGAAGACGCCTCCGAACTTGGAAGTCTACTTCTTTGCAATCGCCGTCTTGTTGATTGGTTATATGACAGTATGGCTGATCGGCTAGAAGCCTTACTGTAAGCGTATGTATACATGCATGCCTGCATGTATGTATATATGTATGTATGTAAGTAGGTATGTATTTATGCACACATTTATGTATATATGTGTATATGTGCGTGTACTTGTGTACAGTACGTACGTGCGTATGTGCGCATGCATGCATGTAGGTCTATGAATGTATGCTTGTTCGTTTCTTTGTTTGCTTGTGTGCGTTTGTTTGTTTGTCTGTGTCTCACCATAATTATCTGTGATGGTACATGTATGCATACGAATTGATCCATCTTCCTATTCGGATCAGAATGCTGGACTGGACATTGAGCAGGTACACGAGAAAAGATCGTTAAACAGAAATGAGCTGGCCATTGAAATTGTAAGAAAAGCTGAAGATTCGAAGAAATAAGTTATTCTCTGTGAAGACAACTCTATTGGAAAAGATCGTTCAGCAAAGAAGACTCTGAGGGTGTGCACGAGTGGGAAAATGCCAGTTGACCGAATCCCAAGCAAATGCACTACATGCAAAACATTCGAAGGAAACGGAAACAAAGGAAGACCAAGACTTCGCTGGAGAGACCATATAAACGAAAGGCATAACAAGACTTGGACTGAATATGAGAAAAGCGTTGCACTTGAAATGTGACCGAAAGTGGAGATCATACACTTACACCCATCACCTCCAGGTGGCTTGAATCAGGAGCTGATGATGATGATGGTGGTTGTGGTGGTGGTGGTGATGTATGCTTGTTAACAAATGCATTACTTACTTACTTGTCATCATGCCATGGTTCTGGTCTCTGTGACTGTCTGCTGAATGTGGTGCAACTCCGCTTATATGACTCAACTCCCTATTTCTAGTAAGTAACTTACACCTTTACATCACACTACATCGTCAGTCTGAAAAACCGGTGTGGCTCACTGTATGTCTGGTCTCCATTTGTATATCTATAGCTTAGATTAGAGGCTATATCTGTCTGTCTGTCTGTCTGTCTGTGTGTGCCTGTGTGTGTCTGTGTGTCTGTCTGTCTTGTCTGTCTGTTGTCATCTCGACTATCTGATCTAGAATCGAGTAATCCGCGGGGAGGAATATAGTCTGCGTTTGGCATGGCAGCAGTAGCGTATCCAGATGTGTACACAGTGGAAGCAAATGGCATCGGGGGCTCATATCGAATTGAGCGCTGAGTTGGGGTTTGAGTGGGGGGGCAGCCAAAGGCAGATCTCGGGTGGGGAGTCAGACTGGTCAACTGGATCCGACAGTGATTTGCGTCTTGCATTCAGCAGTTTCTATTTTCTGTGTCATTGTCAGTATCTGTGCCTCTGTTTGTATTCTGTCTCCATCTGTCTTTCTCGGTACCTGTTCGTCTGCGTCTACTTTTATGTCTTATACTCTGCGTCTGAGCCTCTATATGATCGCCGTTGCATATTCGCCCTATACAGGGATTCAATGGGATGGAAGGTAATACTTATAAGGGAAGATCATGATTGAGTGGGGATAGAACATGAGAGAGAGAGAGAGAGAAAGAGAGAGAGAGAGTAAGGCAGAGACAGAAAGACAGACAGAGAAAGGGAGACAGAGATATGTAAAAGGATGGATGGATGGATGGGGAGACAGACAGACAGCCAGACAGACAGGTAGAACGAGAGATAAACAGACAGAGAGAAAAAAAAGACAGAGAGACACGTAGAGAGAAATAGAGATACAGAGACAGACAGAGACAGACAGTATGGAGGCCAATGAGATAGGGGGTGTCAAGGGCGCGTCGACTGCGATCGTGTCGACAAGGATAACGCGATTCCCGCGTCAATAGGTTCACTCCACATTCACGGTGGCCTGGCATCCATCTGCGTCGACTGCAGCCGCTGAAGCCGTGTCTTTTATTGGCAAATTGCAAGGTTTGTCACGGACCGCCGCATCCTCAGCCATCCTTCCCACCCTCCACCATCACCAACCACACCAGCAGCAGCAGCAGATGAGGTGACATACTTCGTCTTGAAGAGAAGACTAAAATAGCAGGTACTAATGTGGATGGCAAGTTCAAGACATTTATATCGTGTTTATATCCTGTTATAAACACCCTATCCTGACTTCCCTTCTTCCTCTTGTCTCTCTTTCCACTCCAATCCCAGACATCACCCACCGTAGCTGCCACGCTGTCTCCCTGCTTGACTTTTGGATCTTGACCTGGAATCAAACCCTTTTGCCTACGGTTTTTGTTTTGACTGAGCGCCTGTGAATAAGCTGGTCCCCGTGACGTGGCTAGGTTGGGCGCTGTAAAAATGTCGGAAATACCATTGCGATTATACACGGCTGTCTTCGTATAAATAAGGATTTTTTTCGTATTTTTTCGGTCAAAATATGCTTACAAGTTTTGCTTGGACAGACTAGCGTCGATATTGGTGGACAAAGTTTGTCCACCAAAAGTATATCGACGCCTTGACGGCAGTTGCCTCAGACACATCAGAATGGGCACAAGTTCCATTCGGTGTCCCACATGGCTCGTTCTTGAACCGCTTCTTCACATCCTGTACACAACCGACCTGACCCAGATCATCGCGACCCTCGAGCGCGGGTTCACCAAAACTCTGATGAAGTGCAGTTGTACTAGTCATGACATCCGTCTGATGCACATCTTGCTTATGTTTCTAAAATACAGACAACTGTAACCGAAATACAAATAAACCTGGATATCCTCAAATCGGCTGAAGTTGAATCGGCCTAAGACACAGATCCCAAAGTTTTTGTGAAACGAATGCACTCGTATATAAAAACATATTATGCAAAACACATTTGGCACAACCCACAATATCCAAAATCCATATCATAAAAAACTCCTATCGTACAAACTCACAGAATGCAAAACTGGTATTGTATACTAAGCAGTATTATTACATAAAACACTCATACAAAACGCTCGTATCATCGCCGTCTGTAGCCACGCTATAGTGTCTGTTGCTAGGAGACACTTTCTCAGAGTGCATGGAAGCAAGACATTATTGATGACTTTCATGGATGGACAGTCGAAGTCGATCGATCGATCGATCAGTCGGTGATAGACTTCGGCCATGATTTGCCATCGTCATTAGCCGAACAACGCATTTTCTCCCATGCAACCATGAAATGATCTCTCGAACCGTGAACGACGCATTCATTCAACCGGAAATTCCATCGCCTGCAAGCATAGGCGTTAGACCGTAGGCACCGCCTGCTAAAATCCACAAGAATACGCATTTAAGAATACGCGCATGAATGGCATTGGTTTATTTACAGGCATAAACATAGGCATATACGTAGGCATAACCACAGGCATATATAGGCATAAGCACCGCCATGGGCATACGTAGGCATAACTGTATACAGACATAACATGCAGACATAATCGCAGGCATACTTAGGCATAAGCATAATGTAGGCATACGCATGAAGGTTTATCTATAGGCATAGCACAGGCGTATGCAGGCATAAGTACGACCACGGGAATATGCAGGCATAAGTGGGCATATCACTGGGCATAACTTCAACCGCAGGCATCCTCTACTTGGGCAGATGCTCCAAACTTTTGATCCGAAAGAATAGAATTATGATGTGCTACATTTGCTTATGGTTAAACTAAGTGTTAATCCAGCCTCGGAGATCAAACACATTTAATGTTGATGACTAAAAGTGGTCGTCAATGTTTTGGCAAAAGAAAGTACTAGGTCACTTACTTGCCCCTTCAAAACTTTCTCGATCCACCATTGCCCTCCCTTGCAAACTGAAACCGTGTCGACGTCCTCGTGTGAGCAAAAACGCAGCCATAGTCACATAGAGGCAAAGGTTCAGCCACGAAGATAATTTAAAATCATATGTTTCATTTTTAGACATAACTTTTGTTTCTTCTGTCTAAGTAGCATAAAAGCGTAGGCCTGCATGAACACAATCAGACATGGCAGTGACGCAACCATTAGTAGGCCTACATGATTTAAACGTAGATCTACAGTTAGGTTCTAAGTTAGGCCCATATAACACACACACATATGTTTGTGTGTGTGTGTGTGTGTTTGTGTTTTCCAGTCGTCTTTGGTCTAAGACGCCAAGAGGCGCATGCGCATAGGCTACATAGAATTTTTTGACGCCTGTAGCCAGGGAATGTACGCATAGCCGAGTAAAAACTGCTTTTGAATCGGAGAACCATACCATATAAATTGGGCCAATTAATTACAAAGACACGATGCCTGTCCTTCACCCTACAGCCATGGCACTGTGCCCTGCGCCGTCCAGGTATGATGGGCATCGATTTAGCCTCAAGAGCCCCCACTCTTCCTTTCAGCTGATCTTTGATTGTTGACGACATCACCTGTCATAAATAGATCGTTTCTTTGAGACATTTGCTTCTGCCTGGGCACAGGACCCACGAACTCAAAGAAATAAGTCCCTCGCGTCCTTTCACTCGGCGACCAAGTTCCCCGTCTGAATCGAAATTCACTCATCACTCGTCCGATCAACCTGTGTATAAAGACACCAAACACAGAGCTTTTAGCTAATGCCGTCTTTACAGAGACTATCAGGGAGCTAGCAGGGTCTACCTAAATGGCCTGCTACCTTACGTTACGACAGATACATAAGATAAAACGTATTACATTTTTTCTACACCTTGATTTCAAGTTTATCTCGATATCCGGGGCTTGGTTATTGCGGACATCGCTCCGGTACAGCGATTAGGACATATCGCACTTTCTCCTGCATTGGATCGCCTCTCTGAAACAGTCTTCCACTCAAGATTAGAACTTTACCGGTGGAAATAGATTAAGAAACAGTTTCAGGTGATCTTAAGACCCACCTTCTTAGATCTCTCAGCAATGTTTCAGCGCCTCTAATATGACCTTAAAAGGCGCTGCATAAATATTCAGAAGCATACATAGACCTACATAAGGCCAAAGCATTACACTCAATATGCACCTTGATTTCAAGCCCCCCACACACATACACACGTTCGTACTTCCAAATACACACATACATGCATACATATATACATGCATATATTACACACATACATACATATATATTTTATATACATAGATACATACACACATACATACATGCGACATACATACGTATATTGCGTAAATATATTACGTAATGCATACATACATACATACATACATGCATGCATGCATATGTACACATATATATATGATGAAATACAATGAATGCATGCATAGACCCAACATTTTCTTTCAGATATATAGGAGACATGCATCAAATACCTTATATAAACATGCAGAGGAGTGAGATGCCTTCATAAGTCATTAAGGTTACTTGAGCAGACTATAGGCATGTATTATGTTGTAGCCAATAATCCTTTCTATCTACGGTTCGGAAAACAACCTTTGGGAGCAGCTAACGGCGGCCATGGGGTCGATTTATGACACCCACCTCTGCTGTGCCAATTTATGTCGTCCTTTGTAGATGCCGACCAAGATTGGAGAGAACACCAGATCACGATACACGCACGCACACACACGCACGCACACACACGCACGCACGCACATACGAATGCTTATCAGCCGCCGAAACACGAGCTATGTCTCTGAATGTTCTGCAGCAGACAATTCAATGAGTTATTCATCTCCGTAGATCCATATTTTTCTTTCTTTTACAGTGCGTCTGCGCCGCTTCTATCTGTCATGGCAACGAGTATCCATGTCCAACGAGCCCCAATGTTCCATCACACACACATACACACACACACGCACGCACCTACATTACCTACACACACGCACGCGCACGCACACACACTTGTGCATACACATACCTGCGTTTGGGGTCGTCCTTAAAGAACGTCCGCAAAATTTACCTACTGTGGAAGCTCCATCCCTTTGTCCGCATTTGTCCGCATTTGTCCGCATTTGTCCGCATTTGTCCGCATTTGTCCGCATTTGTCCGCATTTGGCATGCCCTTCCCATCCCTTTTGTGGACGTCCGCACTGGAGAGTGAAGGAATGAGGACTAGCTTAGGGTACACCCTGCTAATCTTGCAGGGCTAACTGTATTACGGTGTGGTTTAGTTCTATACTGCCGCGTCCAAGCATAGGGACTCTTTATCTGACGTTCTCTCTTGTCTTGATCGGCATCTACATAAGACGCCATAAATTGGCGCAGCAGAGGCTGAGTGTCAGTTTGCAGCCTGAAAAAGCAAGAAGCTGGCACTCATTTAATCAGGAATGCTTCGCTTAATTAAGATGTCAGGGCTTGGGACATATTGTAATAGGAGGAATAATTCAAGATTTTGAGGAAGGAAACTCTATTCCGTGGATCTGCGCACAGCAAAACGTAGGTTTAAGTTCTTCCTTCACTACATCTAGTTGTATCACCCAATTCAGGTCATGGAAAAAGTATACGATGCAGGCCCGACTGGGGTTTGAACCCAGGATCTTCTGTTTACGAGACAGACGCCTTACCACTTGGCCACCGAGCCGCACGGTTAATTCAAATTCATCACTCTTTTATAAAAGGAAGCCTCTAGCTAACTATAGTATGTAGCCCTACACAACAGCTGTGAATATTCGCTGCCGTCGCTTCTGACTCATCACGGATCACTACAGGTGCTATCACCTGTCAGTCTGCCTATATGCATGTCAGTCAGTCAGTCAGTCAGTCAGTCAGTCAGTCAGTCAGTCAGTCAGTCAGTCAGTCAGTCAGTCAGTCAGTCAGTCAGTCAGTCAGTCAGTCAGTCAGTCAGTCAGTCTGCCTGTCTGCCTGCCTGCCTGCCTGTCTGTCTGTCTGTCTGTCTGTCCGTCTGTATGTCTGCTACTTTATGCTTATTAAACGCCAGGAGTGAATCAACCATTTAAAGTTATAATGGACGAAATAATTGTGGGGTTTGGGCGTAATGGGAAAACGTGAGCCCATTAAGTTTAAGGGACAACTGAAATGATCTGAAACGTGTCCCCGCTGAGGCCTGACAAGGGTTTGAATCCCAGATCTTCTGTTTGCGAGATAGACGCCTTACCACTTGACCACCGATCCACACAATAAGAACTCGCTAAACACTATGATAACGTGAGAAGCTGACACGCATTTAATCCCGTATGCTTTCTTAAGGCAGAGCTTGGGATGTATTATAATAGATCTACTTAAAGCTCTTGAATTCTGTTGGCCGTATACGACCAGCTGTGAACTCATACTACCATTTCGTACCTCGGTCTATGCGTATCAGGAGGTCACTATGTTCTATCACTACTCTGTCTGTCTGTCTGTCTGTCTGTCTGGCTGCCTGTCTGTCTGTCTGTCTGTCTGTCTGTCTGTCTGTCTGTCTGTCTGTCTGTCTGTCTGTCTGTCTGTCTGTCTGTCTGTCTGTCTGTCTGTCTGTCTGTCTGTCTAGTCAATGGAACCAGAAACTCTAAGGACTAAGGCCATAATAAGAGCAGCATCGTTATGATTAAGAAAGGGCTAATATTGGACTCCGAGACGAAATCCATGAAAGACAGGCCCCGTCGGCGCTTGAAAATTTAATTAATTAATTAATTTTTTACTGTAGCACTCTGGAATCACATAAGAATGGGCAATACTCACGACACGGAAATGGCTCGGATAGAAGCGGATCACATCCAGACGAAGTGGCTCACATCCCAGGACTATCGATGGGGATACACGACCGAAAGAGGTACTTATTGTAACTAGACATTTACGTAGCGCCACTTTAAAATAAAATAATCAGAGTCGCTCTCTGCGCTGCCCTAAACACCTTTGGGCCCACACGGATCTACAGCTGGCCGCCAACTGGCCCCTGTGGCACAATGCGGGCCAGCTATGGGTCAGTGAACGTTGCTGTCTTGAGAAGTTGTTAAATTATATGTAGAACAGAAAGTTCATCAGCAGGCAATACTCATATAACCGCAGGAATCGCCAATGTAAATGTACGTGTTTTTCTATAGCAACCCTTGGCTTCGACCTTGCTCATTTTAATGAATTTAACGGGTGACATCCTTTATCACCGGTGCCCGTTTGAATGGGCACCACGCCATTCAAGGTTCCCGTGTACGGGCCGTGCTAGTCCGAGATTAAAATCTCTGAAATGTAACCACTATCGGTATGCGAACCGGTAACCTCACGCACAGAGGTGCTTTGACGTACGCTTAAACCCATGCAGCTAACAGACGAGGTACTTAGTTCTCCTTCTGATCTCTATTTGTCGTTTGTCCCTCTGCCACCCAATCTGGCTCCTTTCCCCAACATCCAGTCCAGGAGCATAATTCTCAGTCTTGCAGTAGTTTATTGTAGTCTTCCCTTCTTCCATGCTTTCCCGTTCTGTTTTCAACAACGATCGAGTCACTATGAAGTGGGCCTGTGCGTGTCCAATCCGATTACCTTGTCTTTCCTTAGCTTTCGTCAATCCCATTGTGCCTGTTAAGCTGCCAAAATAATGCCGCCTTCCATAGGGTCCATGTCTTCGAACCGCATGCAAGTCATGCTTCATTTTGAGAAAATTCTGCCTTCTCAGTTTTAGATGGGCGTTCTTCTTCTTCTTCTTCTTCTTCTTCTTCTTCTTCTTCTTCTTCTTCTTCTTCTTCTTCTTCTTCTTCTTCGCGTTCTTCGCGTTCTTCGCGTTCTTCGCTTTCTTCTTCTTCGCGTTCTTCTTCGCGTTCTTCTTCTTCTTCTTCTTCTTCTTCGCGTTCTTCTCCTTCTTCTTCTTCTTCTCCTTCTTCTTCGCGTTCTTCTTCAAATGCGTTAGCAAATGTATCGTGAGCTTTACTGCCTTCCTTTTAACTGGCGTTTAAGTGTAAGATGGCATGCTTGACATTTGAAGTCAAGAATACCAATCTTCCATAATATCTTTATACGTTGCTAGCCATATATCGCCCTACTAGACTGTTGTGTTCTTTGATATTGGCTTGTTGCTAGAACCGAGGTCCAGGACAAATGTAGGACCACGTGCTTCAGCTGCTGTCCTCCTAGTATTTGAAACCGTCTACCACTACACGCCCGATTTGCTAACTCGCTATGATAATTAAATCACTGTTTCAAGACTAGCTATTTTACACTGGGTTTTGCATTACTCCATTTTGCTCCAAGCCAACTGCATTCGCGCCTTAGATTCAGATTTACTGACATTGCGCACGTTATACTGTAGGTGCTTTTAATAAATTAATAAATAATAAATAAAATAATGATTTTAAAGAAGTTGTATTCTTAAGATCTTTGACTCAGCTGTTAGGTTACATGGAAGACATCATTAATCTCAATATCCGAAAGTCGATGACGTCAGATCGTGGCGCTTTGACTTATGGTTAGCCATTTTCTGGCTGTTAAGATTTGGAGGTACAAAAGTTGTTGTTTTCAGTGTTTGATCGAAGATTTCCATGTGTTCCGACTGTTACTCAGCTTTCTGGAACTTTGTTATAATCGGCGACCGTGCTACAGATACAAAAACGGGCTGTGTCCGTCTGATAAGTGTAATCTGTAGTATAGACCGTTGGGACGACTGTTCGGATAGGAGAGATTCTCGTCGGCCGGCTTTCAACGAGTTCGTTGCAACACATACACTGCGCGTGGCAACTTCTGGAAGCGTTGCGGTCAAGTGTTAACTTTGACATGATCCGTCAGTGAGCGTCAGCTCGTGCTGCGGGCGTTCACTGGCCTATGTGTCATTCTTCAACTTGGGCGCAGTTCGAACTATGTAGGCCTACTGTGGATATGCACCAGCAGTCAACCGTGAAGATCTGACGATTACAGAAAGATCTGGAGATCACAGAATATCTCAAGATGCATTCCGTAAACTATAACCAGGAAAAACAATATGAAAGTGAATTTTGTAACAAAACATTTGTACAGAATAGGCATATGAAACTCCTCGCAAGAACCCAAACTGTAGAAAAACCACACAGGTGCAATTTATGCCACAAAACATTTGCATCGAAGTATACGCTGGAATACCATACAAGAACCCACACTGGAGAAAAACCATTCAAGTGCAATTTATGTGACAAAGCATTTGCAAAGAAGGATACACTGGAATCCCATATAAGAACCCACACTGGAGAAAAACCATATGAGTGCATTCATTGTCACAAATCATTGTCACAGAAGAGTCATCTGGATTACCATATGAGAACTCATACTGGAGAAAAGCCATACAAGTGCAATTTGTGTGAAAAAGCATTTGCACAGATGGGTACGCTCAAAAACCATACAAGAACCCACACTGGAGAAAAACCATTCAAATGCTATTTATGTGACAAAGCATTTGCATGGAAGGATGCACTGGCATACCATGTAAGAACCCACACTGGGGAAAAACAATACATGTGTCAGTTTTGCAACAAATTGTTTTCATCAAGTTCCAGTCTTCATGTGCACACAAGAACCCACACTGGAGAAAAGCCATACAAGTGCATTTTATGTGACAGAGCATTTGCAGGGAAGGGTAATCTGGAATACCATACAAGAACTCACACAGGAGAAAAGCCATATGAATGCAATTTATGTGACAAAGCATTTGCACAGAAGCATTATCTGACACACCATAGAAGAACCCACATGGGTGAAAAACCATACAAGTGCAAACTGTGTCACAAAAGATTTACACAGACGAGTTCACTGGCACGCCATGTAAGAACCCACACTGGGGAAAAACAATACATGTGTCAGTTTTGCAACAAATTGTTTTCAACAAGTTGCAGTCTTCATGTGCACACAAGAACCCACACTGGAGAAAAGCTGTACAAGTGCATTTTGTGTCACAAACCATTTGCACAGAAGCAGACTTTGCGATCCCTTACAAGAACCCACACTGGGGAAAAGCCATACAAGTGCAATTTATGTGACAATGACAAAGCATTTGCACAGAAGCATACTCTGGAATACCATTCAAGAACCCACACGGGGGAAAAGCCATAAAAGTGCAATTTATGTGACAAAGCCTTTGCACAGAAGTATACACTGGAATACCATACAAGAATGCACACTGGAGAAAAACTGTGCTATACAACTGTTAAAGCAATGTGTCAAGTGTGACAGATTCGCCATGGAAGTAATGCATGTAACAGAATCAGCAGATTTACTGAATATGACAAATGTGTTGACAGAAAACAGTTTTCGACAGCAGAAACTATGCTAGACTTTTCATCTAGGCAAAGTAAAGGGCCAAGGCACGATGCAAAACAATATTCTGGAGATCAGTCAAGAATTAGTGCTAATATTAATGATTTCATTTTGAGACCTTATGGCTTTGGAATGTGTGATGAAGTGTTGACTGAAGTTGAGAATGAAATTTATGGGATTAGTTGTCATCACTACTGTTGTGCTTCCAAGAAAATATACATTTCTTGAACTATTTGAAATGCACGTTTTCAGTTACATTTCTTGCATACATACAGGATATAGATAAAACTCACAAGTTTTTGGTGAGTTTAACACCAGTTGCATTATCAACATTTACTAGATGGTTACTATCAAGTGTAGAAACCATTACATCTCTTGTTTGATATGAGTTTGTCAGTAACTTTTGTGGTGCTTGTTCACGTATCTGGACTTCAAAGTTATTGCTCATGTTTGCCTTAGATTTTGAGCAATTTTCAGTTTTTTTTGAATACTTCTTTGACAACCCAGGCACCATTTGGAATTGTTTAAGTTGCAATACATGTATTTAATGCTCATACGCTTCATTCTGATTTTGTTGCAGTAATCATTTGGAGATTGTTTGGCCTGAAGTAGTCTGATACTAGGAAATGATGGAGTTTGCAAGAGCATGGCAGTGAAGTTTTTCAGGCTTTCTAGGCCTCATCTGCTTAAGAAGTTATGAGCACACTTGTCCTTCAAACAGTCTAATTCTGAAGTCATTTTATTTACAAATATCCTTATGCATACAAGGAAAACTTGGTGACTTAACTTTAGTAAAAGTTGAGCAGAGAAAATGGATATCAGCTAACTTCATTATTCATGATTCACTACGTATCTTTCCGTTTGTATGCAGTTGTTTCTGTGTTGTTCAGTTGTTATATGTACGTGTTACTTGTATGTGCAATAACAATCCGGCCATGGCCTCCTCATCTGAAAGTTGCCTCGCTCTGACCCTAACATATAAGATCATCTGTGCTGTTAAACTGCAACTGATCATTATTGTTGCCTGTGGACTTAAACCATTATATATTTTTTTGCTATTTTAAGAATGTTGCATACCCCATACATACATATTACATACATACATACAAAGAGGCACACACATACATATTATAAATTTAAGTATATTTTAACATGCATCATCACAATCTCAGAATTTGACTGCGAAAACAACTAAGTCATAGGAACCAGCTAATTAACAGGTACTACATCCAAAACAAATTTAAATTGGTGAGGTAGGTATGGTTAGGTTCATTTTCGGGTTCAGAATGAAGGTCATTCACATAGACAGACAGAAAGAGTGGATCTGGGGGTAATCTGGTCACGGCGACATTTGATTTGGGGGAACAACACTTAACTGCTCTCGCCACACCGGGTTTGGCGAGTGTTGTCCAAAAAAAATAGTAACACTCGTAAAGGAATGTTGATGATGCGTGCAAGCCCTTCCCTTATTATGTGGTCCAACCGTCCCAGCATAGGATAGCCTTGGCAAGGGGAACTGCGGAGAACATGGCTAAGCTTAGAGGCGCCAAAGGAGGACCTTAAGAGGATAGGGCTTCTCTATGCTGGCAATTGGCTCAGATCATCAATGGCATTCGGAAGGGCCTCGCAATGTGCCTGCAGCATGTCATACAGAGTGAAGCCTTTAAAAAGAAAAGCTCCCAAAAACGTGAGTGATTCACGGTCAAAACATTGGTTTTTTGTCTGGTTCGGGTCGGGAGCGCTTCTGATGAGTCTATTCTTGAAGTGGCGCTTTATAAATGTCAGATTACAATTACAATTACAATTACAATTGGAGTTCCAAAGAAATCCTCCATGACACCTTGCCTTTGTGAGCCGCCTAGAAACAGAGCAGCATGCGTTGACTCCGACAGAAGTGAAGCAGAATAACGAATCCATCCGAAACTGCAAAAATGTAAACTCAAATATCAGCTGAATAAAGTAATTACTGTAATCCAAAATTTACCAAAGATAATCCCAGTTATGACGGCAACTTTCACACTATAGCCTAACTGAACGCAAGTGAACTAAGTAGAGCATATACTGTTTACAGATATACAATGAAATCTAAACGCAGTATTATCAGTCTGTAACCAGCCCGCCATCCAGATCGGCCCACACCCGTAGGCCTATGGGTAACGTCATTATCTGGCCTCGCCTGTCTATCCAGATGCTATATTATCTAGATGTCTGTGGCCATACGTACAAGTACCTTTTATACCTCCGCTTATTAGAGTCTGGATTGATATTGGTGAACTTAAAAAATTGCGGGGCAGAGGAATGCATGGAAGAATGAACGAAGAGCAAACGATGGTTAAATAGACGGAAGAAAACACGGACGAATAAACGCAGTTGGACCGTTGAACAGCGAAATTGATGTAAAAAGGTGAATGACACTCTCTTTTAGACATACATAATATTAACAAGTGAGGTTTGCTTGTTCCACTCACGTGTTCCTCTATTGCCTGTATTTCCTGTAATATCGCTTCCTTCTCGTTAGCTCGCTCTCTATCCCTCTCTCTCTCTCTCACTCACTCTCTCTCTTTCTCTCTCTCTTTCTCTCCCTCTCTTTGTATGTCGCTCTGTTTCACTGTCTATCATTCTGTTTTTGTCACCATTTCCGCCTCTCAGTATTTCTCTGTCTTTCACTGTCGCTGTCTCTCATCGTTGATTTAATCTAGTTTGCGATTCCGTCGACGACAGCCTCTCTCAAACAAGAATATCGTATAAACAAAAAGACTTTTAATTCATTTAATGGATGGCAAGACGACTTCAAACGGAGCCGTGACTCGTGTCCAAGTCCATTTACAATCTTCTTTCTACCAAAAATACATTTGGGGATAATATAATACCCGTGTCTATAATACAGGAGCTACATAAGTCATTAGATTAGAATAGATTAGATTTAAGACTGTCTATTTACAAGCATTTCAGTATCTATCAATTTAATTTCACCAAAAGAAATACCGGAGAAGCCAAAGTTTAACCAAAAATAGGCTGATCAAAAATTACTAAAAGTCGATAAATTGCTAATTAAAGATTAATGAAAATCACATTAATTAAAAAATAATTAATAGCAGTTCATTCACTTATCCATTTAGTCACATATTCGTATAGGCCCTAACACCTCTAAAAAATTCCAAAGTTCCATGGGAGTGCTCTATAAATTCTGATATTGCATTTTTTAATAATTAGTTGGTGTCTTGGATTTCGGAGTGTAGCTGTCTGTGTGCGTAGCACTGTCTGTCCGTCCGCCTGTCTGTCCGTCTGTCTGTCTCTGTCTGTCTGTTTTTCTGTTTGTCCGTCTGTCTGTCCGTCTGTCTGTCTCTGTCTGTCTGTTTTTCTGTTTGTCTGTCTGTCTGTCTGTCTGTCTGTCTGTCTGTCTGTCTCAACAGTAGCCCTACATCATTGTCTGTTCAACTGTAGGTCCGGATACTTGGTGGATGCACTATCCGTCTGCCTCTGGTGGGATGCAGTCACCTCTAAACATCGTAACCGAAGAGACGTACATTGATTCCGATCTGGCTTCGAACCTACTGCGCATCTGCTAT